>CM024587.1:39582991-40182991 GCA_014182565.1 Eucalyptus marginata | reverse complement strand
TATATATAATTCAATCCTAATCTATTCCAAAATTATCTAAAAGTGTAATCCTAAAAAAATGCAATCCTAATTTACCAAACCAACACACTCCGATGCAAGATTTGATTTTTGATTTTTTTAATTTTTTTTAGTGTTTTTTCAAGAAAAGCAATTATCAAATAAACATTATATCTAAACTAATCAAGATATTCATCAAATAAAAGATTAAAATAATCGAAAAAATAATCCATTATATCATGGATTAAATTAACAATTATTTTAACCCTAAACATCATAGCATATAAGGAAGTTCAAAATAATTAAAAATTTGATCCGTCTTATGAATCAAATTAATAATTATAATGTTTAAATAAGTTAAAACGCCATCAAAATGCCTCGAAATCAATATAATTATTAAAATGATCTGACGTCTTACGGATCAAATTAGTAATTATAGTAATTTTGGGCAAAACCCTATAGATAATGCCTAAAATATTCAAATAATTAACATCAGCATACCATCTTCCAACTTAAGCAATAATAATGAAACTTAAAAAAAAAAAAAAATAAATAAATGAAGAAAAAAAAAAATAAACTACCTAAGGGACTCAACACAACAGGCTTGGGCATAGTGGTGTTGCTGGTATGCAGATAGAGAGGCAACAACGATGGTGGGCAGCGCCGGGCAGAGGGTGGCCGGCGTCGGTGCTCTGGCGAGGGGACCGGCGGAGGTGTGGCGTCTAACGCGGGTTGCTACGTGGTGGAGAGGGAGCAGTAGCAGTCAGCACGAAGGACAGCAGGTAGAGGCGCGATGGAGGGCGGTCGGAGGTGGCGTAGGCTGTTGGGCAATGGCGAGCGAACAGTAAGTCGTGGGTGAGGGGCGTGCGTTGCCCGGCACGACGAGCTGCTACAGCTGGTTCGCTGCTGAGGGGTGTAGGAGCAACAGCGGGCAACAACGGTGTTGCAGCTTCGGGCAGAGGGTTGCTGGCGTTGGCGCTATGGAGGCTCGGGATAGAGACGCAGTAGCCGGCAGAGGCGACAGTGGACTCAGTGACAAGCGAGCGGGCGAAGGCGTCAAGGGGGCCAGTGCAATTTGCTGCAGAGGCTCAGGCGGAGGGCAAAGATGCGGCGGTGCTCGGACGGTGACGCAGCGTTAGGGCACTGGGTCACAGGCGGATCTCGGGCACGAGCGTCGGCAGCAGTGCGGCGCTAGCAGGGCGTTGTGGGAGAGCGATGGGGCCGCAGCGGCGTCGGGTGAGCAGGGGTGGCGCAGCGAGCGTCGCAGGCAAGACCGGCGGAGCGGTGGTGGCGGAGCGGCGGTGGCTAGTGGAGGAGTGCAACGCAAGCACGAGGCCGGTGCGGGCGGGCGGCCTCACGGAGAAGATGAACACTGGCCAGGTTTTCTCTCTCTCTCTCTCTCTCTCTCTCTCTCTCACCTCACCTATCTACTCACACGTCTTCTCTCTCTCTCTGCTGGTGTCCTTTTCTACATAAGTCAAATCTCCCTTTTGAATTTTTTCCTTCCCACAAAACAAAAGAATTTTTTTCCTCTTGAATTTTGAACTCAAAGAAACCGACGGAAAAAGCCACCTCATGTTTTTGGCTCTGAACTTTTTTTGCTTCCCCCCTTTGTCGTACGCGCACAACACCCTTTTATAGGAGAGGAAAATAGATTTTGGTGGAATATTTTATTTCTAATTTTACTTATGCATAATCTCCCTAAATATACTTCACCAAAAAAAAAAAAAAAAAAATCTCCCTGAATATATCGTTAAAATATATGCACCTCGCGCAATATTCTCTTTTGTATTTTTTTCAAATATTACATCCGAAAATTTCCTTTCTGCCCAAAAATGTCCCTCGATGTATATTACCTAAATATGTGAAAAATCTCACCTGAATATGTGAAAGATTTCACGTCGTATCAACGCTCACCGTCGCTCCAATACAAAAATGGAATAAAATAAAATAGATGCTCCTAAAACTATATGTTGCAATTTTAATTCTATTTTTTGGGGGTAAAAATTAACCCATTTTTTTAATGAAAAAATTTAGGTGTCAATAACTGCCCCTCTTTGAAGGTGAGCTTGTAGAGGTTGCCTTCAAAAATAAATTGAGACCTAAATTTTGGTTATGCATATGCATTGAATGATTTTTTGTCAGAAAATGAATTCAATTTTTGAATGCAATTTATATGATGCATAGAAATGCTCATGCAAATGGTAAAGGAACATATCTGGAACAACTTACCTTCAAAGAGGGTAGAGTAATTCAAGATAGTTGGTGTTACATGTCTAGAACCCGTACCTTTCTACGGTTGTCCAGAATAGTAACGAGGCTTTGTAAGGAAACTGCTTTTTTAGGACTCGTACCTTTCTACGGTCGCCCAGTATGGCAGTATTTGATTGTCTAGAACCCGAACCTTTCTTCGGTCGCCTTAACGAAAAAAATGCTTTTCCAGGACCCGTACATTTTTATGGTCGCCTGTTAGAGCAATAACTATTGTATAGGACCTGTACCATTTTACAGTCGCCTAAACGGGAAATCACTTTCCAGGACCTGTACCTTTCTACGGTCGCCTGAATGAGAAACAACTTTTCCAAGACTCGTACCTTTCTACGGTCACCTATTAAAGCAACAAATATTGTCTAGGACCCGTACCTTTCTACGATCTCCTAAACTAAGGTTTTACTTGACTAGGACCTGAACCTTTCTACGGTCGCCTAACATTGTGGCATGAATCATCTAACCAGGACCCAAACCTTCCTTCGATCGCCTTATCAGACTGAATCTGGAGAAAAGTCTTTGGGGGACAGCTTGACCAAGTCGAGTGTCGGTGCACTTAAGAGAGAATATCTCATAAGCACACCGATTTGATAGATGTTGATGAAATGGACTCTGGACTACGAAAGCACGCCAGGTCAAAAACTCTGGGTTATAGGAGCACGTCGTGTCAATTAAGAGAGACGTCAGGCTATGAAAGCACGCCGAGTCAATGAAAAGGACTTTGGGTTACGGGAGCACGCCAGGTCAATATAAAGGAACTCCGGGCTACAGAAGCACGCCGGGTTAATTAAAAGGGACATCGGGCTATGGAAGCACGCCGAGTTGGTGAAAAGGACTCTGGGTTACAGAAGCACGCTAGGTCAATATAAAGGAACTTCGGGCTACGGAAGCACGCCGGGTCTATTAAAAGAGACATTAGGCTATAAAAGCACGTCGAGTCGATGAAAGGGACTCTAGGCTACGAAGGCACGCCATATCAATATAAATGGACACTGGGCTATGGAAGCATGCCGAGTTGATAAAGATGGACACCGGTCTATGGAAACACGCTGGATTGATAAAGGGGAACATCGGGCTATGGAAGCACACCGAGTCGATAAAGAGGACTCTGGGCTATGAAAGTATGCCAGGTCATATCAAGGGACACTGGGCTATGGAAACACGTCGGATTGATAAAGAGGGACATCGGGCTATGAAAGCACGCCGAGTCAAGGAAAGGGACTCTGGGCTACAAAAGCACGCCAGATCAATATAAATAGATACCAGGCTATGGAAGCATGCCGAGTCAATGAAAAGGGCTTTGGGCTACGAAAGCACGCCGAATCTCAAGGCTTCAATGAGCAACTTGAACATCAAGTATTACTCGGTCTTCAAGGACATAATTAGAGTAAAAACTAGTATACATTCATCAAAGAGGTAGACAATCTAAGCTACCTTACAATGCAAAATTCAATGAGGTTTTCGATATTTGCATCACCCAAATTTCCATAGGAGAGAATTATCATTCAAGACAATGGCATGGATTTCTTAAGAATATTAAATGAGAGACTTTTAATTATAAAGGACTTTCACTCGCTCTCATTTAGAAGGGCTATTTTATAAGAATCACTCCATCTCACCATCATCATATCGGCAAGGGTCCGAGTATTTCTCGCAAGTGGTACAACCTTACCAATATGAGAGGTCTTTAACAGGGACCGTAATGTGGGCTTAGTCAAAGGCTTAACAAAGGGACTTTTTGAGGCAAGGTAATTGAAAGAACAATTCTGTTATCATCTTCGGGTTGTTTGGATTTCTCTAACACCATTTCGGTACCTTTCCCTTTTATTAGGTTCATGAAATGCATGTCATTTAATGATTGTTGCTTGGTCACTCTGAGGGAACGTTGGGCGCCGGGCAGAGGCGCAGTGGCAGGGTGAGCGTCGGCGACAGGCTGTGGCAGAGGAGCAAGTCGTCGGGCTGCTACGGCGGTTGTTGGAGAGACGGAGAAGAGGCGGAGCTTCGGGTTGCACTCGGAGAGGGGGGTTGACGGCTGACTCGAGCGGGTTGGCAGCACTGCAGTAGAGTGCGGAGGTGCGGCAGAGCGCAGCGGAGCAGAGTCGCAGCGGAGCAGAGGCGGAGGCATAGCAGCCGCTCAGGATTTGCTGGCATCGGGGACAGCGGCGTTAGGTGTCGCGCCGAGGGGGACGGAGGCGCTGTAACGGCGATGATGGACGCGGGGGCACGAAGCGGCAGTGGAGGTGAGTTGTGGAGGTGCGGTTGTTGGGCGTCGGCACTAGGTCACAGCTACCAGCGTTGGCGACGAAGGCAGCAGAGGCTGGAGCAGCTCAGGCAGTAGGGGTGTCGGGTGAGCAGGGGCGGCCGGAGGACGGCAGGAGGAAGCGTGGGGTCGACGCTAGGGGTGGCGATGCTCGCAACTGTCAGCGCGGAGGGCACAAGAGCAGCGCCCAGAGGGGACTCACGAAGAAGATGAACAGTTCTTCACCTTTTTCCTTTCTCTCTCTCTCTCTCTCTCTCTCTCTCTCTCTCTCCTGCTGCTGCACGTCCCCTCTCTCTTTGCCCTTGTACTATTCTGCACCCCCTTCTGCCCTTCACATCTCTTCTCTCCTTTTTCACTTTTCCTTTGTTGACTATTCACTCAAAGAAAACCTAAGGAAAAGCCAAAGAATTTTTCCCTTTTTGTCTTCAATTTTTTTTTTTGACCAAGAAGCCGAGAGAAAAAACCCCCAAAACCCTAAAACGAAGGAAGAATTTTTTCTTTTTGACTTCAATTTTTCGACCTACAAAACCGAGAGAAGCCCCAAAACCCTACGCAAACAACCCTTTTATAGGCCATGCATTAGGGTTTTAATTTTTTTCAAATCAATATCCACGAAGATTTCTTTTTTAAATGCAATATTTGCTTTTGATACGATTCAGGATTGCAAGAAGATTTTTCTCAAATTTGAAATCTCAAAAAGATGAATCCGTAAAATCTCCTCGATGATACGGGCTTGGGCCGATTTACTCTCTTCGTGGGCTTAACGCAACTCATCAAATTAAAGTTCTGAACCATCAAGTCGAACCCATCCGTCGCCGGTCCAATGTAAATGCAATAATAATAAATGTACCTAAAATTATATACTATGCAATTAATTAATTAATTTTTTTATGCAAAAAAAATAAATAACCGGGTTGCGAAAATTTAGGTGTTAACAGCTTGCCCATCTTTGAAAGTGAGCTCGTGAGGTTGCCTTCAAAGACAAATTGAAACCTAAATTTTGATCATGCACGCACTAAATGATTTTTTTTCGGAAAATGAATCCCATTTTGAAATGCAATTTATATGATGCATGGAAATGCTAATGCAAATGCATGATGTGAAAGGAAAGAACGTACCTACAGTTACTTACCAATCAGTACGGTAGAGTATCTTGAGGTACATGATAAATTCTCATTTACTCCACAAGTATCCAGTCTTCATTTAGGTTCCTTGCAGAGTCTAATGTTTATCGAAATACCTGAAGATTCGAACTAAGGTATAACGGAAAAGATCGAAAAACATTCATATCTAGAATGAAATGTTTAACAAAAAGAATTACGACATCCAAATTCAGACTGAGATGTCAAGATTTTTTAACCCGAAATACCTAGATTAAGGTATGATGAGAAAGATCGAAAAATATTCACATCCAGAGTGAAATGTGTTTAAGTGAAAAGAATTAAGACATCCAGATCCAGACTAAGATGTCAAGATTTTTGAACCTGAAATACATAGATCCAGCTAAGGTATAACGAGAAAGATCGAAAAACATTCACATCCAGAGTGAAATGTTTAGATGAAAATAATTAAGACATCGAGATCTAGACTGAGATGTCAAGATTTTGGAACTTGAAATACCTAGATCCAGACAAAGGTATAACGAGAAAGATCGAAAATCATTTACATCCAGAGTGAAATGTTTAGATGAAAATAATTAAGATATCTAGATCCAAACTGAGATGTCAAAATTTTGGAACTCGAAATACCTAGATCCAAACTAAGGTATAACGAGAAAAATCGAAAACATTCACATTCAGAATGAAATGTTTAGATGAAAATAATTAAGACATCCAGATCCAGACTGAGATGTCAAAATTTTGGAATGCAATTTGTATGAAAATACTAATGCAAATGGTAAAGGAACCTACCTGGGATATCTTACCTTCAAAGAGGGTAGAGTAATTCAAAATAGTTGGTGTTACATGTCCAAGACCCTATCTTTTTACGGTCGCCCAGAATAGCAAGAAGACTTTGTAAAAAAACTGCTTTTCTAGAACCCGTACCTTTCTACGGTTGCCCAGTATGGCAGTATTTGGTTGTCTAGAATCCGTACCTTTCTTCGGTTGCCTTGACAAAAAAATGATTTTCTAGGACCCGTACCTTTCTATGGTCGCCTGAATAGGAAATCACTTTCTGAGACCCGTACCTTTTAACAGTCGCCTGAATGGGGAACAGCTTTTCCAGGACTCGTACCTTTCTACGGTTGCTTGAATGAGAAATTGCTTTTCCAGGACCCGTACCTTTCTATGATCACTTGTTAGAGCAATAAATATTGTCTAGAATCCGTACCTTTCTACGATCGCCTAGCATTGCGGTATGGATCATCTGACTAGGACCCGAACCTTTCAGTTGCCTTAATTAGACTGAACTTGGTGAAAAATCTTTGGGGACAGCTCGATCAAGTTGAGTGTCAGTGCACTTGAGAGAGAATACCTCCTAAGCACGTCAATTTGATAGGGGGACTCTGGGCTACAAAAGCATGCTAGGTCAGGAACTCCGGGCTACGAAAGCACGTTGTGTCAATTAAAAGGGACATCGGGCTATGGAAGCACGCTGAGTCAATGAAAATGACTCTAGGCTACGAAAGCACGCCAAGTCAGGAACTTCGGGCTACGGAAGCATGCTGGGTCTATTAAAAGGGACATCGGGCTACGGAAGCACGCTGAGCCAATGAAAAAGACTCTGGGCTACAGAAGCACGCTAGATCAAGATAAAGGAACTACGGGCTATGGAAGTACGCCAGGTCTATTAAAAGATACATCGGGTACAGAAGTACGCCGAGTCAATGAAAAAGACTCTAGGCTATGGAAGCACGCTAGGTCAATATAAAGGAAATTCGGGCTACGGAAGCACGCCGGTCCAATAAAAGGGACTCTAGGCTACAAAAGCACGTCAGGTCAATATAAAGGACATCGGGCTACGGAAGCACACCGAATCTCAAGGCTTCAAGGAGCAACTTGAACGTCAAGTATTACTCAGTCTTCAGGGAAATATTACCTGTCAAACATTATTAGAGCAAAAACTTATATGCATTCATTAAAGATGTAGACAATTTGAGCTACTCTAAAATGCACATTTCAAAATTCAGTGAGGTTTTCATCAATTCAATCAAGGTTTATGCACAATGACTTTACCATATTTGCATCACCCAAATTTCCACAAGAAAGAATTATCATTCAAGACAATTTTCACTCATGACATGGATTTTCTAAGAATACTAAATGAGAGACTTTCAGTTAGAAAAGACTTTCACTCATTCTTATTTAGAAGGGCTATTTTATGATAATCACTCCATCTCACTATCATCATATCAACAAGGGTTTGAGTATTCTCGCAATCAGTATGACCTTACCAATCTAAGAGGTCTTTAATAGGGACCGTAATGCGGGCTTAGTCAACGGCTTAACAAAGGGACTCTTTGAGTCAAGGCAATTGAAAGAAGAATTCTGTAATCATCTCCGGGTTTACAAGTCAAGAACCCTGCAAAATGAGAAAGTAATAATCTTTGCTCGCACTTCTTTGAGCGATGCTTATAAACATATGAGCTCCTATGTTAGTTCAAGTGCCATAATCTAAAGAGATTTTGTAAGGGACGTAACATAGGCTAGGTTCATGGGTTGAGAAACGAAAGGATCATTAGGCTCAAAATATATGTAAAGGGTGAGAGTTGATGATTATCTTGGCATTGCCACCAGTTTTCTTTTTCACCATCGAGGACTATCTTCACAAGACGCCCCATTGATTGTAAAAACTCAGCATTTGAACTCTTTGAGTATTACTCCACTAGAGATACAACCTTTTTACAACCGATAGTCCTTATCTTGACTCTCTTTTTCATTTATGGGCATCGGCCTTGCTTTTACCGGGCA
Source organism: Eucalyptus marginata (assembly GCA_014182565.1). Lineage (NCBI taxonomy): Eukaryota > Viridiplantae > Streptophyta > Magnoliopsida > Myrtales > Myrtaceae > Eucalyptus > Eucalyptus marginata. The sequence continues at coordinate 40,174,555 of CM024587.1, read as the reverse complement.
CACCGCTTTTTCATGTCCCTAGTTCTCATTCATTTCTTCTTCACTTCTTTTTTCATGAGCATTGACCTTACTTTTACCAGGCACACTGCTTGTTCATGCCTTTTGGTTCTATTTTGAATGACCATATAGTGCTTTGAACATTTGGACTTTTGGGAGGTTTTCATCTTCTGTCACCACTCCAAACCATACTGTTTGAATAATTGTTTTTTGCGTTGCCCCAGTGTGGGCTATGATCACCAACTGGATTTAAAGAAATAAAATTGCAGGCTCAAATGGGCTATACAAAGGATATAAGTATGTATGATAGAGAAAGAAATGCTCTTCGTCATCCTAAGGCACTTAAATTACCACATGAATTCAATGTAATAGCTCAACTTGAAGATTGATACAAGTGAGAGCAAGAAAATTTCTTTCCATTTTCCTCATCTCATGATGCCATCTTACCCTTCAATTTGCCCCGATGTGGGGGTGGTTCTTGACATGAGTAATTTGAAAAGAATCTCCACAAGTGTATGGGACTCAAAGAGGTTAAGCAATGGATCACCTGTGGTGCTTGGGATAGATAAATAAATTGCCCCTCATCATTTCGGTCATCGTACCTTTTGCGAGAGAACTCTTTACCTTGTGGATATGGAACTTTTACACTCATCTCACAAATGTATAGGCAGGGAATAGTGTATAGGATAAGGGTTGCCTTTCATCATCCTGACACGTCTCATTTCGCATTCTTAAGCATTAGATATTACTCCAATGAATTGTCCATCTTGACAAATCTCCACATGAAATTGGTGAGTTAAATAGGTAAAATCACTATGGAAATTCTCTTTTCAATTTGTTAGATCAGAATTCACATCAATGGTCCTAGATATGATTTCTAATTAACACGCAGTCACATCAACATGCAGCTTTATGCAATGCATGCTACTAATCTACATGAAATGATATGACATAACAATATGACCTAAACTATATGACGCAAGTGCAATATTTTTTGTGTTTTCTTAATAAGCATGCAACCTATCCTAGAGAAAATTATCTAAAACTATAACTAAGTAGAAAATTAAACATGCAATCCTACCCTAGTATGCAATGACATGCAAAAAATGCCCTAACTTTAAGTTTTTTTTTTTTTTTTTTTTTGAAATTCGAAATTAAAATTGTTGCATAATTAAATGTGCAATCTAAATTAACCTAATGACATAATTCTAATGATAGGCAATTTCTAATTAAATTGACCAAGCAACAATCACTAAATGACATGCATTTCATGAACCCAATTCTATATCGGCATGATTTTTTTTTTGTACTTTTTTAAAATTCGTAGTTAAAAATTGCTAAAAATCAAAATCTAACTAAAGCGAGACATTATCTATTTTAAGTTAGGAATAAACTGATCTGAATCCTATCTTAATCTAGAAAATTATCTCGTCATGCAATTCAATCCAAAAAATATTATCTAACCTAGATACTATATGCATTTTAAAAACTATTCTATCATGCAACTTTATCTAGGAAATCAATTCTAATCTACATGACAAAACACTATATGACTGAGGAGGAAAGATGTGTAAATAGTGTTTAGATGCGTGATAACAATGACTTTATTGTTAGAGAACTTATAATCTCTACCAAATTATATTGTAACTATTATGAGATGGTTAGCACTCTCTCAGTCACACGCTCTATTTATTACTTTATCTTTCAAGTCGATGAAAGTATTGCTGGTGGTCACTATGACAGACAAACGCAAAGATGTGAGAGTTAGGATGTAAAGAGTAAAGTGGGCGGATGGGATCTATAATTATGTCTATATTGGGGGGCAAATTTCTACTTTTCTCATCTTTTATGTGCATGGCAACACTTTACACCCATTGTACACATTAGATAGAGATTGAGTGAGACCTAAAAAGAAAAGTCTCTCTCTCTCTCTAAAGAAAAAGATGGGTCTGAGTCTATGACTATGGGGCTAGAACTGAGTGGATGTTTTCAATATGAACCAATAATGTGCGAATTTGTTGGCTAAAAAGTGAAGACGACCAAGACTAAATTGGTCTTTGTCGGTCAGCTCATTTTAAAGATCAAAAGTAGCTTTATCAATCGCGTGATGCATGCCATCAAAATGATAATACGGTTGCATCGGTGGAAATGTGATATGAAATGCAGTAAGATGAAGTGTTAGTAAAGCAATTACATGAAAATGATAGTTGTCAACATTTTTCAATATGAACAAATAATGTGTACCAGCAAAAAAGTGAAGACGACCAAGACGAACTTGGTCTTTGTCGGTCAGCTCACTTTAAAAATCAAAAGTAGCTTTATCAATCGTGTGATGCACGCCATTAGAATGATGAAACAATTTCAACGATCAGAATATGATATGAAATGCAATAAGATAAAGTGCTAGTAAAGCAAAGAAATGAAAATGATATTTGTCAACATTTTTTAATATGAACGAGTAATGTGTGAACCCTCACTAGCAAAAAAGTGAAACCAACCAAGACTAATCTTGGTCTTTATTGGTCGGTTCACTTTAAGATCAAAAGTAGCTTTATCAAAATGCATGATGCACGACATCGACATCATGAAACAACTTTAGTAGTGGAAATATGATATGAAATGCAGCAAGATAAAATATTAGTAAAAGTAGAGAAATGAAAATGCTAGTTTTTAACAATTTTTATTATGAACTAATAATGTGTGAACCCTCGATAGCAAAAAGTGAGAATGACTAAGACTAACTTGGTCTTTGTTTATTGGCTCACTTTAAAGGTCAAAAGTAGTTTTATCAATCATGGGATGCACGACATCAAAATGATGAAATAATTTCTCTAGGGATTCATGATAAGAAACGTAGTAAGATAAAGTACTAGTAAAATGAGAGATGAAAATTACAGTTCTTATTATATAGCTCTCACTGGTACTCTTTTTTTTTTTTTTTTCTTCAGTACTACCTTTTTAGAGATTTTCACAGCATTATTGTTTAGTTTCAATTGGTGGTGAACATTTGTGGCCCAGATATTGAGGAGAAATTTCAATTATCAGCGAAGGAATCCAGTTATAATAGGCCCAACTTCGATCCAGAGCTTATCCAGTTTAACTTCACCTGGAGGTGGTATGACATGACTTTGAAATGAGGCGTGTTGCTGGCCATTTTGATTTTAGTAAGGAAAGGGTACTTCTCCCTGTTTGAGTTAAGCGCTGGAATAATTGCAGAATAGATTGAATCTTGAATGAAGGGGCAGTTATTACATAACATGCGATTACCTTAGGAGTAACTTAAATCGTGGGAATAGAGAAAATCATCAAAATGTGGAGCAATTAGAGTGAGGATCAAGCATGAGTTGCAATGATCATTAATGGAAATACTGAGAGTATCTATAAAAAAAGAGGGGACGCTCAAATTGTGCCATAACACCGACCAAAAAAAAAAAAACTGTGCCAAAACTGTGCCAAATTTTCATCAGAATAACTATCCAAAAAATCTGGAATCTATTGTACGGCAGCCAATTTGGTCATAAACATTTCAATTGTGCCAATTTTTTTTTTTTTTTTATCAAAAGATTGTGTCAATTGAGTCCTATACTTTTTTATAATTGCCAATTTAGTTATTTCGGCAATTTTTTGTCAGAAATCGTTAACATGGCGGTCTATTTAGCACCGGTTTTCCTACGTGACACGGCTAATACATAGGACGATTGGCGCTAACGTGGTAAAGTTTTGCAATCTTTTGAACTTTTTTGAAATTTTTTCTTCTTTTCTTTCATTTTTTTCCCTCTAACTTCGGGCGGGCGAGGTCGCCAACCAACCATAAATGAGGTCCTAGAGCCCTAGCCTAGATCTTGGCAAGGGCTTGGGCGAAGGCCACAACGTCCTCGCTTGATGTCCACGACCTCATTTAAAAAATAAAAATTAAAGAAGATATATGGAAAAAAAGAAAAAAAAATTAAGATATAATATTTGAAAACTGCTCAAAATGTCCACGTCGATTGTCGGTTGGGTGTCGGCCATGTTGTGTAGGATGCTTGACAACCATGGCAATTATTTCCGACAAAAGTTGGCCAAATGGACTACATTAGCAAATTGTCTATTATTTAAAACTAAATTGGCCATATTTAAATGGTTATTTGAATGTATGCTGAATTATGGACGCATGACGTGCTTCAACATACTATTAGGGCCTGGTGCATCTTATACTATGCAAGCCCAAGATTGGAATCAAATCCAATCCCACATAAAGAGCTCTTGACAATTTTAACTTCCATTTTGGGCCCCCCAATAAAAAGAAGATAGAGGGGAAAAAAAAAAACCCCCTCAACTTCCGCATGAAATGAATGGTTTTTGGAGGATTTGACTTTACAATGGGATAATTATATTTAAAAAAAATGAAAACCTATTATATAGAGGCTAATTCAATTATATATTTTTCATTCTGGCAAAATTTAGTCATAATACTTTTAACAATTTACCAATATAATCCTTCCAATTAATTTTGGATAGAATTGCAAGTTACTGGGTGGCCTAGTTAAAAACTTAAAAGTTAAAAAAATAAAAACAAGTGCTTTCCGGCAAAAGTTGGCCAGATGGACTACATTAGCAAATTGTCTATTATTTAAAACTAAATTGGCCATATTTAAATGGTTATTTGAACATATGCTGAATTATGGATGCATGACGTGCTTCAACAAACTATTAGGACCTGGTGCATCTTATACTATGCAAGCCCAAGATTGGAATCAAATCCAATCCCACATAAAGAGCTTTTGACAATTTTAACTTCCATTTTGGCCCCCCAATAAAAAGAAGATAGAGGGAAAAAAAAAAAAAAACCCCTCAACTTCCACATGAAATGAATGGTTTTTGGTGGATTTGACTTTACAATGGGATAATTATATTAAAAAAGAACTATTATATGGAGGCTAATTCAATTATATATTTTTCATTCGCAAAATTTAGTCATAATACTTTTAACAATTTACTAATATAATCCTTCCAATTAATTTTGGACAGAATTGCAAATTACTGGGTGGCCTAGTTAAAAAACTAAAAACAAGTGCTTTTGGACTCTGAGAATTCCCAGATACTTCTTTTAAAATCACAGTTATCTGATGAAGCTTTTTCCAAGGAATTCACTGTCTAAAGTTACTCGAGCCCGTTTGGTTCGGCTTTTGGGGAATGCATTTGCAGAAATGCAAATACCTTTGGGTGAAGGGGGTTTTCCGAAATGCAAATGTCGTTTGGTAAAATTTGCATTGAGAAACAACTTTGACCAAAATACCGTTTGGTAAAATTTGCATTTGTAATTAACTTTTATTAAATTAAAAAGCAAAAATATGTTTATTTTTTTTTTTGAAGTCCGGCCACCGGACCGCCGAATCCGGCGGCCGAACCGCCTGAATAAAAAATATGTTTATATTTTTTATATAAACATATTTTTATATAAAAAATATAAAAATATAAACATAAAATATATTTATTAAACATAAAATATATATAAAAAATAGATATGTTTATATTTATAAATATATATTTATTTATTAAACATAAAATATATTTATATAAAAAAATAGATATGTTTATATCTATATAAAATATATAAAATATATAAAAATATATAGAAATATATATTTTTATATATTTTTTTATATATAAATATATATATTTTTATATATTTTTATATAAATATATATTTTATATATATTTTATAAATATATATTTATTAAACATAAAATATAAAAAACATAGATATGTTTATATTTTTTATATAAAAAAATAAACATATATTTTATGTTTAAAATTTTATTTTTATATATTTTATATAAATATATATTTATTAAACATAAAATATAAAAAAATAGATATGTTTATATTTTTTATATAAAAAAATAAACATTTTTATTTTTATATAAACATATTTATTTTTATTCGGGCGGCCGATCGGCTTCTCCACCGGAGAGATGAACAATACCAGAAGTTGCATTCCGAAGATACAACTTTCCAAAGGATCTCAAGAGTTGCATTGGGATAAAGGCCCTTAGAGCCACTTGGAGATGCACCGCATCTCGCCAAAGTCGCGCAAAAGAATGAACCAAATACCTTTGCATTTGGCCAAGGGACTTTAGAGCCCAAATGAGCATTCCAAATGCCGAACCAAACAGGGCCTCAGTTCCGACATGATATTGGTTTGCAAGTATTTCGGAGTATTGATTCTTGTGAAATGGTCTTACCGATGACTCCAAGATGGAGTATGCTGATCTTCTTTTAATCTCTTTGTAGCACAGAGATAAGAAGGAACGACTTCGTATGGCAGCCACTACAAAGACTAATGGAACAACGACTGTTGACACCTAAATTTTGACAACCCATTTAGTCATTTATCGCATTAAAAATTGGGGATTAATTTTGAGCCCTAAAAAAATAGAATTAAAATTGCATAGCATATAATTTTAGTTGCACTTATTTATTTTTGCATTTGATCGCGGTGGATGAGCTTCAATTTTATAAGTTGACAATTCGGTATTTTATTATTCTTCCAATATTCAGTAAATATTTCATATATTCATGTGATTTATACGTTAAGTGATATATTACTGAAGATTGGAAGTTTAATGATGAAATATTAAGAGAGAATATTGCACGTGGGGCATATATTGAGTAAATATATTCTTTGACTCAAAATAAGAAAGGAGATTTTTGTGCGTGAGCCGAAAAAGGAAGTGAAATAATCCACGAAAATCAAGTTCTTCACCTATATAAAAGAGCCGCGTACGGAGAAAACAAAGAGGCCACACAATGGAATACAAGGCCACGAAAGAGTGATAGAGAGAAGGCTGCTTTCCTCGGTCAAAGACTTCGTTGGATCCAATTTGAATTACTTGCAGGTTTGTTTGGGTCTTGCCGGAAGTGCAACAGATTCTCTTGCGACACCGTGAGCAATGCCCACCACGGTTCTTCCGACTTGTTATTGAGGAGCAGTCCCCACCAAGCTGTTTTTTCCTTGGCCAAGACACCATCGGGCCGGCCCCCATCACCACGAGCACTGCTTTGTTGATCCATTGCCGGCCACCGCTTTGTCTGGTCCCCCGACCATGCACCGAGCCAATATTTTGGGTGATTGGATGCTTTCCTTGATTTTGAGTTGATTCTTTCAAATAAAAATCTGGTAAGAAAAAGGGAATGTTCAAACGGTAAGATTTGTTCTTTTCATTATTTTGACCGGTTAGGAGCTTGAATAAAAATATACACGCAAAGAGGCCTACATAGGAATAAGTTTTCTCGTTGCCATCGCTTTTCCATAATCTCTTGCTGCGGCACCTCGAAGTTCTGTTTTGCAGACACCTCAGTCCATTCAAGCCATCTCTGACGTTGAAGTTCCACGGCTAAAACAGCCAAATTCGGTCATCGCAAGTCCCTTGCACCGGGCGACTCCACTACTGTTGTGGCCTTGCCACATGACGGGGCTGCTTTTCTGGTCTCGCCGTGCGGACAATGAAGCTGCTGTTCCCCCCATCTCGACGCGCTGCCCCTGCTTCATCCTACCATCGGTGGCGCTGCTGGGCTCGTGTCACACCAAAAGCCTATTGGGCGCTCTTCGCATTAAATATTTTTTTTTGCCTCTGCAGGTTAAGAGGAGAGCTTCAAACCGGGGTCAAAGGAACTGTATTGGGGGGTTATATCAAAATATAGAAAGGCTCCTAAGAGGGGACGATTGGCGAATAAGAAAGTCCACTTTTGGTTGTGTCCGATAATATTGACGCAGCCCTTACTGAGCCAAGAGCCCTCTCCACCGTCGAGCGTCGCGAGCGATTCCCAAGACGCCATCATGAACTAGCTACCGTGAAGCAAAGTTGATCGTGACTCTTGCGATCTATACCCGTCCAAACTAGGAGATAATAATCAAGGTAGGTGAAGTTCCCATCTAAGTTAATTCTTGAATATTTCGTTTGCTCATTTGAGATGTTGCATTCTTGATTAAATTCCCGAACGATGTTATCTTGTCCCATGTTTCTCGAGTAGCCTTTTAAATTAGGGATTAATCCCTAATTTCACAACGTGCATACAATTGATAGTCCGATTTCATGCTCGAAATACGACTCGTAATCGCACGGAAAAGTCACCAATCCGATCTCACGCTCGAGATACAATTCGTGATTTTGTCTAAACTTGGCCAATCCGATCTCATGTACGAGATACGATTCGTCAATTTTTTTTCAAAATTAAATGGACATGGATGATATTTTGCTGGATTTGTTGCCGTGCTGTTCTTGATGCCTTTATTTGTTTGCTCCCGTGAAAGAAAAAAAAAACATTTGAGTTAGATTAGATGCATGTTAGGATATTACTTGTTTTAGGGTTATTTTGCATGTCAAGAATAGGAAATTTATTTATTTCTAATTTCTTAAATAAAAGTACCAAAAACATAAATTTAGGATGTTAGATTTTCATTTCACTGAATTAAATTGCATGTTTAATTATTTGCTAATTTTGATTTCGAATTTTTATAAAAAAAGAACAAAAATAATAAATAAATAAATAACAAAAAGAAGAAAAAATTAGAAATAGGGCATTCTTTGCACGTCATTGCATATTAGGATGAATTGCACGTAGTTTAATTCTAGATAATATTTTCTAATTTATTATAAGTTTAGATGAATTACATCTTATATTAGAGATTGCTAAGTTAAGATAATATCTTGGTTTAAATTAGGGTTTAGCCCGGTCTAATCCTTAATATAAGTCGGATAAAATCTTAATCTAGCTAGGTAATTTTAGCATTTTTCTAATTTCGAAATTTCATGGAAAATACAAAAATTATCTTAGAATAAATCAATTTCATTCTTTAGGACAGACTGCATTTTATTTATGTCATGTAGTTTAAGCCATATTACCATGTCACATTATTTCATGTTAGATTAGTAGCATGCATTGCATATTGCATGATCTTCATTAAATAAGTGAAAAACAAAAAACAAAAATTACGTGTTAATTAGAAATCATATCTAGGACTATCGATGTGAATTTTGATTTAATATTGCAGATGCTTTCGTTGCTTTGAGGTAAGTTCCTGCAATTTATTCATTACTTTATCTGGGTGTTAAATTGGTAGATTGCGCACCCATATGATCACTTCACATATTAGGGAAATAAATTTAAAATCAATCCAATCTGTCTACAAAAAACATCTTTGAAAATAAAAGAAATGGTACCAAAAGGGCATTAGAGAAGTCTAGTGTAATCAAGTCTCTGTACCCAAAGTCTCTGGTTCATAGGAGTAAAATGATTCTCCCGTTATTTTACTTAGGTGTCTAATCGACCTACTATAAACTGATTAGTGGCGACTCTTAGATAAAATCCACTTGTATGTTAAAAAATTGAATATAAGTCGTGAATTGGTATGAGCTTGGCAGAGTTCGAGCTAAGTCTAGGTTTAGTAATCCATTAGCCAAACCCTAGGTGGTTCACCCGAAAATTTGGTTGCGACAACGACGTACGGCTATGATGGTTGTTCTGTGATGCATGTGCTATGATGATTTGAATTGGTTGTAAGTTTCCTCTTTTTTCTGTTGTCTAAACCATATACCATCTTTGTAGCTAATGTCCACTTGGTGTTTTTCTGTTGTCACCATTTAAGTTGGTTGTGATTTCCTCTCATTCCTGTTTTCTGAACCACGTACCAACTTGTCCACTTGGTTTTTCCTATTGTAATCATCCAAGTTCTAAGTGAAGAGAAGTTTTTAGACCTCATGGGAAGCATATAATTGGCAATAGTTTTTTTGTTTGTGGATGCATGGTGGCTCTGATTCGTATTTTCTTCATCTCCAAGCAAATCCCTCCCCTTCCAATTAGGACGACCTTAGTTATTAAAAGCTTAAGGACCTAAATCCTTTACCTTTTCAGTTTGTGTGACATATGATAATATGATAGTATTACTATAGGAATTTGAAATGAATATGCCGTATTGGGAACATGCCATCTTTCTCAACATACAATTGAACACAGTTGAATGTGGATTCGCTAATGCATTGAACACAGTTGAACTTGGGTTTGCTAATACAGTTTAACACAGTTTCACTTTTTTTGCATCGTAACATTGGTCTTGCCTCACATCTACCCTCCACTTACACTACCAAAAAGCAAAAAAGGTGGACAAACAACACAACCATCCCTAATATAACATTGTTGTTAATCTAATCAATTTTTTTGGGGTCCAACTTCAACATCAGGGTTGGCACATCAATCCTTTCAATACAACTATCCCTCTCAAATAGATCATTTTCCCTTTGCTTCCAAAATAGATTTTTACTTTTGTTTCCAGTGGAGACACTTCTACTTCTTTCTTGTTGTCCCGTTGCTTACTCTTTTCTAGTTGCATTTTAAGAATGTGGACTTTCTCCTCAGATACTTTCAACTAATTTCCACCCTTCCAATTCTATTTACCAGTGCTTTCTTTTCATTGATCAATCCAAAATCACTTCTCTGCCATGAAATGAGGACTGAGGATCAATCCATTTGAAAAAAACTGCAATCATTAACCTACTCGATATAAGCAATCAATTCAAATTCCAACAGTGCATGTTTTTGGACAGGAACTTCAAATTAAACGATGCACAGCAGAACATACAACAAACAGGTTGATTTAATAAAAACACTAGAAATTATGTGAAACAGAGGCCTTCAAACACAGCACAGCAAATTAAATTCAACAATGCACAACACATAGCAAAGCAACCATATCCTTATCTAACACTAAACTGGCCAATACATAGCACATAATGCTGAGCTAGCCACCCACCATGAACAACACATGACGGTGAACTGGTCGTATGCTCAATTGGCCATTACAAGCAACCATTTTAAATGACAATGTATTAGCTCATCTATCCCTAATCTGTTGCAGAAAGTTGACAAACCATCACCTCCAACGATAGAACCTCATTCCACTGGCCAACATATGATCATCAGAATCTAAAAACTAGTGCAACAAAAACTTATGGAAATAACAAAGTGACTCGTAGTTAGCTCGAATAACTAAAGAGAAATCCAAGACAAACATCTGTTCCTTTGTAGCTCAGGGGTCATAATATATTGTTATCTTCTTACCCTGGCATTCAAAAGCATATGTAGCGCAACAAGAACAATGCACTCAACAAAATGATTCTGACGAACAAATCAAATAAGCCCATTAAATCCAAGTAGAGTGGCCTTTCAGAGCTCTAAACAACAATGGGAGCACCAAGTTCATAGCAGCAGTATCTTAGTCCCAAGTTCCCAGTGGTACATTCAACTACCACATTCACACTAAATTATCAAGTCTTATCTCTATATAATCCTGATCAAATTACAGAATGTTGGCAAGATGTAGACGCACCAAAGATATAAGAAAATTAAAGAGTTGACAAAATCGAGTAATGCAATATATAATCCATCTCTTCCTATGAGCATGTAAGAGAAAGAACCTCATGTTGCAGGAGTAAGAAACGCAATTTTTGAGGGGTTATAAAGTACTGGCCATGAAGCAAAAAACTCTTCACGGGAATCTTGGAGAGGCAAAATTGCACAAACTTTGATAATGACTTAACCAGAGAGCATGAAGAGGGGGCAAAACCATAATCAGAAAAACACCAGACAGTAGAAACGACCACGGATTTGGAACGATGTGAACTCGCAATCAATCGCCCAAGTTGATGTTGGATATTTCAGCAGTTTTGAAATATTTACAATAATAGCTTCGATAAAAGTTATGAACGCATTGAAAACCATCATTATTTTCAACGATCACATAACGGCTTCTTAACGGTCATATAACGGCTTTTTAATCGTTTTGTAATGTTTAATTTATTTCTCAAATAAATCCTCCATTATTTTACAACGGCTCTTTTAACGGCTCTATTTTGTATGAATATAAAAATAAGATCTCATAAGACACAATATGTTCTCATATATATCTTTCCTTTTCTTTCTACCCGGGTTATACACAAAAGTTGTTCTGTTTCCTTCTAATATTCAAGTGCGGAGTATAGAGGAAGGTCTGTTGTATCTTGGGAGGATAGCCGAAGCCTTACGCACCGAGTTTCGTACTCCGAGGGGCGGAATTATCCTTAAGGACAGTGCTTGCACGCCTCAGACATTTGTTTTTCTATTTTCTAATCCTTCGCAATGTATTAACAGTTATTATTATTTTATGTATTCTGATACTTTTTACAACAATCTTAAGGATAAGTCCTATGGATTTCCAAGTTAGAGTTGTTGCTATCGCTGCCACCACAATTGGAATTGAAAGAATGATCGAGATGGTGAAGGACAAGTATCACATATTCATGGGCGGATGTCGTGGGAAATTACCGAGCATCGTCAAAGGTTTGTTGGTCGTTTTGGTAAGGTTATTGAATGTCGGTAAAATCGTACTTTGAGGCTTTAATACCTAAATTTGTTTCGAGAGGAAGTTGGGTGTTTGTATTTATTTGCTCGCTCAAGTTCATGATTATTTTCGTAAGCTTCGATCCGCATTGGGGTTTCCTATTTTAATTCTATTCTTGATCTGGAAGTTGTAATTTTAGGATTAGAGATTGTTTGTTTATCGTGACTTCATTACTCCTAATGTTTTAATTGGTTGACCGCTTGATATTAACCATTATGTAGTGACCCATTTCATATTTAAAAAAAAAAAAAAAATGGAAACATTGGATTTTTGCGAGTAAATTTTATTTTACAAAATGGTTTCAAATTCTTACCATCTGAATGTCGACGACTTCTAGTATTCGTCAAGGAATTTTTGTGTCGATAGGACGAGAAGTATGTCTCCAAGCTTGAGAACCACCGTAATGATGTTGTTGTTAGTAGAACCATGTTCTTCTTCTTGTTTAATTTTTTGGAAAATTCATTAAGGTGTCAGTTGCTCTTCCATTAGGAGAGAGCAGTAGTCATTGTGATCGGGTGGTGTATTTGATTTAACTTTGAACTGTTATATTAGTAGGTTTTACTTTGAGTATTGCTTGGCTTTGACTTTTCTATCCGAGTGCAATTGTTAATAATGCAAGCTGAAAATTATGAGTCTCATATTGGCCTTCTTTATGCTCATTAAGAATAGAGGAGGTACAAGATACGAAATCAAGCTATATATATTTTGTGTTTTGTCTTTGCCCTACTTTATATTTTAGGGATATAGGATGAGCACCATTGATGGATGCATGTCGGTAATTGTTTCTTTCTCAGTTTGAGATTTTGAATAAACTCTGAGTGCCAGTGGAAGAGATTTAGCCAGTTCAATTTTGGTCTGGTGCTTGTAAAGTGAAAGTGGTGGTGTTTTCATGTATCATTTCGATTTGTCACCTTATTTTGTTACCTTCTAGAAGTAGTAGGTGAAAAAGTAAACTGAAATAGAAGATTTTATAATATTCTTGTGAAAGAGCCATCACTCTACTTGTGGTAGTGCAAGACCAAGGTAATTGTATATCTTATAATAACCTTAGATATCCTTTGCTTTGATATTTTCATTTGACCCATTGCATACTGCTTACTTTCCATTATCTTACTTTCCATTATCTAATATGTGGGTCAAGGGCAGTAAATAACGTTAAATGCATAGCCAATCTCAAGGATTGTAGTTAATGTTCCTTTCTAAAAATGTGAACTATTTTTTTTTAGTGTGAATAGTTTCACTTGTGTTGGGAGCGGTAATCATATTACCATTGATCTTAAGACAGGACTTTTTGTGGTAGGATTTAGAGTCGAGCGTTAATTAGTGTTTTTGTGCTCCTACATGTGTATGTAAAATTGCTGATTAGGATTCAACACTCGCAAATGGGATTTATCATGATTTCATGATGCTGCTTTTATAAATGTTTTAGCAAAGCAACAAATTTTCTATCGTTGACATACCATTTAGTGTTGACGAGTGCTTGGTGTTGGGTTTGGTGGAGGCCAAATTTGTCCTTACAAATACTCACTTCTTCAAGCTTCTTTTTATTAGAATAAGAGCAGCTCCTAGTGCAAAATTTTCTTTGAATGAATATGCCATCATCAACGAACTTGTATGTCTGGCTGATTTGAGTAGAGATCAGCGTGAAGAGACAGAAGTCAAAGACTCCATGACAACCAATGAACGCCTTAGGTGAGATCAATTTTCACAACAATAGAATTTTTGTGGATTTTACGGCCATGTGAATATAAACTGACATTTTACATAGTGGATTTTCCGCTGTATTAGAATAATACAGTGATGTTAAGTGGATCTCGGATTCATATGAGACAAAATCCACTAATGAATATGTGTCCACCTTGTGGAGGTGTCGCAACATAAAAAGCAATCGAATGAAATTGTGGGGAAATGACAATCCTGCTCAACCAAAATTTAACTTGGTTGAAGTAGATGATCGATTATGTAATTATTGTAGTCATTTTCCAAGCCAATATTTTGGCAAATGCAAAAGAATTGGAGGTAGACTCAGGCACTACCAAGCATATATGTTAAAACATAATGCTTTATCCTCCTAACCTCTAGTAAGGAAGAAGAAGAAAATATTTATCTTGATGATTGAAGAACTACTCAAGTTCTTGGGAAGAAGAAAATTTCTCAAACTCATATTAAAATTGAGGCTGAGTAGTTGAGAAATTTCTTCTTTGTATGTTCCTATGGAAATGAAATGACACTTATGTCTAGACATTATGATTGCCAAAAGGCAATAGCTATTGCAAAGAATGAAACTTTCAATGGCAAAAAGAGACGTTTGGTTGAGACGTGATGTGGTAAAATAATTCCTTATAAAAGGGATTTATATCGATCGATTATGTTAAGTCAGAAATGATTTTGGTCAATCCTCTGACTATACATCGAGGGGAATGGGACAAGCCAACTAGAGAAAATCAACAATGATGGTAACCCAACCTATGTGATTGGCGATCCCATGAATTAGGTTCATATGGGTAATAACAAGTCATTTGTTGATCTAGTGCACTATTAAAATTTATTGTCCCTTCTAAGGTGAAAATAGTGCAAAATTGCAAGGAAAAAGAGGTTGAGCTAAAGCTCTTAATGAAATTCCATAGCCATTATTGGTGGTGTATTAAACTGCAGAATACACTTGATGGAATCACCTATATAAGTGTGGAGTGGGGCCGCTTCTATGAGATTTTTGGCGAAAATCTCTAAAGCACTTATGAATAAACCAAGCACGCGCATGGCCTATTAGCGCAAAAAACCGCGTTGAACAACAAAGTTTGTGGGAGTGTAATGTGATTGGTGAAAATTATAATTCACAAAAAGAAATTCTTGGTTCATAGAAGTTTCAAACTTCACCAATAATTTCGTGAATTATATTTCATTCTTTCTAGGGTTGGTTCATAGCCTAACAAGCACCAATTCCGATGCATTACTCTCCAATAACCCAACATTATTCTATTTTCTTGTCAAAACTTTTTGAAATATGTGGGGGATTGTTGGATATTTCAGCAGTTTTGAAATATTTACAATAATAGCTTCAATAAAAGTTATGAACGCATTGAAAACCATCATTATTTTCAACGATCACATAACGGCTTCTTAACGGTCATATAACGGCTTTTTAATCGTTTTGTAACGTTTAATTTATTTCTCAAATAAATCCTCCATTATTTTACAACGGCTCTATTTTGTATGAATATAAAAATAAGATCTCATAAGACACAATATGTTCTCATATATATCTTTCCTTTTCTTTCTACCTGGGTTATACACAAAAGTTGTTCTGTTTCCTTCTAATATTCAGTGCGGAGTATAGAGGAAGGTCTGTTGTATCTTGGGAGGATAGCCGCTGAAGCCTTACGCACCGAGTTTCATACTCCGAGGGGCGGAATTATCCTTAAGGACAGTGCTTGCACGCCTCAGACATTTGTTTTTCTATTTTCTAATCCTTCGCAATGTATTAACAGTTATTATTATTTTATGTATTCTAATACTTTTTCCAACAGTTGAATCGAAGCTCAATTGGGATATATATTGGTTAAACAGGCATGGATTCGGCAAGGAACCGAGAGAGAGAGAAAGGGCAAACACGAACCACAAACCCTAGAAATTTGCCCCAAATTGACTACAGCAACCGAGAAAGCGCAAACGGCGCCCTTGTAGTCCATGTCAGCCACCATACCGACGTCATTGTTTTCTCGGCGCCACATGAACTTCTCTTGCATTCTGTCGTCCACGAAAGCAGTAGGATTTTTTAGGAAGATCTTTGACACAATTATGACGGAGAGTACATGTATCAAGTGAGTATAAATTTGGCATTTTAAAAGATCCAAAAGGAAGTTTCAGAGTGTTGAAGTCACAATGAACATATTTTAAAATTTTTAATGATATTTTTTCTAGTAAATGTGAAGATTGAGAAATAGAAATTAAGTTTAATAAAAGTAGATCGATGAAATTGAACTTAGAAGAGTTAAATAAAGAAATAATTCAGACAAAAATTTCATATAAAGTACCTTCTAGATCATCACGTTCATTTATTCCGAAAAAAGAGACTAAGTGAATATTTTGCATTGGAATTAGGAAAACTGAAGGACAAGAGATATGTCCTACTTATAAGATTGATCCCGCATTGCTTGAAAATAGCATCCGCGACTATTCATCGTAGCAAATGTACCTCGCTCATGTTTTCAGATTTCCAAATGAACTTATTAGCACTTCCTTAAAATAGACCGCAAAACCTTGAAAGAAGATCCTTTCAAAAGAAAATGAAAACCAAAGAAAAGAGTCTGCAGAAAAAATATGCTGCAAGAGAAAGAGAGGTTGTTCAAGGAAAATAGAGTTCTACTATGACATATTGGTCTCGAATCTGAGGCTCAGCCCTAGCGGAACTTGAACCTTTGTCCGTCCCTGATCTTAAACTTGTCTCCAGTTTAGTTGCACCCCTTCCTGAACTCAGTTTTGGCCCTTCCTGAACTCGCAATTGTGCCTTTTACTAAAGTTGAACCTCTGCTCCTTCCTGTACTCAAACTTGCACTGCTTTGTGAACTTGAAGTTATGCCCCTTCTTGGACTTGAAGTTGTGCCCATTTTAGTTGTGTCCTTTCTTGAACTTGAACTCCTACCCATTCCTAAACTCAGAGTCATGCCCCTTCTTGAACTCACAGTCGTGCCCTTTCCTGAAGTTGAATAATCTCTGACCCTTCCTGCACTCAAAGTAACGCTGCTTGGTGAACTTGAAGTTATACCCTTTTCTAGACTTGAAACTATGCGCATTTTAGTTGTGTCCATTCTTGAACTTGAACCCCTACCTAAACTAAAAGTCATGCCCCTTCCTGAACTCAATATTGTGCCTTTTCCAGAAGTTGAACCTTTGGTCCTTCATGAACTCGAAGTTGCATTGCTTTGTGAACTTGAAGTTATGTCCCTTCCTGAGTTTGATGCCGTGCCCTTCCCTAAAGTAGAAGCCGCGTCTCTACCCAACCTCAAAGCTTTGCCATTTCTTGAACTTGAAACTATTCGTCTTCCTCTGCCTCTTTCTGTAGGATCCCTCCCTGGTTTGACGCACATGATGTCACACTTCCTCTGCTTGTTTTTGCAGGTACTCAGTCAGTCTCCATGGTCCCACCCCTCTCCTCATGGACCTCGTTGAAATTCAACATAAGTATTAAAGACCGCACGATTAAGATGATGCAAATCTTCAGTACTTACAGAAGATTAATTATTAGATTAATTTACTAATTTTATTTCTTTCAAATTTATCATCATTTGCACTAATTATTTTGTACCATGCCAAGTAAAGCGAAAAAGAAATAAAAATAAAAAAAGTGACAGTCTTGCTATTCTAATTCCATATCAAGTTCCCTTTCTATTTCTAGCTATAATGTCATTATTTTAGTGAACTTAATCCTTCATCTTATATTCACTCTAATTACAATAATCTACTCTTTTTAGATAATTTTATGTACTTCGTGTACTGCTATCTTTTAATGTTAGCTATTTATTTAATTTATAATACTAATATAAATTCCATCATTTTGTATTTTGGAACTAATGGGGAGTTTTACAGGAGAAAATGAACGCATTTCGAGTTCTTATTTGGAATTTTCCCAGAGATAAATGATCATAATATTAAATATATATACCACGAATTATCTACGTTCATCATTCGTTTCTCCATATAACGACACTTGGTGGAATATAAAGAATATTGTTTCTTTTCCTTACATTGGAGAAAGTGAGAATATGTTGTATATGTACTGGATATTGTCATTTGACAGAGCATACTCGATTCGACTGAGATGTGGCTCGATGGTGGCCGCTGGCTCCTATTCACCCAACGAATACAGAAATTAAAATAGAGACCTGAATCGAATGACACGCAGAAGATGATTCGAGGCTAGTGGATAGGGTCAAAATGGTGTTTTCTCCGGGCCAACCCAAATTGATATTGCCTATTAAATGGACCCGGCCTCGATAGTTCGAAATTCATGTGAAGGCCCGATCCTCGGAGAGCATGGACAGGGCTACTAGCCAAGGACGAAGGACGGTAGTAGACAAAATAACATCGATTTATCTGCTCCGAAACCTTATACAACTAATTCTCATGCTTATAAGTACACACAACCGATGTCAGATCTAGAAACCAAGCCACAAACCGCATATCAATCAGCATGGACGTAACTTTTAAACACACTTGGTATTGTTACCAATAACAGACCATAACATTGGGCTAAAAGATATATTCTATGTATTGTAGAAGATTATACATCAATACCAAGCCACAAGCAGCATAAAAATCAGTACATACATAACATTTAAACGTATTTATTTTCAATTGTAACAGCACGTCGGTACAGATGATGTACATCAATCAAAACCACATTCAATTGGGCCGAAAGTGTCCTATTGTCCACGAGAAGCAAATCAAGCCGCCGATTGGACAGCAAAAGCGCATCGCCTCAAAACCCTTTTCCCAAATTGGTTATCTGCACCACCACAACCTCTCTGGAGTATTTTATGTTCGGATTCCAATCTATTGTCTACTTGTAAACCTTGCTTTATGAATGAATGAATGAACTATTTCAGACCAAAAAAAAAAAAAAAAAAATTGGGCCGAAATCATTTCATATTATTTTTTTGTGCTGATGACTTGGTCAATAAATTTATAGAATTTTTCAAATGTCGACAAAAAGATGGTTCCTCGTGAGGATGTTGATGTTTGATTCACGAGGGGATGACTTCCGCGGCCATCTTAAAGCCAAATGCTAAAAGCAAAACGGAATTATGGAAGCTTGGATTCGTTTCAGAGTGAAAATGGATGTGAGGCTTCATGGAGCAGCAGCCGAAGGAAAGGCGACTTCTTTGCTCGAGTTGCTCAAAGACAATCCATTAATTCTTGAATAGGTCTATGTTGTGGTTTTACAGTGAGACTCCATTACATATAACAGCATTGTCTGGACACGTATAATTCGGAATCAAGAATTTGAGCTTGCAGGAGAGTCCGATTCTCAGGAATTGTCATCCCTGCACCTCGACATCTAAGGGTCATCGTGGAGTAGTGAAGAAATTGCCGAACGTTTACGCAGACGTGTGCTACACCCATGACAAATATGTGGCCTTTAATGAAGCTTTTAGGCCTTATGTTTTAACCTTTCTCTAGTGGCCCAATATCTCAATTACCAAGGAAACGGGTCAATCGAGAGAAGTAGACTTCCATTCATTTGGATGAGTATGTACGAGTATAAGTTCTTGATTCGTCTCTCATTTTTCATTGATATTTTTTGGAAATGTGATTCAACTGGGCTGATTTGACCCTTTTAAATTTCTAAGTCATGTAAAAGTGCGGTTGCCGTGGTGTTCAAGAGTGAGCAAGATGCATACGAGTTGTGCAATAAATACGTTGACGAGGTAGGGTTCGACGAGATTTATTCATATAGCGCTCATCCTTCTACTAAGTTTCCGGTGCACTAATTGTTTTGGTAATAATATTATCTAATCTAAATTTTTTTCATTAGTTTTTATATTCAATTTGGTGTTCCATTTATAAAACTTAATTTTAGTGCATGTTGGATCATAAATCAAAGAGATTATGCTTTTGGAACAAGAAACTAAATTTGATTGGAGGTGACCAAGAAATGGAATTCAAGAGCAGGTGATGGTCCTCTATTTTTCAAGTCACCAGTACACGCATTTTCATTGAAAAATAAATAAAAGGAATGGAAGAAATAATGAACAGTTAGTAAAAGAGTTCGTGTACAAAAATTTTCAGTCTAGATCCACAAGATTAGGCTCACCACAGAAGAGGTCACCACTTCAATCTCAGAATGAAAACTCTGAAGACACGTGTCAGCTTCCCCTTTATTGAAGACAAGTAGATTGGCCCATGGAAGGAGGCAACTCATCCGTCACCCTGATAACCACTTATTAGTTTCGAGTCTCCTTAAGAAAAAATGTAGGAAAATATAATTTTACCTTGAAATATTGGTCTTGAGACTCCTCCAGAAAGCAGAGTACGTAACTCTGCGTTGCCTGTGGCAACCAAATCGGATGCTGAAGAACGTTCATATTTACTTAGGGCCCGTTTGGTTCGAACTTTGAAATGCCCTCGCCAAATGCAAATATCTTTAGGGTAAAGGGTTTTCGGGAATGCTTTGGGCGTTTGGCAAATTACGCATTGGAAAGTGGCTTGTGTAAAAATACCGTTTGGCAAAACTTATTACAAATGGGCTTTCACTTTTAATTTTTTTAAAAAAAAAAATCTAAAAATCAAATCCGGCAATGGTAGCGGTCTTGGGACGGCCAGACTCTGGTCGTCCGGCGGCCGATCCGGCCTCCGGACCGAGCACGCACGCCGTCGTCTACGGTCGCAGAGGCCGATCTAGCCGCCGCCGACGGCCGATCCGGCCTCCGACGGCCAAATTTGGCGGCCCGATTCGTGCGAGCCGAAGGAGTCGGAGCGCGAGCGAGCCGACGCGGTCTTGCTCTCGCTCGTCGAAGGGGATGGATCTCGCCGCGAAAGAGGAAGGCGTCGACGGTGGAGGCGGAGGCGGCGGCGGGGCCGGTGGAGAACTCGAAGTCGGGCGTCCCGAACGGCGGGGCGGGAGGGCCGTCGGGTTGGTCGGGGGTGGGGGCGGGGGTGAAGGCCGGATCTAGCGGTCCGGAGGCCGGATCTAGCCGTCGGCCGTCTAGCGGCTCGAGGCCTGGTTCTCGCGAGACAAAGGAGTCGACGCGGTGCTTGCTTGCGCTCGTCAAAGGTGATGGATCTCATCGCGAAGAGGAAGGCATCGACGCGGAGGCGGAGGCGGAGGCGGCGTCGACGGCGGAGGCGGAGGTGGAGGCGGCGTCGACGGCGGAGGCGGAGGCGGAGGCGGCGTCGACTGCGGAGGCGGAGGCGGAGGCGGCGTTGACAATGGAGGCGGCGGCGGAGAACTCGAAGAAGTCATGGGGAAGAAGGTGAACGACGCGTGAACAGTAGAGGCATTGGGAGAATGCCGAATGCTCAAAGCTGCCCTACCCCAAGACATTGGGCTTTGAGCATTTGCAATGCCCACATTTCGCCAAATAGCATTCGAAAGTTTTGCCAAACACAAAAAATTTGCCCAAGGGCTTTCGGGTCAAAGCCCCTTGGGAAAGCCCAACCAAACGCCCTTAGTATGTTGTACTCGCGTAGATCTTAGATCTTCTGCTTGCTACAGTGCTTGTTCGAGTTTGCATTACTGTTTTCGCTGAGCTTGAACCTTTGTCCGTCCCTGATCTTAAACTTGCGCCCATTTTAGTTGCTCCCCTTTCCTGAAGTCAAACCTCTGCCCACCTTCCCGAACTCAAAGCCGCGTTACTTCGTGAAATTAAAGTATGCTCCTTCCTAAATTTGATGGCCCGCCTTTTCCTGAAGTAGAAGCTGCGTCCCTACCCGACCTTGAAGCTTTGCTATTTCTTGAACTTGAAGTTGTACCCCTTGCTCTGCCTCTTTCCGTAGGATCCCTTCAAGGATTTCAGGCACATCTGGTCTCACTTCCTTTGCTTGTTCTTGCAAGCAATCGTCAAAGTTCTATCCCTCTTCACCTGGACCACGTTGCAATTCCACATAAGCTTTAAGGACTGCACAATTAAGACTATGCAAATCTTCAGTGTTTACAGAAGAAAGGTCACTCTGATCCTCAACCTCACTTGTAGCTTTGCAGGATCTCTCATCATGTTCCACTCTTTTGCACCTTTGGCAATCTTTTGCACCTTTGGCAACTCGACCAGACGACAACATTTTGGTTGGCAAATTCCCCAATCTCATCATTGTCCTTCTTCCTATGTTCCGTACTCGTCATTTTCCTTCCATGGACACTGCCATAGCACCCAATCTCCAATGGTTGAGATGGCATGAGATGGACGTACGCTAAACCAAAAATTGATGGATGACAGCCCAGTACACGGATTGTTGTTCTTTCATATTAAATCGGTTGTCAATTTCTATTAAATAGTAAATCAATGGTTGTGGAATTTAATATTCAATCTCTCTCTCCTCTCCCCCCCTCCTCTCTCTCTCTCTCTCTCTGTGCCGGCTGGCCAAAAAAGCTCGAGAGAGGGGAAACGCACACAGATGGAGGAAGAGCAGTTGACCAGAAATTACCAGAAATTATGCAGGGGAGACGGAAAGAGATGAGAGTCGCAAATGCTATAGAAAACCATCCATACAAATTATGAGCAATTTGTTGTGTTTTCATCATTGTCAACCAAATTATTAGTTACGTCAAGAGGTTTTGCCAGAATCAAAGAATGCTGATAAATCAGGCACGTTATTCTCCGGGATCATATGCAGCGGAGAGCTGTAACCTGGGCTATTACTAAGCTCACTTTACCTTCAATTCCACACACAAAAAGAAAAAAGGTTTCAAATGGATAAAATGTTGGGCAGAAATTTTCTGTACCTTTGCTATAGAAAACTACGCCAGTCAGAATAGAGAAAAAATAAGCTCGCGTCTACGAAGGTAGGTTCAAGTTGAACCGCTCAACGAGTACGATTCAACACAAGAAATTTCTCATTAAAAAGACATAGCATATACCGTGATTGCCTTTATGCACTCTTCTTATCTGCTCATAGAACCTGTCCCTCGACATACTATAAACCATAAGTCCATGCACTGAGAACCAGTACCAGCTTCGAATTTTATCGATACTGTGACAGATTCATCAGCATTACAGGAGTAAAGAAGAAGAAACGATAGGCCTTCAAAACCAGATCATTTTCTTGACGCCACTACGCATGGAAGGAGAAAGTGCCGAGCAATAACTTCCTTTCAAATAGGACATATCAGTCCCATTAAAATTCTTTCATGTCTGCCTCTATAGAAAAGCTAGATATAACTTAACTGTCTTCCTTGGAAAAGAGTTGGCAACTTTAATATCCTACACAGTCTCTGGTAGAATTCTATGAACAATGTATGAAGCAATTGAAATGATTGATCACTCTATTTATCTGAAAATAAAATGATAGCAATCACCTAATACGGTTCCAATGGAGGCCACAGACCATGAATTTGTCCAAAATTGGGAAAGGCGACTTTCCAATGAAGTAATTCACCGAGATATCACTACTTCAATGAATTTGTCCAAAATTGGATCCATATTTTTTGTACCTGATTGAAAAGAATATCACAATTAAACACCAATCCCTAGCACAGGCACCCTAAAAAAGCAAATAAAAGATGACCACCTCTTTCAGAACGCCTGGTAAGAAAATACAAGAAATCTTTTCGGGCCATTACAATTGTCTTGGTAACTGAACACACGAACCTGAGGATGACCCTAAGCAAACTTTATTGCTTCCCCTTACCTTGGGAATGTGGTCCATATATTCTTCATACGGTTGAAAGAAAAGGAAACTGGTTATTCGACCATCAAAATGCAAACACAGTACAGGTGTTAAAGTGGGATCTTGAAGATATGAGCGCTTCAATTAAAAAAGAAGAATAAGAAAGCAACAGCAGGACATACAAACGTTCGACCTCACATGCAGGTTGTCCAGGAAAATTGTGACGTTTCCAATGGAAAAGCAAGGAAGATACAAAGCCAGATATCTTAAATGAAAAGTCACTGAAGCAAAGTGCATGCGCAGGGAATACGATAAAACATGCGAGGACCTTAGCTTTGATGAACACTGTGCAGCGAGATCAACCCATATCTCATTCAGCTATCACAGCAAACTAGATGGTCTTTTTGGAGGCACCCCATTTGGAGACCTGTAGAACACCACTGGAGAAATATGCACCCCTCGCCGTTGGCTGGACTTGCGTGCTCTAATTGTTGTTGAACCAAGCTGTTAAGTTACAAATGGAAACTCAATCTGCGTTCGCCAGGACAAGCACTAAATATGGAGCTTGAGTCCTATAGCAATGGAAAGCTGGTTATAACTCAATAAACTGGCCTTCCTCAACAGCAGCCTTAGTTGATTCTTTGATGATCCTGGCGTGAGAACCCTCAATGTTGAGTCTGCCATGTACGGAGCTTCCCTCCTGCCATTTCCTTCTAAATCTCTTCCTCTCTCCCTCCCGTCGCCCATTCTGATCAAATCCATAACAACTGTCACAAAGGGAGCACGGAATAGCCAAAACAGAATAAACCGCAGCATTTATTGCATTCCCCATAATATCAGTCAGTCGATCAATCGCCAGCATTCCCCATTAAAACAATATACCACACTGAACGCAGTAACAGACATTTCAGTCCTAATCCACCATGTGCAGTTCGAAAGTTCACTCAAATTTTCCATTGATCGGGAACGAGATTAGCAAATCTAACCGGGAAAACAAGAACAAAGGAAGCAAAGGCTCCGAGCATGCGAATGCACTGGGAGGAGAGACGCGCCTGAAGCACTTGAACAATCAACGTTTTTCCTGTCTATACTAAAATATGCGATTTGCAGCGCATGTTAGGGACTACAACGCATTACGTGCATTCAGGCTTTTATTGAATCGTGTATGATTGTGCCAACCCAAGTCATGTTTTTATAGAAACTAAATCTATATCCAAAATTTTTCATGAAAATCAAACTGAGGGTTAAAATCCTTTAGAGAGAGTTCATATTCCTAGATAAGTGTGGAATATGATGGGACTATTGATAACTGTCTTAGAAACTTAAATTGATAGGCAAAAACATGATTTAATATTTAAATATTTTATCAATAAAAAATGACAATACATTCTGTTTAACCAAAAATGCGAATTTACTTAGGAAGTGAGATATCTTCCATTTAAAATTTGATTTTGGTTTTTTTGTGAAATGAGTTTTGCGTTGGTTTGACAAGAAATTAATAGGCTCGAAATTTGAAGTAAATGAAAGATGAATACTAGAATTTAAGGTGCTGAAAGAGCAAATGCATGAAGAACAAACGAAATTACAGTGATCAAACGAATAACGTCATTCACTTGATATTAGGGGTTTAGGTAGAGACTTTATAAAACGTACAATTGTCCAGTTTGTGATTAAATAGCTGCAGGGCCAAATTAGACCGTAACTAGGTGTTTGGTTAGCCCGAGGCAAATGAATTGAGCAAGTATAAACCTCCGCACACAAATTGACGAAAGTGAATTAAAATGGGAAAAAAATGAAAAAGAAATGTCAAGAACATTGAAAAATCGCATGATTGGAGCATTAGAGTGAGGGGGGTTCACTGTAGATAAAATTTACTCATGAATAATGCTAATTTTGAATGTAATTCGCCTCTCTTTTATGAGATTCTTCTAAGCATACTAACGTTATCTTTGATTGTCCATCCGTACAATGGCTCATAGCTTTGTCCCATGTCCGCACCAGTCATCTAGTTTTCTCAAATAATAATTTCATGCTAAAAAGATAAAATGAATGATAAAAACAATTAAATAATATATTTTTCATGAAAGATGAAACTATTCTTGGTTCATTCATTTTTATAAGTGATATAAAAATTATCTTTAAAAAATATTTTTAAAATTATTCATTTTTCCTAAATAAATGAAATCTAAAATCTAAAATTAAAAGAAGACAAATTTCACTACCAACCCGATAATGAGACGTGGCAAGCACCTGCTCGAATGAGCGGTGAGATTCCCTTTCGTCAGCTTCTTGGCATCGTGGGCAACCCCAAATCCAAAGCTCCATTGCTCGCATTCAAGAATTCGATGATCTCATCCAGTGACTCCAACCTGTGGCTGAGCTCACCCGCCTGGGCTCTCAGCACAGAGTTCTCGGCCTAAATGCTCAAGTAATGCTGTGCCTGTGCTGTGATGTTGACGTTGGTCCCGATCCGGTGTTTTCTCCTTGTTCAACTGGGCGACCTGATCCGGCAGATTGTCCAGGTGCTCCTGCTTCCTCATCCGGACTCGTGGTTCTGGATCATCCTCTTTCTCTTCCTCTGGTCCATCACGACCTGCGAGTCCTCCCCGGAGGCCGTGTTCTGAACCAGGGATGACCCCTGAAGATGTCCCGCTAGGAGATGCCATTTATGCAGATACAAACTACGGAGTTCTGTGAAATTCTTGTGCTTTGTGCAGAGAATTCTCTCCTTTTTCAGAGCAATTAATTGGGGAGAATATGAAATTAGATCAACACCCCAGATGGTACTTACCTTCAGATTTATCCAGATGGGGTAGCTATTACATACATTAGCAGGAATTGAGGGTTAAATGACGAGACAAGACTAAGCCAGTGGAGGAAGACGATCGAGAAGGATTGACCAAAATGGGTGCGCTTGAATCAAGAGTGTACCCACAGAGAACGATTTCACTGGGAATTGGAGATATGGATCTCAGACATTAAGAAGAGGGTGATGAGAATGAAGATAGATTTCTCGAAAAGAAAAACTAATTTGTTGGGGGGAATTGAAGGGTTTG
This sequence comes from Eucalyptus marginata, assembly GCA_014182565.1. NCBI lineage: Eukaryota > Viridiplantae > Streptophyta > Magnoliopsida > Myrtales > Myrtaceae > Eucalyptus > Eucalyptus marginata. The sequence goes on along the minus strand of CM024587.1, from coordinate 40,147,762 downwards.
GCATGTGACTCAGCAGCTCAAGAACTCAAAACCACAAGAGGAGGAAGTAAAGAAGTGGACTTTGCAAGAGAAACAGAGCAAAGGAGGAACTAAAGAAGTGGGATAAAGTCTTGATTTTTTTTTATATATTTGAGAAATCAGAATCGTCAACCAAAAGAGAAGGAAGAAGCTATGGAGGTGGAGGAATTTCTCTGAGGAACAGGAAAGATGCCTATAAAGATTGCTACAGAAGAGAGAAAATAAAGGAGAAGAAAGTGGCTTGATGTTGGAATTTACAGAGCAAGACGAACCAACAAGTTAAAACAAAGGAATATTTTAATAAAATGATTTAAAATAAAAAGAGGGAAAAGATATTGATGTACGAGAAATTAAGGAAAGGGGAAAAAAAAACAGGGCTTTTGGATTGTGTTTGTTATTTTGTATGTTTATCACATGATTTGCATTTCTTATTCGACATGTTGTCCACTGTAACATGTACAAGCTGGCATCATTCACAAAAAGTAAGGAAGTAGCGAATAATATTTCGTTCAACATTGAAAAAAATCATATAGTTTACCAAAAGAAAAAAACGCCACTATTGTAAAGGATTTAAATGAATTTGTCGGGCACAAGCACGTGCGTGTGAGAGAGTGGGGATGAGAGGTCGGTCCAACCTAGTGACTACTGGTGGTGGTGATCATCATGGCTTCAAGAGTCACTTGGCATCACCATAGGGTAGAGGCAACATTATGCGATAGAGGAGGAGAGATTTGTAAATAGTATTTGATGAGACCTACCTTTTTCATTTGAAAGGGAAAAGATATAAATTTAGAGATAATATCTAAAAGGCGGGCCTATAATCTTTGTTTAAATTCACGTGATGTTGGGTATTCAATTTTAGCATTAATTGACAATATAAGGATTTTTAGTGCGAAGTTACCGCTAACCTATTGAGGTCGACTAAAAATCAAGTAAAGCATGGAAATATACCCCACTTCTTCGCAATTAGAGAATCTAAGGCTACATCAACTAGTGCATTTTCAGCTTCTAATCTTATTCATCTTCTTAAAGCTTAAAATAAGATAATTTTTTGAGAGGAAATGCTACTCCTTGAGAAAGAAGCATTGTCAGGCAGTCGTGATTGATGTGAAACCTATTCACTAACATATAATGTAATTATGTTAGTGTGCAATCATTAAAATAACAATCAACAGCCAATGAAGTATTAAATAAATTGCAAGGCAAAGCGAGAATTAAATGCTAAGAAATAAGAAAAATGTCATTCTTAACTAGGCTAAAATGGAAACGAGAGCGTGTAATCAATTAATAATTGAGAGGGAAATGCTCGAATAACGATCTAGCACTCATCTCTAAGAACATTCAAACCCTATTGTTAAGCTTTAAAAGCTTGTTCAACTCTGAGCACAATTTTTTATTAAGGATTTTCACACATTTAAAATCTAAATCTTAAGCTTTTTCATAACTTTAAGAAAAAATAAAGTTTTTTGGAATTTTTTAATTTTTATTCCAAAAATAGGGACCCAGGAAGATGTGCTGCCACATAGAGGTGAGCGCGGTTCCGGGGTAGAACCGGGAACCGGAGAACCGAACCGGAGGTTCCGATCCGATTCCCGGTTCCAAAGGGACCGGTTCCTTTTTTCTGGGAATCTCGGTTCCGGTTCTGGTTCCCATGAGAACCGGAACCGGAACCGGTTAAGTTAAAAAAAAAAAAAAAAAAAAAAAAAACCTAGGTTTACCCTAGTCTCGCTCGCTCACTTCACACTTTCACACCGCTCGCCCTCCTCTCGTCTCTCGCCCGACGCTGCTTGCCCTCGGCGAATCTCCACATGGAGTCGGGCCTCATGTCCCTCGACGAGTTCCTCTCCGGCAAGACCTATATCTCCAGGTAACGCTTAGATCTCTCTCTCTCGGTTTTTCGTGCAAGGGATCGATCGGTCGATTCGATATCTTGGGCCCCCTTGCTTGTTTGGGATGTTTATCGGTGTTCTTTTTTATGGCAGAGATCAGCTCATGAAGGACGACATCAAGGTGTACGCCGCGGTTCTCGAGAAGCCTGGAGGCTCGTTCCCGAACGCGGCAGTGGATTCGCCGTTCTAGAATTGGCGTTCGGGATGGACGAGTTCTTCAAGAACCAAATGTTTACAACGCACGCGGTTGCCGCCGCCGCTTCGGTCACTTTAGGAAAGGCCCTCACTTATCCTCTCGATACCATCAAGACCCTTATCCAGGTTGGTTTGTTGATGCCCTTTTGTTTTCTTCTTTCCCCCTAAATTGTAGGAATTTCGGTTTCCATGGTGCTTGACTATGTGCGTGTGCAAAGCAGCTTGGTTCTGGCTCAACTAAGCAGTTGACTCCGGCGCAGGCTGTGGAAAGAGTTCGGGCTTTGTCCGGAGGTTTAGGAGGTAATTTGGAAATGCAGCCATTTTTGCAGTCCATTTACTTTATATTTATTCGATTTTTTTTCTCCAGTTCGTTAGAACATAGATAGGAATTAGTAAAGTACATCCTGTGCTCCTGTTCAAAGTTATAACATCCGTGGTCCATTTATGGGGTGTTGAACTGGTGTTAGCCATTTCTGGCCTAAAAGGGAAAAGAATGGAAAAGAAGATTGAGGAAGTAGCTCTGTTAAAGTCCATTCCTTCGATTCCCTGAGAACTTTGCTTATTCAAAATAAATCATGCACAAAATGCTGTAAAAAATTGAAGACTTCCCACACAAAAAATTCCTCTTGTGGAAAAACCTTTTTGTTTCTGAAGTATGCAACTTCTGCTTGCTCTTTGACGAGATTATATGTTTACTCAAGACCCTTCTTCATGATGGAAGTGGCGGTTGATATTCTACTGGTGGAAAGGAGTGTCCGTCCCAATATATGGCAAGTTGCTTGAGAATTGTTGCTCCTCCTTTTTAGTTGACTGCATGTGCTAAGGAAGATGAAGTGCTTTATTCACAGTATTTTTGGACAAAAACTATTGAATATTCATAGACATGATTAGTAGTTGTTGATTCTACTATTACTCTTGAATTGTAGGTCTTTACAGTGGCTTTGGATGGCTGATGCTGGGGAGAACATTTGGTCTAGGAGCTCATTTTGGTGTTTATGAAATTCTAACAACATTTTGTAAAGGTACTTCATTTTCCACTTTCTTGTCTTGTAGACGTCTGTGTCCGACTATGGCTATGCTTTGTCTGTCTCTGTTTATCATTCTCTCTTTTTCCGGGCAGTATATATTTATTTTCATACATGCCTGCTGCTGAGTACACCTTATTTTAAATGATGGCTTAGCTTCTTCACTTTTTGAAAGCATATGGACATTTCTGACGTTGGTATACATATTATCTTGAGTTAAAATGAAACACACTTTGATACCAATCACCATTATGCTTTTATTTATTAGTGAGTAATGTACTTTACAAGCTGATTTATATTCCTTCTTTTTTTTTGGCTAGCACCTGATCTGTATAGCTTGTATATTAACTAGTAATTAATTTTTTCACTGCAGATGGTCGGGAAGACAATTATGTGTATGTCTTTGAGGCCCTTATGGCTGGACTTGCTGCTGGTGCAGCAGAATCCCTTATAAGCTCTCCATTTGAACTTCTCAAACTATGTTCACAGGTGACCACTGCTTCTCACGTTTCATCCTCTCGCATACATCGGAGCGAGCCAGCCGCTTCACCTGTAATTGAAAGGTTACTAAAAGGATATAACCCGATAAGCGAGTCTTGAGCGAGTATGTTGGCCTTTTGTCCACCTTAACCACCAGGCATCCCAATATGGCAGCCGCCTGGCAAGAGTACCCATGGATGATGACTGGTCTGCGGCAAGCCACCTTCTATATGTGATGTAAAGAGGTCATCGACATCATTTCTTTGGAAGGTTGGTCAGCACTATAGAGAGGGCTCCGATCTGGAATTGCTCGAGATTCCTTTTATGCGGGCATATTCTTTTCTAGTTCGCAGTTCATGCACCGAGCTATGCTTGACCGGAAGGCGTAGGGATGGATCTGAACCAAGGTCTTGAAACTCGGTTCCACTTATCTTTCAAGGATTTATATGATTAGGAAATTTTCATTGCTTATATGTGAGTGAACTGTTAAAGATATCTTGCTAAATTTTATTGCAATCTAGGTATCTTCCTTAAAGAGGATTTGGAATATGAAAGTAGTAGATAGCTTTATCCTTATTATTATGCCAATTTCCCTTGATTCTCTCTCTTATCACTTTGTAGAATTTTCTTTAGACCTACAGATTAGTTTTTCATATGATTTATCAATTGAAAACTGTCAATTATTCCTATTTTTATTTTCAGGGTACTTGATGTGCATTCTTGAAGAGAAACTTGATGAAATGACCTTAGCAAGGCTTGAAGATTTTGAATATGTTGTGAGTTCATTCTCCATTAAATGCTTAAGTCATCCAATTGCACAATGAGGATGAGGCTGAATATGATCTTGATGTGTCTGCTGATTTGGATAATACCAATTATTTGGCATCCAAAAACCAGATGGATAACTCAATAAATTCACTTATTGAGAGTTTCCACGCCTTGATTGCAATCGTTGCTAGCTTGGAAAATATCCGCCATGGGATTTGGAATTTTTTCAGGTATGCTTTGTTCTTTTTCCCTACTCTAACCTTTGTACCATGAAGCAGAAGAATCCAATGACCTACATGATGGAACATTGCTGATGATCTTTTATAGGCAGAAAGGGTTCCCGATGGATTCGTGCTCAATGTTGTGCAAAGGGAGGACCTGGCATCGCCAAATAGAAGTGGGGACTGCAACTGTGAAGTCCCCAAATGCTTGCAACTGGATTTGCCAGAGAAGGAGATGGATGTGTGTTCGACATCTGAATTTTTTTAGGTAATGCTGTTGGTACTTTTTTTTTAGTCTGATATAGCAAAACTAAGTTTGCTTGTAAACTTAAGAGTGTTTTGGAATATCACAATGTCTTTTAAAACATCGAGACATAGCTTTTCCTTAAGATCTTACATAATGGTTGGGTGAGCAATTGTTGCATAGTTTACCCCGAAAATGAAACCAAAAAAATGAGACCAAAAAAAAAAAAAAAAAAAAAAAAAGAACTTGTAGAAACACCTGGAACCGACCCCCTGGGCCTCGCGACGGGGTAGGTTAAGGATTCTGGTTAGGGTAGGTTAGGGTTCCAAAATGAGGAACCACGTACCCGGCAGGTTAGGGTTTTAGACGGGCCGAACCGCCACCCCTACTGCCACAAGTCACACGAATCTGGGGTCAAGGACACGAAATGGACTTTACACGTTATGAGGCTTTAATTGATTATAAACAAGAATTGGGGTCAACTCATAGATTAAGCCCAATTCCTCGAGCATTTACCTATGCCCAATCCCAGTGGATCAAGTTCGGACCAAAGCTAATTTAACAAGCCCATCAATCCTATCCAGAATCCAAAACACACTAAGCTCAAATAAGCTAGAATCCAACAAAATCCAGCTTCGGCCCCCATTTCCAAGGCCAGGTCAAACCCAAAATCAAAATCCGGAATAAACCCAAGCTCGTAAAACCTATTTTGGCCCAAAAATCATTAGGCTTGACCCAACCCATATCCTCCCCTCACCCCTATTCCTATTGCCTTCTAGTCCTACTCCTGTGGTCTTCCTCGCACGGCCCTAGGACCATCGACGTCCATTAAACCCAGAACAACAAAACGCCAACTATCCTATATTAAATCAAGAATCACCGTCTCCTCCAATGACCACCATCCATGCCGACTAGGGTATGTCAATTTGCGTCGAGGACGGCTGAGCAACACCCAGCCGAGGCGAATTCTGGCCCCCCTCTCTCTCTCTCAATTTCTATCTTTTTCGAACGAATCCCCCTCCAAGAGCTCGCTCCTCTCTCCCTATTAAAGCCATCCAGTGCGCATGGCCTCCTGCCATGCTAGCTACAGCTGTTGGCCTGCCCCCGACCGGACGTCTCACGCTACGCCCTCTACTCTGCCTTGTCTCCTTCATGCCGTCCTTTCGTTCGTGTCGTCCTTCAGCTAGCGTCCAAGACAGAGGAAGGGAGGAAGAGAGAAAAGGAGAGGGCCGGCCCAGGGAAAAAGGAGGATGGACCGGCCCAGTAGGGGGAAAGGAAAAGGAAAAGGAAAGAAGAAGGGGCTGGGCACGCCCAGCCTTGCTCCCTTTTTTAATTAATAATAATTTTTTCAAACTAATAAATTCTAATACTAGTAATGCAAATGCTTCTAATGTCTATATGTCATGCAATTTGATGAAAATTATTTTTGCTAGGGGTTAAAGATTAATCCCTAATCTTTTATATAATTAATGAGTAATTATACGGATTGCCAAAATTTAGGTGTCAATAGTGTTTAGTTGTGTGAAACCAATGAGTTTATGGCCCAAAAAACTTCTCTAACAAATTATATTGTCATTATTATGAGATCGTTAGCATTCTCTCAATCACACGCTCTATATATTACTTTATCTCCATCTCTCATATCTATGGATATCTTTAATTTGGTAAAAGTTATTCTAGCTGTTATAATGACAAACAAATAGAAAGATTTTAGACTTAGAATGTAAACAATAACTTGGGAGGATGGGATATGTAATTATGTCTATATTAGGGGGTGCAAATTCTATCTTTGTCTATTTTTTTTCTAAACTTTTATGCGTGTAACAACAACGTGCACTATTGTATATAATAAAGAGAGACTGAGTAAGACCAAAAAAGAAAAAGACTGTCTCTGAAGAAAAAATGTGGTTCTATGGGGATAGAACTGAGTGGGGCTTTTTAATATGAACTAATAATGTGTGAACCTTGGCCAGCAAAAAAGTGAAGACAAACAAAGATCAACGAACCAAGATTGACTTGATCTTTGTTGCTCGGCACATTATAAGATCAATGTCATTCATTTTTTCTTTTTGTCTCATGAGGACTTTCAATCAGCATCAACTGACAGAGACCGGTGCATTACGGCTCGTGACATAAAAATTCCATATTTCAGCTAGACTAGTGTCAAAATTGTTTCCATCTACAAGCTTAAAGCTTTCCTATCTTAGGGTTTGGGCAGTAGAGTGCACTCGTGACGACTATTTGTTCGGACTGAATTAATTCCTCCATTATCGTGCATTCTTTAATCCCCCTGGGAAATCTCAATGAGGTTGATCGTCCATGCATTATTTCTCAGTATTTTAATTCAAACCTATTATCAGGTTTGGCAGTTGGCCACTAAATAAATAATGGGTCGGTGCTCTGTGTGTGCTCATCGGAATGGACCCCCAAAAGAAGCAAAGGAGGCCGTTGAAGTTGAACAGTTCACATTGGACATCAAAGGCCTAAGTGGGGTTCTTTTCCTTGTGCTTCAAAGCTCTAGAAACAAAGCAAGGGATCGGTAATTCGAGAGAGAAATGAAGAGGAGGACAAATGCAGTTTTGAGTTGACCAGTTCACATTTATCAATTGTGTGATGCGTGCCATCAAAATGATGAAACAATTTCATCGATGGAAATATATCATGAAATGCAATAAGACAAAGTGTTAGTAAAAGCAGAGAAAAGAAAATGATAGTTATCAACGTATTTTACTTCCATTGGTTCTCTTTATTTTCAGCACCACCTCTTTTAGGAATTTTTACTGCATAATTCTTTAGCTTCTGTTGGTGGTGATAATTTATGGCTGAGATACTAAAGAGAGATTCAATTATCAGTATGAGTTAGGGGAGCAAAGCGAAGTATGGGGAATCAAGTTATAATATTCCAACTTTGATACGGAGCTTATCCTGCTTAGCTTCTCATGGATGTTGTGCAACCTAACTTTGATGAGGTGTATTGTTGACCTTTCAATCAAACTTGAGAAAGGGTCCTCGAGCTGTTTGAGCTAACAGCTAGAGTGGTTACAAAATTAGATTAAATCATGAATGAAATGGCAGTTCATTATAGGAGACTCGATTGCCTTAGGAGTTACTAAAATCATGGAAATAGAGCGAAGTTCTCTAAATAATTTGTTTTCCTTTGTTTGCACTTTGATTTTAATTTCACCACCCTAATTTCCTTTGATTTCCTTTGATTCTAACAATTTCCTTCCGATTTCCTTCAATTTCAATCTACGCACATTACTTTTCAAGTATTTTAGTGTCCTAGTCATTTCAGTCGAAGTGACATTTTCTATGTCATATTTTGCTCTCAGAAGCTGGCACACCCTTTAAACATACATTCATCCTCGATCCATGTCACGCCCCGAACCTCGAGCACGCGCACATCCCTCGGTGGTCGATAGAATTTTGCGACATTCCCAGGACTTGTCGCCGACCCTTTTCATTTTATTGCACATGCGGAAGCGAATTCACTAATCCCCTAACAACAACATATATGGGATAGAAAAGCATGACAACCAATTTCAAATCAAATACACTTTTATAAACACTTCAAGCTTATACAGAAGGTCTATATCATAAAGAACTAATGAGCCACCTATGCTCCTGACCCTTCCGCTTCAAGCTCCGAGTTCTTCACACAAGGGACCTGAAAATGGTTATTCAATAACCAGCGAGATATAAATCTCAGCGAGTTACACCCCTAAGCCTCGGTTAGTACACCAACTCAACCCAGGGTATCTATCCAGAACCACCCCACTAACAAGCAACAACCAACAGCCAGCAACCAACAAACAACAGTCGATTCGCATACAACCTCACCTGGTATGCCATACCCTGCACGATATCACTCAGCATGATACACACAAAGCACATGACCATTAGATGATGCAGTTCATCAATCACACACGAGTCGCATCATAAGCGATCTCACCTGGCCATTGCCACACCCTGCACATTATCGATTCATGTGTGCATACCATAAACGATGTGATTCACTCATGCATATAATTAATGCATATAACAATTTCACACATCAATGCATCAATTCAGATCGAGCTATCGATTAATCAACTCAGTCAATTACATGTCATAGAGCACACGTGCATTCTCTAAGGCACTAGTTCACCAAAGTGATGCATCAAATCACCGAGCCCACGTGTCTCTTCCAAGATGCCTCACTTAATTCCATGGGCCCACGTGCATTCTCTAAGGCACTCGTTCACCAAAGTGATGCATCAATTCACCGAGCCCACGTGCCCTTTTTACGATGCCTGGGGCCACGTGCATTCTCTAAGGCACTCGTTCACCAAAGTGATGCATCAAGTCACCGAGCCCACGTGCCCTTTTTACGATGCCTGGGCCACGTGCATTCTCTAAGGCACTCGTTCGCCAAAGTGATGCATCAAGTCACCGAGCCCACATGCCCTTTTACGATGCCCGGGCCACGTGCATTCTCTAAGGCACTCATTCACCAAAGTGATGCATCAAGTCACCGAGCCCACGTGCCCTTTTAGATGCCACTCTCAAGATTCAATGGCTTTACGGTCCCACCCGACCCTCTCAAGATCTAGTGGCTTTACGGTCCCACCCGACCCTCTCAAGATCTAGTGGCTTTACGGTCCCACCCGACCCTCTCAAGATCTAGTGGCTTTACGGTCCCACCCGACCCTTTCAACTATGGCCAACGATATTGCACCTTGTAATTAAATTCCTCAATTTCATAATATCTTGGCCTAATTTGTTGATATCAAAGATACTCGATAAAATATCATGTGTGGGTACACAATCGGCCTTAGCCAAAATACAATATTTTTCTTTCAGAAAATCCCACTATTTAATGTTTCACCAAAATATTTTTGGCGTCAACCGACGCCCGGTTATTTTCCAATTAATTACTGAAATTAATAAATTTTGGGATAAATACCCAAAATTACAAATCACATTCAATTCATGCGGATGCCCATGCATTTACACATCCATTCACTTCATAAAATCAACACACATGAATTTAGACAACTTTTCGCATTCGGATGAACAAGTGTTTCGTGAACAGTTTTTGTGAACAAAGTGTCGAGTGAACAGTAAATTTCCAGAATTTAATAAATGATAAATTAAACTCAGAAATCATTAAAATCATTAATTAAAACAATCAAACAATTAATTAAGCAAAACAAGCTTAATTAAACACATAAGCACAATTAAGCAAATAAAGCAAGATTAAGCTAAACTAATCTAATCCATCCATCTAATCACCTATCTTAGGGCTAATACAACTTAATTAAATCACATAAACTAGAATTAAATCTAACTAAACCAACCCTAAGCAAGTTTAGGCACTAATCGAAGGATTAGGAGCTAAACTCACTCGTTAAGCGTGCCGGAGACACCGACGCGGCGGCGACAACGGTGGCTACGCACCGGAACCTCTACCATGACGATCCAAGGCAGTCCCAAGCTCAACACAGCAACCACAGCTCGAACTCCCACTGAAACTTCTGAAAAACAGCCCTGCCGGAGAAGAAAACAAGTTGAACGGCTTGGCCGGAGCTCCGGCGAGGGGGTGGCCGACAACCGGCGGCACCAGGAGGTCTTGGGGGTCTTGCTGGAGGTTGGGATGGGCGGAGGAACGGCTGGAATGGAAGAAAAATGGCCGAAAACTCGAAACAGTGCAGGCTGCAGGCGGACCGACGGACCGGCGACCGGCGGCTTGCGACGGCCGTACAGGACGGAAGGCGGCTCCGTTCAGGACGAAATTAGTCTCGTTGGAACGGTCTGTCTCTCCCGGTCACGGTGATAGGTGTCTCGTTCTGTGCTTCAACAGGGAAGACCACTTTTGACTCGATTCTTCACCGAAGGGTCAGCTGGAGCAGAAACTGGAAGAGAGGGAGAACGAGGGAGAGAGATGGTCGACCGGTTTGGGGCTGAAGAGGAGGAGAGAGAGTGATGGGAGAGCTGCCATCAAGGCCTCATTAAGGCCATTCAATGCTTGCTCCACTTCCCCATGCACATCACCTCCTCTTTCTCTCTCTTGCTTTGCCCTTATCCACAAGCTTTTAGGGGCAATTTGGTCATTTCCACCTTTCACAAATTACCAATCTATCCTTGGGCTGAAATTGGTGGATGGGCCTAAGAAATGGGCTTGGCCATGAATAGGAGTGGGCTTGGGAATTTATTGGGCTTTGAAATGGTTAAGGCTTGGCCCATGGGCTTAGAAGATGAATAGTTGGTTTGGCCCAATGGGCTCATTTGCTTGACTTAGGCCCATTTGGTGGCTGTCCCAACTTGGGCCTAAGGCCCACACTAGCTTGGCCCGGCCCACGTCCTCACGGGCTCGCTTCCTCGGTCCGAAAATCCCTTTTTCAATTGCTCGGCTTCACTGGCTCTGTCGACTGTCTGAAGTAGCTTCATCCAAAGTCCATCCCGGACATTCCCGATAATTCGAAGTCCAGTCCTAAGTTCTCTTGCCATGTCAATTTCGCCCTAATGCCATTTTGGTTATAACTCAGACTGACGGGCGGCTCAGAGGATTCACGCGTAACCGACTCGTGCCAAACCACGTTCAAGACATCTCGACGCATGGACGCCCTTGACTGCATGAAATTACGGAGGATAGATTCTTATTTCAAAGTACACGATTACTGAGGATTGACATAGGGTCCTTCGTGGATTCGATAACAAAAATGAATCACCCGTCGTTCCATTATGTTCTGTCCGCGAATCGACTTCTAGTCGTCCTTAGAATCGGCCTCGCCTATCTACAGATCGTCCTCACGCAAGTCTCACGGTCAAGTCGTTTTCCCGTGTCGAGTCCTTTAGTCGTACGAGTTCGTCCTCAATAGCCTTTCCCTTCAAGGTCGGTATCTCAAGAGTGATCAATTCCGAGTGAGATCAACCAACAATGCATTGACGAAATTCACATCCATTCATTCCTCAAAGGGCTCGAATTTCAGGATGTCACAATCCATCTTGAAAATTTTGCTTTGTGGACGTTTGATCACCTTGCGGTCAAGCTAAAACTAGAGAATAACTTTTGGTTTGTTTTTGCAATTGCCAGTCTATTAGATTTCCAACAACTTCAAATTAGGCTTATACCAACATCTTGAATACTATGAAATTGCAAAAGGTTGATAAAAATATGTCACTCAATCAAGTGTTACCATCCATCAATATAACTAGATATTCAAGTAAATTAATTTTTAACTATCGTGACCTATCCCTTGGGAGGGGGAGAATAGATTTAGGAATATTACCAAAATGATGGGCCTATGGCTCATGATTAGGCGCAAACTCTCTTAAGCCCACACCTCTTGCGATGTCGTTGTATTTGAGATGACGCTACAAGAATTTTCTAATGAGGAGTCGTCACTAATTTATTAGGGTCGACTAGAAACTAAGTGAGGTATGGAAGTATATCACTTCTTAAATAACTAGAGAATTTACGGTCGAAGATTTGATTACAGTAATCAATCAACTAGTGTCATTTTAGTACCTAATCTTGTTGATTTCAAAATATTTTTGTCAGATAATTTGTATTGATTTTAAACCTATCCAGTAACACATGAAATGGTGTCGCGACCAAATTTTCGGATGAATCACCTAGGGTTTGGCTAATGGATTGTTAAGTCTAGACTTAATTCGGGCTCTCCCAAGCCCATACCAATTCGCGACTTTAGGTTCAAGTTTTTTATCATGCAAATAGATTTTATCTAGGAGTCGCCACTAATCTATTTTTGGTGGGTCGATTAGAAACCCAAGTAAAGTAGTGGGAGATTTACTTTACTCCTATGAACCAGAGACTATGGGTACGGGGACTTAGTTACACTAGATTTCTCTAATGCCCTTTCGGTACCATTCCTTTTATTTTCAAAAAATGTTTAGCAAGCAATTTGAATTGATTTTAATTTATCTCCTTAACATGTGAGGTGATCATGCAGGTTTGCAAACCACCAATTTAACACCCAGATAAAACAGTAAATAAATTGCAAAAACTTACCTCAAAGCAACGAAAGTATTTGCGTTGTTAGATCAAAATTCACATCATCAACCCTAGATATGATTTCTAATTAACACGCAATTTCTTTTTTTTTTTTTTTTTTTTTCACTTTATTTAATGGGAACTTAATCTATATGCAATGCAGGCTAGTAATCTAATATGACATGGCAACTTGACCTAAATTACATGACATGGCAATATGATCTAAATTATATGACATGAATAGAGTAAATCCTAAAGAAATGCAATAATTAAATGCAATCTTAATGACCTAATTCTATTGACAGGCAATTTCTAATTAAATGGGCCTAAAAAAAACTAAATGACGTGCATTTCAATTAATCTAATTCTAAATGACATGCTCATGACATTTTTTTATTTTTTCTTTTTCCTAAAAATGCCATTTATCCTAAAAAAAAGGAAGTAATTTATCCTAAGACATTTTATGGATTTTTTATGAAATTCGAAATTAGGTAAATGTGAAAGCTACCTAGCTAGGTTAAGATTCCATCTAATTTATATTAAGGATTAGGTTATGCTAAACCCTAATTTAAACTATGATGTTGTCTTAATTTAGAAATTTCTAACTAAAATGCAATCTATCTAAAAAATGAAACCAATTTATTCTAAGGCATTTTTTTTGGTATTTCCTCTTAAATTCGAAATTATAAAAATGTGGAAATTGTCTACCTAAATTAAAATGTCATCTAATTTGAATTAGGAATGAAGTTATCTCAAATCCTAATTTAAACTAGAATGTTATCCTAACTTAGAAATCCCTAACTAAAATGCAATCTACTTAAGATTTTTTATCTAAACTTATAATAAATTAAAAACTATTATCTATAATTAAATTACGTGCAATCTTACTCTAAAATGCAATGACATGCAAAGAATGCCTTAATTCTACATGAATTATGCATGATGGTTTTTTTTTATTAATTTCAAAATTAAAATTTAACATGCGATCCCAAATAATAAAACTAACATCCTAAATGAATTTTTTATTTCTTTTTCATGATTTAAAACAAAATCCCTATTCGAAATATGCAAGACAATAAAAAAAACAAACCTAATCCTATCTTTTATTTCCTCACTTTTTTTAATTTCGAAATTAACAATTCCTAATAATTAAACATGTAATTTCAAGTTTTTCTAAAAAAACTAACAACCTAAATCACTTGATTCATTTTTTTGACCTTTTTATTATTAAAAAGATGAGAATGAAATTTCTATCCCGAGCATGCAAACACTAAAACTACACTTTTTTTTTTTTTTTAGAAAATTAATTTAAATAACACCACGGCAAATCAAGCAATATTGATTCCCCAAATTGACGAACCGTATCTCACGCGTGAGATCGGGTTGGCCAATTTCACCTAAATTACGAATCGGATCTCGGGCGGGAGATCGGATTGGCAATTTTTTAAGTAATTGCGAGTCGGATTTCGAGCACGAAAATCGGACTGACGATCACTAATTTTCAAGGTAATTTCCTATCATGCAATTTCATCCTTACATTAAGGAGTAATTATACTAAAAGAACAGATAAAGTAAAATAACAAAAGTAACAAAAAAAAAGATAAATAAATAAAAGAAAAAGAACTACCTAAATTGTTTTTTCTTTTTTTTTTTTTTTTTTTGGTTTTCTCTGTTTTTTTTTTTTTTTTTTTTTTTTTCCCTTTTCGAGCAAGGCTTGCTCGTGAGCCTCCAAGGGGCGGTCGGTCGGATGGGTCCGCGGGGATGAACCGGCAAAGCGAGCGAGAGGTTGCGGTGGTGCGACGCGGAGGTGGCCGCCGCGGCGGTGATCCGGTAGAGGCGCGAAGCGGCGGCGCGGACGCGGCGAGCAGAACCAAACTTCTGGCCGGGCGGAAGGTTGCAGCGTCGGCGATCGGATCGGTGATGCGGAAACAGCAGATGGAGGCGTCGGAGTAGATGGCTGTTCGGGAGTTGGCTTGCTGCGGTCGCGGCTTGGCACGGCGATTCGGCAGTGCAGTGGCGCGGGATCTGCAAGATCGACGAGGGTGAGGAGCTCGGGCGGCAGCAGGGCTTCGTCGGGCTGTTCACGAGAGCAAGTTGCGGTCTCTATGCGGAGCAGTAGCGGACGAGGGCTGGTGCTCGGGCATTCGGATCTGGCGCGGCAGCAGCGCTGGTGTGGTGGAGACGCGAGATCGGGGCGGCGATGGCGAACGGGAGCAAGCGGAGCAACGGCGGTGGGCAGATCTCGGCCTCTAGTCAGCAGCTGCAGCACGAGCTTGCGGGCGATGGAGCGACGGTGACAGGGCAGCAAGAGCGTTGTTGCTGCGACGGTAGCCGCGGTGTGGCGAGGCGGCGGCGTCCGGCGGGCAGGGAGCCCGTGCGACGGCAATCGAGCCCACCGGGAAGAAGAACAGGGTTCTTCTTCCCCCTTTTTTAACCCTTTCTCTCTCCTCCCCGTCCCCTCTCACGTCACTTTCTCTCTTTGCTTTCTGCTTTCTTTAATCTCCTCACCCTGACTTCATTTTTCTTGTTTCTCTCTAACGAGCATCTCTCCCCTTTTTCTTTTTTTTAATCCCTTCCTTTCTCTTCACTCGTGTGTCTCTCTACGGGCTCTTCTTTTTTTAATAGTTCTCACAAACCTCTCCCTTTTTTAATCGAAGGAGAAGCCCCTCACAATGAAATTTCGTTCCGCTCCCCCCCTCCATTTCTCGCTCCCCCCTTGCATATTTATAGGGTTCTTGAAGTCCAACCGACTTTAGTGTGAATAGGAGGCGGCCGTAATTTTCCTTGCTGTTCACGTCCGTTTCTTTTTTTTCAAATAAGGAGGCCACCGTCTGACACTCATTAATTTAGCCACAACTGTTGACTTTTCTTTACTTGTTACTCGCTTCTTTCTTGAACACACTTCTCCTTGCTTCACCAAAATTCACAACCCACACTTGAGAGAGTATATTATAATATATTATGGGCTTCCCTTTGCTTCTTCGAGGCTCCTCACGTCTGCCGAATTCTTGTGCATGCATGTGCATGCATTAATGAGGGAGGAAAAATGGACGTTGGATTCTTCTTTCTTCTTCATGCTTGGGGCTTCTTGTGCGGCTACTTGTCCCTCCCTTCTATAGGATTGCCGCAACTTTTGACTTTTCTTGCTTGTTATTTGCTTCCTCCTTCAGCAAATTTCTCGCTGCTTCTCCTGACAACCCACACTTGAGAGAGAGCATATTATATAATATATCATGGGCTCATTTTGCTTCTCTGAGGGTTCCTCTAGAATCCGCACGTCTGCCGAATTTGTGCGTGCATGCGCATGCATTAATGAGGGAGAGACAACGGACGTGCAAGAACTTCCTTCCTCTTTTTTTTTTTTTTTTGACTTTCGGTCTTTTGCGCGTTCAGACAAGCGGAGAGAGAGAATGTCCTTTTTTGAATATTATCGACCACGAGCCGCTGCGTCTTGTTGCCCTTTTAGTACCGATGCAAAAAATGCGACTTCATGAAATGCAATTTTACTTTTTTTTTTTTTATGCAACTAATTACTAAATGATTAGGCAAGATTTAGGTGTCAACAGCTGCCCCTCTTTGAAGGTGAGCTCGCAGAGGTTGCATTCAAAAACAATATGATACCTAAATTTTGACCATGAACATGCAATAGATGATATTTTGGCGGGACTATGGATCTCTTTTTTTTTTTTTTTTAAATTTTATAAATGCAATGTCATGGAAATGGTAATGCAAATGTGAGATATTGAAGAGGAGAGCATACCTGTAATTACTTACCAGTCAAAGCATCGTGAAGTACAGGATGAATTTTCATCTGCTCGGCAAGTGTCCAGGTTTCCTGAAGAGTCCACATGAATTTATCCAACAGACGCTCAATGTTAGGTGAGATGCCTTGTTGAATTCAGATGACTCGAAATACCTAGATTTACACTAAGGTATAGCGAGTAAGATAGACTAGATTTGAGACATTCAGATCCAGACTGAGTTGTCAATAAATTGGGGACTTAACCAATAGACACTCAATGTTAGGTGAGATTAATATTGGATTAAGAGGATTCGAAATACCTAGATTCAGACTAAGGTATAACGAAAAATATCAGAAAGCATTCATATCCAGAATGAAATGCTAAACAAAAAAGCTTTGAGACATCCAGATCCAGACTGAGATGTCAATAAATTGGGGACTTAATCAATAGACACTCAATGTTAGGTGAGATGAATATTGGATTAAGAGGATTCGAAATACCTAGATTCATACTAAGGTATAACGAAAAAGATCAGAAAGCATTCATATCCAGAATGAAATGCTAAACAAAAAAGTTTTGAGACATCCAGATCCAGACTGAGATGTCAAGACTTTGGGGGACTTAACCAATAGACACTCAATGTTAGGTGAGATGAATATTGAATTAAGAGGATTGGGGACTTAACCAATAGACACTCAATGTTAGGTGAGATGAATATTGGATTAAGAGGACTCGAAATACCTAGATCCAGACTAAGGTATAACGAAAAAGCTCGGAAAGCATTCATATCCAGAATGAAATGCTTAACAAAGGGTTCGAGACATCCAGATCCAGACTGAGATGTCAAGAAATTGTGAACTTAACCAATAAACACTCAATGTTAGGTGAGATGAATATTGGATTAAGAGGATTCGAAATACCTAGATCCAGACTAAGGTATAACGAAAAAGCTTGGAAAGCATGCATATCCATATTGAAATGCTTAACAAAGGGTTTGAGACATCCAGATCCAGACTGAGATGTCAAGAAATTGTGAACTTAACCAATAAACACTCAATGTTAGGTGAGATGAATATTGGATTAAGAGGATTCGAAATACCTAGATCCAGACTAAGGAATAACGAAAAAGATCGGAAAGCATTCATATTCAGAATGAAATGCTTAACGAAGAGTTTTGAGACAAATATCAAGAATTTGGGAATACCTAGGACAAACCTGAGATATTCGTGAAGGTCTTCAAGGAAACATTACCTGTCAGACATGATTTGAGCAAGAATACATGCATTTGCCAAAGAAGTAAGCAATTCAGCACACTCGAAAGTCCACTGAAGTTTTTATCCATTCAATCAAGATTTATGCATGATGGTTTTACCATATTCGCACCACCAAATTTCCACTGGGGAGAATCATCATTTAAGATAATTTCACTCATGACATGGATTTTCAAGAATACCAAATGAGAGACTTTCAGTTAGAAAGGACTTTCACTCACTCTCATTAAGAAGGCTGTTTTGTCCCAACCATTAATGTGGGATCACAGAATCACTCAATCTTACTTTCATCATGTCAACAAGGGTCGAGTATTCTCGCAAGTGGTACGACCTTGTCAATTTGAGAGGCCTTTATCAAGACTGTAATGTGGGCTTGGTCAATGGCTCAACAAAGAGGGACTCTACGAGTCAAGGCTAATGAAAGAACAATACTTTGCAATCATCTCCGGGTTTACAAGTCAAGTAACTTGCGAAATGAGATAGAAATGGTCTTGCTCACACTTCTTCGAGCAATGCTTATAAACATATGAATTCCTACGTTAATTTCAGTGCCTTAATCTGAAGAGACTTTGTAAGGGACGTAACGTAGGTCAAGTTCATGGGTTGAGAAATGAATGGATCATTATGCTCAAAATGTGTATAGGGGGATGAGAATTAGTGCTCATCTTGGCATTGTCACGGGTCTTCTTCTTCACCATTGGGATTTTTCTTATAGGTACTATAAAAACTTGGCTTTTTGAGTTCTTTTAGTACCACTCCATTGGGAATTCACCCTCTTGCAACTGATAATCATTTACCTTGACTTTTTTTTTTTTCATTTTTTATGGGCATTGGCCTTGCTTTTACTAGGCACACTGCTTTTTCATGCCCTTTTTTTTTTTTTGAATAACCACGTAATGCTTTAACATTTGGGTTCTTGAGGAGTTTTTATTTTTTGTCGGCACTCGGGATTCTGCTGCTTGAACATTTGCCTTTTGCCTTGCCCCAGTGTGGGGGATGATCACCAATTGGGTTTAAATGAAACGAATTTACAGGCTCAAGGGGGTACGCAATGGATAAAGTGTGTAGGATAGAGAAAGAACTGCTCTTCATCATCTTAAGGCACTTAAATTACCGTATGAATTCAATGTAATAGCAATACTTGAAGATTGATGCAAGTGAGAGCAAGAATATTCCTATTAATTTCTTCACTTCATGATGTCGTCTTACCTCCAGCCTGCCCCAATGTGGGGTGGTTCTTGATAGGGGTAATTTAAAAATTATCCACGTGTGTGGGCTCAAAAGGGTTTAAACAATGGATGATCATGTAGTGTTTGGAATAGAGAATAAACCGCCTCTCATCATTTCGATTATCGTACCTTTCGCGAGAGAACTCTTTACCTCACAGCCATGGAACTTCCTACACTCATCTCACCGGTGTATGAGCAAGGGACTGTGTATAGGATAGAACTTGCCTTTCATCATTCTGACATGTCTCATTTAGCATGTTCAATCCATTCCACATCATTCATTAACTTGATCTGCGGTGATAATCTTCAGTGGAATTGGTAATTTAAACAGGTAAAACTATAATGCAAAAATTTCCTTTGGAAGGTCACAATTACTTCATGAACTCATCAGCTTTGAACACAAAGAGCTTGCAGCTCAAAAATAAAGAAAAGGATTGAAATTTTTTTTTTTTGGCAAACTTGTTGCCGTTTCCAGGGATCGAACCCCGGTCGTTCTCGGACCCTTTCATTCCCATGCCACCAGGCCGAGGCGCTGGTGGTGTCCTCGTGGCATTTCTTTTTCATTTAATTGAACTGACTTTGGGTCAACACGTCTGATATATCGAATCAAATGAATTCGATATATGTATGGAACAGGGCCTACTTTTCATCTCATTCAATCCATTCCCACACAATTCAATGAAGAAATGAGTACCTTCGATTTACAACAAATTCTATCAAGGGTAATATTTCTTCATCGCATCGGAGTTAACAGATTAGAAAACTCACGACCATCCATTTCGTAAGGATTAAGGCACCACCAGGAGTACCCTCTTCACCATATACGGGCCGCTATAATTTGGAGCAAATTTGCCTTTAGGATCAGGAAAAGTCGACAACACCTTTCTTAGCACTAGATCATTTACTTCGAAGTGTCTCGGTCGTACTTTCCGATTGAAAGACTTGGCTACTCTTTGTTGATACGCCTGACCATGGCAAAGAGCTTTTAACCTTTTCTCATCAATCAGGTTCAACTGTTCGAACCTTTGTCGTGTCCATTCTGCCTCGGACAATTCCACTTGGGATAAGACTCTCAAAGAGGGGATTTCTACTTCCACAGGTAAGACTACCTCCATGCCATAGACTAAAGAGAAAGGGGTCGCCCCGGTAGATGTTCGGATCGATGTTCGATACGCCATTAGAGCAAAGGGTAACCTGTCATGCCAATCCCGATAATTCTCGGCTGTCTTAGCCAGGATCTTCTTGATGTTCTTATTAGCTGCCTCAACAGCTCCATTCATTTGTGGGCGGTATGGTGATGAATTTAAATGCTTGATTTTGAACTTACCGAACAACTCATCAACAAACTTGTTATTCAGATTTGTCCCATTGTCGGTGACAATTGCTTCGGGACACCATAACGGGCGATTATGTCACGCTTAATAAACTTCACAACATTTCGGGCCGTGACATTAGCATATGATGCGGCTTCAATCCACTTTGAAAAATAATCTATTGCCACCAATATGAATCGGTGTCCATTTGAAGCTTTAGGATTTATCGGGCCAATCACATCGATCCCCCACATTGAGAAAGGCCATGGCTCAGATAGTTGGTGTAACTCCGTTGGAGGAACATTTATTTTATCTCCATGAATTTGGCAACGATGACAACTTCTAACATGCTGTATGCAAATCACTTTGCAGCGCAAGCCAATAGTAACCCGCCTCATAATCTTCTTGGCTAACATGTGCCCATTCATATGTGGGCCACAAACTCCTTCATGCACTTCTTGCATGATTTGGGTAGCTTCTGCTTCATCTACGCATCTCAATAAAACTGAATCATAAGACCTATTGTATAAATTCTTACCACTGACGAAGAATTTTGAGGCCATCTTCATTATGTATTTTCTATCGGCTGGAGTGCTCCCTTCAGGAAATTCCTGCTTTTGAATATAGTTCATGATGTCATAATACCATGGCTTCTCATCAAGTTCTTCATTCACGACCATACAATAAGAAGGTTTGGCTAGAACCTCAATTTTCAAAGGCTCAACTTCTAAACCATCAGTAACTTGCAACATAGATGACAACGTTGCCAGGGCATCGGCGAACTGATTATGAGATCTAGCCAAGTAGTCAAACGAGATTTCATCGAACTCCTTCACCGACTCTTCGAGGTACTTGTGATACGGCAGTAATTTGGCATCCCTGGTCTTCCATTCACCTACGATGCGGGTATGATCAGTGCAGAATCTCCATATACTTTCAATTTGGCCACTCCCATTCCAATTGCGGCCTGAAGTCCGAGAATACAAGCTTCATATTCAGCTATATTGTTAGTGCATGGGAATATCAATTTCGCAGCTACTGGGTGATGTTGTCCGTCTGGGGATATCAATACTGCCCCAGTACCAGAACCGGACAAGTTCACAGCTCCATCAAAGAACATGGACCATGCATCTTCATTTACGGCCAAAATACGATCATCCAGGGGATAATCATCATCATTCAAGGTTCTAGGATTCTCGGCCAATATATCAGCAATGACTCGGCCTTTAACTGATTTTTGTGGTATGAATTGCACGTCGAATTCCGAAATCAAGACCTGCCATTTAGCTAACTTTCCCACCAGAGCTGGTTGATTAAATAAATACTTGATGGGATCGTTCTCAGTCACGAGAAACGTCTGGTAATGCAATGTGTACTGTCGCAGCCTATGCAATACCCATACTAACGCAAAGACAAGTTTTTTCAGCATCGAATATTTTAGCTCGAGACAAGTGAACTTTTTACTTAGGTAGTAAATAGCTCGTTCCCTCGATCCACGGGACTTTTCGAGCTAACATCGCTCCCAGTGACTCACTATGGATTGTGAGGTACAAAATCAAAGGATGCCCCGATATTGGTCGGACAAGGACGGGTGGACTCATCAAATATTGCTTCAGCTTATCGAACACCTCTCGACATTCATCATTCCACTCAACTTGTACGTTTTTCTTCAAGAGTTTGAAGAATGGCTTAGCAGTCTCAGAGAGTTGGGAAATGAATCGTGCAATGTAATTCAGTCTCCCTAGGAGACTCCGGACCTCCTTCACTGTCGATGGAGGTTGTAGCTCACATATTGCCTTGGCTTTAGACGGGTCAATCTCGATTCTTTTACTACTCACAATGAACCCAAGTAATTTACCCGACGCTGCCCCGAACACACACTTCGCAGATTTAAACGGAGCTTGAATTCACGAAGCCGATCAAATAACTTTCGAGGGTTTTGACATGACTTCTCCCGGGTCGGGTTTTTGCAATCATATCATCGACATATACCTCAATTTCTTCATGCATCATGTCATGGAACAACGTAACCATGGCTCGTTGGTAAGTTGCCCCTGCATTTTTGAGTCCGAAGGGCATGACCTTATAATGAAAGGTTCCCCACGGGGTGATAAATGCTGTCTTCTCTTTATCTTCACCCTTCATTCTTATCTGGTTGTACCCAGAAAAACCATCCATGAAAGAGAATAATTCAAATCCGGCAAACTATCCACGAGAACATCGATATGTGGCAATGGGAAATCGTCTTTTGGGCTGGCCTTGTTCAAATCCCGATAATCAACACACACTCGGACTCGACCGTCTTTCTTCATGACTGGTACTATGTTGGCCACCCATTCGGGTACTGAGACTTCGATGAAACCCACTTTGAGGAGTTTCATTACTTCCTCTTCTATCTTCTTTGAGAGCTCCGGTTTAGTCCTCCGGTTTCTGCTTCTTAGGGCGCACGTCCGGATTAGTGGGCAAACAATGTTCCACAATTGACGGATCTAAACCTCGGCATATCAGCATATGTCCAGCAAAGATATCCTGATATTCTTTTAGCAACCGAGTCGTGCTCGGCCTCATCTTTGGGAAGATTTGCCCCGATTTTTATCTCTTTGGGATCCTCGGTATCACTCAAATTGATAGTGACAAAGCTTTGCTCGGGGTGAGATCTTTGGGTTTTTCATGCTGCTCCCAACTATGCTGTACTTCAATGGAGTCACCATTCGGCTTCTCAGGGTCTTCACTGTCATCGCTCATGGTATTGGATTGAACCAATTTCACTCCATTGCCCGCCATAAGGTTGCTCCTGAAACATAAAATGGATAATTCAAAAAGACAAACAGGACTAAACGACATGGATGTCTTATCTATTTTTTTTTCCTTTAGGATTTTTCCTTTTCCAAAATTTTCTTTTTAAAAATTTTGGCAAAACATTTTGGAAAACCTTTTGACACGAGGAAGCATGATGAAGCCCAGGCCTCAAAATTCTCCTTGGATTTTTTCTTTCATTGGTTGGATATCATCACCGGGCTGGTTTGGTATACCCCATCATGCCCTCAAAATAAAGCTTGTAATTGTAATCGATATTCATCAATCAAATTACATTTATTGGAATGGAAAGTACGACAAACATCAACTCCTGACAAGCGATATGCAAAATGCAATAATCAAAGCGAAAGCAAATCCTGGAAAACATTAAAAGCGATAAGATTCCCGCGCGGGGAGTACGAAAAGTAAATGTGTTACTCTTGTGGGCTAGCACCCATTTCCTCCGATGGTTCTTCGTCAATGGCGCCTATAAGGAGATCATCGAATAGGGTCGTGATCCCTTCCATCTCATTATCTGGATCCTCTGTCTTTGAAGTTGTCGGGTCATCCATGCTACTCCATCCATCGGGTGCGATACCTCGGGTGTCGATCACTCCTCCTTCATCATGCATCATTCTAGCAGGGCCGGGGAATGTCTTGCGAATATCGAGGAATAATGAGTTTTTCCTCTCTTGTTCATGTCCTCCCCCTCTTCCATGGTACCCTAATCCGGCGGAACGAGACCTTCGAGGGGTTTCAATCGGATTCCGGATGCCCTGCTCTTTTTTACCAAGTCCACGACCAGAAATAAAGCCATTTCCAACCATCACTCTTGCTACCATAACTGCTGCATTTGACACATCAGGGATGGGTGGTGTCGATCCTCGAGATGCATGAATAGTGGACACGAGCTCGAACGATTGGTAACTCGACTCCTCCCTAGGTTCCGACTTGACATAGGGGATGGCCGTCTCATGATAAATCCGATGATCCTCCTCGCCATGAACAAGGTGACTAGCTTTCCTTTGACAACAAATTTCACGCTTTGATGAAGACTTGATGGCACAGGCTCCAGCAAAGTATGAATCCAAGGACGACCTAACAGAAATTGAATCCGGTAGGGATGTCCATTACCTGGAAAAGGACGTTGAACATCACCGGACCTATTTGCAGATCAAGGTGGGTCTCCCCTATCACCTCCTTTCTTGTACCATCAAAAGCTCGGACAGAGGTTTTTGCAGCATTTATTTTTGAAGGATCTATTTTAAGGTGGTGAAGAGTTGCCAATGGACAGATATTCAAGGCAGACCCATTATCAATGAGTACTCGAGCCACATGGGAAGCCTTGCACTTGACAGATATGTATAACGCCTTAGTATGTCCCCTCCCCTCAAGAGGGAATTCTTCATCGAAAAGGCTATTAAATCTTTGAGAAGAATCGACCCTACAAATTCCTCCAACCTCGTTTACCTCGATCGTCTCCGGTACATGAACTTCACTCAAGACCTTCATTAGAGACTTTTGATGCGTAGGAGACGTTTGCAAGAGTTCAAGTAAAGAGATTTGAGCAGGCAATTTTCGCAACTGGTCGACCACGTTATACTCACTTGCTTTGATTATAGCCAGAAATTCTTTAGCCTCTTCATCAGTAACTGGCTTTGCAGGTTGGGTATTAGCTTGAGCATAGGTTCGACCAGACCTTGTAATCAGGTCAACATCTAGCTCGTATGACCAGGGGACGGCTTTGTTATTCTTGTACTGATACAACTAGGGCATCTCAATTATTATCTCCTCATTAGTTGAAGGCACCTCCACTATCAGTTCTTCATGGTCGACAGCGTCCTCAAGTGGGGGCATGTCCTCGATCAACGGATCTGGTTCACTCTTTTTAGCACTTAGCTCAGCAAATTCTTTCTCACAATCAATGATGACTTGAGAGATAGTTGACACTATTCCAGTTTGATCAGCATACCCTATCATGCCAGCCTTAACCATTTCTTGAACCCTTTCCCTCATGGTAGGCAAGGGAGGATTCTCATTTGTCGGATAGTAACCAACTCTAACTAATCCGCTATAGATATCTTTGACAGACACCTTCAAGTTCATCTTTTTGCCAGCATTGAACTCAAAGATTGCATTCACGTTTCCCTCATGTTCTGGCAACAGATTCTTCTTGACATTTGGTTGGGTGGTACGGAAAGAAAATGCCTTAGTATCTAATAAATTTTGGATCTTGTGCTTCAAAGTCATACATTCATCGGGCCGAATGGCCCACCTCTCCCATATGATACTCACATTTTTTGGAGGGATCATAATTGGAGAATTTTTCCGCATTGGGTCGCTTTGGTTCGTGGGAGATCAGTCCCTTCTTTTGGAGTATCGGTAGGACCTGAGATAAAGGACCAGGAAGAGGAGAGAACTGCCTTTTGGTGAATTGCCGCGGTGCATGCACTCGACCTCCATCTTGCTGATTCCCGGGAACACGAACAATCGAAGGCTTACTAGGGGCTGGTTGCGCATATGCAACATTAACTTCTGTGGCCGGTTCTTTGTCTTTCTTTGCAATAAATCTTTTGCCTGCAGGGGTTGGTTCATTAAAC
Source organism: Eucalyptus marginata (assembly GCA_014182565.1). NCBI lineage: Eukaryota > Viridiplantae > Streptophyta > Magnoliopsida > Myrtales > Myrtaceae > Eucalyptus > Eucalyptus marginata. The sequence goes on along the minus strand of CM024587.1, from coordinate 40,121,974 downwards.
CATCCATCTCTCGCCCTGTCTCGATTTGTTCACCCACCGGGATGAGTTGATTGAAGTTCTCAACATACGTGCTGGCCATTCGATTACGAAACTCGAATGGGAGGGTTTTGACAAACAGTTTCATCAATTCTTTGTCCGTAGGTTCAGGAGTGATTTGGGCGGCCAGATTTTGCCACCTTATGGCATATTCTTTAAACGACTCACTCCTCTTTTTCTCCATTCGTTCGAGATCCTCTCGTGAAGGTGCAATGTCCATATTGAACTTGTACTTGCTTGAGAAATGCATCGGCCACCTCATTCCAAGTGTCGAGGAGGTTTATGTTTTTCATAATATACCGCTTCAATGCGGCCCGACCAAACTCATTTGGAATGATTGGATCATAAGGGGCTCATTTTTGACATGCCGAGCCATCCTTACATGGTACATCTCGCAGTGAGCTTTTGGGCAAGAAGTACCATCATACTTCTCGAACTCCGGCATTTTAAACTTGTTTGGCGTCTTAACCTTCTCATAAACGGACAAGTCAATTGGGAGCGAGTTCTGCGATCCTTGCAATTGTTTCACTTTCTCTTCAAGTTTCGCAAGGCGTTCACCTTGCTCCATCTTAGGAGTGCCGTCAGACTTAGCTTTCTCGGCAGTGATTGGAAGTATGTCATCCTCCAATTCAGGCATGTCATCATCAACCATCCGGACCTTCCTTGCCTGTTTTGGGATTATTAACTCGGGTAGAGCGAGGTGCGAACGGGATTCACCCGGAGGGACTCGATTTGGGCAGTCATAAGTTGCATAGATGTAAGCAATTGCTTGAGCTGATCTTCCACACTGGTAATACGATCACGCATCTCGGTTTGGTCAGCCATTTTAGCTCTTGATCGTGTAATAATGGGCGAACGTGGCGGATCCGTTATCACCTAAATTGTAGAAATGAACAAAATAAGTATCTCATATGAAACACGCCGGTCCATGGCAATGGTCTAAAACTTTTATTCGTTAATGGAGTTTTTTTTTTTTTTTTTTTTTTGACAATCCTAACAAAATAGAAGCTCGAAATGCCCTAAACAACTAAACTAGGAAAGTAAATGACTCAACTTCCTAAACAATAATCTAGAAATGAAAACAACAAGATTGATTCCAGCACTTCATCTAGTTTGATCAATATACACTCGGGACACCACTCGGCGCAATCGCTTATTCTCCTCTTGAGCTTTTTCAGCAACCCTTTTGAGGCGTTTATTCTCAGCGCAGTTGGTGATCTTTAGTGGCGCCTCGGTATCTTTGGAAGTAGCTCCTCCGGGACCTTGTGTTGTTGAATGTATTTAGTTGAGGCATAGTACTTTCTTTTTTTTTACCCTTCAGCTCCTCCTCGGCCATTTGAGCTTTCGTGGATGACACATGTCCCACATTGATTTGATTGTGAGAATGGAATCCTCATGGTCTCGATCTCCATCAACGAAGCTTACTCGGAGCGGATCTTTGCGATGCTGGTGGAAGCTCTTGCACCACTTGATACCGACGGGTCACTCTAGTCGGATAATATTCCATTGCTCCAAAGAATCCCGAAAGGAATTGGGCCAACAGCTCCACATGAGAGTCTCGCCACATGAACTTGGAACCACTTAGCATGCCATAGGAAACCCTTGGAAGTTGGTTTTTTCATGAAAGCTAACCATCTAGAATAATGGTAATCTGGGTGCATGTTTTTGCTTGCTTTCAAATCTCAAAATAGGGTGATTAGAGTTATTAACATCATGTATAGTCATTAAACCACCAAACCCTTTTATATGAGAAAGGAACCAAATTTGCAAAAGCTCAGGAGAGGAATGGAAAATTTTGTCACCACCTTCTTTAAATCGAGTGAGGGAAAGAAAAGTTTCAGTCAGAACGGTGTTTACAAAATTTTTTTCTTCCAACACTTGTTTAACCAATTGAGCAATCAAAGGGTTAATGGCATTCTTGCAATAAGGAAAAACTATAAACCCAAAGAACGCTAAAAGGAAAACCCTTCGCATTTGAAATGAATTGCCATTTTCAAAACATTCTTTTAGAAAAGATAAATGACATGTATTGCGGTGAGCTTTTAAAACCTTTCTTACACTGTCCTCCTTAATTCTTAAAAAATCGGATAAGGCCACAACGGGGTCTATTCCGATAGGTGGGCTAATTAATTCAGCTTTCAAAGATTTTCCCATGGCAATGCTGTATTCTTCCAAGGTGGGAGTGAGCTCATGCTTACCGCCAAAGATGAAAGTAGAGGTCTCGGGACACCAACAATGAGCAAGTGCTTGGATGAGGCCGCCATGGATGTTGATATGTAGCAGTGGAAGTAGTCGACCAATGTGCGACTCTACGAACTGACGGCCAGCTTGGTCTAACTTGTCCCACCAGGTGCTAAGCTCTTCCTTCGGAGGGAGAATAATCCGAATGTCCGATATCCCCATTGTATATTGATCAAGACTCAGGACAATCCTAATGCCATGGACCGACAAAATGATATAATAAAGTAAGTAGATTGCAAGAGTGTGAAAATTTAGAGAACTTACTTTACCGATGAGGGGCAATCGCATAGACATGCGCATGGTAAATGGCTCGATTTCTAATCTATAAGGCTTATCAAACTGAACCCACAAGGATGATCGGACTAGCCGCGGGCGTGCGGACTAAGTCGGGTCCTCATGACTTCGGCTTGGTCAAAGAGCCGACCTGGGTCGCGGGCATGTGGACTGAGGTGACTACTCTTGACACCGAAAAAGAAATTTCGGGATTAAGATGGGCGACTCATACCGCGAGCACGCGGTCGAAGTGGTATCCATCTCGATACCATCCTAGATAATCCTATGCGGCCCAGGTCCGGCGGCGGGTTATGTGTGCTATAGTGTAGTGCTAAATGCAAGGCATGCACAACAATTTAAATCACACAACACTTCAATAACTTGAATTTAAAACATTCATTCCCAACTCCAACCTGCAAGACAAGGGTTAGCAAAGACTACTCCCCTTATATCTCCCAATCTGCAAAAACATTTAACACCTTAAATGTTAGGGACGTACCCGAGATCCTCGCTGCCAAACAAAAATATTTTTCAAAAGAAAATTGGCCTAAGTCCACTAAAGTCTTAAATCAAGTCCCCGTGGAGTCGCCAAGTCGTCGCGACCAAATTTTCGGATGAATCACCTAGGGTTTGGCTAATGGATTGTTAAGTCTAGACTTAACTCGGGCTCTCCCAAGCCCATACCAATTCGCGACTTTAGGTTCAAGTTTTTTATCATGTAAATAGATTTTATCTAGGAGTCGCCACTAATCTATTTTTGGTGGGTCGATTAGAAACCCAAGTAAAGTAGTGGGAGATTTACTTTACTCCTACGAACCAGAGACTATGGTTACGGGGACTTGGTTACACTAGATTTCTCTAATGCCCTTTCGGTACCATTCTTTTTATTTTCAAAAAATGTTTGGCAAGCAATTTGAATTGATTTTAATTTATCTCCTTAACATGTGAGGTGATCATGCAGTTTGCAAACCACCAATTTAACACCCGGTAAAAACAGTAAATAAATTGCAAAAACTTACCTCAAAGCAACGAAAGCATCTGCGTTGTTAGATCAAAATTCACATCATCAACCCTAGATATGATTTCTAATTAACACGCAATTTCTTTTTTTTTTTTTCACTTTATTTAATGGGAACTTAATCTATATGCAATGCAGGCTAGTAATCTAATATGACATGGCAACTTGACCTAAATTACATGACATGGCAATATGATCTAAATTATATGACATGAATAGAGTAAATCCTAAAGAAATGCAATAATTAAATGCAATCTTAATGACCTAATTCTATTGACAGGCAATTTCTAATTAAATGGGCCTAAAAAAAACTAAATGACGTACATTTCAATTAATCTAATTCTAAATGACATGCTCATGACATTTTTTTATTTTTTTCTTTTTCCTAAAAAATGCCATTTATCCTTAAAAAAGGAAGTAATTTATCCTAAGACATTTTATGGATTTTTTATGAAATTCGAAATTAGGTAAATGTGAAAGCTACCTAGCTAGGTTAAGATTCCATCTAATTTATATTAAGGATTAGGTTATGCTAAACCCTAATTTAAACTATGATGTTGTCTTAATTTAGAAATTTCTAACTAAAATGCAATCTATCTAAAAAAATGAAACCAATTTATTCTAAGGCATTTTTTTTGGTATTTCCTCTTAAATTCGAAATTATAAAAATGTGGAAATTGTCTACCTAAATTAAAATGTCATCTAATTTGAATTAGGAATGAAGTTATCTCAAATCCTAATTTAAACTAGAATGTTATCCTAACTTAGAAATCCCTAACTAAAATGCAATCTACTTAAGATTTTTTATCTAAACTTATAATAAATTAAAAACTATTATCTATAATTAAATTACGTGCAATCTTACTCTAAAATGCAATGACATGCAAAGAATGCCTTAATTCTACATGAATTATGCATGATGGTTTTTTTTTTATTAATTTCAAAATTAAAATTTAACATGCAATCCCAAATAATAAAACTAACATCCTAAATGAATTTTTTATTCCTTTTTCATGATTTAAAACAAAATCCCTATTCGAAATATGCAAGACAATAAAAAAAACAAACCTAATCCTATCTTTTTATTTCCTCACTTTTTTTAATTTCGAAATTAACAATTCCTAATAATTAAACATGTAATTTCAAGTTTTTCTAAAAAAACTAACAACCTAAATCACTTGATTCATTTTTTTTTTTACCTTTTTATTATTAAAAAGATGAGAATGAAATTTCTATCCCGAGCATGCAAACCCTAAAACTACACCTTTTTTGATTTTTTTTTTTAGAAAATTAATTTAAATAACACCACGGCAAATCAAGCAATATTGATACCCCAAATTGACGAACCGTATCTCGCGCGTGAGATCGGGTTGGCCAATTTCACCTAAATTACGAATCGGATCTCGGGCGGGAGATCGGATTGGCAATTTTTTAAGTAATTGCGAGTCGGATTTCGAGCGAAAAATCGGACTCGACGATCACTAGTTTTCAAGGCAATTTCCTATCATGCAATTTCATCCTTACATTAAGGAGTAATTATACTAAAAGGACATATAAAGTAAAATAACAAAAGTAACAAAAAAAAAGATAAATAAATAAAAGAAAAAGAACTACCTAAATTGTTTTTCTTTTTTTTTTTTTTTGGTTTTTTTTTTTTTTTTTTTTTGCTTTTCCCTTTTCGAGCAAGGCTTGCTCGTGAGCCTCCAAGGGGCAGTCGGTCGGATGGGTCCGGCAGGGATGAACCGGCAGCAGGCAGGGAGGTTGCGGTGGTGCGACGCGGAGGTGGCCGCTGCGGCGGTGATCCGGTAGAGGCGCGAAGCGGCGGCGCGGACACGGTGAGCAGGAACCAAACTCCGGCTGCTGGGCGGAAGGTTGCAGCGTCGGCGATCGGATCGGTGATGCGGAAACAAGCGGGCGGAGGCGTCGGAGTAGATGGCTGTTCGGGAGTCGGCTTGCTACGGTCGCGGCTTGGCACGGCGATTCGGCAAGCGGTGGCGCGGGATCTCGCAGATCGACGAGCGTGAGGAGCTCGGGCGGCGCGGCTTCGTCGGGCTGTTCACGAGAGCGGAGTTGCAGGTCTATGCGGAGCAGCAGCGGACGAGGGTGGGGTGCTGGTGCTCGGGCGTTCGGATCTGGCGCGGCGGCAGCGCTGGTGTGGTGGAGACGCGAGATCGGGGCGACGATGGCGAACGGGAGCAACAGCGGTGGGCAGATCTCGGCCTCTAGTCAGCAGCTGCAGCACGAGCTTGCGGGTGATGGAGCGACGGTGACAGGGCAGCAAGGGCGTCGTTGCTGCGGCGGCGGCCGCGGTGTGGCGAGGCGGCGGCGTCCGGCGGGCAGGGAGCCCGTGCAGACGGCAATCGAGCCCACCGGGGAAGAAGAACAGGGTTCTTCTTCCCCCTTTTTTAACCCTTTCTCTCTCCTCCTGTCTCCTCTCACGTCACTTTCTCTCTTTGCTTTCTGCTTTCTTTAATCTCCTCCCCCTGACTTCATTTTTCTTGTTTCTCTCTAACGAGCATCGCTCCCCTTTTTCTTCTTTTAATCCCTTCCTTTCTCTTCACTCGTGTGTCTCTCTACGGGCTCTTCTTTTTTTAATAGTTCTCACAAACCTCTCCCTTTTTTAATCGAAGGAGAAGCCCCTCACAATGAAATTTCGTTCCGCTCCCCCTCCATTTCTCGCTCCCCCTTGCATATTTATAGGGTTCTTGAAGTCCAACCGACTTTAGTGTGAATAGGAGGCGGCCGTAATTTTCCTTGCTTTTTCACGTCCGTTTCTTTTTTTTCAAATAAGGAGGCCACCGTCTCGACACTCATTAATTTAGCCACAACCGTTGACTTTTCTTTGCTTGTTACTCGCTTCTTTCTTGAACACACTTCTCCTTGCTTCACCAAAATTCACAACCCACACTTGAGAGAGTATATTATAATATATTATGGGCTTCCCTTTGCTTCTTCGAGGCTCCTCACGTCTGCTGAATTCTTGTGCATGCATGTGCATGCATTAATGAGGGAGGAAAAATGGACGTTGGATTCTTCTTTCTTCTTCATGCTTGGGGCTTCTTGTGCGGCTACTTGTCCCTCCCTTCTATAGGATTGCCGCAACTTTTGACTTTTCTTGCTTGTTATTTGCTTCCTCCTTCAGCAAATTTCTCGCTGCTTCTCCTGACAACCTACACTTGAGAGAGAGCATATTATATAATATATCATGGGCTCATTTTGCTTCTCGAGGGTTCCTCTAGAATCCGCACGTCTGCGCCGAATTTGTGCGTGCATGCGCATGCATTAATGAGGGAGAGACAACGGACGTGCAAGAACTTCCTTCCTCTTTTTTTTTTTTTTGACTTTCGGTCTTTGCGCGTTCGAGACAAGCGGAGAGAGAGACTGTCCTTTTTTGAATATTATCGACCACGAGCCGCTACGTCTTGTTGCCCTTTTAGTACCGATGCAAAAAATGTGACTTCATGAAATGCAATTTTACTTTTTTTTTTTTTTTATGCAACTAATTACTAAATGATTAGGCAAGATTTAGGTGTCAACAAATGGTCATATAGATGCACAATCATTAAAATAACAATCAACAACCAAGGAAAATATTAAATAAATTGCAATAAAAAGCAAACATCTAGCGCTAAGAAATTAATAAATGCCAATCTTAACCAAGCTTAGGGGACGTCATAATCATCATATTGAAAGTACACAATCAAGAGTGTTCGCTTCTAAGAATAAACGAAACCCCATAATGAAGCCCTAAGGGCTTGTTCAATTTTTAGCAAAATTTTAGATCAAAAAGCTCTCACTTTTTAAGAGAAAATTACCCAAAGAACTATTTTTAAGCATTTTTCTTAATTCTCTCAAAAAAAAAAAAATTTGGAATTTTGAATTTTTTTTTTGAATTTCAGGGATTTTCCGAATTTTCTAAAAGTTTCATGATTTTCTGATTTTTTTAATATATTTCGATTTTTTAATTTTTTTGTATTTTTAAATTTAATATATTTTATGTATTTCTTATATTATATTTTATATAAAAGCAAGAATTTTCCATAAAATGACACTCTTGCCATTTGTGAGCAGTCGGAATGGATTCGCGGCCTGATAATTCGTCTTGAATAACAAGGCTCTTTTGAAGTACTGCCAAGCAAAAGTAATTTTCAAACCAAACATCGGAACTCAGAGTGCCTTGGTCGATAACGACGTCTTCACGGCGACTACTTTCAGTCTGATGCTCCTTTTCTGATGTGATTGGATTGAAAGGATCCATGAAGTGCTACCCTTGTTCAAGTCTGCAAGCTGAAGAACTGAGACGGATCGACTTTCCTCCCAAATAATTGCAACTCTGAGCCGTTCGAATGGTCGAGCTCAAGCTCAGAGCTCACCCTGAGGTGTATTAATTTGTACATCCACCCGCCAGTCCTTGTTTCATATGACCTGTCGAAAGATCCTAAAATATTTGCACAAATAAGTGGAACTTGCCTTGTGGTCGTTCTCCATGACCTGTTGGTTTTCTATAGTATTTGCGACTCTTATGGCTTCAAGCCACCAAGCATCCATAGGGGAGCAATTTGTCGTGTTTTCATCAATGTCAACCACGTTATTAGTTACATCAGGAGGATTTGCTAGAATCAAAGAATGCTGATAAATCAGGCACAGTATCCTCCAGGATCAGACGCAGCGGACAGCAGTAACCTGGGCTATTACTAAGCTCACTTTACCTTCATTTTCACACAAAAGAAAAAATAAATAAATGTTGGGCAGAAATTTTCTGTAACTTTGCAATCAAGATCGTGACATTTCTGTAATATACAGCCCGAATCAGGTCCGCAACATAGATAACTAGGCCAGTCAAATTGGGGAAAAAAATAAGCTGGTGTCTACTGAAGGTAGACTCAGAGCACGTTTCAACACAAGAAATTTCCCATTGAAAAGACATGGCATATTTCGCGAATGCTCTATGCTATCTGCCTATCCGCTCAGAGAACCTGTTCCTTGACAAGCTAGAAACCATGAGTTCATGCTCTGAGAACCAGTACCAGCTTCGAATTTTACCTATACAGCGACAGATTCATGAGCGTTACAGGAGAAAAGGAGAAGAAACGATAGGCCTTTAAAACCAGATCATTGTCTTGATGCTGCTCCGCATGAAAGGGTAAAGTGTCAACCAATAGTTTCTTTTCAAATAGGACATATCGGTCCCATTAAAATTCTTTCAGGTAAGGTTAGCAACTTTAATAACATACACAGTCTCAGGTAGAATTCTATGAACTATGAAGCAATTGAAATGTTTCATCACTCTGTAATCTGAAAATAAAACTATAGCGATCACCTGATACAGTTTCAATTGAGGCTACATATTCTATAAATTTATCCAACATTGGGAAAGGCGACTTTCCAGCGAAGTGATTCATTGAACTATCACTAATGAAAGAGTTGAAATTAAGTTCTTGCGAAGCAAGACAGTATCTTCCCAAATCAATATTACCTACATAGGGGAGGAAAAGTCCATCACACGAGACACCACACAGAGTTCTAGCACACTAGTCCACCTATGCAAAGATGTTTCCTGAAATTAGCTCCACCACCTCAAGATGATTAATATTTTTGCTGATAATAAAAAGTACAGCAGATCTATGAATATAGTTCATAAAGGGACCTGATACAAGAATTAATTCAAATTTGTAACTATCTCTGTATCAAACTGAAGTTTCTTTCCACAATCTAACTCTATTTGCAGACTAGGAGCTTCTGACAACCAAAATCCACAATGCAGATCAAAGAAGCCATGATCATGTCCGCCTCATGCAGTCAGGAGAGAGTAAACGCATTTTTGAGTTTCAATGAGCACATGAACCTTTAAAGAGCAACTGGGATAGAGAGTCACCACTGTTTCAAGCACTATCACAATAAATTCTCTTCTCTGTGTGCACATGCACATTTTCTCATGTGTTAATCTAACCTTCTCAAATGAAACAAAGGCATAAAAGAACCCTTTGCTGGTAGCTTTGAGTAACATTTTGAGCGAACTAGGAACAGTTCATCACACCCATGTTCCAAAGATGCCTCATGAGCCTCTAAACCTCAATTACAAGGAGTAACATACCATGTCCTTGCATTTGAAACGCCCAATCAGCAGAAGGACAGAAACTCTTGCCTGCGTTGGATGATAGAGCCAAAGAAAAGCATTGATTCCTTGAATAGACACTAGACAGCAGTGTCCACAAATATCTGACGTGTCGATGGGCTGGAATCTTTCTTGAGAAACAACTTTTCATATCTTCTGTCTGTCTCCCTTGCACTAGAAATCCGCGAACATACCTGTCAATTCATCATAAGAACATCATGGTTGCATGCAATGTTATATTTCTCCAAAAAGGTGTGCTTGCATGAACATATCAACCAGAACCCCACCCCCAACCCACCCAAAAATAAAAAATAAAATAAAACAAAAGAAAACGCCCACACACACACACAGTTCCAATAGTTCAGTAAAGTTGTGAGAATGGCTGTAAAGTGAAGTATGCAGGAGTCAAAGATATATGTTAATCTTGAGAGATGGATAAACTATCTCAAAACAGATGGCTAACTTGGAAGGCACAATAACAATATTTACACAGAATAATTGAATTTGCAATTGTCTCTACCACACATTAACTAAAGCTTCTTGTCAGAGCACACCTCCAAAATTAATGCACCCGCATAGGAGTTGTCCTTAAAAGCAGTCTTTGGTATCAAATGACGAGAAAACTTTTCTGCTTACAAGCAGTGCTATTATTGATATCACAGTAAACTTGTTATATCCCATGGAAAGATTTAACATAGACAAGGGAAAAAAACGTATAACACAAGTTATTCCTAGTGTTTTATTAATAGGAAGATGGAGTAATCATAATGCACATGCTGACTTATCAAGTCGCAGATTCTTCCCTGCCTGAATCTCCAATTCACTACAAATCTGACAGAGTCTAGTGTACTATGCATAAATCATCTTAGCTGTGCCGTTAACATCACTCAACCAGTACTTTCCAATGACCCAGCACTGTGAAATTATAAGCAGTCTTCAGCTGCCCCTTCTCTCTGACATTACGCCTAGAAATTGTGACTCAAGGTAGGATAATTGGCTTCAAAGAGGGAAAAAGGGAAAATCACCGCGGCAAGGAAAACACCTAGGTAGTGTGCAATGCAGCTCCAATACTTGATGCTCATTCAAAAGAAGTACCATACTGAACTTGTCCCCAATTAGAAAAGATCAATTGAATAATGTTGCCTAAATAGCTCAATCTAAGATAAGCACAACATGCAATATGTTCCCGGTCAATCCTATCCATGAAATCAAAGTTGTCTCGACTTCCAAAAGAGGTGCATCATTCAAAGTCATCATTCAAAGTTATAACATTTTTTTATTTCCATCTTCGTAACTGCTTTTAAGTGCAATATTCCTCAAAAATGAAATGAGTAAGTCACCACTCAAACAAGATGGATCACACACGTATCAGAGACCTCATTTAAAGCTGCTTTTCTTCAACAAACCTAACACAGTTCTCTCGCATCAAATGTGAAAGATCTCATGAAGAACAATGGAAATTTGTAGCTGGAAGGCACCGTGAAAAAGAACAAGACAGCCTTTCACTTGATTGGGTGTCTACAAAAATTTATGTTAAGATATCCAACTGCATAAAGATGAAGCTCATAGTATGTGAGTGTGTATTGCATACACCACCCGTGACTACTGATGCAATGATAGTTAATAGAAGTAGCGAGATACAAAGTCAGCTACCTTCAGTAGAAGAATCGAGCTTCACTACCCATTCTTGGTTTCCTTGGATTGAGTACTTGTCAAGCCACACCTCCAAGACAACCAATATCAGAAGATCATCCATCTCATCTCCATTTTGTCAGCATTTTCCCTCTTATGAAACTCCAAATCAAAGCACAAGTGAAGACCCTGGCAAAGAATTCGTTGATGGTCGAGCAAAACTTAGATTTCAAAAACCCAAACAAGCAAATACTGTTACGTTAAATGTTAGACAGAAGTTCTAAGTAATGTCACCAAATGCTTCTTTCAAGTGCTAGCGCTATTATGCACTACATGACATTACATACAACGCTCATTTCGCCACCCTGTCCTTATTACTTCCTGCTTCTACTTATGGCTTTTGATTCAGTCTATTGCTCGACACTCATAGAAACAATCAAGAGTTAGAAGCAAAATCTGGAACTTGGAATTGGCTATAACAGATAAATAGATATCAAGAAGAAAATCATAGACCATCCCCATGAGACTATTAATTGACAAATCACGTGGAGAGATGCTTTCTTTCTAAAGTCCATTCTACGCTTGAAAATCAATTCATAGCATACAAAATCAACCTGTATCTCATTCAGCAATCGCAGCAAACTAGATGGTCTTTTTGGAGGCACCCCATCCGGAGACCCGTAGAACACCACAGGACACTTAGCACCCGTCGCCATTGGCTGAACCCACATGCTCTAATTGTTATTGAACCGAGCTGAGAAGTTACCAACGGAAACCCAATCAGCATTCGCCGGGACAAGCACTAAGTATGCAGCTCGAGTCCTATAGCAATAGAAAGCTGGTTAAAACTCGACGAATCGTGCTTCCTCAACAGCAGCCTTGGTGGGATTTTTTCATGGCAATAATCCATCTCATCCACGAAGACACGGAAATTAATTTTATCTGTCGACCCGAAAATCTGACTGTAGCGAAAAATAACAGCCAACATCATGCCTCTGTCCTGATGATCCCGGCCTGAGAGCACTCATTGTAGAACCTCCATGTATGGAGCTTCCTTCCCGCCATTTCCTTCATCATTGGTGAGATTATCACCAATGATGAAGGAATCGAAACTTTTTTTTCCCAGAGAGCAAACTCTAGTTTCCAGTAGATGCCATCATAAAGTCTCTCTCTTTCGCAATGTTGTAAATTAGGCGCTCATGAGACTCACTTGGCATTCCAAAATAATTTTCCCGTGAATGATTTTCCCAACTTACAAAAACGAAAAACAAAAATGGTTCGTGTGACCATGTCCAGGTTCATCCCAATCACGCCAAAACTCATCCAAATTTTTTACAAGAAAAAGAATTAAATGAACAACAAAAATCACCACAAAATCCTCACAAAGACTGAACCGACGCATTCCAGCCAATTGCCCCTTTTTCCTGGGAAAATCCAATTTTCCTGTCAAAAGCGAGAGGAACAGGAAAAAGGTAACACAGAAAGAGAAAATGAAAACGCATACGGTGCCGATTTCGCCGAACATTGGTGCGGCCCTAATGATTGCTCCTTCCAAAGAAATGTCAACCCCTGCCTCGACGATCAAGTGGATTGATCGTCTTTCAGATGCTAGTTGTACCACTTCATCCACTTGCTCATCTCCCTTGATCTCTATGAACAACTGGCGATCTTCATCAGCAGTTTGGTACCACATTCTCTTCATAAGAAAGCCGAAACCTTTAATCTCAGCAATCAATCCTTTATATGTGACTGAATCAGGGGCGACATCTTTTTTTTTCCTCCGTGTTGCAGAAAACACGCCACCAAACAGCTTTATGTTTAGGATGAAATCGATTGTGAAGGGATGTTCCATCTGTGATTAACAAGTTCAACATAAGAGCCAAACAACAAATGGGATATCTATTGAACTTTTACGGCCGATATCATTCATTAGTTAGAGACAGATTTGGGATTAAATACTAAAATTCCGGTGGAATACCAATAAATAAGTTAGCTAATTATCAACCTGGGAGTACTAACTCATCACAGATTCATTTTTTTTAAGGGGGAAAAAATTAGAACGCCAATGTAGATAAAACTTGCCAGTATCCCTTTCTCAGCTCTTGATCTGAAAATTGTAACTACTCAGTTTCTCACTAATCATCAAATCAAAAATAAATTTGGTCCCGTGTAGAACATTTTCTTTATACTGCTATAATTTCTCAAAAATGGCGTTAATAGAAAACTTTTTAAATTCCTTTTCGAATGTTATGGTGCTAACATTTAGCTTGACTAATTTCTGTTGATACACATAAACTACTATGTCTGTGTATTTTTTTTTTTTTTTTTTTTTTTGGGGTCAGATATGTCTATGTACTTCAAGTAAGGCTTTATATACATCTTAACAAGTGCGCTCCTAAAATTACTTTGAATCTTGCAATGTCTATTTTTTATCATGCTAAACAACGCAAAAACTGTAGTCAAGGCAGTACAACAAGTAAAAATTCATAAGATGCCCGACACATGAGATGTCTGTTGCCATTTATTTTATGATTATTACTAAATATATTGTACAATTGATGTATAGATAGTCTTTGGTTAAGAACGCTAGATTTAGTAATGTATTCATTTTTAGTTCATTAATGCTAGACTAGAGTCACTGGGTATTATTTCCTTTTGTTTATGATTCCTATTTGCAGATTGCCTTCCACAGAAGTAATGTACTAATAGTAACCACTTATAAAAGTACGAAAAGAAAGCCCCCTTTTTTTCTAATTTTTCTTACACTCTTCATCAAATCCGCTTTCAGACTTACAGCCACAGGAACCAATGACTATTCAATTCCAATCCCTCTTCTGTCCTCATCTTGATGATACTTGGATGTGAAAAATTCGTAATATATTGTTATATAGTCCTGAACATTTGTGTGTGATTGCAAAGATGACACTAAAGATAATAATAGATCTTGTTTTGTGTGTCTATATATATATATATATATGCACACACACAAACACACACATGGAAGTACGAAAACATGATACAGGTTAATTTGAAACTAATTTATAACTTGACTTGTTGACTAGGTTCACTCCTATGTAGAGGAAGCCCAATAAATTGTGAAGCCAAAAATTTGAGACCATATGATAATCTATATGGAGAAATAGAGTTTCTCACTATCTTTTATGTGGTAGCTGCAAAGAACATTAGTAAAAACATAGCAACAAAAGAGAAAAAGAGCAAAAAATCTAGGTTGAGAGTAATATCCGATTTACATCAAGCTGGCATCAGAAGTCGATACATGGTCTGATTAAGCTAAAATGTGTTAGCGTATTCATGGTACAATCTTCTCGAATGTAAATAGTTTGATTTCCAATTGAAGTTCCATACATCAAGTTTTTCTTGGGTTGAACAAATCTACATTTTTTATGCTATTTATCTTTGATCTCTTGTAAAATTTATGTGTATTGCCAAGAATAATATTCTTGATAGAGAAGAATTTTGTTCACTTAGTTTTTTTTAGTGAAGAGTTGGGTGGACTTCGATCTTGTGGTTTTTGATTTCCTCACATTGAGGAGGTTTTCTTCATTAAAAAATTGCCTTATATTTTTGTGCTTGGTATTTACATTACTCTATTATATTGCTTCCTATTAGGTTTGCACAACAAGAAAGATTATTTTATTCTGTCGTATTAATCCAATATTGTTTAGATTGTTATTGTTGACTCAACATAGCTTTTGATATTAAATTTGATCATTACATGTAAGAAAGTCACGAGAATCTTGTTGAAGACATATAGTCATATATGTATTTTATATGGCCGTATTTTTTATCTAATTTTATAATTTGACAATTATTCTCCAAGTAAACTTTTTATGAAGGTAGGAAATCATATCAACGCGTCTAAGCCTATTAAAGATTTCTCTATGAAATTTAATTGATTAATTCATATCATTTAACAAATCTTTGACAATCTTTTTTTCTAGGTACATGTTATTTTTGCTGTTCTCGACATAATATTTTTATATAACCCATGTTATATTTCCGGTTGAGTTGAATGGGTAAGTAAAAATGTGGTTTTTTTTTTTTGGAATTATTAATAGTTACTAATGTAATTATTAAAAGATGGAGCAAATCTTCAGTACTTACAGAAGAAAGGTCTCTTTGCAGGGGTAATAAAAATGCACTGTCAACTACTCTAGCCCTACAAAGCTAGTCAAAGCAGCAATAAATCTGTGCTATATATGCATGCACCAGCAATGCAGCAAATAAATATGGCACACATTTGTTGCTTGATCTACAAGTGGATAGATTAGCTCTTAATTTAATTGCATAAACGTTCTAACAAAATTATTAAAGAAAGAGGTAAAACAAACATTCTATGTATCAAGAGGCCAACTACAAACTCATAAGAGATGAATCATCATGATATCAAACATATATACCATGAATCAATTGCAGTTTCTCATCTGGCGATGCTTGGCATAATCTAATGAGTTCTTTTATGATTAGTGTCCAAAAAGTCCTAACTTATTGTACAATGACTAATTCAATCTTAAATATTTCAATTGTGCCAATTTAATCGTAGAAACCTTTTACAATTTGACAAATGAGTTCTAAATCTTTCAGTTGTACTAATTTAGTCCGAAATCTTTCAATGATTTATTAATGTAGTCCTCAACGTTTTTACATTTGCCAATTTAGTACCTCTGGCTAATTTTGATCGAAAATCGATGATGAGGTGGTCTAGTTAGCAATAGCCATCCTACGTGATATGATCGGTGCTGAATTAGATAATTTTATAATTTTCAATCTTTTTTTTAATTTTTTTAATTTTTTTTGGTTCTTTTCTTTTCTTTTCTTTTCCTTTTTTCAACTCTGGACCGGCGACCCTTGCTGGCCACAAGCCAGGCATCGAGCCCTTGCCATGATCCAGGTGAGAGTCATGACCCTCATTTATGAGCAAGGCTCACAACAAATGAGGTTTGTGGCCCTCGCCTAAACCTGGGCAAGGTATTGGCAACCCTCGCTTGTGGCCGAGGAGAGTCGACCAATGACCTCGCCAGCCTAGAGTTGCCAAAAAAAGAAAGAAAGCCAATTTTTTTTTTTTTAAATTACAAAAATTGTCCATGTGAATGTTAGCTATTGGTCTTCAACCTTGATTAGACCACCGCGTCAGCGAATTCTGACCTAAATTGCGCAACTGAACTAAATTGATAAATTGTCAAAAGATTTAGAACTATATTCACAAAGTGTTAAAAGTTTTAGGACTAATTGACAGGTCATAAAAAGGTTTGGGACTAGATTGGCATAATTGAAAAGTTTAGAATTGAATTGGCCAACATACAATAGGTTTATGACTTTTTAGACAACTTTCCCATTCTTTTATTTGTTCTTTTGTACAATTATGATTGAATCATCTGACATTATTTTATACACAGCATGTTAATGCAATATTCGAATCAAATAATCGATAAGCACTATTATTATATAAAACATTCAGTTTGTGCTTTAATTATGCTATTGCAAAATAATAATAATAATAAATTAGTAGACAAAAAACATCATATGATGCTTTTGAAACCAATAAGTGGTGATCTATTATCTAATTTCTTGTATATGAAAGCAATTTTGATGATAACTATTTAAAGAATGATTAAATGAACTTATTGGCAATATCAAAGAACCAAAACTATCCAACACCAAAAAGGCAAGTACAGACAAGTGACTAAGATAGAAAGAAAAAAATGCAACCTAAGTAATTAAAAATACAATACAAAGTGGGAACCTCAAAAGAGGGAGGAAAGATTGCTTTAGGAACCGCAAATATCCAACACCAAAAAAAGAAGGAAATAAATCAGCCACCTAAAAAATTAGGGCGCAACAGAAAAATGGCAACTTTAAAAGGGCGGATATATTGTCGCTAAAGAAATGAGGATATTTGGCCTAAAAATGAATTCAACAAAAGTCCCACACTTTAATAAAGAAGATGTCGCACCTTATTAGATGTATATGGACGAAGCTCCTCCCGTTCATCTTTGTCAAGTTCGACTATATTCCTCCAAATCATGCCAATTGTAAACTCTACTATATCACTCCGAACCATGCCAATTGCAGGATCTACTATGTCCAAGATATGGATCGCGCAATCTTTTGGTATTTTTGTTCAAGATGCATTAATCAATTTTGTCAATGACGGGTACTTCCAGACGTTCAAGTACTTTAAAGACTCTAGCTCATCAAGACCCTCAACGGTATTAAGTAGATTACATCCTACGATTGATAGTATCTCTAGGTTTTTCAAGTATGACAACCCCCTTATTGTTGTCAGCAATTCACAATCACGAATTTCAAGGATTTCCAATGATTTTGAAAGACCCACAACTCGTATCTCATCTAGCTTTAAACATTCTGACACATACACTTGTTGTAGCTTCCTTACTTCCAAAGGAATGGATAATCTGTTAAGCTTTATACAATGGTCAACTGTTAATTTCTCCAATTGTGGAAGTCCCTTGAGTGGAATGTCTTCCACTTCACAATGGCCAATCTTTAAAGTCAACAAATTTCTCAAACTCCAGTTGGAGGATGGAAGCTGCATGAGGGGTCTTAAGTGTAGCCGCCTCAAAACAAGTTTTTCTAGTAGAGAAAGAGAAGCCAACTCCGGAGGTGCAGGGACGTTTAGCAGTTTTAAATTTAACCTTTTCAGTCTAGATAACTTCCCGATCCACCTTAAATTGCATCCTGCAATTAGTTTTGACTCGCCTATCCTCCAAGAACCATCATCTAATAGCAATTCCACCAAATTTGTAAGCTTCGATAGATTGGGAACCTTGAGCAATGATTTAGATTTAAGAAGCAGACAAGTCAAACTTTTGGGAAGCTTTGGCAACTCTTGAAAATAACAATCTGATAAATTGAGCGTTTGGAGGTGAGGGAGCAGGTTGATTGTCCTTGGAATTACAAAAATACCGGTGGATTCTAAATTTAGGATTCTTAAAGAAGACAATTCTTCAATTCCAACTAGAATTTCACCTCTCATTTCAACATGCCCAGAGAGATCTAGCTCTTCAAGATTTACCAAAGTGTTGATGCCACTAGGAAACCGCCGAATGTGACTCTCCCAATCAACTAGTGACTCTTTAGGAAAACGCAAAATGCGTAATAATTTTAACTTTCCAATGGAGTTGGGAAGTTCCCTTATTATCGTGTCTGTCAAAAGAAAAATTCTCAAGTTTCAAACTACAAATATTTGGATTTTAATTTTCCAATGCAATTTAGAAGTTTGGCAATGCCCATACCTGTTAAGTCTAACTCCGTCAATGAGGTCAAATTTCCGATTGAGCCAGGAAGTTTTCTCAACATGCTACATCTCGACAATGAGAAGTGTTTAAGATTCACTAATGCCCCCACTTCTTCAGGCAAATCCATCAAATTCTGGCACACTTCGATCTTTAACTCGATCAACGACTGTAGATTTCCAATGAAGCTTTCAATTCTCTTTAGATTGGAGCATCGTCCAAGAGTCAGTCTCTCTAAAGCTGAGCATCTAGAGATGTCTGGGATTCTTGTTATGCCAGAACACCAAGTGAAAGATAGAACTTTCAAATCTTGTGCCATCTGTAAAAATGGATGGCATGTCAAGTGTAAGAGCCATTGCCTAGTACACATGGAAACTATCGGACTAGAATTAAAACATGTAATTTACCTTGATCAAATCCCATGCTTTTGAATCATCCTTGAAGTCAATGCCGAAAAGTTTACAAACGACAAGCTGATTCAGACACAAATTGCATGCCCCAAAATCCTTCTTAGGAGGAAAACGCCAAGAAAACCATCTTAAATTTGAATGACAACTTGCAAAGTCCCCAAAATAAGTTCCCCTATCTAAATAGAGGAATCTTAGTTTTGGTAACCTTTCAAAGTCTTCATTTGAAATTGGTCCAGATATCTCAAGTGCTTCAATCATGGGCTTCCTCTGTAAGCGAAATTTCCCAATAATGTGAAGAGGTTTGTCAACTTCCAATCACCATGTTTTAAAAAAAAAATTTAACCATTTTATAACTTGAATGGACAGGAAAAAATGATAAAGATTTTGAATAAAAAAGGAATTATTAATTTCGGGATATACAACTTCTATTTAAATATGGCACATTTCTACTTGCCTCTTTCGTGCTTATGATTTGGAGGGCCTCTTCCGCAATCCAAAACCTACTCGCCTTCCAAAGTCTTCTAGACTGCCTTTCACGGACAATTTGTCTTCCCAAAGTGCTATAAGTTGATCATGCATCCGAATGTCTCATCCTCCAATACCTTTATCAAGCACCTGTTTGTAAGGACTTTAATTGCTCCTGTGGGACAAAATTCACAACTTTCCCACATGCAAATTGCATCGGCCTTCTTCTCATTAAAAAAGAAGCATGCTATATCAAGAAAAAAATTTTGCTGTGATTCATCGAGATCATCATAGCTAATCCTCAACTTCTTTACAATCTCTTTTTTAGGTGCTCTCCTTAACTTGACTAACGTCTCTTTCCAAATTTTTTCATCTTCATTATCCTAAAGTAACGAACCTACCACTTCAATGGCCAAAGGAAGCCCTCCCATAAGTGAGACAACTTCCCTTGAAAGCTCATGATAATTGCTTGAAGGATGGTCTTTAAGAAAGGCATGCCGACAAAAAAGCCGAAATGCAAGACTATCATCCATCATTTGCATTTCATGCTGTTTAACTTCATATCCCTCAACGTGCAGAATATCTTTGTCTCTTGCTGTAATAATTATCCTACACCCTCGATTTAATTTGGAATTTCCTATGAGTTTTCTAATGTGTACTTTCTTATCAACATCATCTAGAACGACAAGGACCTTCTTCTTGCTGAGTATTGCTTCAATTCTCCTCATTCCTTCCTCATCATCATTGATTTTTCCTACAAATCCAAAACCACTGATGTCACGTAGTAATTTCTTCTGCAACGGGACTATGCCCTCCATAGTCGACCTTTCTCGAATGCCCTCAAGGAAGCCGCACACTTGTCCAAAGTGGCAACACGCTTGATTGAAGATGATCTTGGCTATAGTTGTTTTACCGATGCCACCCATTCCGTAAATTCCAATGAGTCGCACATCATCATGGTTGATATTTAAGAACTCTGTCAATTCTTTTACTTGATCATCAAGTCCCATAAAATGTTCAGTCACTAATTTTCGTTTTATCTTCAATCTCTCCAAAACCTCTGTAACAACCAACCTAACAATCCCTGCTTGGCTGTAAGGTACAAAAGCGCTTTCATTAGTTGACTAGATTAATTCAAACCCGCACATCAGCTGTGGGGTTGTCAAAATCTTAACTTGAAAAGATTTGAAGTTCATTAAAGTGATATTTAAGTACGAAGAATAATTACTACAGGCTAATTCGATGGAACTCACTTGATATGCTTTTTCAACTGGGATTATATAAATTAATGAAGACTATAGTATTGACTTGAAAGATTGGCCACTTTTAACAAGTGGCAACTATATCGTGCACAAGCAAAAGTTTACTTGGATTAGATTATACGTGCGATTACTATTTAAAGGCTTTTTAGTTTGCAGATGAAAAGGGAAATAATAGTAAATCCCTAAAACCATTTTCCATACACGTCAACTTGCATCTCAGTATTTCACAATATACAAACTGGATCCCCAATTTTTACATTTTCTTTTTAAATTATATCTGTTGCCCTAACTTTCTTATCAAAATGGCCCTCACCACTCTCCTCGACCAGTGGCCATCGACCTCCAGCCGGCCGTCCTGGGCCTTTGTCTATTGGTTTGCTGCTTGTACTGTTGCGAACTTTTAGTAACCCCTGGTACACCATGTGTCCCTTCTCTCTCTCTCGGTCTCTCTATCTCTCTGCGCGCACGCGGGGCCACACCACTCAAAAGCCGCCGTTGCCAACCCCAGGTCAGAGGTCAGCCACGGTCGTCACCTCCGGCCCTGTCTAGATAAAGGTTGCTTGGCCTTGATTGGGACCTCCCGCGAGCTTTGCATAGCTCGAGGGCCTGGATGACGGCCCCATCATTCTTTACATGTTCACAGGATGCTCTCGCTTCTATTGAATATCTAGACATGAACTTTTTCACCGAATCATACTTCCCTATTGTAATTGGTATTTCTTGAGAAGCACTCAAAAACGTGAAATAAAAGTTGGCATCAGATGTCATCTCTAATTTCGTTTGTCGTTTCCCCGTTAATGAAAAATGAAAACTGATATTCTTATAACGAGGGAAAAATATATTTTCTCGGTCGAAGCTACTGAGAATGCAGATCACTATGGGTGCAAAATTTGAAGTTGATTTTGGTAACCATCCCAAATAGCAAATGCCAATGGGTGCTCTCGAATATTTCGTACCCTTACGAGACGGGAAGAGGAAAAAATGGTTGACAGGAATGAAGTTACCTTTCTAAGAGGATGAAGGGTAGTTTACTGACACCGTAGGGGAAAATTTTGGGGAAGATGTTAATAGCAGAGGATGAAAAGTTGAATGAGAGCAGCAATTGGAGTTTGTTTTCAGTATCTTCCGTTAAGAAAAGTGCAAAAGAAATCATTTGACAGGGCAATGTCGTATCCCCTAAAACAGAAAAAAAAATGAAGGATGTAGGGATCTTTAAAGAGTATTACCTTTGGTCCTTTGTCACGACCCATCCCTTGTGTTTAGTTACCTTTTTAAGAGCTTCTTTCCATCCCTCGACTTCATCACAAGATTCCTCCTCATGTTTCTTGAAATCAGCTTTATAGAGTGGTTTCTTAAGTTTGACATCGTCAGATTCCACTAAGAAAAAAATGGGAAGGATACATTTTTTATCCTTTGATTCATAGACATTGTCCATAATGAGCTTCAACTCGCGAAGGCACCATTTACTGGAAGCATAAGTCTTAGAGAAGATCGGTATGTAGATTTTGGTGTTCTTGATAGCTCGTTTAAGTTCCTCACCAATCACTTCACCCTTCCGGATTTTTTCTTCGTCCCTGAACACGTGGACTCCCATAGCATTCAAGTTGTCGTAGAGGAAATCTGTAAATCCATTACGAGTCTCCCCTCTGAAATTCAGGAACACATCGTACTCGTCTCGTGATGCTGGTGCAGCATCACTACTCGATCCGGCCTCTGAGATTGCCATAGCTAGGAAGCTCACTACTTCCAGAAATCTCTCTCACCTTAAGGAAAATAAAGGTTGGTGTGGTGTGGCCTATCTAAGAAATGAGGTGAGGAGAGGTTCTGGATCTTAACGAGGCCAATACCTAAAATACTTGGCCGGCTCACTTTAAAGTCAAACGTAATTGTCTATGTCCTTCAACTACCCACGGGCTTAGATCTTAGAAGAGAGAAGACTGGTAACGATAGCAACACCTCTGCCTCATCTCTGCGCCATAGGCTGCCCACAAGAGCTGATCGCACCAGTCACAGCATACATGGTAAGGCTGGTTCTTCATTCTCCAGCGATTTGGATGCCGCACAGGGGCAGCATAGATCTGGGCAGAGAAACAGTGGAAGGCGAGTTCGAGCCAAACTTCTAATCCTCCGATATGTCAACAGGCCCATGTACGCACAACAGCAACAATGCCGGACACAGGGCACGGCCAGATCTGCTAAGAGGAGAGGGAGAAGGCGGATGTGAACAACAAAAAATCCCAGATCTGAACAGCGAAGAGGTCGGTGGACTCTCAGCCTCCCTACAGTGATATCCCCCTCCCAGTGGAGCTGCGATACGCCTCTGCAGGGATGCCAGCCCAAAAGATTGCTCTATTCACAAAAACCAGAATACACACCTGCCAGATCTGTCCAATTTTCCGGTAAGAGGGATGAATGTCGCTGCCGGTGACCTTCACAGCAACTCTTCTGAGCCTTCACAGCTCCCTTGCATGCCCAACAGCCCCGTCGCCGATAATAGGGGAACGTCAGTCCTGCTACGAGGACAAGCTGCTGGTGGACACGAACAACGCGCAAGACCAGATCTGCACAGAGAGGAAGAGGTATGCTCTCTCGGTTTTCAACAGCAACCCCCCCTAGGAGCTGTGACTTGCATATGCAGGGACGCTCTGGGTAGAATTATTGATGGGTTTACTAAATCTGTAGGTGGAATCGGCTGAGCAAGCGCAGGCACAAGCATTGGTTGAAACCCTAGAGTTTATTTTTTGGAAGCTCGCCCCGCTTAGATCTGAAAAAGAAATACATATTCACTTGGATTGTAGTACGCTGCTGAATGGGGTCCTCAATTCCAATACCCTCAGTTGGGAGTTGCAGCCTCTAGTGAAACGGGCCAAACGCAAGCTAAAAGAGGTTTCGGGGCTCACTTTAATTCACTGTAGTTGAAGTACGAATAAGGTGGCCAACTGGCTAGCAAAAACCCATCGAATGGGTTGTCTTCCTATAAATTGACCACCCCACGTCTCCTCTGTTGGATTTATTGTGTGTTGATGCTAATGTTGTATTTGTTAAGACCGGGACCTAGTAATAATATTTTGTTTGTTTGTTCAAAAAAAGAAAAACAAGTTTGGAAATTTCTAAAGACTCCTTGGAAGACCATAAAAATCAATCAGAAGCTCTTTTATTTCGTTTGGGATAAAGGCATCGGTCCTTCAACTACTGCAAAATGTTCAATCAAGCCCCTCAATTTGTTTTTGGTGGTGCGATTGGGTTTATAAACTGCATACCTTTTGTTCCATTTGCTTCTTCAATTAAAATTATAAACAGAGATGCCGATGTCACCATTAGATGTTGATGTTGCACCTTATGGGGAAGTTATAATATAAAAAATTATTTTAAATCTTTAAAAAATAAAAATATGGAAAGAACAAAAATCCTCAAAACAAAGAAAAATCACGAGGAGAAGGGGAAGAACAGTCCCAGTCAGGTGGCAAGGGCTACGGCCATCGTTTCCACTTGCATGTTGAAGATTGGAGAGGGTGGCTTCGCTGGATTGTGAGGCGGTCGACTTCGCAAGGCTATGGGACGGGGAGAGGCGTCTCTTCGTGAGCAGCCTGTTGAAGAAGATCGGAGATGACATTCTCCTACGTCTCCAAAAGCTTCCTGACCAAGTGGAGAGGACCGAAGTGAGCGAAGAATGAAATCGGATAATTATAGGCAAAATTAAGGGGACCCAAATGCTTTTCTCATGATTTTCGTGCGTAAGATGTCACTTCAACATATAACAATATTGTCAGCATCTTTATTTGCATTTTCAACGTAGAGCTCGAACGAGCCAAGTATATAGTTTAAAGACCCAATTGCACAAAAAAAATATTGAGGGACTTTATTGAGCGTTTTGCAACAATTTAGAGACACCCAATACCTTGATCTTTTTTTTTTCCTTCTCTTTTTGCATGTAATAAGGCTCGTCAATCGACTAACACAAGGCCAATAACCCGTGCAACACATGGCATTATCGAGAAGTATTTTTGGAATGATATTTTTAAATCTTTAAAGCTTTAAAGCTTTTATGAACGCTCGAGATCACTACTCGTTGTAGGGAAGACATTTTGCATTAGAATATTGTTTGCACGATGAACTATTTGGTGACAGATGGTACGTATAAGATATTGATAACCCTTCATTGATGAGAGTTCCAAAAGTCCCCTTTCGCATGACACCCGTCTATTAAATTGTCATAATAAAGTGATGACGGAATGTATAGATAAATGATGCTGATGTTTAGATCGACTAGAGATGACAAAGGCACGGGGCAGCATGGATCGATCCCGGCTCTGCCCTACACCCCCGCAGGGGAAATTTTCCATTCCCATCCCTACCTCGCATAACTAAGCAGATTTAGGGGAAGTGTAAGAATTATTGTGGCCCACATAATATGATTTATTATATGATTTAATAATTATTGTTATGCTATAAGAATAATACATATTGGTTTTGAGGAGTTACGATTCTAATAAAACGAAGAGATACGACTTTAATGAAAGGGTATATCGCTTTGATAAAAGACACATTTTCAACAAACGTATAAATAGAATCCGGTCATCTCTCCACCCACAATTAACAACAATAACCTAAAGGAATTTGGTATTCTCTCATCCATCGATAGAATACATCAAGAATAGTGGGTTAAATGAGAGAAATCGGATTTCTTCTTTTGGTTCGAGTTCTTTGGGTTTTCTACAACAATCATCATCAAGTACAACACTATAGACAATGGTATGTCTTCATCTATTTGTGAAAATCATGAAAATCAAAAGATCACTGTTTGTACTTTAAATTTCCGTATCAAAGTATTATATGTATAAACTAACAGTTGATATCAGAGCGTAGTTTATGATCTCATGATTTTTCTATTTAAAGAAATATTATGATTTATGTTTGATGATTCGTAGAACAATCTCGTTCGTACTATTTGTTGTTGTTAAAATGTTTTCGGATGGTTCCGTTGATGAAAATCTGAATGATGGAAGTTCTCGTGGAGAAAAAATGTCGAAAATGGAAGAATTCGAGCGAAAGGGGACAAAACGGTAAAAAAATTGGCGAAGAAAAGTTACTGTGTGCGAAGCGAGCTCAACTGTCGCGCGTGCAACGCACGCGCCCGCGCGGCAGTTGCCAAGCGCGTGCCAAGCACGTGCCTGCGCACCGAATGCGCGCGTGCGGGGCACGCGCTCGCCGAGGACGAAAGGCACGTGCTCGGCACGTGCCTTACGTCCCACGGGGCTTTTTTTTATGCTTTTGCCCCTCCCGCGACTCCTAATTACTGTTTTGCCCTTCTTTTGATGGTAATTTACAGTTATGCCCCTGTTTAATTTTTTTTATGGTTCTGCCCTTGCTATTTATTTACCATTTTGCCCCTGGATTATAAATTTATGATTTTGCCCTTATGGAATTATGATTTTACGATTTTGCCCTTACGCTTTGATTAAGTTTTTGTCCTTGTGTGCAATTTGGTAAATATTTGTATTTTACAATATTGAAAATTCATATTATGAATGGTTTGTTAGTCACCAAAGTAGCCAAATCTTGAAGTCTTTTGAATTTTTGATATTGTAAATTGTTTTATTCAATTACCCATGATTAATTGATGCTATATATATGAAATTGATATGTTGCATATCATTATTGGTGTTATGGGTATATTGAAGTTCATTTATTATAAGAACTTAGGGATTAACCCAAAGGTTAATTATTTTCTTATAATTCATGAACGTTATGGTTGATAATTAATATGACTTGTTACATTTGTTTGTATATCCAAAGATAGCAAATAAATTTTAATAAAATATATTTACAATTATCAAATAAAAGTTATTAGCATCATTATGGTTTTTATATATTTGTATATCATAGGATCGTTCAAAGGAAAACTATGATGTACATGTGTAGTTTAGTTTAAATCTGATTAGGTGATATTTTCAAGGCATTAATATATGAGTATTTTCTTGTATATGTTTGCGATATCGTACCTATTTCACTCCATTCGCATGCTTCGTCTGTTCTCTTGATAAATTTTCCTGATTGGAGTGAACAAGTCCAGTTTCACTTAGGTGTCCTGGATCTTAATTTAGCACTTCAAACTGAGAAACCAGCTGCTATTACTGATGAAAGTAACAATGATGAAAAGTCTTTCTATAAAGCTTGGGAAAGATCGAATAGACTGAGCTTAATGTTCATGCGAATGACAGTTGCAAACAATTTAAAGACTTCTCTTCCCAAGACTGACAATGCTAAGGAATTTATGAAATTTGTGAAAGAGCGTTCTCAAACTGCTGACAACTCACTTGCTGGTATATTAATGAGTACACTGACCACCATGAAATATGATGATTCGCGTACCATGCATGAGCATATAATTGAAATAACGAATTTAACAGCAAAGTTAAGGATTTTAAGAATGAACGTGGATGAGTACTTTTTAGTACAATTTATACTTAACTCCTTGTCTCATGAATTGGCCAGTATGCTAGTTCAAGAGGAAACAAGGATAAAGAATCAAAAGGCTCATTCTGTTCATTTCTCAAGTTATCAAGAAGTTCGAAAGAATTTCAAGAGGAAAGGTGGAAGGAGCAAGAAGGAAGGACTACACGTCCTGAATAACTCTTCAAAGGCTTCTCAAATCCACAAGAATGAACACGATCTTATTAAGTGTCATTTTTGCAACAAAATTGGACACTTGAAGAAAGATTGTCTGAAATGTAAGGCTTGGTTCGAAAAGAAAGGTAAGCCTTGTGCTTTAGTATGTTTTGAATCAAACTTTACTGAAATTCCTCATAATACTTGGTGGATTGATTATGGTGCCACCATTCATGTGTCAAATACGATGTAGGGATTTTTTACGATCCAAACTATAAAGTCAAATGAAAGTTATGTGATTACGGGGAACAAAACAAAGCTCCAGTTGAAGACATTGGCACTTATCGTTTGATTTTAGATACTAGGCATTATTTGGATTTGTTTCGAACCCTTTATGTACCTACATTTTCTCGCAATTTAGTTTCTTTGCCAAGACTTGATATGGCGGGATTTTATTGTAAGTTTGGTTACGAATCTTTCGCCTCTATTTAAGAGCGATACTCTTATAGCAACTGGAACTTTATGTGATGGTCTCTACAAATTTAGACTTAATAATAATTTTATTGAGACATTAATGATCTTGCATCATAATGTTGGCACTAAACGAAGTTTGATGAATGAAAATTCTATTTACTTATGGCATAAACGTTTGGGTCATATATCCAAAGAAAGAATGTAAAGATTAGTGAAGAATGAAATTCTTTCAAATTTGGATTTTACTGACCTTGGAGTGTGTATTGATTGTATTAAAGGTAAACAAACAAAGCATACTAAGAAAGGTGCCACAAGAAGCACAAAGCTTTTTGAAATTATACATACTGACATATATGGTCCATTTGATGTTCCATTTTTTGGTAAGGAAAGTTACTTCATTACCTTTATTGATGATTTTTCACGTTATGGTTACATTTATCTATTGCATGATAAGTCTCAATCAATGAATGCACTTGAAGTGTATATTAAAGAGGTTGAGAGGCAATTAGATAAAAAGGTGAAAATAGTAAGATCGAGATAGAGCGGTGAATATTATGGAAAGTATAATAAATCGGAACAATGTCCAGGTCCATTTGCTAAATTCCTTGAAAGACATGGCATTTGTGCTCAATACACAATGCCAGGTACACCACAACAAAATGGTGTAGCAGAAAGGCGTAATCGTACTTTAATAGAAATGGTTAGGAGTATGATGAGTCATTCATCTTTATCCTTATCTTTGTGGATGTATGCTTTAAAGCTTCTATGTATTTATTAAATAGGGTTCCTAGTAAGGCGGTTCCAAAGACTCCCTTTGAACTGTGGATGGGGAGGAAACCTAGTTTACGACACCTGCATGTTTGGAGTTGTCAAGCAGAAGTAAGAATTTACAATCCACTTGAAAGAAAATTGGATTCAAGAACGACCAGTGGTTATTTCATTGGTTATGCAGAGAAATCCAAATGGTATAAATTTTATTGTCCTAATCATAGTACAAGAATTGTTGAATATGGAAATGCTAGGTTCATTGAGAATGGTGACATCAGTGGGAGTGAAAGAATGCATGATGCTTGCATTCAAGAAATAAGGGTAGAAGTTCTTATACCCGAAGCTTATAATGTTGTTGTTCATGATATAATAGCACAATCTAACAATAATCAAGAACAACAAATTAATGAACAATCACTCCATAATGAAGATGTCAATAATGAACCCCCAATAGCTAAGTCACAAGAAATAGCATTAAGAAGATCTCAAAGAGAAATGAGGTTGGCTATTTCTGATGACTATATGGTTTATCTACAAGAGTCAAAAATTGACTTAAGAATTGGAAATGATCTAGATTCATTTTCCCAAGCCATGGAATGTGAAAATTCTAATAAATGGTTTAATGCCATGCAAGAAGAGTTAAAATCCATGCATCAAAATCAAGTTTGGGATATTGTTGAATTGCCTAAAGGATGTAAGAAGGTCGGGTGTAAATGGGTCTTTAAGACCAAGTGCGATTTAAAAGGCAATATTGAACGACATAAAACCAGACTTGTTGCAAAGGGTTTTACGCAAAAAGAAGGCATTGACTATAAAGAGACATTTTCACCAGTCTCTAAAAAAGACTCACTTATAATCATTATGGCTTTGGTGGCTCATTATGACTTAGAGTTACACCAAATGGATGTAAAAACCGCATTTCTTAATGGGAATTTAGAATAAGAGGTTTACATGGACCAACCCGAAGGCTTTTCAAATTAAGGAAAGGAACACAAGGTATGTAAATTAAAGAAATCAATATATGGACTTAAACAAGCTTCCCAACAATGGTATCTTAAATTTAACGATATCATAACTTCATTTGGATTTAAGGAAAACACCGTTGATCGGTGTATATATATGAAGATTAGTGGGAGCAAGTTTATTTTTCTAGTTCTGTATGTTGATGATATTTTGCTTGCTGCTAATGATATTGGTTTGTTACATGAAACCAAGAAATTTCTCTCTAAGAATTTTGAAATGAAGGATATGGGAG
Organism: Eucalyptus marginata; assembly: GCA_014182565.1. Lineage (NCBI taxonomy): Eukaryota > Viridiplantae > Streptophyta > Magnoliopsida > Myrtales > Myrtaceae > Eucalyptus > Eucalyptus marginata. Next base: position 40,092,139 of record CM024587.1, on the reverse strand, counting down.
AGGCAACGTATGTGATAGGAATAGAAATATTCCGTGATAGATCACAAGGATTATAGGATTGTCTCAAAAAGCCTACTTTGAGAAAATTTTAGAGAGATTTAATATGAGTAAATGTTCAGCAGGAATAGTTCCAATTCAGAAATGTGACAAATTTAGCCTTATGCAATGTCCGAAAAGTGAATTGGAACGAGAACAAATGAAGAATATTCCTTATGCATCTGTTGTGGGGAGCTTAATGTATGCACAAACTTGCACCAGACCAGACATCAGTTTTGCTGTCGGAATGCTATGCAGGTATATCATTGGAAAGCTGCAAAGAAAGTTCTTAGATACCTGTAAAGAACGAAGAATCATATGCTTACTTATAAAAGATTCGATCATCTCGAAGTGATTGGATATTCGGATTCAGACTTGGCCGGATGTGCCGATATAAGAAAATCAACATTTGGTTATTTGTTTCTTATGGCTGGAGGGGCAATTTCATAGAAGAGTGCGAAACAGTCAGTTATTGCTGCATCCACTATGGAAGCTGAATTTGTGGCATGCTTTGAGGCCACTATTCATGGATTATGGCTGCGGAATTTTATTTCAGGGCTTGTGATTGTCGACAGTATTGCCAAGCCGCTGAAAATTTATTGTGATAACTTTGCAGCAGTTTTCTTCTCTAAGAACGACAAGTATTCTAAGGGTGCTAAGCATATGGAGATCAAATACTTGTCTGTTAAAGAAAAAGTTCAGAAACGAAGAGTGTCAATTGAGCACATTAGCACGAAACTTATGATAGCAGATCCCTTAACAAAAGGACTGCCGCCTAAAACATTTAATGAGCATATTGAAAATATGGGCATTATTGAACGTCATTAATGTTTGTATTATGATTGTATTAAGTTTATGTATTTGGCACTTTAAGCTCACTTACGTGTTTATGATATTTCCTGTTTTTTATTTAGTATATATTATGGAAATAGATGAATGTTAAACAGGATGGTGTTTCTAAAGAAACATTATAGTTGGACTATTACTTTGTACTTCTCATTTATGGATCATGTTAAGTAAAGTGCTATAGTTATAGTACATAGAAGGGACTATGTCGATTAATGACATACAACCGCTATGACTCGCATTAGTTTTCTTTACTTAATTGTGATTATTATGTGATTACCAATTTAATGAAATTTTTTATAGCATAATATTATTGTGCACATTACAATCTTTGTTAAACCATGAAAGAAATATCATATGGGCCAAGTGGGAGAATGTAAGAATTATTGTGGCCCACATGATATGATTTATTATATGGTTTAATAATTATTGTTATGCTATAAGAATAATACATATTGGTTTTGAGGAGTTACGACTCTAATAAAACGAAGAGGTACGACTTTAATGAAATGGTATATCGCTTTAATGGAAGGCATCTTTTCAACAAACGTACAAATAGAGTCCGATCCTCTCTCCACCCACAATTAACAACAATAACCTAAAGGAATTTGGTATTCTCTCATCCATCGATAGAATACATCAAGAATAGTGGGTTAAGGAAGAGAAATTGGATTTCTTCTTTTGGTTCGAGTTCTTTGGGTTTTCTACAACAATCATCATCAAGTGCAACACTATGGACAAAGGTATGTTTTCATCTATTTGTGAAAATCATGAAGATCAAAAGATCACTGTTTGTACTTTGAATTTCCGCATTAAAGTATTATATGTATAAACTAACAGGAAGATCCGAAAGGACAAATTGATATAGTGTCTTCAGGTGGAGAACAAAGATTGAACCAACCACCCCCAAAAAATTCCAACAAACCACCACTTGTTCTAGCTAATCATCTATAAACCTATTACATTAGCACTAATTCAGTCATAAATTTTTCAATTGGACCAATTTAGCCCTAAATATATTCATATGGATACCAATTCAGTCCATCCAATCAATTTTGGCCGGTTGTCACTGACATGAATGCCGGCTAGTGACTCGACATTGACGTAGTAATTTTTTTAATAAGTTTTTTTTCGAATTTTTTTATTAATTTTTTCCTTTTTCATTTTCTTTTCTCTCTTCTTCCTCCTTGAACTATACTCACGGTGGCCGGTGAGCGTCCAACAAGGGCCACGAAGCCCTCATTGACCGCCAATGAGGGTCATGCCCTCATCTAGCCTCGCCCGAGGCCATGGATGAGGCCATGATGGCCTTCGCCTAGGCCCTGGCAATGGCCACCACGGCCTCGCTAGCCGCGGGCAAGGTTGCCTTCACTTGCAACAAGGCCAAGGCGAGGTTGGCCTTGCCCAAATTTAGGCGAAGCCGCCTCACCCACGGCTGGCGAAGGCTTCACAGCCCTCGCCCAATGGTTGGCAAGGTTGCGAGTATACTTCAAGGAGGAAGGAGAGAGAAAAGAAAAGGAAAAAGGAATAAAAAAAAAAAAAAAAGAAAAGAAATGGAAAAAATTAATAAAAAATCCGAAAAAATTACTAAAAAATTACCACATCAGTGTCCAAATAGGTCGGTATTCACGTCAACGTTGACCGATCAAAATTGATCGGATGGACTAAATTGATATAAATGTAAAAAGGTTTAGGATTGAATTAACTCAATTGAAAAGTTTAGAACTAAATTGGTATTAAAGCAATAGGTTTATGGCTTTTTTAGTACTTTTCCCCTCAAATGGAGAACAAAGATTGAACCAACCACCTCTAAAAAATTCCAACAAACCACCATGCGTTCAAGCTAATCACCACATTTTCAAGGGAAAATCCAATTTTCCCCAAGAAAGAGAGAGAAAGAGGTACAAGGTAAAAAAGAAAAAAGAGACAGTACGGACCAGCCCCATTGGCTGGCCTTAATAACTGCTGCTCCCAAAAAAATTCACCATGGATGGTGTCCATGGAGATAAGCTACGCCTCCGCGGGCTTTCGCCTCACTCCCTGAACTTATCCTCTTCCTCCTCCTCCATGCCTCACTCCCGCCCTATCAAGGTCATCCCCATACATCACCAAACTACCTTGCTATCGTCGTCAGCAGTGGCTCCTCGCCGTTCAATCGATGATTACTATGATGACTGTAGTTGAAGAGCCTAATTAAACATTTTGCACGAAGGACTACCAATGTCTTTGTCCTTATATTTGGGTCCATATGATGAAGCTCTTGAATCAATTTACACAAGACCAATAGCTTGTGCATTTACGGCATTATCAAGAACTATTTCAGGAATGATAATTTATGGCGCTTTAGAGTATACTTGATAACCATTTCATTCTTGAAAATAATTTCTGCTCAAAAATATTTTTTTCTAATTATGTTCCCTTGGTGAGTTTCTAAGCATTTAAATGTGTTTGGTAATTTCACAAAATTTATATTCTCGGAATAGAGAAAGAATAGGACGTTTGGTATGATTTTCAATTTTTTTTTTTTTTTTTTTTTGTGATGTAGATTTTCTTTAGTTTTTAAATAATTTTATGAGATTTTTTTTTCCTTTGTTTACTTCTTTTCTTCTTTGTCCTCTAATCGATCGCCGAGTCTCAGCAATGGCCAATGACTAACCAAAGATAAGAGCTAGCGATGCCAGCGACCTTGCGGGCCTTAGGGGAGCCTCGCCGGCTCCCAATGATCTAGGTGAGGTTATGCCTCCCACAACCATGGCGAGGAAGAAGAAGAAAATAAAAAGAACAAAAGAACAAAAAGAAAATGGCTTGTTTCAATTGTTCTCGGGAATAAATAAGTAATTTTTTTCTACTTCTCATTTATGTTCCAAAAATATTCCCTAGCCACTAATCTCTTCCCAAGAATAGAAAAATTAGATGATGTTACCAAATATATATATTTTTTTAAAAAAATACGGGGAACAAAAGAATAGAAATAGTCAAGAATTGATCAATTACCAAACAAGGCCGTAGTGACTATTTTTAAACACTACCGATTGTTTTAGGAAAGAAATTTTGCATTAATAAATTGCATACTCACCAAATGTTTTGTCGACAATTTTTCGTATTTCTAGAAGTAGTTTAGACAAATATTCTTTTAAATATAATAAATGTAGACACCTCTTTTCGAAATAGTATGTTTGAATAGAAACAATATTGTGTACTTTCAATAGTAGTTTAGATGGTTTTTGTTTTTAAGTAGCATGTTTACTACGTGATTTGCATTTCCTCTTCTTTTTAAGATCAAGTACTTCGCGCAAATATCTACACTCTAATTCATGTATGGAATGATCTATCATCCACAAGAGTTCTTTTTCTTGTTAAAGATGAAGCTTATATCTCAAACTTTTTGAATGCAGGACATTCTTCATTTTTACTAAGTATTTTTTATATTGCAACGTTGAAAGGATTATTCTTATATCCAATATCAGTGTAAATTATCTTTTACACATTTACCATTGAACTTGTCACATGTGCTTCGAGATAGCTATGTAATAGAAAATATCATTATGTTAACTATTCCATGAAGCGTAAATTATTTTTATATTTGCAATAGACCTAATGAAAGTTCTGTCAACATATCTTTTCTTTATGTTTGGATCATATTATTAAATCATCGAATAAACAACAAATTACCTCAAATGCGTTGTTCTACAAATCATCCAACCCTTAGCTAATTAGGGTGCGTTTGGTAACACTTACATTTAAAAATTGTTCTAGGGAACAGAAATAGAAAAAAATGTTTCTGTTAGGGGAACAATTTTTGAACAAAAAAAAACACGTTTGGTAAACTTGTTCCAGGGAATAAAAAATGAACGAAACACGTTTGGTAAATTTGTATTCTTTTTTATTTCTTTTAATTTTTAATTTTTTTCTTTTTTTTCTTTCTTTTTCTTTTTTTCTTCTTTTGGCCGGTCGCCGGCCCGGCCATGGCCGGCGACCGGCCGACAAGGGCGGCGGCCTCGCCTTGGCGGGCGAGGCTCGGCCTCGCCTTGGCGGGGCGAGGTCGGGCTCGCCGGATGTGCGAGCTCAAGCTCGCCTAGCTCGGGCAAGGGCGGCGAGCTCGAGCTCGCCCGGTCCCGGCGAGCCCGACCTCGCCCGGCCACCGGGCGAGGCTCGGCCTCGCCGGGCCATCGCCCGCGCGCCGGCCTCTGTGGCCGGCGAGGCCGAGCCTCGCCGTGGGTGGCGAGCTCGGGCTCGCCGGATGCAGCGAGCCCGACCTTGCCCGGCCAAGGCGAGGCCGAGCCTCCCCGGGGCCGGCGACGCCCCCTCGACGGCGTCGCCGGCCCTCTTTGGCCGGTGCCGGCCATGGCCGAGGCCGGTGACCGCCAAAGAAAAAAAAAGAGAAAGAAAAGAGAGGAGAGAAAAATGTGTTTAATTTTTGTTCCAAAACAAGAAACAAGTTTTTTTTTTTGTTTTTGTTTTTGTTAAAAGTATTAGAACAAAAATAGATTTGGAACAAAACGCAAACAAACGCGTTTACATTCTTTTTTTTTGTTCGCAAACAAAAACACAAAACTTGTTTATAAACGAAAAAAGAAATGTTAACAAACAGCCCCTTACTCAATGCTTAAGATTTTTGCGCTCATCTTGTTATCTCATTCCAGTGATATTTTGTCTTTAAATTATTTATTATTATTATTATCTCTCTCTAACGAGTGTTTCTCTTTTCATGTCAAGAAACACCAATAATTTCAGGATTGACTTGGTAGATAACTAGTCGTCGTATTTTAATCAAGGTCATTCAGGTTCCGTCTATTAATTGCACCTCCGCCGGCTAGAGCATGTTGCCAAGCCTTGACTTAATAGGGAAATTGCTCCTCGTGTTTCAGAAATGCATTCCCGTACAACGAAGTCTTAAGCTTAATATCGTAAAAATATGGGAATGATGCTTGTGGGCCCTTCTGATTACGACATGTTGTCCACTACAACATGTACTGGCTCACACTATTAGCAATTTTTTAAATAAAAAACAGTAATTAAATTTACTTAAACATGGAGAAAAATCATATGATTTTCCAAAAGAGAGGAAAATATTTCGATATTATTAAGGATTGAAATGCAGTTGTCACCCACAAGCACGTGTGACGAGAAAAAAACTAGGGAGGGTGTAGGGGTATGAGGGGTCGATCCAACCCAAAGACGAGCGCCAATGGTGATTATTATGACTTCGAAAAATTATACAAACAATCATTGAATTTTGACTCAATTAGTAATTTGATTCATAAACTTTTAATTTATTTAATGTAATTCCTAAACTTTAGTCCAATAGACAATATAGTCATTGAACTTTTAATTTATTTAATATGTCCCTAAATTTTGGTTACATGTTTAATATATTTTTTGAACTATATGAAAATATTCTATGTATTCCCTAGTCTTGAATTAATGGAATGACTTTATTAAACATTTTCATACAGTTCAATGATTGAATTGAATATGTACAAAAGTTCAAGAATTACATTAAACAAATTAAAATTTTAGATATTACATTGCACATTATACTAAAATTTAGAGACCATGTTACACATTAGGCTATTGAACAAATTAAAATTTCAAGGACTAAATTGCAAATTTGGCCAAAATTCAAGAACTATTTGTATCATTAGCTCTAGAGGAGCGATTAGATATTGTGCGGCTGACCAGGATAGATTTGTGAATAGTGTTTAGCATCGTGTGACGATAGTGACTTTATGATTTAGAGAACTCATTTTCTTTACCAATTTCTTATAACAAGATTGTGATCGCTCTCTCAATGACTCGCTGTATATACGACTCTATCTCTATTTCTTTTATCTATAGGTGTCTTCGACTCAATAAACGGGTTGCTGATTGTTATACTGACAAACGAAAGTAAAGACATTAGTTTCGGGTTATAAAGTTGTTAGTCTCTGGATGTTTCTCCATATATTCGGACCGTAATCAAATGTTTTTCCCGTGTTCTGATAGGAGCTGCCTTGGTCTTATACTATGCGCATCACAGATCCGCCCGTGTGACCTCAGTTCCAGGTGAGTGAATCACAGTTCGTCGCATGTGAATTCGGTCCGGATCGGGAGCTAAACATTTTGGTTTTCATTTCTTCACCTTCAATTTGTGGTACCTCAAGGCAACCGGCAACTGCCGGTCAAACCTATGCGCGGAACCTCCTACATCCGAGCTGTTCTCCATAAAAAAGTCCCCCAACCCCACCTTTGTCTCTTCAATCCCAATTCAGAATATTTTGGTTTTCTTTTTCTTTTTGGCTGGATTAGGTACGTGCAATCCAACAGGTCCAAGAGTACATTTCCACGAAATGAATCGAGGTCCCACCTTTCTAGAATTATAGTAAACGTCTCTATAGATAAATAGTCTTACAAGTAGCAAATATTGACTTCAGCGTCTGTCATATGTTCGCACATGACACTAAGGTGATAATTGGAAGGAAGATAAGAAATGAGACATTTATTATATCGCATTATCCTAGTCAACTGGAGTACATAAAGTCACAAAAGCTCAAACTTTTTTTTTTCTGTGATTGCTTAATTTTTTAAGATAACATAATGTCATTTGAGGATATTGTATTATTGTATGAAAAATAAATCCTTCATCATTTAAATTAATTCAGTGCGACATGTCAAGTCAATGCGAGAATCTTTCTCAAAAGTATAAGAGATTTTTTTGATCTGGTCTGAGGAAAGAAACAAAGTTGGTCGGCTCCCTTTAACATCAAATCTACTCGTCTATTTCCCACCTAACGTTCTGCAGCAGCAAAAGTGGACACCAGCGAAGGCGTCCAAGACGTTTTAACGAGTTCTAGAAATTTCTAAAGACTCCTTGGGAGACCACGAGTCAACTGAAATACATAGAGCCACACAAGTTCAACTTTTTTTTTTTTTTTTTTTGTGATAAGTTTAATTTTTTAAGATAACTTAATGTCATTTGAGGGTATTGTATTATTGTATGAAATATAAATCCTTCATCATTTATATTAATTCAGTGCGACCATCAAGTCAATGCGAGAATCTTTCTGGAAAGGTAAGTGATTTTTTCTGGACTGGCCCGAGGAAAGAAACAAAGTTGGCTCACTCACTTTAATATCAAATCTAATCGTCTATATCCCACCGAACGTTCTGCAGCGACAAGTGGACGCCAGCGAAGCCGTCCAAGACTTTTTAACGGGTTCTAGGAAATTTTTAAAGACTCCTTGGAGACCATAAAGGCCAATCAGAAGCTTTTCTTTTCTTTTTTTCTTGGAATAAGACATCAAGCCCCTAAGGTGATGTTTGGTAACGTATCAAACAATACCTGATTATGATTTTTTTGTTCTTGGGAGTAGTTTTGGAATAGAATCGCGTTTGGTAAAATTTTTGTTCACGGAAATAGATTTGAGATGGAATCGAGAATAAAAAAAGTTGATTAACTTATTTCGGAAACGAATTTGAGAATCAAAATCAATATTCTTCTTTTTGCCTTCCGCCATCCCGCGACCGCTGTCCACACCACCGCCGCCGCCAGAAGAAGAAGAAGAATAGGAGAAAAAGGAAAAAAAGAAAAGAAAAAAAAAGGGAAAAAATAAAAGAAAAAGTAAAAAAGTAAAAAATTTATTTAAAAATAAAAAAAATGATTTGGAACAGAATCACCAAGACGGTACCAAATGCAATTCTATTCCATAATCGAAATTTTGGACGACTTAAAATGCTTAGAATCATTCTCCGATAACAAAATAAAAAAGAATCATTTCGATCGAATCTATTCCTGAACGAAATTGTTACCAAGCGCGCCCTAAATTGTCCAAAAATGTTCAATCATCTCTCTTAACTTTTTTTTTTTTTTTGCAATCAAGTTCCTAAAAGTACATACTTTTTGGCATTTTTGGCTACCGTTCATATCTTCAGTGAGCAGAGGGGTCCTCGCTCAAATTTGAGGCGAGAGTCAATGTCCCTCATCGCTTGTACCTGTAAGAAGATCGGAGAGGGCGTCTATACTGGACTGTGAGGTAGTTGACATTGCAAAGTGTTAGAGCTAGGATTATCACCTAGAGGGGGGTGAATATGTGATTAAGACAATTTCAGACCAATTAAACAGAACGAGAGATTTAATCAATTAAAACTCAACAATTACAGCAAACGATAGCAATGAAAGATAAAAGGATTAGGGATAGAGAATCAAGACTCCAGATTTATAGTGGTTCGGCTTAATTCAAGCCTACGTCCACTCTCCCGCACGGACAGCCCTTCTGGCTGGATTTTACTATGAATCAAATGAGTGATTACAGTCTCATACTCTTGAGTCCACAGTGTAGAAACTCTACTACACTTCCTCAAGGTCTCACACAGTATGATCTCTCTTTTGATTACATATAACACTCGAAGAATAAGATCACAAAATATAAATGGAGATTCAGACTTTGGAATTCTTCTATCCGCACACTTCAACAACTGGAGTGTCTCTCTTATATACTTCTTTATGTCTTCATTACCGTTGGCACATTCCAAAGAAGTTCTTCCAATCAACCCGTTGGACGAGAATCAATTAGAGAGATCTCGAGCTCTTTAAGGTAAGTGAAGATAGCCCATCAATCATGTTCGCCCATACAATCGGGATCTAGGTTTCCATAAGTAAATCTTTCCAAAATAATCTGCGAGTCTTTAGAGAATCTATATATATTCGAATAAGGAAATAGGATCTTCTAGTGTTGAATCCGGTAGAAATATATTCCATAGCCATTGGAATCGTATAAGATAAGAATAGAAGTTTTGATCTTATCAGTCTGGAAACTGTCCATGAGGATAGACTTTAAATACTTGAGTCTTGCTTTGTCGTCGGACTTTGCCGGAGAGTCTATAAGTCTTTAGACTTTGATCTTCGACTTTGTCAGTAGAATCTGTAAGTCATCAGACTAGACTGAGGAAAATGTTTTGTCAACTTCAAAATACCTAAAGAGAATTTATCCAACAATCTCCCCCTTTTTGATGGTGACAAAACTTTCCTACAGATTTGAATGTTATTGCCCTGCAATGCAATCTTTAAGAAAACATTGATATCTCATAAAAGATTAGAATAAAGATAGTAGAAATTGTCCTGTACACAGATGTCCTGTACACAGACGTATCCTGTACACAGATCTGCATCCACAGAAACCTCATTAGTCATATACAGACATAACTAACTTTATCTAATTTAAAAGCTTAAGTGATGCAATGATGAGCACACATTCAAAAAAACTCAAGATCAAGTCAAAGTATCAAAAAGTATCAATCACAATCATAACAAACCAAAAGAAATGTTTTAAAAGAAATCTGTTTTGGAGTGAGGATAGAAGATAGAGTGAAAGTCTTGAAATCTGCAAAGTCTTCTCCCCCTTTTTGTCAGCATTAAAAAGAAATCAAGGAGCACGAGGAACGCGAACAAGCTGAAAGTCCTCCATTGACTTGACAATGCCTTCGAGCTTCTTCAAATCTTCCTGAAGTTGAGCAAGAGCAGTGCCTTTGGCAGTGGCCTCAATCTGACGCTGAATATCTTTGATATGATCATGCAAGGTGATGAACATGGCATGATTTTCATTCTGCAGAGTTTAAAATTCATACCCCATAGCATAGATTTGGCCCTTAAGCTCCAAGATAATTTCAAGCAGTCTGCCAAGATCTGAATTTTCGCCCGTGTGCTTGTGTCAACTTTATCGATGATGGAGTCAAACCAAGGGGGAACATCGAAGGAAGATCAATAGGTGGAGATGATGCCTCTTCCTCGGAAATGAGCAAGCATGAACATCTTCGCATGAGGAGGCGATCGACTAACACTCGCACTTGTAAAGGTCGGCAAAGAGGAGTATATTCTTTTGTTCATCTCCCCCGTTTCAATGTCTTCGGATGAGAGAAAAACTCTTCTTTTTGAGGAGTTTCCTCGGTGACAGGTGTGTCTTTGATCCTCCTTTTCTCGTTGGAGAATCCGACTTGTGGGTGAGTTCTTCCTCTTTCTCTTCCTCTTCCTCTTCCTCTTCTTTCTCTTTCTCTTTCTCTTTCTCTTCTGCCTCTTTTTCTTCTTCTTTCTCTTCTTCTTCCTCTTCTTTCTCTTCTTCTTCCTCTTCTTTCTCTTTCTCTTTCTCTTCTTTCTCTTCTTGTAAGGAACCCTTTTCCTGAAGTTCTTTCTCAGTGTCTTCTGTAAAATGTTGTTCTGGAACAGCTGGAATATGTACAGAAAACTGTGAGACAAGAGTAGAGATAGGCAGAGCATCCTCATCTTCTTCATCCTCCAAGATGATTGCCCTTCTCTTCTTCTTGATAGAACCAGTCATTGGTTCCTTTCCTTTCCTTTTTGTTGCAGCAGAGTCTGGTCTGGTCTTGACAGGAGTCTTGTCCTTGAACTACTTGAGCTTTTTGCTGGGCTTTTTCAGACGCATCTTGGTTATCATCCTCAATCCAATGACCATTTGGTCAATAGTCTTCACAGAGAGAGCAGGAGGAGACTGAATGTTCAAGTGTCTGAAGAGACGTGTAATGAGAGCAGCATAAGGGAGTTTTCCCTTGTCCTTTGCCATTGTCCTGTACATGTGAAACATGATGGTGTGTGGCAAGGAGAAGTTAAGACCAAGCTTGATTGCATACATCAACTTTGCCTCTGATATGGATACATCTGTCTTTGATGTCGATTTTGGTCTAAGACAGTTGATCACAATCTTGTGAAGCAGAATATTTGTTGCATTCATTCTGGAGTAAGAGAGACGACCTTCAGCAATTCGATCTCTTGCAAGTTCAAAAGTGGCATGACTTACGGACACAGAAATGGATTGGAAAGCACCTCTTTCCACACCCATTACATCTGCCAGTGTGTCCATATCAACAATATAGTCCCTATCTCGCACACTAAAAGAAAAGCTGTTCGCATCAAGAAAGCTGATATTAGAGTAAAAGTATGCGGTCAATTCAGAATAAGCCATATCACATTCAGTGCAAAAACTTGTGCAATTGAAACTTTTCAAACTTCTCTCGAGATGAATGCTCGGTAAATCCAGAAAATCAAAGTCCACCGTCCGTGGATCATCACTCCACGCTTCGAATTTTCATACACCTTCCGTGTCCATCGGATCGAAACAGTTCATCCTTCTTACCTCGAAGGTTTGCAGCCATACCCATCCAAGGTTTAAAGTGTAAGAACATCTTTTCATCATCATCATTTCCCTCTGGTTGATTAAAACCACCAAACCTAGGGTCACTGGGAAAGTTTGCAAAAACTTTTGCTTTGTTCATTCCCGAACAACACGATCTTTCCATTATGGTGAGGAAGTGCGTCTCATTTTTATAACCCTTTTCTTTTAGAAATTCATCAATAAAGGTCATTGGAGAGCCACCTTCCTTCAATGCAGAGTAAAGCCTATAAACAAAAGCAGGCTTGAGTGATCTTACTGGTTCAATATTTTCGAGAACTTCTTTTGCATGTTGAGGGCGCTGATCATGAGGTCTGGTTGAGGAGGAACGCTGCGAGAACGTTGAGGAGACGTGCAGCTCGCTGAATGTCGCTTTCTTGTAAGATCGAAGTGCGTAGGACCCTCTCCAGAGCCTTGTGGTCCCCTGTTTGCGATCCTCGAAGACTTTCTTTGGTAGGACATTGTCGCTTTCTTGGAGAAACTTTTGGAGAAACTTCCACACTTGTTTCGCAAGAAAGTTGAGAGCTTTGAGATGTAGAAATTTAGGAGAAAAAAAATTCGGAGGAGTGAAAACTTTTTGAACTAAGGTTTCTGAGTAAGTGAAAACGAAGAAGAAGATGAATATATAAAAGACAAGCGAATCGGGGTAAATCAAGCGTCGCAAAATTAGAAATATTAAGAATTTCCTTTTAAAAAAGAAACTGCCTTAATAAATCGATAACCACCCCTTTTTAAATTTTAACTGCCTTAATAAACACAATTAAAGATAAACAAACAGTCTTACCGTTTCGAACTGACAGATTTAAGTAAATGAGAAAACTTACAGTCGTGTCGATTGGTATTCTCAGTATGTACCCTTTTGAGTCTGATAGTCTGTCAGACTCTTAGATTGTGAGTCTGAGCTTCAACATTCTTCAAGAGATAAAATATTGAGTCTTGAGCGAATAGACTCAAATGAGCTTTTCTCAAGTGGCTTTGTGAAGATGTCTGCCAGTTGATTCTTTGAGTCTATGAACTGTATCAAGACTTCTTTGTTACGAACATGATCTCTTATAAAATGATGTCGAATCTCAATATGCTTTGCTCTTGAATGTAGGATAGGATTCTTTGTAAGATTAATTGCGCTGGTATTATCACATCGATCTCGGTGCAAGAGTCTTTAATCCCAAAGTCTTGTAGTTGTTGTTTTATCCACAATATTTGAGAACGCAACTCCCAAGGGCTACGTATTCGCCTGTTTGTTGAGAGAGCCACGGTACTTTGTTTTTTGAGAACCAAGATACGCCCTGTTTCCAAGCAATTGACAAGTACCGAAGTACTCTTTCTTTCAACTCTACAACCTGCAAGATCTGCGTCTGAATAGCCAAGAAGGGTAAAGTCTCCTTCTTTGGGATACCAAAGACCAATCTTAGCAGTAGAAGCAACATATTTAATAATGCGTTTAGCAGCACTTAAATGAGATTCCTTAGGATCAGACTGAAATCTAGCACATATGCAAACACTAAATAATATGTCAGGTCTGGATGCAGTAAGATAAAGAAGTGATCCAATGATACTCCTATATAATTTTTGATCGACTTTCTTCCCTGCTTCGTCTTTGTCTATCTTCAAGGAACTTGACATTGGTATGTCAGTCTTCTTGCAGTTTTCCAGACCGAACTTTTTAACAAGTTCTTTTGCATATTTCTCTTGATGAATAAATATCCCTTCCTTTAGTTGCTTCACTTGTAGACCAAGGAAAAAGGATAGTTCACCCATCATGCTCATCTCGAATTCATCCTGCATAGTCTTAGAAAATTTCTTGCACAAAGACTCATTAGTTGATCCAAATATAATGTCATCAACATAAATCTGAACAAGTAGAAAGCTTTTACCTTCCTTTTTAATAAATAGAGTAGTGTCTACCTTTCCTTTAGAAAAGCCATTTTGAATTAAGAAATTACTTAACCTTTCATACCAAGCTCGAGGTGCTTGCTTCAAGCCGTATAAAGCTTTCTTCAGTTTGAACACAGAGTCTGGTTTCTTTGAGTCTTCAAAACCAGGCGGTTGTTCCACGTAGACTTCCTCTTGAATAAGTCCATTCAGGAATGCGCTTTTGACATCCATTTGAAATAGCCTGAAATTCTTGTAACAAGCAAAAGCAAGTAATAATCTGATTGCTTCTAACCTTGCTACTGGTGCATAGGTCTCATCATAGTCTATGCCTTCTTCTTGCGTGTATCCTTTAGCCACGAGTCTTGCTTTGTTTCTCGTTACTTTGCCTTTTTCATCAACTTTGTTCCTGAATACCCATTTAGCTCCAACAACCGATTTGCCTTTTGGTTTAGGGTCGGTTCCCATACGTCGTTAATGCTGAATTGTCTGAGCTCTTCTTGCATTGCTTCAATCCAGCTTTCATCAGTTAAAGCTTCTTCAATATTTTTGGGTTCCATTTCAGAAACAAGAGCAACAGCACTAGACTCTTCTCGCCTTTTGGATCTTGTTCGTATTCCCTCATTAATGTTTCCAATAATGAGTTCTTCAGGATGACTAGACTTGTGCTTCCAAGATTCTTGGACAAATCGATAGATTGTTGATCTTTTTCTTGAGAAGATTCTTCATCAGTAGCTTGTTGTTCTGATTCTGAATTTTTAATAGCTTCAATGGAGATAGTTCCAGCAGGGTCTGGAACATATTCTGAATCTTCATTCTGAATTTGTTGAACTTGTGGAGATTCTTGAAATTTGACATTCATTGATTCTTCCACAGTCTAAGTCTTTTTGTTGAAAACTCTGTAGGCTTTGCTTGTAGTTGAGTAACCAAGAAAAAATCATTCATCTGATTTCTCTTGAAACTTACCAACACGATCATTAGCATTTTTCAGAATAAAACATTTACAACCAAATACTTGAAAATAAGAAACTATTGGTTTCTTTCCTTTAAAAATTTCATAAGGGGTTTTCTCAAGAATTGGCCTTAAAAACACTCGGTTTATAATATAGCAAGTTTAAAACAACTTTAGCCCAAAACCTTGAAGAAATATTATTTCCAATTAACATAGTTCTTGCCATTTCTTGTAAAGACCTATTCTTCCTTTCCACAACTCCATTCGTTCGGTGTATATGGAGAGGAGAATTTATGCTGAAAACCAAATTCATCACGGAATTTAGCAAAGTCTTGATTTTCAAACTCACCTCCATGGTCTGTTCGAATGCTTGAGATAGTGTGACCTTTCTCATTCTGTACTTTCTTAGCAAACTTAGAAAAGAGAGAGAAAGTCTCAGACTTACTTGAAAGAAAGTAGACCCAAGTAAATCGTGAATAATCATCCACTATTACCAAACAGAACCTTTTTCCACCAATGCTTTGCGTTCTGGTAGGTCCAAACAAGTCCATATGCAGAAGCTGCAGTACATGATTAGTGGAAATTTTATTTATTGATTTGTAAGAGTTCCTTACCTGTTTACCCAGTACGCATGGTGTGCATAGATCAGACTTTGAGTAATTTAACATAGGCAATCCTCGAACAAGTTTCTTGGAAGAGATCTTGTTGATTTGCTTAATGTTGATATGGCCTAGCTTTTTATGCCATAGATCAGCTTCATCTTGTACTGATATTAAGCACTGTGATCTTTCTTGATTCACATCCGGAAGATAGATATTCCCATGTCTTCGTCCGGTAAAAGATTGAGAAAAGTCTTTGCCGATTCCGAGCAAGTTTCTTCCCGGAAATTGATCTTGAAAACCGCATTACACAACCGGCTTATGCTAAGCAAATTGTAGTTTAATCCCTCAACTAAGGAAACGTTTTTGATTGACAAGCTTCCAATCTTTCTTGTTCCTCGACCAGTAATTTTTCCTTTGTTGTTACCACCAAAAGAAACTTTTCCTCCGTCTATCCGGACAAGACTTATGAAGCAACTTGAGTCTCCCGTCATATGTCTTGAGCAGCCACTATCAAGATACCATTTAATCTTTCTTTTGATAGTAACCTGCAAATAACATAGATTCAAGCTTTCTTTGGTACCCATTTCATCTTGGGTCCAGAAATGTTAGAACAGTAGACAGTCTTAGCCCAGCTCTTTTTAACAGGTCTCCAAACCAAAGGACATTTTTTTCTCAAAATGTTCTGAGCTTTTACACTTGGAACATTTCAAAGCATTTCTGCCAACAGGTTTTACAAAGACTTTCTGGAAATGATTCTTATAGACAGCTTTGGTTGGTCTCTGTCTGATTCTTTCCTTTACCTTTGGAAAATCAATTAGTGGAATAGTTTCAGAAGTCATACCAAGACCTAACCTATCAAAATATGGTCTTTGTATTGAGAGAATCTTATCCAACTTTTCAGAACCATTTGAAAATCTTTTTGATATATTAGTAATATCATTTTTCAAAAGACTATTTTCATTTGAAACAGAGTCTGATTTTTCTTTCATAACAGCAAAATCCTTTTCCAACTGATCAGACTTTTCTTTCAAAAGTTTTTCCTGTTACTTCAATGTAGAATTTTCCCTTTTCAATTCGGAGATCCTCTTAAGAGAGGTTTTCAGACTAAGACACAGTTCGTCAATATATTTAGCAACTTTGACAGGAATTTTTAGATTACTGACCTCAAGTTCACTGTCTGAGTCTATGTCTGAATCTAGATCTGAGTCTGAGTCTGATTTTGCCATTAAGCAGATATTGGCATAATCATCATCACTTTCTTCACATTCGGTATCACTCCAAGTCTCTGCTTTGAGTGCTTTTCTGTATTTCTCAGTCTTTCCTTTTCTCTTCTTTAACGAGAGGACGGTTAGATTACGATGTGTCCCTTTTTCTTGCATTCAAAGCAAGTCACTTCTTTGTTAGAATCATCTTCCTCTGTTGACTTGTTCTGAAACCTTTGTGAACTTTGTTTCTTCCAATTGAATTTCCTCCCTTTTCTATTCAGCTTTCTAAATCTTTTTATCATGAGTGCCAGTTCTTCATCATCTAGATCTTCTTCAGAGTCTGTAGCATCAGAATAGTCATTAGACTTTAAGGCAATAGATTTCTTACCTTTTGAGTCTTCCTCTTCATCGGTCTGTTCTACTTCATAAGATCAAGAGTTCCAACCGCCGTCTACGGAGAGTGGAGCAATCCTCTCGAGTCTCTCTTATTGAGGTTTTTATATGATTCCGTCTTTAGAGAGTCCTCGTAGGAGTTTGTTGACCTTCATATGTCCCGAGATTGGATGTCCCCGATATTCAAGACCATTCACAATTTCAAGAAAGCGACTAAACATGTCGCTTATTGATTCTCCCCGATCTCATCTTAAAGACTTCATATTGCCCCAAGAGAATATTGATCCTCGTTTCTTTCACACGATCAGTCCCTTCATAGGTAATGTGAAGCCTATCCCAGACTTCTTTTGCTGTATCACAAGAAGATATTCTATTATACTCAGTAGGTGATAAAGCACAATATAATGAATAAATAGCTTTGGCGTCAAGAGTCTGTCTCTTGGTGATTTCTTCTTGAGTCAGTGGAGTGGGATCAGCAGCTTCTTTTCCTCTCTCTGATCCTGATGCAGCAGCAGGAATGATTCCTTTATCAACCACTTCCCATTCCAAAGGATCTTTCGATCTTAGGAATGCTTTCATCTTGTTTTTCCATATGCTGTAGTCTTTTCCATCAAAGTATGGAGGTCCGGTATTGCTTTGACCTTCAATCAACCCCAGTAGGCAACATACTAGCCATAGATCTTTTACTCGAAGTAAAGACACTTCTTAATAATGAGAACACGAGCTCTGATACCAATTGTTAGAGCTAGGATTATCACCTAGAGGGGGGTGAATAGGTGATTAAGACAATTTCAGATCAATTAAACAGAACGAGAGATTTAATCAATTAAAACTCAACAATTACAGCAAACGATAGCAATGAAAGATAAAAGAATTAGGGATAGAGAATCAAGACTCCAGATTTATAGTGGTTCGGCTTAATTCAAGCCTACGTCCACTCTCCCGCACGGACCTGACCCTTCATTTGGATTTCACTATGAATCAAATGAGTGATTACAGTCTCATGCTCTTGAGTCCACAGTGTAGAAACTCTACTACACTTCCTCAAGGTCTCACACAGTATGATCTCTCTTTTGATTACATATAACACTTCGAAGAATAAGATCACAAAATATAAATGGAGATTCAGACTTTGAAATTCTTCTATCCGCACGCTTCAACAACTGGAGTGTCTCTCTTATATACTTCTTTATGCCTTCATTACCGTTGGCACCTTCCAAAGAAGTTCTTCCAATCAACCCGTTGGACGGAATCAATTAGAGAGATCTCGAGCTCTTTAAGGTAAGTGAAGATAGCCCATCAATCATGTTCGCCCATACAATCAGGATCTAGGTTTCCATAAGTAAATCTTTCCAAAAATAATCTGCGAGTCTTTAGAGAATCTATATATATTCGAATAAGGAAATAGGATCTTCTAGTGTTGAATCCAGTAGAAATATATTCCATAGCCGTTGGAATCGTATAAGATAAGAATAGAAGTTTTGATCTTATCAGTCTGGAAACTGTCCATGAGGATAGACTTTAAATACTTGAGTCTTGCTGTCGTCAGACTTTGCCAATAGAGTCTATAAGTCTTCAGACTTTGATCTTCAGACTTTGTTAGTAGAATCTGTAAGTCATCAGACTAGACTGAGGAAAATGTTTTGTCAACTTCAAAATACCTGAAGAGAATTTATCCAACACAAAGATCGGGGACTTGGAGGGGCGCGTGTCCGTGGGTAACCTATTGAAGAAGATCGAAGAGGACAATCCCCCGCTTCTCCAGGAGCTTCATTTGTAAGCGGAAAAGACCAAAACGAACAAAGAGTGCAATCATCTACAAAACTAAAAGGAGACAAATGCATTTCTCGTGAATTTCGTGAATTAATTTCATTTATTGCAGAATGAATTCATCTTTAAGCAGAACGAATGCAATCTAGAATGCACTACAAAACTTCTTTTAGATGGAGATGCATGCATTTCTCCAAAATGAAATTATGTTTGATTTTTCTTATTTTATTGGGTCAATACCACGAAAACCCCAAATTAATACATTTGTGACAAATTTACATCTTACTAATTTTTTTACCACAAAAAATCCAAATTAATATAACGGTGACAAATTTTTATGTTTAAAGTTTTTTTAAAACAACAGTTCATGTTATCATTGGCTCATAAAACCATATCAGCATCTCCATTTGTAATTTTAACAGAGGAATCAATTTGAAGAAAATAAGTATATAGGTAAGGGATCCATTTTATACAAAAAAAAAATGTTGAGGAACCCGATTGGACATTTTGCAATAGTTTAAGTGCTACCTGTACCTCTAGCCTTTTTTTTTTTTTTTCGTGTGTGCATGTGATAAGGCTTGTGCTCAACTTACATAAGGCCGATAGCCGATGCAACGCTTGGCATAATTGGGAAATATTTTAGGAATGATATTTTCTAAAGCTTTGAAACATTAATTAGTACCCGTAAACACTGTCCATCATAAATCAAGTCTATCACTCCTTTGAGACTTTATTTTTCAGGACCCAAGATAGAGTTCTTGTTCTTTGGTGCTATTTTTATTTCCTACCTTTTGAAAATTATTTAGGCATTCAAAATTGACATGCCTCATGTGATTTCTTAGTGTTTTTGAACTTTTTCTAAAAGAGATGATTAAAACAATGGCTGGAGGTCAGATTTATTTTACTTCTTGTTTTTCGCATGTGATTCTAATTGCTATTTGAATTCTATTCTTTAATGTATGATTGGAATCCCTCAATTTTATTTATAGGTATATGAATGCATGTAGACGAAGGGTGGTAAGACATGCACCACCATTTCCAGGTCTGTTCCCCGCAACTACAGTCG
Organism: Eucalyptus marginata; assembly: GCA_014182565.1. Lineage (NCBI taxonomy): Eukaryota > Viridiplantae > Streptophyta > Magnoliopsida > Myrtales > Myrtaceae > Eucalyptus > Eucalyptus marginata. The sequence goes on along the minus strand of CM024587.1, from coordinate 40,072,238 downwards.
ACTGCTTTTTGGTTTAGATCATTCATGAATGCCGCATTCAGCCATAATAAATAAATTTAGAGTCAATGTCAGCGTACAGTGTCATTTTCGTGCACCTAATAAATTGGGATAAATGACGTATACTTTGACCCTGCCCCACTCGATCGCACTAAAGCATCGGGTCTTCACTAGAAACACGGACATCACAATAAAAAACCAAGAAAAGTAAAAGGAAAAGAAAAGAACACTCATGAGTCACACCAAGCCTTGCTTTTCTTTTTTTCTTTTCATATTTTCCTTTAATCATTTGTAGCGCCAACTTTTGTAGTGTGAACAGGATAAAAAAATATTAGGAAAGGAATATTGAATAAGGTTAAGACTGGGGCCTCCTCCTGTCTAATTCTGCGGACGTTGATTGCTGCCCTACCCTAGCTATCAGACTGGAATTTAGACAATATGTTGTCAAAACAGGACCAGTATCCATGCTCACGCCTGGGTTCTTTGAACCGAAAAAGTTTAACCTCCAATTCTCCAATTCACCCAGTTTAGCTGTTTCTCACTAAATCTTAAAGGTCTTATAGTTCATATAAAACTCCGAAGCTGTCCAATTATCAATTAGGATACTAGTTATAAGGAATGCAGCAGAGCCTTGACTCCCGGTTGAGGAAGTGACCAAGGAAATTTTTCCCAGAAGTTGGAAGAGCAAAAGAGCGCATACTGTTTCAACGTCCATAAGATCCATATTTTTCGGTCTCTGCACATGACCAGAGGCGTTCGGGTCAAAGATGCTGCCAATAAAACGGTATGCTTGAGCCACGTCGGGTAAAGCGACATACGAAGATAAATATGGTGCTTGTTATTATAAAATGCAGATTAATGAAACTACCAACATAAGAGCATTTAACTACACAATTAGGATGCAGAGACCACTGTTTCAGGGAGAGACTGTAATTACGAAGAGACAGAGTGAGTGGGTCAGTATGAAGTAATTGTTAACAAAGAAAGAAGACGGGAAGATACGAAGACTGGGAAAGGTTGGTGAGGATCTCGTGGGAGAAGGTGAGGAGGCTAAAGAAGAGCCGGTTTCGCCGTGGCGACTCTTCCCTGGCAACTACTCGAAGAGATCTAGTGGTGAATTCGGCGCCGGTTAAGAAATATCTAAAGAGATCCGACAGTGTCGGTGAAAGAGACCGTGCATATGGCATCGGAGGCCATGGTTTTTTTTTTTTTTTTCGTCTGTAGCTATGGGCTGTCTCCTAAGGTAACAAGACGGGAAGGAAAAAAAAAATTGAGTTTTTTCTTAATCAGAGGAATTGCAATTTTTTGTTCATATTTTTTGGACAAAAGAACCCATGTGCCGACTGCAGGAAAAATCACTTGTTGGTTGGGCCTGTGTACATTTGACTGGCCGGTGAGTTTAAGTCGTTGTTGGAGACTGAATTAGCCACATCGAACCTCATATCCGCGTCAAAGCTTCAAGAGAGAAAGCATACCGTGGCTGGGAAAATGCGAGCTCTGTACGTGGGCTTTAATGAATTTTGTAGGCCTTATGTTTTGACCTTTCTCCAGTGGCCCGATATCTAAATAACAAGGAAACCAAGTCAATAAACAGAAGTGGAAGGGTTTGGGCCGTCGTCTTCTTCTCCAAGCTGCTGATACTTCTATTTTTTCATGAGTTCCACTTTCGGTTGGTTGTTGCTCCATGCGCTAATGTTGGATGCAAAACGTGGATTCTTGTATTGCGCACCTATTGCGGTGAAAATTTATGCCTTTCTTTGTCCCTTTCATCATAACATGCTTTTGATGCTTGGTTGGACTAGATAATAGGGCTCGTGTGGTCGTATGCCTGGTGCATCACGATACATGGTATGTTAACTTGGTTTTGATTGCCATAAGAAGTCATGTTTTGATATGTGAAATTGCTATGAGTAACTTAATTTTTATTCATTAAATAATCCGTCAATACTTCTATTTTCTCGAGAGTTTCCAATATTGTATTTCCTTTTAAATTTCCTTTCATTTGTTCAAGTATGTTGGAGCATAAGTTCTTGATTTGTCTCTCATTTTATATGTTTTCAAAATGTGATTCAACTGGGCTAGTGTTGACCCTTCTAGATTTCTAGGTCATGTAGTACGTATCAACAGTAGGCATGGTGTTCGAGAGTGAGCAAGATGCCAATGATTTTCATAATAAATTTGCTGAAGTAAAGACGGGTTTGATGAGATTTATTCGTATAGTGGTTGTCTTTTATTGAGTTTTTTAGGCTCATAATGACTCTCTGGAGTGTTTATTGATTTGGTATTCATATAGTCTAATATCAATTTTTTCGTTAGTTTTCTTATCAGATTTGGTGCTCCGGTTACTGAAACTCAATTTTTAGTGTATGTTGAATCATTAATTGAAAAGATTATCCTTTTAACATCATATGCTGAAAAAAAGGAATTAAATTTAATTGGAGGTGATCAAGAAATGAAATTCAACAGCAAGTGATGGTTTCCCATATTTCAAACTCACCATTACATGCGGTTTTCACTGAAAAAACTAAATGAATAGAAGAGACCTTCACTTGTATTTCAGATTGAAGAGGCGCCCATAGAAAATTCTGGAGACGCGTGCGAGCGGTCTTCTTTCTGGGACATAACAGATTGGCCTATGGAAGGAGACGGTTGATCTGCATTCCAAAACCACTTGCTGGTTTTGAGTCTCCTTTAGGAAAAATGTACGAAAAATTTGAGGAAAATAGAATTTTACCTAGAAAAATTGGCCTCGAGTCCCATTCAAGAAGCAGGGTTTATAATCTTGCATTGCCTGTGGTGTGGAAACACATAAAGAATGAAGAATGTGCATATCTACTCAATCATTTAACAATAAAATTAGATATCGAATCTGCCTAAAATGAATGAATTTGACCCATGGTCCGTGATTCTTGTTCTTTACTGCTGCTTTTTTTTCCCATCACTTGGATATAGAGACATTTTTGTTTGAGAATAACATGTCCCCGCGAAACGTCCACTCAGGCAAGATTGCTGCGAACCTCTTGTGGACCGGCCAAAAACATGAGCTATGCCCGTCTTAAATTGGCCGGAATACTAAAAAGAAATGGAGAAGTGGGTAAAGCAGTCAAGCCTAAGCGGAATTGACGGCTGAACGGGAGAGAGAAGGCTCCGATCGAGGCAAAATCTGAAAAAAAGAAGAAAAGAAATGGTAAGGCAACGGTCGGGCATTGTTGGTGGGGGACACATCGATCAACCTTCTCAATGACATGCACAATTTGGCCGTCAACAATTTCGGAAATCCTTAATTCATCAAGGCCCTCAACATGAATCATTTCATCACCCTCTTAGATATGAAAATACTTCAGGATCTTCAAGTTTGATAACTCACCTAATCTTCCTAGAAATCCGCAATCATAAATATAAAATTCTTCTGACGATTCCAAAGCACCCACAACTTAGAATTTCAAGTACGTTTGGGCAACTTAAAACAGAGAAACGTCTTAACTTCCTAAGGGATATTTGTCCCACATAATTTTCCAACTCACTTGAAGATTGTAATCCATCATGTAACTCGATATCTTTTGTATTATTATAGCCTAGATGTTTCAGGAGATATCCAAATCTCTCTAGAGATTGATGGGTGTCAATATGTAGGCTCTCCAATGATTCCAATGCTCCTGATAATCGGATCTTCACGAGCTCCGACTACTAGACAAGTATGCCTGTAAGTGCCATATTCTATGATAAACTAGCAATTTAATAGCATTCGTATGGACGACTAAGGTGACCACGTACAAAATTAGCACTCAGACCTAACTTTTAAGTTGTGTAACACCCGACATTACAATCACTTAAGAAAAATGTACATAGAAATATATAAAAACGGCTCCTTATAAAAAAAATTCAGTCATTGAAGTTTCTGGATTTTTTGTTTTATCAAAGCAACATATGCATACATTGTGTCATATGCCATAGATCAGGTGTGGCTTCTTCTCCCACGATATGAATTTGGTCCTTGCACGCCTTGCCTTGTGTGTGGCAAAGAGTTACGACACTTCCTCCTCCTTGTTAGCACGAGACACCCTTTTAACTATCTTCCAAGTCCCATCCATGAGCCGACTTTCCGAATTGTCATCATATAAGTTTCCAGTAGAAATCAAGATCATCCGAATGTTCGGAATATGCCTCACATGCTCGAGCATCAGTTTGTTGCCCAAGCTAGTTTCTAGACAACATCAACAATTTTCGCGGCATCAGAATTGCCCATCTTCAAAAAACTATGATCTCCCACCCTGTAAGACACAGAGAAATTAACACAGGGGGTGCATGACATGAGGCACCACAAACAATCATCTTTACAAGGAAACAAAACAAACAAGTCTTCTAGGGAACTTACATCAAACAACCAAGTCCGTAATATCTATGTTTAATGAACATTTATGTTTCGGTCAGATCAAATATTATTTTTGCTTTAAGAAACACTCAGAAAATAAAAATCTACAATTTAAAAATCGACTTTCTAAACGAATCAAAAAGGGCACCCAAACTGAATGTATCCCGAGTGTATAACATGCTTCAACAAGCCACTGGGGCCTGGCGGGTTTCATACTATGCAAGCCCAAGCTTGGAATCCAATCCCACATAAGGAGGATTAACTGATAAGTTTGGAGACTTGACTGAACAACTATTGTCAACATTACGTATTCCCTCTCTGAGGCAAGGTCTATCTAGGTTTTAGGCCAATCTATGGGAACTTGCATGGGAGCAAGTTATATGGTCTTCACATATCTTTATGCATCTGGTTTTGACCACACAGCAACTCGAGACAGCGATGCAACTTTTCCAGGCCAATGGTCTTCCAAATTGCTGTAGTCATCCATATGATATGCTGGCTGAAGTACAAAGATACGACAGCAATAGCCAAAAGGGAGCTGTGAAGTTGAGTGTTAGAGTGCAACGAGATTTAAGCTGCGACTTATGAAGAAAACCCAAAGGCTTTGTTTCATCATATCCGCGGTATGTGTTTATGGTAATTTATCTAAACAGAGACTATGCATAGCTTCCGCAGATAATTTAGTCCAAGTATTGGTTGACTTCCTCAGATGGCAAATTCCGCCTCTATTATGAATGTACCAGGCGAATTATTTCATATTCTAGCCTCATGCTTCTATGAAGGGCTGGTGCAGAATTTAAAAGAAGATTACTTAACTCATGCAGCTCCAAGAATCACGGACTAACTACCGGCAACTCATTAATCAATGACTTGCAGTGTTTCACAAATGAATTAGAAATTTTATGAAGGGTGCTAATAATTAATTTCGGAATCAGAAGATGACTTTCATGGCCATCTTCTAGCAAGATATATAAGTCCCGTGCTGAGGCCTAGGTCTGTCTCCAGATCGAAAATGGAGAGGAGACTTCACAAATAGGAAAAGGACACGCAGCTTCCTTGCTGTCCTTGCTAAGAGATGATCCACTGGTTCTCGATCGATTCCTGGTGGGGCTCTTAATCTTATTATAGCGAGACTCCTCTATAGATAGCAGTAATGCTCGGACACATGAAATTCTCGACGTGGTTCTTGATCGGAAACCCAAACTTGCTAAAGAACAGTTAAAGTGTTCTCACGAACTGCGAAGAAACTGCTGACTGTTTGAGGCAGACATGTGGTGCATTAGTGAGGGTATGGTAGAAATCATCTTGATCTGTTGCTCCGAAAGGCCGATTTGACGCTTTGAAGAGCTAGTTTGAGAGAGGACGAACGTGATAGGGTCAAAAATGGCAACACCATTGTTAATCTTTTTTCTTTCTTCTTTTAATCTCCATGTTGCAGAGACATAAGAAGGAAGGACTCCATGACAGCCACTGCAAAGACTAATGGAACGGTGACAAATGGCTGTGATTGATGTGCTGTGATCATTAGAGTCGGTTGTAATTTCGTCTTCTTTCTGTCGGTTGAACCATATACCGACTTGGTAGTTAATGTCCAGTTGTTTTCTTTCTTTGTAATTGCTTAAGTTGATTGTAATTTCCCTTTTTGTTTTGTTTTGTTTTGTTTTGTTTTCTGAACCATATACCAACTTGTCCAGTTGTTTTTTTCTATAGCAATCATCTATGTTCTAAATGAAGAGAGGTTTTTAGATCTCATTTGAAGGATATAATTGGTGATGGTTGTTCTGTTTGTAGAGGCAGGGTTGTTCTGTTTCCTTTTTTCTTGATCTCCAAGCAAATCCCTCCCCTTCCAATCACGGCCACCTTATTTATTAAAAGTTTAAGAACTTAAGTCCTTTATCTTCTCATCCTGTGCGAGATCATAGCATGATAGTATTACTACAGGAATCTGAAATGAGTGTGCAGTATACAAACAAGACATCTTTCATTGCAGACAATTAAACACAGTAGAACATGGATTCACTAAATACATTCAACACGGTTGAACTTGGATTTGCTAATACAGTTGAATACATCTTCACTTTTTTGGCATCATAACATTATTCTTGCCTAGCGTATGCACTCCACTTACGCTACCCAAAAGCAAAAGAGATAGACAAACAACACAACCATCCCCGATCCAACATTGTTACCAATCTAAGGCAACGTACGTTTTGTTTTTTTGTCTAACTTTAACGTCAGCATTGTGCACATCAATTCTTCTAATACGGTTATGCCTTTAAAATAGATCTTTTCCTTTGCTCCTAGTTGAGATACTTCCACTTGTATCTTGTTCTGTTACTTACTCCTTTCTAGCTGCGTTTTGAGAATGTGGACTTTCTCTACTTTCAATTGACTTCCATAATTTCCAATGGTTTCTTTTCATTGATCAATCCAAAAATCATTTCTCCGTCATACTTAGGATCAATGCGTTTGAGAAACCGCAATCATCAACCTGTCCAATACGAGCAAGCAACTCAAATTCCGCTAGTGCATCCTCGACGGAAAATTCAATTCAACAATGCACAGCGTAACACATAGGAAAGCATATTGATTTATTGGAAACACTAGAAATTTTGTGAAATAGAGGCCTTCAAACACAGCACGACAAATTCAATTTTCAACAATGCACGGGACCCACAATGAACAACACATAATAGTGAGCTGGTCCTACATTCAACTGGCGAATAAAAGCAACCATTTTAAACGACAATGGACTATCTTATCAATCCCGAATCTATAGCAGATTATTGACAAACCATCACCTCCAACGATAGACCTCCTTCCACTAGCCAACATAAGATCATCGGAAACTAAATTATGAAACAAAAATTTGGAAGTGAAATCTTTTTGAGTATACTCGTAACTAGCTCAAATAATTAAAGAGAAAGCCAAGGTTTGTCGATATTGCAGATTATCGAAACACATCTGCTCCTCTATAGCTCAGGGGTCTTAATCTATTGTAATCTTCTTGCCCTAGCATTCAAAAGCATATGCAGCGCAACAACAAGAACAGTGGCCTTTTAGAGCTCTAACAACGATGAGAGCACCAAGTTCATCCCAGCGGTATCTCAGTCCAAGTTCACATACTACTACACTTGCAGTAAATTATCAAATACCATTGGTGTATTATCCTAACAAATTACAGAATACTAGCAAGATTTAGATGCACCCAAGATATATGAAAATTAAAGATCTAACGAAATTGAATAATGCAAAATATGATCCATCTATTCCAATAAGCATGTAAGACAAAGAACTGCAAGTTGCAGGAATAAGAAACGCAGTTTTGAAGAGGGAAAAATGCACAAGATGTGGTAATGGCATAACCAAAGAGCAATAAAAACACCATAAAAGGGGGCAAAACCCAGAATCAGAAAAACACCGACGGTAGAAACAACCATGGATTTGGAACAGTGTAAACTCTTATTTGGATAAATCTTGGTTAAACATCCACGGATCTGGCAAGGAACCAAGAGAGAGCAAACACCAACCAACACCCCTAGAATTTAGTCCCAAATCGACATGAGCAATCGAGAGAGCAAAACGGCGCCACTGTAGCACACGTCAGCCGCCACAACATCGTTCATTTTCATTTAACCTACCACGAGCCACATCAGCTCTGGTTGCATTCCGTTGTGTCGAAGTAAGCCCCAGTATTTTCATGGGCAGTCTTGGACAGAACCGTGAGGGTTTGGGATCTGTGGGGCGCCAACAAAGTTTTGAAAGTGTTGATGTTACTGTGGACATATTCTAAGGTTTTTTTATGGTATTTTTCTAGTAAATATAAGGATGAAAAAATAGAAATTAAGTTTACAAAAGTAGATCGACGAAAGTGAACGTTGAAGAATTAAATGAAGAAATAAGTCCAAAAAGAATTTCATATAAAGTAACTTCTAAATCATCACGGTCCCTTATCCTAGTAAAAGAGCTTGGGAAAAATTTGCAATGGAATTAGAAAAACAAAAGAATAACTAATACGCCCTACTTATAGGATTGGTCCTGCATTGCTAGAAAAAGCGTCTATGACTATTCATACTAACACTTTGACTAGGGTACCTCCAGGCCAACGTCCCTCATGTTTTCAGATTTCCAAATAAACTTATTAACACTTTCTTTAAATTAATAGACCACAAAACCTTAAAAGAAGATTTTCTGTCAGAAGAAAATCAAAACTAAAGAAAATAGTTTGCAGAAATACACACTCCAAGAGAAAGAAAGGTTTGCCGGGAAGAATGATACGTAGAAATAACAAAAAGAAAGTAAATCTGAAATTATACATAGAGTAAAACTAGGAAGTATAAATGACATAGAGAATTATTTGAACAATTTATATTATGGCCCATTGAAAACCCCAAAGATCAATCATCCTCCTGTGGTTGGATTAAAACTAGGAGAGAACACCGCAACATCACCGTATAATGTTGAGTGGCAAGAAAGAAGAATGGATTAAACCTGCTACTTAACGGAATGGAAATAAAACTAGGGAAGAAGTCAGAAAAGAAAAACCGGAAACACCTATAACAGAATGGAGACAGCAGATCGGCTCATGGATGGAAACAGATGATCTGTGTCCTGTAACCACTTGTTGGTTTTGGTCCTCCTTAAGAGAAATGTACGAAAATTCAAATAAAAATAGATTTCTACTGTGACATATTGGTCTCAAGTCTCCTCTAAAAGGTAGAGTTTGTAATCTTGCATTGCCTGGGGGTGAGCACACACGAAGAATGAAGAACGTGCGTGCCTACTAAATATGTTACATTACCTTAGATCTTCCGCTTGCTTCTTTGCTTCTTCATTCTTGCCTTATTGTTCTTCTCGTGACCTCGATGTTTGAGGCTCAGCCTTGGCCGAAGTTGAACCTTTCTGTATCCCTGCTCTTAAACTTGATACCATTTTAGTCGTGCCCCTTCCTAAATTCAAAGTTGTGTTCCTTCCTGAACTCACAATTGTGCCCTTTCCTGAAGTTGAACCTCTGCCACTTCTTGTACTCAAAGTCGCGTTGTTTCGTGAACTAGAAGTTATGCCCGTCTTAGATGTGTCCATTCTTGAACTTGAACCCCTACCCAATCCTAAACTCATAGTCACGCCCCTTCCTGAACTCAAAGTTGCGCCCCTTGAACCTTTGGCCCTTCCTGAACTCGAGGTGGCGCTACTTCGTGAACTTGAATCTATGTCCTTTCCTAAGTTTGATGTCGTGCCCTTCCCTAAAGTAGAAGCTGTGCCTCTAACTAATCTCAAACCTTTGTCGTTTCTTGAACTTGAAGCTATATCCTTTCCCCTGCCTCTTTCTGCAGGATCCCTTCTTGGGTTTGCAGGACATCCTGTCAAACTTCCTTTGCCTGTTTTCGCAGGTACTAGGTCAGTCTCCACAGTCCTGTCCCTTTTCACCTGGACCACGTTGAAATTCAACATAAGTTTTAAGGATTGCACAATTAAGATAATGCAAATCTTCAGTACTTACAGAAGAAAAGTCTCCTTGATCCTCAACTTCAGTTTTAGCTTTGCAGGATCTCTCGTAGTGTTCAACTCCTTCGCAAGTTTGGCAACTTGACCCGACAACGTCACTTGGGTTGGCAGGTTCTCCAATCTCATCCTTGTATTTCTCCCTGTTTTCCATACTCGCGATTTTCCCGCCATCGACACTGTCATAGCACCCAATCCTTCCGTCTGTCATTTGCCACCTATTTCCCGTGGCCTCAAAACATTCAGCATTGCTCGGCTCCGACTGAAAATCATCAATGGAGGAGGTGCCATCAGTCTCGCTTTCACCCACAGACGCAGAGTCTGACGCTTTATCAGAAAACCTGAAATGTCGAACTCAGGATGGGGCTGGGTTCGACATTATCCTGAGTTCGACATTATTTATATATAGCACCTTATGCATTATCCACATAACCTTAATGGTTTAATTATTAGATTAATTTATTAAATTAATTTCTTTAGAATTTATCATCACTCTACACTAATTATTCCAGACCATGCCAAGTAAAGGAAAAAAAAGAAGAAGTAAAGTCTTGCTATTCTAATTCCATATCAAGTTCGACCAAAAAAAATTCCATATCAAGTTCCGTCTCTGTTTCTCACTTTAAGGCAGACTAATAATAAGTAGGAGTCATCCTATGGGTAAGCCCGCGCTAAGGTTTATTTATTTACCTGGATAAATGTCATTATTTTGGTGAACGTAATCCTTCAGGTTACATTCCCTTTAATTACAATAATCTACTCTTTTTGGATAATTTTATGTACTTCAGGTAGTACTATCTTTAATGTTAGCTATTTATTTCAATTATAATAGTACTATTGTTTTACATTTGGAACTAAAAAGGAGTTCTATTTTCTACTTTTAGAATGAAAAATCCATAAATGTGGGACACATTGTTTTTAATCAGTCTATGATAATCTGTATGTTGTTGTATTATTTATTAATCTAAAGTAATATGCTTCAAGATCAAATAGTAACTCTTTCTGTCCATAAGTTGCACTTTTTAGTGAAACAGTATGTTTGCTCATATTAAAGTTACTTCCTGACATAATATAAAAGTATTTGTTCAAGCAATATGTGTTTTAATTTAATTTGAAAGAATCATGTATAATAAAAAGACGTCAATCCCGCGTGCTGACGATTTGCAGTGGTACTAAAAATGCATTGTCAACTTCTGAAGCCCATTGGTGGCTCAGAATACAAAGCTAGTCAAGCCCACTGTATACCCATGCACCGGCAAAGCAGCAAATAAATGGGACACACAGTTACTACTTAATCTTCAAGTGGATAGATTAGCTCTGAATTAAATTGCATAAACATTCAAACAAAATTATTAAAGAAAGAGGCAAAACAAACATTCTGAGTATCTTCACTCAAGAGGTCAAGAACAAATTCATAGGAGATTGATCATCATAATATCAAACATATATACCACGAACTAACTATCCCATGTTCATCATTCATTTTCCCATGTGGCAACACGTGGCAGAATCTAATTAGTTATTTTATTTTATTTTTTTGTACGGTTATGATTGAATAACCTGACATTATTTTCTCCACAACTCATTAATGAAATAATTGACTCGAATCGTTTTTGTTTTTTTTTTTGTCGGTCCTACGCTAATCCTACTCTAACACTCACTCTCAGACTTTTGCCATGCCTCCTTGCAAGGCGTGGGAGTCGAAACCCACTCCTGAAATAATTGACTCGAATCGTTGATAAGTACTACTGTCATATAAAACATTAAGTTTATGCATTAATTATGGTTATTGGAAAATAATAAGAAAATTAGAAGACAAAAAGCATCATATAATGCTTTTGAAATCTATAATTGGTGATCTTTTATCTAATTTCTTGTCTATGAAAGCAATTTTTGATGATTAATATTTTAAGAATGATTAAATGAGTTTACTGGCAATATCAAAGGGCCAAAACTATCCAACACCAAAAAAGCAAGTAGAGATAAGCGACTAAGATTAAAAAAAAAAAAAAAAAAAAGAAATGCAACGTAAATGATTAAAGTACAACACAAAATGGGAAACTCAAACGAGGGAGGAAATATTTTTTAATAACCCTAAATATCCAACACTAGAGAACGATGGAAATAAATCAGCCACCTAAGAAATTACGGAGCAACTAAAAAATGGCAACTTTAAAAGGGCGGATATTGTGTTACTAAAGAAATGAAGATATTTGGCCTAAAGAGAAATTAAACAAAAGTTCCACACATTGATGAAGAAGATATCACACCTTGTCTGATGTAATCAGAAGAATTTCTTTTCTATAATGCTTCAAAAGCATTATCCATTTAGAATTTTTGATAGAGTCTCCGCAACACATTATATTGACTAAGCAATCATCTGGTATTTTTGTGCAAGATGCGCCAATCAACTGTCTCAATGACATGCACCTTTCAACCTTTAAGGATTTCAGAGACTCTAGCTCATTTAGGCCCTCAATATCAATAAGTACCCTGCAATCTTCAATTTTCAATTTCTCCAGGTTCTTCAAGAATGATAACCCACTTATTCTTATTAAAGAGTTGCACTCATCAATGCTTAAGTACTCCATTGATTTTGAAAGACCCATGACTCGTATCTCAACTAGCTCTGGACATTTTGACACACGCACTTTCCGTAGCTTACTCAGTTCCAAAGGAAAGGATAATCTTTGAAGCCATACACAATCCTCAAGAGTGAATTTCTCCAGTAGTGGAAGTCCCTTCAGCAGAATGTCATCCACTTCAGACCGATAGAACTCTAAAGTCGACAAATTTCTCCAGCTCCAATTGGAGGACGGAAGCTGCTCGAGGGCTTCTTGGTCCCAGTCAAATGAAGTAAGCTCTTCTAGATGAGGAAGAGAAGCTAACTCTAGAGGTGCAAGAATTTTAGATGGAGATCTAGAATCTTTGATAGAGTCTCCACACCACATTATATTACTAACGCAATGATCTGGTATATTTGTGCAAGATGCATCAATCAACCATCTCAACGACATGCAACTTATGACCTTCAAGAACTTCAAAGACTCTAGCTCATCAAGGCCCTCGACATTAGTAAGTACATTGCACTTTTCGATTCCCAAAGTCTCTAGGTTCTTCAAGTATGATAACCCACTTATTCTTGTTAGAGATTTGCAATCATCAATGCCCAAGTGTTCCAACGATTTCGAAAGACCCACAATTTGTATCTCAACTAGCTCTGGACAATATGACACACACACTTTCTGGAGCTTTCCTAGTTCCAAAGGGATGGATAATCTTTGAAGTTGTATACAACTGTCAACAACTAATTTCTCCAATTGTGGAAGTCCCTCGAGTGGAATGGCTTCCACTTCACAACAATTGATCTTTAAAGTTTTCAAATTTCTCAAGCTCCAATTGGACAACGGAAGTTGCATGAGGGGTTTTGGGTCTAGGTGTCTCAAAACAAGCCCTTCCAAATGAGAGAGAAAGGCTAATTCCGGAGGTGCAAGGACATCAAGTAGATTTAACTTCAACTTTTTCAATCTAGATAACCTCCCAATCCCCCTTAAGTTGCATCCTATGAGTGGTTTCGAATTCTCTCTAAGACATTGGTAATTACTTAGTCGTAGTTCAACCAAATTAGTAAGGTTTGACAGATTAGGGATTGAGAGCAATGATTTAGATTCAAGAAGTAGACAGGTCAAACTCGTGGGAAGCTCCGGCAACACTTGAATCTCATGACAGCCAATTAAGTTTAGTGTTTGGAGGTGATGGAGCATGTTGATTGTCCTTGGAATTCCACAAATACCAGTCCGCTTTAAATTTAAGATTCTTAAAGATGACAATTCACCAATTCCAATGGGAATTTCACCTATCACATTATGCCCTGAGAAATACAACTCTTCAAGATTGTTCAACATATTGATATCACTAGGTAACTGCCAAACATCTGGAGAAGATAATCTACCCTTTAAACGCAATATGCGTAATGATTTTAGCTTTCCAATGGAGTTGGGAAGTTTGCTTATTATTGTGTCTGTCAAAAGAAAATTTATCAAGTTTCAGACTACAAGCATTTGTATTTTAATTTTCCAATGGAGTTTAGAAGTTTGGCAAGGCGCATACCTGATAAGTTTAATTCTGTCAATGAGGTCAAATTTCCAATTGAGCATGGAAGTTCTCTCAACTTGTTACATCTTGACAATGAGAAGTGCTGAAGCTTTACTAGGTTCCCAATTTCTTCAGGCAAATCCATAAAATGCTCACACTGTTCGATCTTTAACTCAATCAACAATTGTAAATTTCCAATGAAGCTTTCAATTCTCTTTAGACCGAAGCATCCTTCAAGAGTCAATCTCTCTAAATTCAAGCATCTAGAGATGTCTGCGATTGTCGTTATTCCCAAACACCAAGTAATTGATAGAAGTTTTAAAGCCCGTGCCCTCTATAAAAATGGATGGCATATCAAGTGTAAGAACCATTGCATAGTACATAGGGGAACTAGCGGACTAGAATTAAAACATGTAATTTACCTTGATCAAGTCCCATGCTTTTGAATCATCCTCAAAATCAATACAATGAAATTTACAAACAACAAGCAGATCCAAATACAAATTGTCTGCCCTAAAATCCTTCTCAGGAGGAAAACTCCACAAAAACCATCTTAAATTTGAATGACACCTTTTAAAGTCCCTAGCAAAAGTTCCATGCTGTAACTCGAGGAGTCTTAGGTTTGGAAACCTTTCAAAGTCTTCATTTGTTATCTCTATGGAGTGGTCCCGTCCATTTTTTTGAAGCACTTGAACCTTGTCCTTCCTCTACAGTTGAAATTTCGCAATGATGTGAAGAAGTTTGTCAACTTCCAACCACCATGTTTTACAACTTGAATAGGCAAGGAAAAAAAAAAGATATACGACTTCTATTTGAAAATCGGACATTTCTCACTTACCTCTTCAATTCTTATTATTTCAAGGACCTCTTTTGCAATCCATAGCCTGCTCCGCTTGCCAAGATCACTTGGATTTTCTTGACGGACGATTTGCCTTCCCATGTCTATGAGTTGATCATGCATCCAAAATTTATCATTGTCGAATATCTTTATCAAGCATTTGTTGGTGAGGACCTCAATTCCTCTTTCAGGATAAAATTGACAATCGGTCCACATGTAAATTGCATCAGTCTTACTTTTATTGAAAAAGAAGCATGCTATATCGAGAAATATTTGTTGTTGATATACGTCTAAGTCATCATAGCTAATCCTCAACTTTTTTAAAATCTCTTCCTCAGGTACATTCCTTAACCGGACAAACGTCTCTTTCCAAAATGCTTCGTCTCTCCTTCTAAGTAATGAACCTGTCACTTCAATAGCCAACGGAAGCCCTCCAGTACTTGAGACAATTTCACTTGAAATTTCTTGATAATCATCAGGAGGAATGTCTCTACCAAAGGCATGCCGACAAAAAAGTTGAAGTGCAAGACCATCATCCATCTTTAGCATCTCGAACGGTAGAATTTTACCTTTAAATCCCTCAACTTGCAGAATGGCTATATTTCTTGTTGTAATAATTATCCTAGATCCTAAATGTAACAAAGAATGCCCTATTAGTTTCTTTATGTGCTCTCTATTATCAACATCATCCAAAACCACAAGGACTTTCTTAGTGCTGAGTGTGTCTCCAATCCTCTGCATTCCATGTTCACTATCCTTAAATTGTTCTACTGATCCGGAACCAACAACGTCAGATAATAATTTCTTCTGTAACTCGACTATGCCCTCTTTGGTCGACGAGCTTTCTCGAATGTCCTCAAGGAAGCTACGACACATTCCAAAGTGGAAAGACAAATGATTGAAGATGACCTTGGCAATAGTTGTTTTACCAATGCCACCCATTCCATAAATTACAATGAGCCGCACATCACGATAATTGACATCTAATAATTCTGTCAAGTGTTTTACCTGGTCATCAAGCCCAACTAAATGTTCAGGCACTAATTTTTGTCTTGTCTCCAGCTTCTCCAATACCTTTTCAACAACTGATTCGACAATCTTTGCTTGGCTGTCATGTACGCAAGCGCTTTCGTTAATTGTCTAGATTAATTTCATACCCACACATTACACGTGGGTTTGCCAAAATTTGAACTTGAAAAGATTGAAATACATCATGAAGGATATCTAAATACTTTGAATAATCAATATAGACTAATTTAGTGAATTCACTTTATATTTTGTACATTTAAGAATATAAAATTTTCGGAAGACCATAATATTGGCTGACATGATTGCCGGAGTTACCAAGTGGTTAATATATCGTACATAAGCAAAATTTTGGCATACATAGCAAGGCCTAGAAAAAATCCCAACACTCGTAATAGGAGAATTATGAAACGAGATAATGTAGACGTATGCAATGTTATCCATTAAACACTGCAGTTTGGTGAAAATATATATTAGCCCCCAAAAAAAAAATATTCCAAAACATTCGTATTGTCTTAACTTATACATGTCATTCTTCTATCAATCCGATTATGTCACGTATAATCGCATTTTAAGAACCGTGTCATATTAAGATTTGTTCAAAATTGAAAATCAATAAACCGGCTTCCATGGGGTTAACTTGGTGATTAAAGAATGAAGATATGTGCGTGGATTGCGTATGCAAGAGCAATTTGATTCTCCTCATTATCAAGTGGAAACATGCCTAAATTTGACTCACTTATCTGAACTTTGGCTTGCACCTTAGCTCGTCCATAGAATTAGTAGGATAAATCGTGTTTTTGAAATTTATCCATTTAAGACGGACTTCCTTATTAATATGAAAACAAAATGAAGAGGTCTTGTTAGTTTGCTTTCCAATAGCTCCATCTTTTTGTTAGAAGTAAAAGATTCTCAAGTGGCATGTCGGGCATATGTACTTCATAACCAAAAGCATAAGAGATTGGCAACTCCAAAAAAAACAATGCAAAAACAGCTAATTTCATTGGAGATGCTAACGGGAGCCTACATGCTACAGTTATGCATGGTAGGTGTTAATGCACCATGTGCTATATTTAAATTTATCAATTGAAGCCACATTACGTGTTGTCATTGAGGAAAGATGTTAGGCATATTAAGTTGTTAATATAAATGTCATGCGACGACCCCCAAAACAATATACAAATGTCTTATTACACCGCCTCACTGCCATGTCACACCCAACTCGTCCACAGCTCATGTTTGAGCCAAGTGGCCCACTATTCATTTCCACCTTTGTAGCTATGGATTAGAATAGATGGATGATTCCTATATCAAGGCTGTTTACTTTACTAAGACAACCCTGAACAAAGGTGAAAAGGAAAATAATAAGGAGAAATTGCAACAACTATTTGCCACAAATTGAATCCCCAACTTTTACATTATTTTTCAAATTGAATCCCTAACTTATTTATCCAATTTCCATTTTATTATCAAAATTACCATCACCACTCTCTTCCACCTATCGCCATCGACCTTTGCTCACCGTCCATCCTCGGTCGCTTTCTAATGGTCCGCTGCTCGTACGAGCGCAAAGTTCCTGCATCCCCTAGACCGTGAGACCCTTCTCTCTCTCTCTCTTCTTTGTGCTCGTGGCCAAACCACTTTTTGCCATCGTTGACCTCAGATCAAAGGTCGGGAACGATTTCCTTACATCTTGACCAAATCGAGGTTGCCCGGCCTCGATTTAGACCTATGCAAGCTCTGCAGGGCCCGAGGCTCCGAGATGACGGCCCCGAGGCCCTGGGATGATGGCCTCGTCTTTCTTTACATGTTCTAAAGATGCTCTTGCTTCTATTGAATATTTAGACATGATCTTTCTTCACCGAATCTTTGTTTCCTTGTATAATTGGTGTTTCTTGAGGAGCATTCATAAATATGAGAAATAAAGTCGGCACCAAATGCAATCTCTACTTTTGTTCATCTTCTCTCCATAATTGGAAAATGAAAACTGATATTCTTACTCACGGGTAAATAGATTTTTTTTTTTTGGGTGGAAATTAATGAGAATGCAGATTAATGTGGGTGCAAGATCTGAAATAGGTAGGGATCTTAAAAGAATGTTACCTTTGGTCTTTCTTCACATTCCATCCCTTGATTTCATCAACCTTTTCAAGAGCCTTTCTCCAGTCATTGACTTCGACGGGAAACTTCTTCTCGTGTTCTAGTAAAGCATCACTATATAGTGGAGTCTTAAGTTTAACATCTTTTGGTTCCACGTCGAAAAAAATGGGATAGATACTTTTTTGACCCTGTGACTTAGACACAATGTCTGTCATGAGCGCAAGCTCACGAAGGCACCACTTACTAGAAGCATAATTCTGAGAGAAGATGGATATGTAAAGTATGGAGTGATTGATGGCGTGAAGAAGGTTGTCACCAATCCCTTCACCTTCATGGAGTTCATCTTCGTCTCTAAATACACGGACTCCGGCATATATCAAGTCGCGGTAAAGGAAGTCAGTGAATCCATGACGAGTGTCGGACCCTCTGAAATTCAAGAACACTTGGTACTCACCTCCTGTTTCTCGGGCAACATCACCATGCGATCCGGCCCCTGAGTTTGCCATAGCTATGAAGCTTATTAATTCTAGATATCTCCCTCCGCTAAAGAGAAAAAAAGGTTGGTGTGGCGTGGCCTAGCTAAGAAATGAACTGAGTTTTTGGATGAATTGGGCAAGGGATTGCCGATACCTTTAAAGACTTGGCCGGCTCACTTTAAACTCTAATATAATTGTCTATGTTCTGCATTAGCAAGTAGACACTGATGAAGGTATCCAACACTTCTTAACACGCATGTAAATTTTTAAAGACTCCTTGAGAGACCACACAAAAGTCGATCAGAAGTTTCTTTTTCTTTTTCTTTTTCTTTTTCCCTTTGGGATAAAGTCATCGGGTTTCTTAATCATTAAAATTTTTTTAATCAAGTCCCTCATTTTTTTTTTGTCCAACTAACTTACTAAACCGTGCTCTTCGAGTTGGCCGTTCCATTAAAATTGTAAACGGAGATGTTGACATGGCCACTTGATGCCGACGTTGCACCTTATGGGCAATTATAGCATAAAAATTTATTTTTCAATTTAAAAAAAAATTGGAAAAATCTAAGACTTTTTCTGGTTTGATCCCCGGAAGTTTGAAAGCGTTATCGAACTTTGATAATACTATGTTAGTTTAGTGGAAATGGTTTCCCCAAAGAGAGGAAAATATTTCGATATTTTGCAATGGATTTGTCACGCACAAGCACGTGTGGTGAGACAAAAGGAGAACGGGAGGAGGGAGATGAGGGGTCAGTTCAACCTAGTGAAAAGGAAAATTATTTTAAAAATTTTAAATTTATTACACTTTTATCAATTACATCATAAATATTTTAATTTTATCAATTGAATTATGAATCTTTTTACTTTTTGTCATTTGGATCAATCTAATCAATTTTGATTGAAAATTACTAATTTTGACACCGGCCATTTAATGCAAGTATGACCGGCACTAATATGAATAATTTTTTATAAAATTTTCATATTTTTTGAATTTTTTATTTTTTATTTATTGTTTATTTTAACTTATTCTCTCGATTGTCTTCTCCTTTGGAATTTCGTCCAAAAAAAAAAAAAACCTCTCCATTGGAATAGGAACCGTCTTCAAATTTCAACGAAAAAGCAGAGCCAACTTGGAAGGGGAAGGTGGGGGGTTCGAATCCCCACTTTTTCAGGGGGTTAGGGTGGGGACGAATTAGTTTCATGAGTGGTTTCGACTCCCACGCCCTACAAGAAAGCAGAGCAAAAGTTTTAGAGTGAGCGTTAGAGTAGGAAAAAAGTAGGACTGACAAAAAAAAAAACACCGAAACGCAGCAAAGAAACACCAAGAAAACCAGCAACCCAGCAAACAACACTGTAAAATCCAGAAACCCAGCAAAATCGGTAGCAAAAGCAGAGCAAATAGAGTCAAAACGCCAGAAACCCAGCAAACGTCGGTGTTCTTGGCAAGAATCGGCAGCAAAAGCAGAGCAATACGCCAGAAACCCAGCAAACAAAACTATAGAATCCAAAAGGTCGAAGCGCATGCGCTCGTGCTTGAGTCGCTAGAACCGATTCACACAAATAACCACGAATAGATAATGAAGGCTGGCCCGTGGCCGGCGAGGGTTTCCCGGCCCTCACTGGCAATGGCATGTCGAAGTGAACTTGGAAGTTCAAAGGAGAAGAAATACATATATATATATATATATTTTTTTTTTTTTTTGGACGAAATTCCAAGGGAGATGACGATCGAGAGAGATAGGTTAATATAAACAATAAAGAAAAAAAAAAAAATAAAATATTCAAAAAAATTAAAATATTATAAAAATATTCACAAAACGTCGGTCATGTCCCGTTAAATGGCCCACGTTCACATTAATGATTTTCGATCTAAATTGATCGGATGAACTCAAATTATTAAATAAATTAATTAAAAGATTCACGACTAAAATAATAAAAATTTAATAAACTTAAAATTTTATGAATAATTCTTTTCAAGGGACGCTGGTGACTTCGAAAGTGGGTTGGCATAACTAAGGGGCAGCAACAAGATACTAATTACTATACATATGATGAGGAGAGATTTTTTAATATTATTTAGTATTGTGTGGCGACAATAACTTTATGATCCAGAGAACTTATTTTTCTTTATCAATTTATATTGTCACCACAATGAGATTATGATCACTCTCTCAATCACTCACTCACTCTATATGCAACTCTATCTCTATTTCTCTTATCTATTGATATCTTCGACTTAATAAACGTGTTGCTAATTGTTATACTGGCACAAAAAAGTAAAGATGTTAGTCTTGGGATGTTTTTTTATCTATATTCGGACCATAATCAAATGTTTTTTCCCGTATTCTGATACGAGCTGCCTGGGTCATATACCCTGCGAATTACATATCCGCTCGTGTGGCTTCAGTTCCATATGAGCGAATCACGGTTCGTCGCACGTGAGTTTGGTCCGGATCTTCAGCTAAATATTTTGGTTTTTTTTTTTTTGCTTCCTTCAATTTGTAGTAACTTAAGGCGACCGCCAACTGCCGGTCAAACCTGGGCGTGGAAACTCCCATGTCCAAGCTGTTCTCCATGAAAAGGTCTCCCAACCCGACCTTTGTTTCTTCAATCCCAATATAAAATATTTTGGTTTTCTTTTTCTTTTCGGCTTGATAAGATACGTGCAACCCAACAGGTCCAAAATTACATTTCCTAGAAATGAACCGAGGTCCCACCTTCCTAGAATTATTGGCAGACGTCACTATTGACAAATAATTTTACAAGTAGCAAATATTGACTTTAGCGTTTGGCACATGTTCGCAAAGGACACCAAAGTGATAATTGGAAGGAAAATGAGAAATGAGACATCTATTAGATCCCATTAGCCTAGTCAACTGGAATACATAGTCACACAAACTCAACCTTTTTTTTTTTTTTTTTTGTGATAGATTTAATTTTTTAAGATAACATAATGTCATTTGAGGGTGTTGCATTATTGTTTTAGATATAAATCCTTGAAATTTATATTAATTCAGTGCGACCGTCAAGTCAATGCGAGAATCTTTCTCAAAAGATAAGAAATTTTTTCTGGACTGGTCCGAGGGAAGAAACAAAGTTGGCTGGCTCACTTGGCTCACTTTAATATCAAATCTAATCGTCTATATCCCACCTAACGTTCTGCAGCAAAAAGTGGACACCAGCGACGGCGTCCAGGACATTTCAACGAGTTCTAGGAAATTTTTTAAGATTCCTTGGGAGACCATAAAGGCCAATCAGAAGCTCTTCTTTTCTTTTTTCTTTTTTTTTCTTGGAATAAGACATCAAGTCCCTAAACTGTTAGGAAAACGTTCAATCATGTCCCTCAATTTTATTTTATTTTTGCACCCAAATTCCAAAAATTATATACTTTTTTTTTTTTTTTGGCTCTCATTCATATCTTATGTGAGGTAGGAGCCCTCGCTCAAATCCAAGGCGACCTGTAAGAAGATCGGAGAGGGTGTCTATACCGGATTGTGAGGTGGTGGACGTCGCAAAGCTCGGGAACTTGGAGAGGCGTGTGTTCGTGGATAACCTATTGAAGAAGATCCATGAGGACAATCCCCCGCTTCCCCAGGAGCTTCATGTGCGAGTGGACAGGACCAAAGCGAGCAAAGAGTGCCATCGTCTACAAAACTAAAAGGATACAAATGCATTTCTCATGAATTTCGTGAGTTGATTTTAGTTATTGCAGAATGAATTCATCTTTAAGCAGAACGAATGCAATCTAGAATGCACTACAAAACTTCTTTTAGATGGAGATGCATGCGTTTCTCCAAAATGAATTTCTGTTTGATTTTTCTTATTTTATTGGATTAATATAATGAAAAACCACAACTATATATCTGTAATAAATTTACTGCGAATTAATTTTTTGATTACCAAAAATCCCAAAATAGTATATTTGCAAAAAAGATTTGACACATAAAATACCATGTCAGCATTTAACAACCACATTAGCATCTCCATTTGTAATTTTAACAGAAGAATCAATTCAAACAAAACAAGTGTATAGTTTAGGGATCCCTTTTATACAAAAAAAAAATGTTCAGGAACCTTTTTGTACATTTTGCTAGTTTATGGACCCCATGTACCTCAAACCCCCTCCCCCTCTTCTTTTGTGCACGCGCGCATATGATAAGGCTCGTGATCAACTTACGTTAGGCCAATAGCCGGTGCAACACGTGGCATTATTGGGAAATATTTTAGGAATGATATTTTCTAAAGCTTTGAAACATTAATTAGTACTCATAAACACCATTGATAAGAAATCATGTCTTATCACTCCTTTGAGACTTCGTTTTTAAGGACCCAAAATTGAGTTCCTGTTCTTCGGTGCTATTTTTATTTCCTACCTTTTGAAAATTATTTAGGCATTCAAAATTGACACTCCTTGTGTGATTTCTTAGCATTCCGAACTTTTTCTTAGAGAGATGATTTGAAAATGGTTGGAGGTCAGATCTATCTTACATCCTATTTTCTATATGTGATTTTAATTGATGCTTGAATTCTATTCTTCAGTGCATGATTAGAATTGTTCAATTATGTCTTATAGCTATGTGAGTGCATATTGATGAAGGGGGTGAGACATGCTCCACCCTTTCCAAGTAACCGAAAAGGCTTAGCCTCCAATTCACACAGTTTAGCTGTTTCTCACTAAATCTTAAAGGTCTTATAGTTCATATAAAACTCTGAAGCCGTTCAATTATCAATTAGGACACTAGTTCTAAGGATTACAGCAGAGCCTTAACTCCTGGTAGAGCAAGTGACCAAGGAAATAGTTCCCAAAAGTAGAAGAGCAGAAGAGCACATACTGTTTCAACGTCCATAAGATCCATATTTTTCGGTTTCTGCTCATGACCAGAGGTGTTCGGGTCAAAGACGCTGCCAATAAAACGGTATGCTTGAGCCAAATCGGTTAAAGCCACATTCAAATTAAAACATGGTACTTGTTAGTATAAAATGCAGAATGAAACTACCGAAACTACCGAAACTACCGACGCAAGAGCATTCAACTACACAGTTAGGATGCAGAGACCACTGTTTCAGTGTGAGAGTGTGTAATTACGAATAAAGAGAGAGTGGTGGGGTCGGTACGCAGCAATTGTAAAGAAAGGAAGAAGACAGGAAGATACGAAGACTGGGAAAGGTTGGCGAGGATCTCGTGCACGAAGGTGCTAAGGAGGCTAAAGGAGATCCGGTTTCACTTTGGCTACCTCTTCCCCGGCAACTAACTGGAGAGATCTGGCGATGAATTGGACCCCAGTCAAGAAGTATCTAAAGAGATCCGACAGTGATGGTGAAGGAGGTCGTGCTTATGGCATCGGAGGCCTTTTTTTTTTTTAGGTCTGTTGCTATGGGCTGTCTCCTAAGGTAACAAGACTGGAAGAAAAGAAAAAAAAAATAAATTGGGTTTTTTCTTAATCGTGGGTCTTGCAATTTTTTTGTTCATAATTTTTTTGGACAAAAGAATTCACGTTCCGGTAGCAGTAAAAATCGCTTGCACGTTGGGCCTGGGGACATTCGACCGGTCGGTGAGTTTAGGTCATTATTGGAGATTGAATTAGCCACATCGAGCCTCATATGCGAGAGAATCATGTACACTTGTCCGAGTGAAAGCTTCAAAAGAGAGAGCATGCGTGAAAATGCGAGCTCTGCTTGTGGGCTTTAATGAATTTTGTAGGCCTTATGTTTTGACCTTTCTCTAGTGGCCCGATATCTGAATAACAAGGAAACCAAGTCAATAAACAGAAGTGGAAGGGTTTGGGACGTCGTCTTCCTCTCCAAGCCGCCAATACTTCTATTTTCTCGTGAGTTTCACTTTCGATCAGTTGTTATTCCATGAGCTAACGTTAGATGCAAAAAGTGGATTCTTATGTTGCATACCTATTACGACGGAAATTTGCGCCTTTCGTTATCCCTTTCATCATAACATGCTTTTTTATGCTTGGTTGGACTAGATGATCGGACTTGTCTGGTTGTATGCCTAGTGCATCATGATGCATGATGTGTTAACTTGGTTTTGAGTACCATAAGAAGTCATGTTTTGATAGGTGGAATAGCTTTGAGTAACTTAATTTTTATTCCTTAAATAATCCGCCAATACTTCCATTTTCTCGCTAGTTCCAATATTGTGTTTCCTTTTAAACTTCTATTTATTTGTGCGAGTATGTTGGAGCATAAGTTCTTGATTTGTCTCTCCTTTTATATATTTTCAAAATATGATTCAACTAAGCATAAGTTGCTGAATTTGTTTTTTCAAAGCAACTTTAGTATACATTGTGTCATATGCCATTAGATCAGGTGTTGCTTCTTCTCCCGAGGCATGAATTTGGTCCTTGCACGCCTTAGCTTGTGTGCGGTAAAGAGTTACAACACTTCTTCCTCCTTGTGAGTGAGAGACGTCCCTTGAACCAACTTTTCAATCCGTCATCATCTAAATTTCCGGTAGAAATCAAGTTCGTCCGAATGTCTGGAATTTGCCTCACATGCTCGAGCATTAGTTTGTTGCCCAAGCTAGTTACTAGACAACATAAACAATTTTCGCAACATCAGAATTGCCCATCTCCACAAAACTATAATCTCACGCCTTGTAAGACAGAAAGAAATCAACACATGGGGTGGAAGACATGAGGCACCACCATCCATGACCCAATCCAGCTCCTGCTACCGCAAACAATAATCATCACAAGAAGACAAAACAAACAAGTCTTCTAGGGAACTTCCCTAGAAGGAAGTGTTGATCAAATAAAAATAAAAAATTTAACGTCACATTTATGCCCTTTCTTGATTAAACAAACAAGTCCGTAATATCTATGTTTAATGAAAATTTATGTTTCGGCCTAATCAAATGTTATTTTTGCTTAAGAAACACTCATAAAATAAAAAATAATTTTTTTTAAAACTCGACATTCTAAAGGAATCAAAAAAGGAACCCAAACTGAATCTATTCCGAGTATATATGTTGCTTCAACAAACCATTGGGGCCTGGCGCATTTTATACAATGCAAGCCCAAGAGTGGAATCCAAGCCCACATAAGGAGCCCCCCAAACAGGAAAATTACAACGCTCCGACTTCCACATGAAGTGAAGAGCCTTGGGAGGATCAAATGTACAAATATAAGTTCGGAGACTTGACTTAACAACTATTGTCAACGTTACAAATATAAGTTTTGAGGCAAGGTCTGCCTGGGTTTAGGCCTATCTATGGGAACTTTCATGATAGCAGGTTTGTATATAGTCTTCACATATCTTATTCATATGGCTTTGATCACACAGCGACTTGAGAGAGTGATGCAACTTTTCCACGCCAATGATCTTCCAAATCACGCTAGTCATCCATATGATATGCTGGCCGAAGTACGAAGATATGACGGTAATGGCCAAAAGGGAGCTGTGAAGGTTGAGTGTTATACAGAGCAGGATGAGATATACGCTGTGACTTATGAAGAAAAATCATAGGCTTTGTTTCATCATATCGGTGATATGTTTTTTGATAAATTATTTAAATTCTAAACAGAGACTATGCATAGGTTCCACAGATAATTTAATCTAAGTCTTGATTGACTTCCTCAGATAGCAAATTCTGCCTTCATTATGAGTGTACCATGCGAATTATTTCAGATCCTAGTCTTATGGTTCTATGAAGTGGCTTAAACAGAATTTTAAAGAAGTTTACTTTAACTCATGCAGCCCTGAGAATTACCGACTACTGAACGGCTAGTCATTAATCAATGATTTACAATGTTCCACAAATTGAATAGATTTCCTATGTCAATAAGATATCTTAGAAAGGGAGCAAATATTTAATTTCGAAATCAGAAGATGACTTTCATGGCCATCTTCTAGCAAGATATATATGTCTAATAATGAAGCCCAGGTCTGCCTCAAGCTCTGTCTGCATTATGTTGTCCACATAAGTCATAGTGACAGAATCATGTGTTACGAGGATATAATATTGGGGTTTGTAGTGCATATATATATTTTGAAAGTATTTGTGTTACAATAGATATATTTTAAGATTTTTTATGATATTTTTTATAGTAAATATAAAGAAGGAAAAACAGAAATTAGATTTAACAAACGTAGATCGATAAAATTGAGCAGTAGTCTATAATATCTGCTGCTTATAGGATGATCCTAAATTGCCAAAGAAAGCGTCTACGACTATTCATCCCAACAAATGTACGGTACCCGAGGACAACCTCCCTCACGTTTTCAGATTTCCAAATAAACTTATTAGCACTTCCTTTAAAATAGATCGCAACACCTTAAAAGAAGATTTCCTTTCAAAAGAAAATGAAAACCAAATAAAATAGCCTGCAGAAATATACACTCCATGTGAAAGGAAGTTTTGCCAAGAAGAATCATATCTAGAAATAACAAAAAGAAATTAAATCTGAAATTCTACATAGAGTAAAACAAGGAAGTAAAATGCATAGAAAATTATTTAGACAATTATATTATGGCATATGGAAAACCCCAGAGATCCAATCCTCCTGTGGTTGGATTAAAACTAGGAGAGAACACTGCAACATCACCATATAATGACGGGGGGCAAGAAAGAAGAATGGATTAAAGCTGCTACTTAACAGAATGGAAAATGAAACTAGGGAAGAGGTCAGAAAAGAAGAACCGGAAACACCTATAACAGAATAGAGACAGCAGATTTGGAGACAGTAGATTTTTACATGGAAGGAGACAGATGATCCGCGTCCTGTCACCATTTGTTGGTTTTGGGTCTCCTTAAGAAAAATAAAGGAAAATTCAAGGAAAATAGAGTTTTACTATGACATATTGGTCTCGAAACTCCCCAAAAAAGTGGAGTTTGTGACCTTGCATTGCCTGTGGGGGGAGCACACACAAAGAACGAAGAACATGCACATCTAGTAAATATGTTATATTACCTAAGATCTTCCGCTTGCTTCTGTGCTTGTTCATGATTGCCTTATTGTTCTTCTAATGACCTCGATGTTTGAGCCTCAGCCTTGGCCAAACTTGAACCTTTGTTCGTCCCTGATCTTAAGCTTGTGCCCATTCTAGTCGTGCCCCTTCCTGAACTCATCGTTGTGCCCTTTCCTGAAGTAGAGTCCCTGCCCCTCCCATACTAATAGTAAAGTGGTTTTGGGAATGAAACCAGACATCATTTTGGTCAGCAGATTCTCCGATCTCATCCTTGTCTTCATCAGGACTTGAAATGTCCGACTCAGCCCCATCCTTGTGAGTATACAAATCAATCCGTGTTGATGCTCTTCTAGTTATCGATGCTCTTCTAGTTATCGTTATCATAGCATCATTATATTCTCCCTCCCGCTCACTATCAACCTGTGCCTCGACTTCTATCTCAACTAATCCCCTTTTGGATGCTAGTTGCACCATTTCCTTCACTTGCTCATCACTCTTGATCTCTGTGCGCCAATTTCTCCGTTTACCAGGAGAATAGTACCACATTCCATTCGAAAGAAAGCCGAAACTTTTCAAGTCAGCAATCAATCCTTCATATGTCACTGAATTAGGGGTGAGATCTTTCTTTTCCCTCCGAGTTTCAGCGTGTGCACAACTGGACTTCTCTATTCTCAGGTTGAAAGCGATTGTGAAAGGATGTTCCATCTGTTATGGAACAATCCAAGTTCAACGTGAGAGCCAAACAACATATGTATAAATTAAACCTTTTAGCATTTTTACCCGAAATGCAATGCGGCACAAACGTAATCCATTAGTTAGAGACAGATCTATGATTAAATACTCACATGTCCAATGGAATATGGGTAGTACTATTTGAATTTTCTTTTATTAACTAAATTTGAACTTTAATATGTTTGTGATGTAAATTTAAATTAAACATCAAATAAGTCGCATAATTATCTACCTGGGAGTACAATCTCATCATAAATCCCTATTTTAAGGGAACAAGGGAAGAAATACTAGAATGCCTATGTAAATGAAACTTTTCAATAGTGGTTATTCCTGCTCTTGATTTAAGGATTATAATTACTGACTTTTTCATTAACCATTAGATCAAAGATAGATTTGGTTGCTAGTGGAACTTTTTCTTTCTACTGCCATAATCACTCAAAAATGGAGTCAATAGAATTTTTCAAAGAATTCTTTTTTAGATATTATAGTGCTAACATTTAGCTTGACTGATTTCCATTGATAAACATAACCATCACCTCTATGCACTTCAAAAACGCTTAATCCACATCTTGACAAGTGTGGTTCCTAAGATTACTTTGCCTCTTGCAATATTTATCTTGCTATCAACGAAAAACTGTGGTAGAGGTGGTACAGTAATTAAAATTTCATTAACTGCCCGACACATGAGAAAGTTTTTTGCAATTTATTGTATAAAAAATATTTGAAACTTGAAGGGTGGAAAGAAAAAATACTGTTAAGAGAAGGGAAGGAAGTACTTATTAAAGCAATAGTACATGCACTGCCAACTTATGCCATGTCAAAATTCAAAATCCCAATTTCTATTTGCAGGGCAATTGAGTGAAAAAAAAATTATACCATTTTGGTGAAATTATCTTAAATTGGAACTGAAATACACTGGAGAAACTAGGAGGTTCTGTTAAGGCAGAAAAGGATCCGTTGGGCTTTAACAGAGCTATGCTTGCTAAGCAATCTTGGAGAATAGCTTTACATCCTAACACTTTCTGCGGCATGACTTTAAGCAATTTATTTCCCTCATACATACTTTTGGCACACAGAAGAAAGGGAATCGAGCATCTTAGGAATGGCAAATTCTAGAACGGGCAGAACCTTTGGGAGGGAATGGAGAGCATATCAGCGCAGACAGTTGGCTTCAGGAGGGTCTTTTATATTGACCAGTTAAGGTGGACGATCCTGAGTTTGTTTCTGAGTTAAATAATTAGGTGCAAAACAAATTAGCTGCCTTTTGTTCATAACACATTATTGCTTAATCTGCAAGCGGATATATTATTTCTGAATTAAATTATAAAACAATCTAATAGAACTATGAAGATAGAGGCAAAACAAACAACCTAATTATTTTTTCTCGAGAAGCCAACAACAAATTCAAAGGAGATGAATCATCATAATATCGAACATATACACCAACAATTAGTTGCACTTTGCTCATCGTTAATTTTCTCATGTGATGACAAGTGGCAAAATCTAACGAGTTCTACCTTTTTTTTTGGCTTTTGTACAGCTATAATAAAATCATTTGACGTAAATTTCTCCACAGCTCATTAATGCAATAATTGAATCAAATAGTTCATAATTACTATTTTTATATGCATGATAGTAGATCGTGCATTAATTTTGCCTCTTGCAATAATTAAAAATTAGTAGACAAAGACGAATTTGAAATCTATAATTGGAAATCTATTATCTGATATCTTATCTACGAAAGCAATTTTTTAAAATTAATTATTGAAGAATGATTACCCGAGGCTGCTGGCAATATTCAAGAACCAAAACTAACCAACACCAAAAAGGCAAGTAGAGATAAGTGACAAAATATAAAAAAAAGATATCCACCTAAGAAATTGCGGTGTGACAAAGTCTAACAACTTTAGAAGGACGGATATTGTGTGGCTAAATAAAGGAGGATATTTGGCCTAAAGAGTATCGTTTAATTTAGATATTGACAAAACACGAGAATGCGAATTCCCCGTGCATTTTTACTATTAATTAGGAATTTTCTTTTCTAAAAAGTATTTAAGCAACAATATTTAGCTATTTGCTTAACAGAAGATATTAGGTATGGCTAGCCTTATGTTAAATGTTAGAGGTAATCGCTTAAAATCCCCATGAACTCTAGTTCCCTACAATAACTATGCACTTTGAAAATATCACATGACCTACCTAAACTTTGGCACTGCTGCGCAGTAGCGTACAAATTTTGAAAAGTTATAAATTACTTCCTAAAACTTCTATTACTGTTTCAGATATTAATTCTTCCGTTTGTATGGCAGTTAACTGAAAGCGGTCTCATTTGGAATAGATTCACATCCACTACATTGCTTCTGAAGTAAGAAAATAGAGAATGATGCGTTGTTAAATAGGAAATCCAGTCAGTAAAATTGAGTGAGTCCATTTTAGGTAACATGTAAAGGTTATGTAGACTGAAAAGCTAATGGATGCAAAATAAATCAAAGCTTTTTTGGGTGGTGCGAAGGTGGAAGGCTAATTTATAAGTTTTCAAAGTTTGTGGGCTCATTGCAGGACAGTGCCAAAGTTCAAGCCGTCAATTCATTGTTAAACATTTTGACATCGAACAAAAAAAAAAAAACACAAATGACGTTAAACAGTATCTAACACTCAATTATATTAGAAGAAATAAATAGTTAAATTACCATTTATAATACTTTTACTTTTGTGCTTACTACTTTATCCAAACCAACATTTCAAATTAAAAAGAACGTGTCAAAGGAACACTAATGATTAGAAATAATTTAAAGATCATCTCTAGCAAATTTCTGTTGTTCGATTAAAAATATTTCTTTCCATGTAAATTTTAGAATAATATTTAGCTTTTTACAATTTGTGTAGTTTTATTGTATCATAACATCAAACTAATATTAAAGCAGATCAATCTTCAAACCTGTGCATTCACGCATGTCTACTATATATTGATGAAGAAGATGTCGTACCTTGTTAATCTCCTCTTTGTAATACTTAAGAGAGATTTTATATGGGTAGATTCGAGTGGAATTGATGAAGTCTCCACACTTCTTTATATGGACGAAGCAATCATCTGGTATATTGGTGCAAGATGCATCAATCAACCTTCTCAATAACATGCACTCTGTGACCTCCAAGGATCGCAGAGACTCTAGCTCATTTAGGCCCTCAACATTAGGAAGTACATTGCACCTTTTGATTTTCAATACCTCCAGGTTCTTCAAGTAGGATAGCCCACTTATTCTTCTAAGAGATTCACACCCAACAACAAAGAAGGATTTTAATGATTTCGAAAGACCCACAACTTGTATTTCAACTAACTCTGGACAATAAGACACCTGCACTTCCCGTAGCTTCCTTAATTCCAAAGGAATGAAAAATTGCCGAAGTAGCTGACAATAGAGAACATGTAATTCCTCCAGTTGTGGAAGTCCCTCAAGTGGAATTTCTTCCACTCCCACATTATCCAACTCTAAAGTCCACAAATTTCTCAATCTCAAAGAGGAGCGCAGAAACTGTTCATGCCAGATGCTAAAGCAATTTAAATGCAATCTCAATAGAGAGGATGGAAGTTGCATGAAGATTTCAAGGTTTAGGCCACATAAACGAAGCTCTTCCAGATGAGAAAGATTAGCCAACTCTGGAGGTGTAGGAACGTCTAACAGTTCCAGAAGTAAATTTTGCAGACTAGATAACCCCCCCAATCCAACTTAAGTTGAGTCCTGTGAGTAGGCATGATTTCCTTATACCCCGAGAGCTATCACTAAGTCGCAAATCAACCAAATTTGTAAGGTTCGCTAGATTAGGGATGGAGAGCAATGATTTAGATACAAGATGTAGATAGGTTAAACTTGTGGGAAGCTCCGGCAACCCTCGAATCTCATGACAATTTGATAAGTTTAGTGTCTGGAGGTGACAGAGCATGTTGATTGTCCTTGGAATTCTGCAAATATGGGTGTCCTCTAAATTTAGGATTCTTAAAGATGACAATGCTCTAATTCCATCAGGAATTTCCCCTTTCAATTCAAAACATTGAGACATATCCAGTTCTTCAAGATTTTCCAACATGCTGATGTCACTAGGAAACTGTGAAACATGATGCCCAAAAAAATTATGTATGCTTTTTGATAAATGCAATATGCGTAACGATTTTAAGTTTCCAATGGAGTTGGGAAGTTTTCTTATCCAAGTGTTCCTCAGAAGAAAAGACTCAAGTTTCACTAGTCCTCCAATGGAGTTTGGAAGTTTGTAAATGGCCGTATCTGACAAGTCTAACTCTATTAATGAGGTTAAATTCCCAAATGAGCATGGAAGTTGTCTCAACCCACAACACGTCAATGAGAAGCGCTTAAGCTTCACTAGTGCCCCCACTTCTTCAGGCAGATTTGTAAGTTTAGGGCAACTCCTAATCTCTAACTCAATTAATGACTGTAGATCTCCAATAAACCTTTCTATTCTCTTTAGCTTGTAGCAGGTTGTAAGAGTCAACCTCTCTAAACCCAAGCATCTAGAGAAGTCTGGGATCGTTGTTATGCCATCACATGAAGTAAGAGATAGAACTTTCAAATTGTGTGCCCTCTGTAAAAATGGATGGCATGTTAAGTGTGAGAACCATTGCATAGTACAAATCGGGACTATTAGATTAAAATTAAAACATGTAATTTACCTTGATCAAGTTCCATGCTTTTGAATCATCTGTGAAGCCACTGGCATGAAGTTTAAAAACAACAAAATGATCCAAATGCATATTGGCCAACCTAAAATCCCAAAGAGGAGAATGCCAATAGATCACTCGCAACTTTGAACGATATTTTGCAAAGTCCCCATCAAAAGTTCCATTCCTTAACTTGAGGAATCTTAGGTTTTGTAACCTTTCAAACTCTTCATTGGTGATAACCATGGGGTAATCCGGTCCATCCATATTAAGCACTTCAACCTTGTCCTTCCTCTGAAAGTTAAATTTAGCAATGATGTGAAGAAGATTGTCAACTACCAAATAATACATTAAATAATACATTGCACAACTCGAATGGGCAGGAAAAATGTGATAAAGATCCTAAACAAAAAAAGGAATGCTTAATCCCAGGATGTGCAACTTCTATTTGAAATTGGGACATTTCTTACTTACCTCTTTAGTTCCTATGACTTCGAGGGCCTCCTTTGCAATCCACAACCTACTCCGCTTTCTAAGGTCATTTGGACTCTCTTGAATGACAATTTGCCTTCCAAGGTCTATCAGTTGATCATGCATCCAAAACGTTTCATCCTCCAATATCTTTATCATGCACCTTGTGGTAAGGACTTCAATTCCTCTTTTCGGATAAAATAGACAATCAACCCACATGTACATTGCATCGGTCTTCTTCTCATTGAAAAAGAAGCATGCTATATCGAGAAAAATTTGCTGTTGATATTTGTCTAGGTTATCATAGCTAATCCTCAACTTCTCTAGAATTGCCTCCTCAGGTGCTTCCCTTAACCTAACCAATGTCTCTTCCCAAAATTCTTCTTCATTCGTCTCCTTAAGTAATGAACCTAACACTTCAATAGCTAAGGGTAGCCCTCCCATTAATGAGACAATTTTACTCGAAAGCTCATGATAATCATCAGAAGGAAAGTCCCTACCAAAGGCATGCCGACAAAAAAGCCGAAGAGCAAGAACATCATCCATCTTTAACATCTCATACCGTTGAATTTTAAATTCAAATCCCTCAACTTGTAGAATAGTTGCGTCTCTTGTTGTAATGATTAACCTAGATCCTGGATATAGTTTGGAATTTCCTATTAGTTTCTTAATGTAGTCTTTCTTATCAACATCATCTAGAACCACGAGGACCTTCTTATTGCTAAGTATTTCTTCAATCCTCTTCATTCCTTCTTCACTATCCTCGACTTTTCTTCCAAATTCAGAACTAACAATGTCAGATAGTAATTTGTTTTGCAACTGGACTAGGCCCTCCTTGGTTGACCTTTCCCGAATGCCCTCAAGGAAGCTACAACACTTTCCAAATTGGGAACACAATTGATTGAACACAACCTTGGCAATAGTTGTTTTACCGATGCCACCCATTCCATAAATTCCAAGGACCCGCATATCAAGTTGGTTGACATCTAACAACTCTATCAAGTCCTTTACTCGATCATCAAATCCAATGAAATGTTCAGTTACTAATTTTTGTTTTATCTTCAGTTTCTCCAAAACCTTTCCAACAACCAATTTGACAATCTTTGCTTGGCTGCATTGTACAAAAGCCATATTATTAGTTGAATAGATTAATTTGATACCCCCACATCACATGTGGGTTTGTCAGAATCTAAACTTGAAATATTGAAGTATATCATGAAAGATATCTAAATACAATGAATAATCAATATGGGCTAATATATTGGAACTCACATGATATATTTTTCATATATGATTATATAATTTTCAGAAGACTATAGTATTGGTTTACACTATGACCTATGACCAAGTGGCTACTACATAGTGCATACGCAAAAAATTCTGCATTTATATAGAAAAAAATTTCAGCACTCGTAATAAGAGAATCATCAATTGAGATAATGTAGACGAATGCGACATCATCCATTTAACTTCGGTGGAGAAAAATTTAATCTTGAAACCTGTAACTAATTCCAAGCATTAGCAAAATAGCCACGGTAACATTTTTATTACCTAACCAAAGCAGGTAAGTGTTCTGTGGATCTGATTATGCCAAGTATAATGACATTTCAATAGCTGGCTTGCATTAAGATTTGTTCAAAATTGAAAATTGAGACTCCAACTCCCACGGGGTTAATTTGATGGTGAAATAGCAAAGATATACGTGTAGATTAGGCGCACAACACAGATTTGATTCTCCACACCATCAAGTGGGAATATTTTGGGCAATGTATTGTGGACTTTGGCTTAGACCCTTTTTAGATCCAGAGAATCAGTAAGATAACTCAGTTTTGGAATTTACCAAAATAAGGAGGACTTCCTTTTCACTATAAAAATCCAAGATTCTCAAGCGGCATGTGGGGCACATTGACTGCATAACCAAAAGCATGAGAGATTGGCAGCTCTAAAAAATTGTGCAAAAACAGCTCGTTTACATTGGCGAAGCTAATGGGTGCTCTTATGCTATAATTCACCGTCTGTTACATTATATTTAATTAATTGACAGCCAAATTATGTGTATTTGTTGATGAATGATGATCAGCATATCAAGTTGGTAATGTAAATCCCATGCGATGACCCACAAAACGAGATATAAACGCCATGTGAGGCCACTTCACTGACATGTTGGCCCCAACTCATCCATTGCTCATTTCCACCTTGCATTTCCGCATTTTATAATATCCAAATTGAATCCCCAACTTTCACATATTTTTTTTCAAATTGCGTATCTCCCCCTAACCTATGAATCCAATTGCCATTGTCTTATCAAAATTTCCATCACCACTCTCCTCGACCTGTCTCCATCGACCTTCAGTGGCCGCCCATCCTCGACCGGTATCTACTGGTCCGGTTGTACTGGCGCGAAGTTTCATCATCCCCTACACCGTGTGTCCCTTCTCTCTGTCTCTATCTCTATCTCTTTCCCATCCCTCTGTGCGGACAGCCCCATCACTTAGAGGCCTTCGCACCATTGCCGACCTTTCGCACCATTGCCGACTTCAGATCAGAGGTCGGCCACAGTCGTTGCCGCTGGCCTGGTCCAGATCGAGGTGGGCCAGCCTCGATGTGGACCTCCCACGAGCTCTGCAAAGCTCGAGGCCGCTAGATGACGGCCCGTCATTCTTTACTTGTTCTCAGGATGCTTCCGCTTCTATTGAGTATTATAACATGAACTTTCTTCACTGAATCTTAGTTCAACCGGTGTTTCTTGAGGAGCACTCAAAAATGCGTAAAATAAAAGTTGGCACTAGATGTGGTCTCTAATTTCGTTCGTCTTTTCCCGTTAATTAAAAAAAATGAAAACTAATATTCTTACCACGAGGGAAACTATTTTTTTATGGATCGAAGCCCGTGAGAATGCAGATCAATATGAGTGCAAAATCTGAAGTTGATTTTGGTAATCATCTCAAATAGCAAATGCAGATGGGTGCTCTTGAATATTTCGTAGCCTTACGAGAGAAAGAAGAGGAAAAAAATGGCTAGCGGGAATGTGTAAATCCATGTCATTGAAATTACTGACATCGCTTCGCAGGGGACAAAATTTAGGGAAGATGTTAAAAAGCAGAGGATGTAAAGTTGAATGATAGTAGCAATTGGTGGTTGTTTTCAGTATTTTCCGTTAAGAAAAAGAATAAAAAAAAAATCACTTGACAGGGCAATGTGGTATCCCATAAAACAGAAAAAAGGATGAAGAGTATTACCTTTGGTCCTTTTTCACGACCCATCCCTTGCGTTCATCTACCTTTCTAAGAGCTCCTTTCCATGCCTCCACTTCATCACCAAAAACCTCCTCATGTTTCTTGAAATCAGCTTCATATAGTGTTTTCTTAAGTTTAACATCGTCAGGTTCCACATGAAAAAATATTGGAAGGATACTTTTTCGACCCTTTGACTCAGACAAGTGATCTACCATGAGTGCTAACTCACGGAGGCACCATTTACTGGAAGCATAAGATCGAGAGAAGATGGGTATGTAGATCACGGTGTTCTCGATAGCTTGTTTAAGTTTCTCGCTAATCACTTCACCGATAGGGAGTTCTTCTTCGTCCCTATACACATGAACTCCTGCATCATTCAAGCTGTGGTAGAGGAAGTCTGTAAATCCATAACGAGTGTCCTCTCCTCTGAAATTCAAGAACACATCGTACTCGCCTTGTGATGCTAGTGCAGCATCACTACTCGATCCGGCCTCTGAGATCGCCATAGCTGAGAACACCTTAAGAGAAAAAAAGGTTGGTGTGGGGTGGCCAAGTTAAGAAATGAGGTGAGGTTTTTGGATGTGAACGAGGCAGATGAGTGCCAATACCTATATTACTTGTCTGGCTCACTTTGAAATCAAATTTAATTGTATATTTTCCACCCAATGTTCTGCATTGACAAGGCAACACCGGAAGGTGTCCAAGACTTTGCAACAAGTTTTGAAAATTTTTAAAGACTCGCTAGGAGACCATACAGGCCAATCAGACATTTTTTTTCCCCTTAGAAATAAAGACATCGGTTTTTTTAATTATTTAAAAATATTCAATCAAATCTCTTAAACTTTTTCAGCACATTCACTGCCAAGCGCGTGCGCTGTTTCCTTCCAATCCACACCCCATGTCGTTTGGTTCCTCTAAAGTGAAAGGGTCCTGCGTTTCCTTTTTAATTTAATTTTTGATGGATATAAAAGGTCATGCGTACCACTGCGCATTCCAAAGCGCGTAGAAAATTGAAATGTAAAGATGTTAGTCTCAGGACGTGAAGAGTAACTTGGGAAATACCAGGGGATGGGATCTGTAATTGTTTCTATATTAAAGGGTGCAAATTTCTAAATTTTTTCTAATCTCTCATGCGCGTAGCAACACTGTCCATTACTGTACAAAATAAAGAGGGATTGAGTGAGACCCAAAAAAAAAAAAAAAGACTCTAAAGGAAAAGGTTGGTCTATGGAGCTAGAACCAAGTGGAGGTTTTCAATATGAACTCATAATGTGTGAACCCCACCAGCAAAAAAGTGAAGACGACCAAGACTTACTTGATCTTTGTTGGTCGGCTCTCTTTAAGATTAAAAATAGCTTTATCAATCGTGCGATGCACACCATCAAAATGATGAAACAATTTCATTGATGGAAATATGATGTGAGATGCAAGAAGATAAAGTACTAATAAAAGCAAAGAATTGATAATGATAGTTCTTATCTCATATTACTCTCATTGGTGCTCTTATATTTTCAGCACCACCTCTTTTAGGAATTTTTACTACATTATTCTTTAGCTTCTGGTTGTGGTGATAATTTATGGCCGAGATACCGAAGATAGATCCAATTATCAAGATGAGTTAGGGGAGTAGAGCGAAGTACAAGGAGTCAAGTTATGATACCAACTTTGATTTGGAGCTTATCTAGTTTAACTTCATCTGGAGATTGTGTGACCTCACTTTGATTCGAGGTGTATTGGTTACCATTTCGATCGGACTAAGAAATAGGTACCTTGACCTGTTTGAGTTGAGAGCTGAAATGATTATGGAATTAGATTAAATCATGAATGAAGGGGTAGGATTTACTAAAATCGTGGAAACAGAGCAAATTATGGAAATATGGAGCAACTAGAGAGGGGAATCGCACATGATTCCAATGACTGTCCGAAAAAAATCCCAGGAGTATAATAAAAGGAACACAGAGAAAACAGTATCGCTCAAGCTGGGCCAAAACTCTGCTAAATTTTCCTTTGAGGCATTTTCTACGGTAAACCAATGTCTTTGAATTTCAGTTTTAGTTTTAAAGTTTGTTATTCTTCCTGTGCATAATAACATTGTAGCTTTTATTTCAATGTTTCTAATTAAGCATTCAATTTGTCTGTACCTTTGAGGATATTTCAAGTTCAGTGAAGTTTCTTACTGATTTGTTTTCCCATCCTTGCACTTCAATTTTAATTTCAGTGGTCTCCCTCTAATTTTCCTTGATCTCCCAACACCTTCCTTCAGATTTCCTTCAATTTCAATCTTCACACTTTACTTTTCAAGCACATTAGTTTCCTTGTCATTTACGTTGAAGTAATATTTTCTACGTCATAATTTGCTCTCAGAAGTTGGTACCCTTTTTGAACACACATTCACCCTCGATCCATCTTGAAAATTTTGTTTTGTGGAAGTTTGATCATTTTGTGATCGAGATAAATCTAGAGAGCAAAATTTAGTTTGTTTTCCCAATCGCCAGTTTGTTAGATTTGCCTTATATAGATTTAAACTCAACAGCATCAAATTAGGCTTATAACAACATTTGGAATACTACAAAGGCTCCATTTATTTTGCGTAAAATGAAATATTCAGAAAATATTTTCCTAAAGACGATCTCTTATATCGCTTGAAATAATCAGTTAATTAAATAATATTTTCATTATCGACAATAATTTATGTCTAAATATTTTTGTGGATGATGAAAATATTTTTCGTTTATTCATTTTTGTATGTGATATAAACGATAATTTTTAGGAATATGTTTTACAAATCATTCATTATCTATGAAACAAACGGAGCTGAAATTGCATGTGG
This sequence comes from Eucalyptus marginata, assembly GCA_014182565.1. Taxonomy (NCBI): domain Eukaryota; kingdom Viridiplantae; phylum Streptophyta; class Magnoliopsida; order Myrtales; family Myrtaceae; genus Eucalyptus; species Eucalyptus marginata. Next base: position 40,032,972 of record CM024587.1, on the reverse strand, counting down.
TTGATAAAAAGCATTACTTAATCATCACCATGGATCAACATAATCAAATAGTCAGGTAATTATTTTTAACCACCCCGTGGCATATTGGTGACTTATTGGCTTCTTAAAATATGAAAAAAAGTATTGAGTAGAATATCGAAATAAAAACGAAGAGGAAAATTTGATATTTCGGTGTCTTTTATATTTCGACTAAAAATCTGTAGATGCGCATATTATAGGTATAAAAAAAAAATTTCAAAATTACTTTTTTTTTTGTCTAGTCCTATCCTATATTTATTTAACAAGCCCATGTGTGTGCTATGTGTCGTGTGCAAGTTGCAAATCCTGCTCCCTCAATCACGCATCTCCACCTAACTCCCTAAGAAGGTAGGAAATTGAACTTGCCACCTTCCCCTTCCCAAGTGGGAAGGATGGCTATTGGGGCAACCCCCAACGGATCAAAATTGCTATTTATTTGTGCAACATTCCCATTACAAACAATTACCTTCCATGCGAAATGGATCCAGATATTTGGTTTTTTTGAATAAATTTTCAGCCAATTGTATGCAATGGATTTCTAAATTGAAACAGCTAAACAAACAATACACCAAACCGAAAACCCGGACTAGGATTGATATCGATTTTTTTTCTATCTAATGAGAAATAGATGCTACCCTTATGACTAAGATAAACAGTTCTATTTGTCAATTTTGCAACACTTTCCTCGAACAGTTTACCAAATGATGCATATTAGTAAGGAACCTTTGAAAAAATATTTGGTTGCATTCGGTATATATGAGCACAATTAGCATGTACAGTAAGATAAAATCAACTTCACGCACGCGAGACGTGCTTGATTTGACCATGCACGTGAGAATAGATGCTCCTCTATCTGTTGATTTGATTTAAAATAAAGTGCCCATGAGTGCTTTGAGGTAAAGTGCCCAAGGCACAGCTTTCACTTCAAAGAATCCTATGCAGGGATGATGAGGCTTGCTCAAGCAACTTCTTGCAGTTTTACTCGAGAGGTTCATTATTTTTTCCTCCATTATCCTCAATTTCTTCTGAGTTGATCATTCCAAAAGATGCATATGAATCCTATAGAGAAAAAAGGTCGACCTGGCGAGGCCTTGCTAAGAAATGAGCTGAGATTTTGGACATGAACTAGGCAAGTGAGTTTCAATACCCACAGAACTTGTAGGTTCACTTTAAAGTCAAATTTAACTGTCTATTTCCCACCTAAAATTCTGCTTTAGCAAGTAGACACCAGTGAAGGTGTCCAAGATCTTTTGACAAATTTGGAAATTTTTAAGATTCTTGGGAGCCTACAAAAGGAAAATGACACAATTATTTAATGGTTCCTAAACTGTTAATTATCCAATGAAATTTAGATTATTTTTTACACCAACAGTAGATCTAATAAAAATTCTGTCAACATATCTTTTATTTATGTTTGAATCCTACTATTAAATCAATGAATAACCAACAAACTACCTTACATGTATCACTCTACAAATCATCCAAATCTTTATTAATTAGACAATGCTTAAGATTTATGCACCTGTCTTTTTGTTTATTTTTGTTGATATATTTCCTTTAATTTGTTTCTTGTTATTATCCTAATGAATGTTTCTCTTTTCGTGCGGAGAAAAGCCAATGATTTCAGGAATGAATTGGTAAAGCATCCCATGGCACCTTGGTCATTTAGGTTCCATCCCTTAATTGCAACTATTTGAGTAAGAGAATCTTGCCCTACCTTGACTTCAAAGTGAAATTGCTTCTTGTGATTTAGCAACGAGTCTCTCTACCGCCAAGCCTTAAGCTTAAAATCTTCAAATATATGGGCGGGATACTTTTGTTTCCTTATTTCGACATGCTATCCACTATTACATGTGCAAGGTGGCATTATTCAAAAAAATATATATATATGGAACTAGCAATTAACATTTCGTTCAGAATGGAAAAAAATCATATACTTTACCAAAAGAAAAAGAACCCAGTATTATAAAGGATTTAAATGGACTTGTCAGCCTCAAGCATGTGCCAGTGAGAGAGGGGAGACGGAGGGGACGGTCGGTCCAACCTAGTGGCCAGTGGTGGTGGTGATCATCATTGCTTCGACAGTCGCTTCGCGTCACTAGAGGGCAGCGACAAGACATTATGCGACTGAGGAGGAGACATCTGTGAATAGTTTTTAGTTGCGTGTGATGACGATGACTTTATGGTGCAGAGAACTTATAATCTCTGCCAAGTTATATTGTCATTATTAAGAGATCGTTGTCATTTTTTTGGTGGGTCACACGCTCTATATATTACTTTATCTGTCTCTCTTATTTATGGATATCTTCAATTCGGTAAAAGCTGTTACAACGACAAACGAATATAAAGATGTTAGACTTAGGATGTATAGAATGACTTGGGGAGTGTGATCCGTAATTATGTTTATATTAGGGGTGCAAATTTTTAATTTTTTTCTAATCTTTTATGCATGTAGCAATATTGTGCACTGCTGCACAAAATAAAGAGGAGATTGAGTGAGACCAAAAAAGAAAAGACTCTCTAAAGAAAAAGGAGGGTCTGTGGCGCAAGAATTGAGTGGAGTTTTTGCAATATGAACTAATAATGTAGGAAGCTTCACTAATAAAAAAGTGAAGACAACCAAGACTAACTTGGTCTTTGTTGGTTAGCTCACTTTAAAATCACTTTAAAATCAAAAGCAGCTCTATCAAAACGCGTGATGCTTGGCTTTAACGTCATGATGCAATTTCACCAGTGGAAATATAATATGAGATACACTAAGATAAAGTGTTAGTAAAAGCAGAGAAATGAAAATGATAGTTCTCAATATTTTTCAATATAAACTACTAATGTGTGAACCCTCACTAGCAAAAAAGTGAAGACGACCAAGACTATCTTGGTCTTTGTTGGTGGGCTCACTTTAAGATCAAAGTAGCTTTATCAATCGCGGGATGCACGGCATCAAAATGATGAAATAATTTCTTCAGTGGAAGTATGATATGAAATGCAGTTAGATAAAGTACTAGTAAAATGAGAGATGAAAATTACAGTTCTTATCATATAGCTCTTATTGGTGCTCTTACCTTTTCAGTACTACCTCTTTTAGAGATTTTCACAACATTTTTTTTTAGCTCCAGTTGGCGGTGAACATTTATGGCCTAGATATTGAGGAGAGATATCAACTATCAGTGAAGTTTAAGAAGTCCAATTATAGTAAGCCCAACTTCAATTTGTAGCTTATCCAGTTTAACTTCACCTAGAGGTGGTGTGACATGACTTTCATCTGATGTGTGTTGCTGGCCATTACGATCAAAGTGAGGAAAGTGTACCTCGCCCTGTTTGAGTAAAGAGCTAGAACAATTACAGAATAGATTGAATCTTGAATGAAGGGGCAATTATTGCAAAATGCGCGATTAACTTCGGAGTAACTTAAATCATGGAAATAGATGAAATCATGGAAATGTGGAGCAATGGGATCACGCATAAATTGCAATGATCATTAATGGAAATTCCAAGAGTAAATATAGAAAGAACATAGAGAAAGAGGGGACGCCCAAACTGTGCAAAAAGTTTGCCAAATTTTCCTTGGAATAATTGTCTAAAAAATCTTAAACCTATTGTACGTTGGTCAATTTAGTCATAAATCTTTGGATTATGCTAATCCTTTTTAGCAAAAGATTATGCTAATTTAATCCTATACCTTTCGACGATTTGCCAATTTAGTTATTGGCAGTCTAGTTAGCGCTACTCATCCGACGAGGTATGGTTGGTACATAGGACGATTGGCTTTGATGTGGTAAATTTTTGCAAATTTTTTCTTTTTTTTTTCTTTCATTTTTCCTCTAACTCTAGGCAAGCAAGGTTGCTGACAACACTAAATGAGGGCCCCACGCTTTGGCCTGGATCTTGGCAAGGGCTTGGGTGAAGGCCACGACACCCTTGCTTGGTGTCCGTAACCTCATTCAAAAAATAAAAAGAAATAAAGGACAAGATATATAGAAGAAAGAGGAAAAATTAAGATATAATATTAAAAAAACTACACAAATTGTCCATGTCAGCGCTAGTCGGGTGTCGGTTGTGCCTTGTAGGATGCTTGATGACCATGCCAATTATTTCTAGAAAAAAAGTTGGCTGGATGGACAACATTGACAAATTGTCGAAAGCTTAAAACTAAATTAGCCAAATTAAAAGAGTTATTTGAATGTATCTAGCTCTTGAAAGCATAACGTGCTTCAAATATTATTGGGGTTTGGCGCATCTTGTACTATGCAAGCCCAAGATTGGAATTCAATTTAATCCTACATAAGGAACTCTTGAGAAGTCTAACTTCCATTTTGGCCCCCCAATAAAAAGAAGAAAGAGGAAAAGACTCCCTCAACTTCTGCATGAAATGAACAATTTTTGGAGGATTTGACTTTACCACGGGATAATTACCAAAAAAAATTTAAAACCTATATAGGTACCAATTCAATTCTAAATATTTCAATTAGGAAAAATTTAATCATAATACTTTTAACAATTTGCCAATGTAGTCCTTCCCAAAATTGCAAATTACTGGGTGGCTTGGTTAAAAACTAACAAGTTAAAAAGAAAAATGGATAAATTCACTAGAAGTCCTTAAACTTATCGTGAAAATGCAATTCAATTTTAAAACTTATAAAAAGTGCAATCAAATCCTAAAACTTGTTAAATGAGTACAATTAAATCCTTCCGTTAACACCGTCAATTTATTTAACAGAAAATACTAATGTGGCATTTTTAAATCAATTTCTCTCTCCTACTTGGCATTTTTTATTAGTTTCTTTTTTTAGTCTTGTTTAAATTAGATAAAAAAAATAAAAAAACAAGATAAAATTTTATTTGAAAAAACAAAACTAAAAAAAAAAAAAGAGAATACAAGGTGGGGCCACACTAGTGGGCGCTGCTGCCGCTGCAACCCATCGCCGGAGGGGCCAGTGGAGATCGCCGGCCCTAAGTAAGGGTGGCTGGCCCTTGCCAACCTTGAGCAAGGCCTTGCTGGCCCTAGGCAAGGGCTGATGACCCTTAGACTTGAGCTCAGGCGCTCAGATCTAGGTGAAGCTGACACTCGCCCAAGCCTCTCAAGTGTTGATTTGGGTACCCACCTAGATCTAGGCGACACTGTTGTCACCTCGGGCTGGCGATGCTCGTGAAGCTCAAGCGAGCATCGATATCACCCAGATCCGAGCACCCAAGCTTAAGCCTAGCAAGTGTCGCCAGCCCTAAGGGCTAGCGAGGCCTCGCCTTGGGTTGGCAAGGGTCGACCGCCCTCACCTTTGCAGGCCCCTTCGGCCATGGGTGGCAGCGGTGGCACCTATCAGCGTGACCCTTAAATAAAATGTTAGCTTTTTCTAGTTTTTTAATCTAATTTAAATAAGATTCGAAAAAGAAAATAATAAAAAATGCCAAGTAAGAGAAAGACATTATTTTAAAAATGCTACATCAGCATGTTCCGTTAAATAAATTGACGGTGTTAACGGAAGGACTTGTATGCACTAATTTGATAAGTTTTAGGATTTCATTGTATTTTCTGCAAGTTTTAAGACTGGATTACACTTTTATAATAAGTTTTAAAACTTTTAGTGAACTTATCTCCCCCCCGCCAAAAAAAGGTTCTTTTGGACTCTAAGAATTCTCAGATGCTTCTTTTAAAATAACAATTATTTGGTGAAGTTTTTTTTCGAGGAATTCACTGTGTAAAGTTACTTAGTTCTGACAAGATATTGGTTTGCAAGTATTTGGAAGTATTGATTCTTGTGAATTGCTCTTACTAATGATTCCAAGATAGAGTATGCTGATCTTCTTTTAATCTCTTTGTGGCATAGAGATAAGAATGAAGGACTTGGTATGACAGCCACTATAAAGACTAATGGAACAACGTCATATGGTTATGATGGCTGTTCGGTGATAGATGTGCTGTGATCATTTGAGTTAGTTGTAAATTTCCTCTTTTGTCTATTGCCTGAACCATCTCGGCAGCTAATGTCCAGTTGGTGTTTTTCTATTGTAATAATTTAAGTTGGTTGTAATTTCCTCTTTTTCCTGTTTTCTGAACCATATACTAACTTGTCCACTTGGTTTTTTCTATTGTAATCATCGAAGTTCTTAGTGAAGAGAGGCTTTTAAACCTCATTGGAAAAATATAATTGGTGATAGCTGTGCTGTTTATGGATGTATGGTGGCTCCATTTCTTATTTTCTTCATCTCCATGCAAATCCCTTCCCTTCCAATCAGGATGCCGTAGTTATTAAAAGCTTAAGAACCTAAATTCTTTACCTCTTCAATCTCTGTGACATGATAATATGATAGTATTACTATAGGAATCTGAAATATATATGCAGTATAGGGAACATGACATCTTTTTCTGCAGATAATTGAACACAATTTATGAACACGGTTGAACTTGGATTTGCTAATATAGTTGAATACAGTTTCACTTTTTCTGCATCATAACATTGATCTTTCCTAGCATCTACCCCTACTTACGCTACCCAGAAGCAAAAGAGATGGACAAACAACACAACCATCCCCAATCCAACATTGTTGCCAACATAAGGCAACATAAGTTGTGTTTTTTTGTCCAACTTCAACGTTAGCATTGTGCACATCAATCCTTCTAATACAACTATGACTTTGAAATAGATTTTTTCCTTTGCTTCAAGTTGAAATACTTCTGCTTGTATCTTTTTGTTCGGTAGCTTACTTCTTTCTAGCTGCGTTTAAGAATGTGGACTTTCTCCTTAGACACTTTCAACTGACTTCCATACTTTCCAAAGGTTTCTTTTCATTGATCAATCCAAAAATCACTTCTCTGTCATGTAATGAGGACTTACGATCAATCCATTTGAAAAGACCGCAATCATTAACTTGTCCAACACATGCAATCAATTCAAATTCTAGTAGTGCACACTTTAGCTTAGAGCAACTTCAAATTCAATAATTGACAGTATAACACATAGAAAAGCAGGTTGATTTATCGGAAACACTAGAAATTATGTGAAACAGAGGCCTCCAAATATAGCACAACAAATTCAAATTCAAATTCAAATTCAATGATGCACGGCATTCACAATGAACGACACATAATTGTGAACCGGTTCTTTACTTAACTAGAAAATACAAGCAACCATATTAAATAACAATGGACTAACTTATCAATCCCAATTCTATTTGTAGATTCTCGACAAACCATCACCTCCAGTTATAGAACCTCCTTTCACTGGCCAACATAAGATCATTAGAAACTAAATTATTGAACAACAATTTGGAAGTGAGACTGTTTTAAGTATACTCATAGCTAGCTCACATAACTAAAGGGAAAGCCAAGATAGAGACATCTGCTCCTCTGTAGCTCAGGGGCCTTGATCTATTATAGTCTTCTTGCCCTGGCATTCAAATCCATATGTAGCACAACATGTGTTTGGAAGACATTCCCTAAGAGATTTTGGAGATTGACAAAATTTATCCGTAGTAAAGACTTTGTTTCTGATGTCAAATATTTTTCAGATGGGTAATAATGATGAGTTTGCCTATAAATAGAGGCTTCATCCCCTTATTTCCATACCCCCACTTCTCCCTCACTCACACACACACACACACTCTCTCTCTCTCACGCCCCCACCCTCTCTTGCCGCGTCTCCCACTTTGGTCTCATTCTCACACTCACGCCCTCATTGTATGTCAAATTTTTGGTTGAATTTGTGCACATTCTTAAATGACCGAAATTAAGCATGCTTTCATATCTTGATATAGGATTAAAGTCTTATCATGTGCATGCTTTCTCATGCTTGTTCGGGTCTTTTAAAGAAAAAAATATCATGTTAATGCCTTCTTAACTTTTTAACTACACATTACAAGTTTCGTGTGCATATGTGGTTCACCATAATTGAATGTCATTTCGTATGTGAAAATCATGTCACAATTGTACTAGTTACACTTTTAGAAATTTTCAAATATGTCATTATAAGTCTTAGATCATCTTGTATTGATATTGAATTGTATGACATTTTCGCATACTGACTTAAGCTCAAACGATTATCCAAATCACTTGTCACATCAATTCTAGGTTGTGTGTGATTTTCATGCCATTTGTGCGTTACATGAATGATTTTAAGGCTTAATAATGCATGTTTATGTTCTGGTTTTTAATGATTGGCATGCACATTTTTACAAACCTTGATCTTAGAGCACTAGGTTGACCTTGATTGGACCTGAGCCCTTCTAAAGAAGTTGTAAAGCACACTTGCCGCTGCCTCACTGCACGTCCAACTCTTGGAAAAACCATCCTTAGTTCATCGAAGGTAAGTAGAATTCCTAAACCTTGGCTAAGGCAAGATGCTACGTCATTGAGTTTACTCGTGTGCTTACCCATGAGTAGTCATTTACATGTCGCTCCATTTTGTATGGTTTGCTCATGTGTTGATTGATTTATGCCGGGGACACGAATCTCATTTGGTCATAGATCGAGATTGAGACGTATCGATCTGAGCCTCACTTGGTGGAGGGTCGGCGTTTAGACGGGGCGGTTCGGGCTTTGCGTCATGAATTGTACCTGGCATATTATATAGTTACGGTATCGTAATACATGACATGCACTTGTTTGAGCATGCCATCAGGCCTTGTATGTGTGGGTTAAGATGGAAGATAATAAACCAACTTGTGCGACACATGATATGTGATCATTCAATGAAAGAAGAAAACTGTCGTCACATAGCGTTGGTAGCGATGCCTCGTTCGTGAGAACAAGAAGCCTTGGTTGAGCTAAGATGTCTGGGTTAAGCCCGGATGCCTCGGGTGAGCTAGTCTCGGGATGCCTCCGTTGAGCCACGATGCCCTGGTCGAGCCTGGAAGTTTAGCTTGAAGCTAGATGCCTCGATTGAGCTGGGATACTCTAGTTGAGCCAAGATGTATGTTAATGAACCTTTTTTGCATGCCGGTATATTTATTACTCTGTAACTTAGTGTGTTCATGGATAAACCTAAGGTAAGCATGTATGAAAGTTACGCCGAAAGGACACATATATGTAGTTGAAGTGAAGCAGTAATATTGCTATCGATCTACCATTGATATTGTAATACGAGTACTGTACATGTTAGATTTGATGACAAGATGTCATCTTAATAGAGGATTAGGGGTTTTTATTTATTGAGTCTTGGACTCACCTCTTGTTTTTTAGACTTGTAGGTATGGAAGCCTCACACCAGTTTTGGGAGTTGAAGTTACGCTAAAGGAGATAGAAATTCCCTTGGCCTACACAAATATATGAGGATGATGTAAAAAGGAGATGCCTGTAAAAAGGGCTTGTAAATATACTAGCGTATGTAGTAATATGTTTTGTGTAGTGTTTTCTTGACTACTTGTTTGTTGTGTTGTATTGTGGTCGGGTGTTGATGTTGTAATGCTTCCGCGTGTGCTTAAATCGAAAACTAAAAAGAAATGGGTTAACAACGTGCTGAGACATTGCAACGATAACCATGCGACTTGGAGTTAGGGTCGTTACATATATGATAATAAATTATTAGAGAATATATATATATATATATATATATATATATATATATATATATATATATATAGCCATTATGGTGTAATTGCTAATTTGGTGATAAGGTCTACGGTTCATATTCAGAACGTAAATTTATTACATTGCACCGATGCCAAAACAAGAAATGAGGCAACTAATAAAAAGAGGAAATGTTTCGTGAGCAAAATGGTGGCAAAACCTAGCTTGTTCAATCAATTGTTCACCAACTGAGGAACAGATAATCAGGGAACATTTCTGGGAGTCAAATTAGTCTATGATCTGTTGATAAGGATTAATGAGGAATGCATGTCAACATCCCATAACTAGTAATATTCACATATTGGGAATCAAATTAGTCTATGGTCTGTTGATAAGCTTAATGAGGAATACACGTCAACATCCCATAACTAGTAATATTCACATAGTCACACGCACATATATATACTCACACACGCACATACATATACACATATATATGTGTGTGTGTATACATATATGTGTGTGTGTATATACACACACACATATATATGCATATATTTTATATACATATATATACATGTACATGTATACATACATATATATATGTGTGTGTGTGTGTGTGTATACACATTATATACACGTGTATATAATGTATATATATATATAGTACTTACACAAAGGTCACTTCTCAAGAATTAGTAGACCGATTGGGATCGTGACTGCGCGGCGACTCAAGCTATTTTGGATCACCTAAGCCAAACCTTGCTCAATCAATCGCACACTCGCTCCTTCACCCGGATCGTAGAGAGAGAAAGTCTTTAGAGAGAGAAGCTCTGGAAAGAAAGAAGCTTTATATTGCTGAAATGTTGGATGATACAAATGAGAGGGAGGGCACCCCTTCTTATACTCGAGGCCCTTTGATTACATCCGTTGATCTAGAATTTAACCAGCGGACGAGATCGCACCGCCTCAACTACCGACACTAATGGCGGCTACTAACCATCGACACTTATGACAGGAAACTATCAACTACCAACATAAATAGCTAGAGACTAATAACGATATTGCCCGCCCTTGGAAACTTCAGGAAGGAGACTTATTGGGAAGCCAAGGGAGCACAGGAAGTCCTCCACGGATGAGTCACGGTCGTCCCTCGGGAACCTCGTGGGTTGGACTTCTTTCGGACCGTGACACATGCTTCTATAAATTGCTTTTGGGTTTCTTCAAATCAAGAAAAAAATAGCAGGCAGCTCTGATACATACGCAAGCAAGCTATATATATGAATCTGTATCCCGTTGTCTTCACCTATTAAGGTCAAATAAATAAATGAACAAGTTGATTAATTTAATCGATTACCAACAATGAAATATACAGTCGCTGAAGGTTGCTGCAAGTTTGTTTCATCAGAGCAACTTCGATATATACATTGTAATTTGTTAGTGACTATTATGATTCTTTCCGCATAACCTTCTCATGGACTTCGCAAGTTTTGTTCTCCTATTTATAGTAAATTACCTCATTGATCCTAATTTCCTTCTGTACATCTTAGCATTCTTCCAATTATGGTAATTTTTTTTAGTTCTCCACTCATCGTAATTGTCCCAAGTGATGGTAATTTTCCTCATTTTCTCGTAAAGTCTGCGTTCCTATCAATCTTAACTTTCCCCTAAACATAGTCAACTACCTCCACGATAAGTTTCCCTCCCCTGTTCGGTAGCGAATTACTTCGTTCATCGTAACTTTCCTGTAGCTTTCGTAATTGTCCTCATTATTAATAATTTACCAATCAAATATTCTTTTGTAACTTTTCCTTAAAGGACATAATTTCCAGTTCGTCTTCATGACTTCTACAGCTCGTATAGCTCGTAATGTTCCATAGAAAATAGTAATCTACCTACGTTAATAGTAAATTTTCTTTTTGTTTGTAATCTACCCAACCGATCATAACTTTCATCTGGCATTCCCGATTGTCCTTTTACATTTGAGATGAGTTCCTTCATTGCAAGAATTTGGAGGCCTTTCTCCCTCATATGATCGAGTCTCATGAGCCATAGATCTAGTGTTACTACTTCTCCCGCATCATGAATATGGTCCTTGCAGACCTTAGCTCGTGTGTGGTAAAGAGCACAACTCTTTCTCCTCCTTGCTACAATGGGTGAGACAAGCTTCGAAGTCCCATCCTTAAACCGACTTTCCAATTCGTCATTGTCTAATTTTCTGGCAGCAATCGAGTTCAACTGAAGGTCCGGAATATGCCTCACATGCTCGAGCATTAGTTTCTTGCCCAAGCTAGTTTGAACGCACACATCACCAATTCCCACAATTTTCGCAACATCATATTTACCCATCTTTGCAAAGAAATCAATGCAAATATTATCACAAGTAGACCAACCAAACAAATCTTCTTGGGAACCTACCTCGGTAGTGTCATTCCACTCATGCTTGGCATTTACTCTTCTACTTTCTTCTTTTTGAGGATCGATACTCTTTCTTCATGTGGCCAGGCTTACCACAATTTCAACAATCATGCCTTTTCTTGACTTGGATCTATCACGGTTGTAGAAGTCTCGAGATTTAATCCTTCCTCTATGTTCTGAGACAAGAAGTTGCAGTTGAATGAAGTCCCACACTTTTCTACCGAGTCTCATATTCGAGCAAGTTAGATATCGCCATGTCCAACTTCTCTTTTCCAGTAAATGCTGATGGGATGAGAGTTGTCACTACCATCCCATAACTATCTGGTAGCAAACTAAGGAAGAACAATGCTTGTCGATCTGTGTAATCAGGCTTTGCCCCATCACTCTCTATGGGACCATGCATTTCCTTGCGATAAAGCATATCAAGCATCTTGCCTTCGCATGTCCTGTAGTGGGCACTATTTAGACTGCCCAGTATACTGGCATTCATCTCCATACTTCACCAAGGAATTTTCACGAATACCTAGTATTCACCGAACCTCGTCACTCTCTCCATAACGCAGACTATGGAGATTTATCCAATTCAGCGACATTGGTGATATTTTGTTTCCATAACTTAAAAAGTACTCTTCTGTTGGTTTTAACAGTATATCTTCTGTACTAGTTTCATTGCGAATTCGCAAATGTAGGTCCGTTGTAAGATTGTCCGGCAAACGCTAACACGACTGATGTTAGTCTTGCAAGGGTAGCCATCCGTCAATTAGTAAACAATTAAAATCGCTGAGCACTTGGATCTCTGCTTAAACATGAGACAGACAATTCTCCATTCTTTCTAAGTAAATAGACCTTTAGAAAATGGCCAATTCAGTAAAGGATCGCGTCACTAGCAGTGGCAGTGCTTACTGCTTAGGGATTCGACAGTTTTTTTGTTGTTTTTTTTTTGTCCTCCCTCAAGAAATGGAGTAAGTGAGTTTATTAGTATTGTTTATGCATATTTTATCAAATCAAGGAAGTATAAATTGAGATGTCATCGGGTTCACGTCCAACGGCAAGAAAAGTGAGATCATCCCTATATATAATTTTATTTTCGTCATATATCCTCATTTACAAATGAACTTAGTTAATAACCTTTTCTCCTAATTATTGATAGGAGGGGACATGTGTCGATCGGATGGAAAACTTGGGCTGGGATTTGCTAGTTTTAGGTAATAAAAGGAAAATTCCATTTCAAAAGCTAATGTGATGTGAAATGGCCGAAGTGGGAAATAAATGCAAACAACTGAGCGAGAAATAAAAGCAGAAAATAAACTTGACATAAATGTTTTATGTAGTTCGGCCTACCATGTCTACTTCATGAAGAGAAATCAACGAGTTGTTTTTTCATAATCAACTATAGGAGACTACAATCGCTCAGAGCAGACAATTGTCAAGTGTAAAAAAGACTCCAATTACACTCAAAAGATCTCACAAACTCAGACTATCTCCTTTGAAACACAACCCAATGTCTATTGTCCCTAATTTACATTTTTTGTAAGTTTTATGACTCAATTACACTTCCGTGATAAGTTTTAGGACTTTTCAATGAACATATCATGTGAAACATTTACACTTGTTTAAGCTACTAAATATTTCTTCACTTTGGAAATTATAAGATCTTACAAATGTCTATATAAAATAAAAATTGATAGCTAAATTAACTAGAACCTACTCTATAAGAAACTTCCATTGATGAGGTAATTTGGTAATTTTAAGGAAACGGCAGTTGGGCAAGTATAGAAAAGGGTAAATAATATATTTGTGGGAGATAAAAGGGCTCAATAGCCTATTTGCATAAAATATTGCAAAAATATAGTGGGTTTTCTTACTTAAAAATTGATTTCATTCTAGTTTTCAGGCAATGAGAATTTATTTCTTTCATAGATTCATGAAATTCTCGGCACCTTAAATCCAGTTATACGAAGACTTTACCCTCTACATTCAATGTAAATACGGAAATCTATTTATTAATTCCAACCCACCAATAACAAAGGGCTAATTCAGCACGACCTGTTTGAAAGAAAATGGCATACTAAAACCACATCCGCGTCCGAGAGAATCCTGAACACTCGTCCAATCCACGGACATGGATCAGCTGACACGTGTCCGATGAAAGCTTCGAGAGAGGGAACTTGCTGGGGCGGTGAAAAATATGCGAGCTCCGTATTTGGGATTTAATGAATTTCGTAGGCCTTATGTTTTAACCTTTCTCTAGTGGCCACAGTATCTTAATAGAAGCGGAAGGGTTTCGGACGTCGTCTTCTTCTCTAACCCGCCAATACTTGTACTCTCGCGAGTTTCCAATTTCGTGTTTCCTTTTGAATTTCTATTCATTTGTACGAGTATGTAGGAGCATAAATTCTTGACTCGTCTCTCATTTTTTGTGGTGCATTTTTGAAATGTGATTCAACTCGGCTTATTTTGACCATTGTTAAATTTCTAGGACATGATGTACATATCGACAGTAGGCATGCTGTTCTAGAGTGAGCAAGATGCCTGCTCTTTTCACAATAAATAAGCCGAAACAAGTAAGGTGCGTTGGAGTTTGTTCATATGGTGCTTACCCTTTTACAGAGAATGTTATGCACAGGACTCTCTGAATGTTTCAGTTAATGAACCTTAATTTTTAGCGCAAGTTGGATCATTAACGGAAGAGATTACGCTTTAACGTAATATGCTAAAATAAGAAATTAAATTTGATTCAATGCGATCAAGAAATGAAATTCAAGAACAGGTGATGGTCCACTATTTTTCAAGACACCAGTGAATGGAAGAGATTATGCATTCACGTCAAATGCCGAAATAAGAAATTAAATTTGATTGAACGTGATCGAGAAATGAAATTCAAGAGCAGGTGCGGTCCATTATTGGTTTTCTTTATTCTTTTTTTGATCGAATGGTCCACTATTGTTGAAATCACCAGTGAATGTCCTTTCGTTAAAAGAAATATAGGAATAGAAGGATTAAAGAAATTAGAATGAAAAGTTAGTAAAATAATTAATGGACAAAATTTTCAGTCCAGGCCCACCGCAGATTCCCAGTAGACAGCAGATTGGCCCGCGGAACGGAAGGAGTTTGTTTCTATATGCGCGCTTCAGCCATGTCGTGCCTTTGCACTAGTTGGAATTGCGATTTACCTATTAGGCCGAAGAGAGTGTTTTTGCCCGGCCAACCCGAATTGAAATTGTCTATCAAATGGACCCGGCACCGACAGTTCGAAATTCATGTGCAGGCCCGACCTCGAGAGCATGGACATATCTTTTGGGCCTGCCGATCCGCCAAGCCGATTCTCTTGATCCAGTGTTCCATAATAAGTGCCGGTGGTTCTCTTTACCTTTTAGCCACAAACGAAGCATGCCAGTAGACGAAATAGCATCAATTCATCTACTCCAAGACCTTATGAAATTAATTGTCATGCTCATAAGCACACACAGTCGATGTCGGATCCGGAAACTGAGCCGCGAACCACGTAGGAATCGGCATAGACATAACTTTTAAACACACTTGGTATTGTTAATGATAATGCAGCCCCGCATTAAACTAAAAGACGAGTTCCATGCATCATTGAAGCTTATACATCCCATACCAAGAGACAAGCAGTGTACAAATCAGTATATACATTACTTTTGAAAGTATATGTTTTCTCTGGTAATAGCACGCCGGTATGCATGATGTACAACAATCAAAACCACATTCATTTGTGTCTGCGTATGAATAAATCAGGTCCTACTGTTTTTTTTTTTTTTTTTTTTTTTGGGTTGATAACTTGGTCAACAAATTTTTTGAAAAAAAATATTTGAAATGTCAATAAAAAGATGGTTTGTTGATGTTCGAATCACAAGGGGTTGACTTTCGCAGCCGTTAGCCAAATGCTAAAAGCAAAACGGAATTGTGAAAGCTCGGGTTCGTTTCGGAGTGAAAATAGAGAGGGGGCTTATGGAGCGGCAGCCGAAGGAAATGCGACTTCTTTGCTCGATTTGCTCAAAGACGATCTACTAATTCTTGATAGCATTTATGGTGTGGTTTTATAGTAGGACTCCATTACATACAACAGCATTGTTTGGACACGTGAAATTCGTGGACGAGACTCTGGAACAAGAATCCGAGGTTGTAGGAGAGTCAAATTCTTAGAAATTACCAACCCTACATCTCACGACAGCTAAAATTTATCTGGGAGTAGTAAAGAAATTGTCAAGCGCTCATGTTGACATGTGTTACGCTCATGCTTTAATGAAATTTTTAGGCGCTATGTTTTAACCTTTCTCTAGTGGCCCAAAATCTTGCTAACCAAGGAAGTAAGTCAATGAACAGAAGTAGATTTCCATTCATTTGTATGAGTATGATGTATGAGCATAAGTTCTGGGAAAAATGCTAAAAAAATCTTAAACCTTTTACATTTGTGTCAATTTAGTCATAAATATTTTTTTGGTGCCAATTAAGTCATAAACTTTTTTACGTTATGCCAATTCAGTCATTTCCGACACATTTTGGCCAGATTTTGCTGATTGGACGCCGGCCGGTGATGTGGTATGATTAACGCCGACGTTAACAACTTTTAATAATATTTTAATATTTTTTTGATTTTTGATTTTTGATTTTATTTTTCTTTTTTCCTTCTCCTCTTCTTCTTCCAGCTGGTCGCCAGTGACCAGCCTTAGTGGGATTCTTTGATGGCAATAACCCATCTCATCTACGAAGACATGGAAAGCTGAATGTGATGGTTTTAATTATATGGGCTTAAGTTGGCCCGCCCACAATGGGCCTAAAAGCCCGGCCCACGGGAATAAGGCCCGTGGATGGAGGGACATATAAAAGGGATGAGAGAGAGGGAGAACACACCTGTTGGAATCAAATGTACGTTGTTTCTCTCCCTCTCCTCCCAAGAAGAAAAACAAAAGGCAAAAGGCAACTTCTTCTTCCCTTCACGGCGAATTGTCGTCATCGGATCGGAACAGGGCTGAATTCTCTTCTTCTTTTCGGCGTCGGTGTCTAATCTGTGGCTAACAAGGTACGCTCGAATCCGTGGTGTGCTTTACGATCAGTGATACGTGACTTTATTCCCGGGCTTGTCTTCCGCGTTCGTTTAGGGGCTCGATTTAGTGTCGAATCCGGTTTTATGGGGATCCGTTATTCCCTTCATTGGTATCAGAGCCTTAGTTCACGTTTTTCCCGACTTGTTTGATGTTTATGATTGTTTTTTCGCAAAAAGCACTTCGGCCGTACGGATCGGGGCGAGAAATCCCGACACCCGAGCGTTGTTCGCCCAATTTTTCGAGTTTTCGTAAGTCGAAATCGAATTCTGATGGCATAGGGAGAAAGGGGACGTCGAGACGAGTCCGGCGACATGTTGCACGCCGCCGGGAGATGCCGCACGCGCCCACACGCGCGGCCACAAGGCGCTGCGCGTGGGCGCGATGCGCCCCCGAGGCGTCCGGGTTCGCCCGGCCAAGTGTGGCACACGCGCTGTCCGCGAACCGGCACGTGCGAGGCCGCCGGGCCGGGCGCCGGCACGCCGGTCCACGGACCGACGCGTGCTGACGTCACCCAACGGTCGGTAACCGCTGGGGTGACGTCATCGCTGATGTCAGCACCAACGACGTCAGCCGGACGGTCCAGGCCGGCGACCCGACCCGACCGACCTGCGGACGCTGGCACGCGCGCGGCACGTGCCGGCTGACGTCTGCATGACGTCAGCCCGCACACGCGCGCGGCACGTGCCAGGTGACGTCTGCGTGACGTCAGCCCGCGCACGCGCTCGGCACGTGCGATCGGTTCGTCCGACCGGCCCGACCGGTCTGACCGGCCCGTCCGGTCCGACCCGACCGGCCCGGCGACCGACCCGTTGACCGTGACGACCGTTGACGACCGTTGACCGTTGACGACTGTTGACCGTTGACCGTTGACGACCGTTGACCGTTGACGACCGTTGACCGTTGACCAAAAAAAAAAAAAAAAAAAATGTTTGTTTTTTTTTTTTTCAATTATGTCAATATGAGTTATATGTAATCCATTTTTGTTCTGCATTTGTTGCGGGAACAATGCCTCCCCTTCGCTTACGCACGCCTATTCGCGTAATTACCGATAAACAAAAGGAAAGGCTTTCTAAGTTGATAGGCGAACCGACCGATTATCGATGGGAGAATGGTGACATAATTGATCATGTTCTTGAAGTCAACGGGAAGATACAAGAGGTCATATGGAATGGTCGTCCCATGCCACGCCGAGATGGTGCGATTTTTCATTAACACTCTTCCACCCGAATGGCAAGATATGTTGAATCGCATATGGGATGTCAACGGAGCTGCTTCATATAAGAAAATTGTGATGGATTTTGTAAAAGAATATTACTGCATTGTTACAAGGGAAAAGATCCAGAATTTGAACAAAAGAGGATCTTTCCCAGTTCGTGTGCTGGCTTGGTGTTAGATGTATTGGCTGTCTTTTGTTTTGTTTAAGTGTGCTTTGTGGACATCTTATGTAATGTTAACTACCCGATTGTTGTTGATGTAGCAACCTATATGTTAACAGTATTATGTGAAAGCATTATTATTATATTGTATGTCAATTATCTGTTGCTTTCTGTTATTGCTGGTTGCTGTTGGTAGTTAGCTATGGGTAGTTATAGAAGTTTTTGTAGCTTCATAGAATTGATTTTGCATATGACAATCATATTAATGATAGTTTTAAGTCAGGATTTTTGGAGGATGATTGGAAACGTAGTGACCTTTTGATTCTAAAACCTTACTTGAAATTATTCATTAATATGATGGGTCTCAATGCAAAAGGGATGCATAAATGATAGGCATTAATAACTCGTGCACATATGTCGATGTGTTCGAGATCAATGGCTTCAGCCACAAAGAGCATAGTTGCCGAGCTGAACAAAGGTGAAAAGCTCAATGGTGACAACTATGAAATTTGGCAAATGAAAATTCAATATGTGTTGGAAAAGAGAGACAAAAACGTTCTTTGAGCATGGAAAATGCTCTTGCCATGTTATGGAAGATCTTGAGGATGCAAGCAAAGTGATTCGTTCCTTGCCTCGTGGGAGCATATGAAAGTGCCACCTAATGAAAATATCAAAACCTTCGAGGATCAATGCATCATCTTGAAGGCATTTGAGCAGGAAACAAAACTTTCTCATGCTAGTTCTAGCTCAAATGGAGCTTCAAACTCTAAGCGCAAGCGCCCTATTGGTTTGATAAAGGGGGAAAGGCAAGGAATCCAGTCCTTCTTGCAAGAAACCAAGAATTAACCAACATGAAGAGAGGAAAACGTCCTCGCAAGAAAAAACATCCTCATGTGAAGAATATCTCAAGGGTGAAATGCTACAACCGTGACAAGAAGGGTCACTATGCCCGCGAATTGTTGCGAGCCAAAGAAGGTACACACCCTTTGTGCTATTGGGAACTTTGCATATGTGTCAAGTTTTATATTCTTGATGAATCTAAGGATAGAGGATCCTGTAGTGAAGGATGGAATTCCGACGAGTTCCAACTAGAACTAAGTGGATCTATGTGGGAAACAACTCCGAGCTGAAGTGAAAGGAATTGGCACATGCCAACCGAATATGCGTGGTGGACGCACTTTGTTCCTTCATGATGTGTTGTATGCTCCGGAGATTCGTCGGAATTTAGTGTCTGTTTTTAGTGTTGGTTAAGTTTGGTTTTAATGTGAACTTCCATAATAGAGGTGTAGATTTGTATATGGATACAAACTACTATGGTCGTGGTTATTTTCTGGATGGTTTCATTGTATTAGATATTGATTATGTTAATGCAAATGTTTGTTATTCCCTTCTCACATCTCCCAATTCATATGATAATGATGTGAATGTATGGCATGCTAGACTTGGTCACATTGGCCAACAGCGCATGAATAGACTAGCCAAAGAGGGCTTGTTGGGCAACATTGAAAAAGTCGATTTGCCCATATGTAAGCATTGCCTAGAAGGGAAAACGACAAAGAAACCATTTGGAAAAGGTAAGAGAGCTGAATTTCCTCTGCATTTAATCCATTCGATGTCTCGTGGTCCAATGAATGTGAGAGGAAGGCATGGGGCTGTTTATTTCATCACTTTTATAGATGATTATACTCGATTCGGATATGTCTATTTGATTTCTCATAAATCTGAAGCAATAAGTTGTTTCAAGAGGTTTATGAACCTGGTAGAGAATCAATTAGACAAGAAAATAAAAGCATTGAGATCCGATCGAGGTCGAGAATATTTATCTCGATGAGTTCAGAAAATTATGTGATGAAAAAGGAATAGAAAGACAGTTGTCTATTCCATATACTCCTCAACAAAATGGTGTTGCGGAGAGAAGAAACAGAACCCTACTGGAAATGGTTAGGTCCATGATGGCGCATGCTAACTTACCCATTACTTTTTGGAGTGATGCGTTGTTGACTGCTGCCTATATACTTAACCGTGTGCCTTCCAAATCAGTTACTTCCACTCCATATGAGTTATGGACAGGTAGAAAACCGGACTTAAGTTTTCTTAAGCCATGGGGTTGTGCTGCCTATACACACGAGTCCTCTCACAAGTTTGGGAAATTGAGTCCCAGAGGAAAGAAGAGTATTTTCATAAGATACTCGGAACACTCAAAAGGGTATGTGTTCATAGGTGAGCAGGAAAGTGGGAGCATAACTGAATTTGAATCACGGGATGTCACATTCTTGGAGGATGAATTTCCTAAGAAGGGCGAAATAGGTGAAGAATACTCCCTATTTGAAACCTTGGACCGAGATAATGATATTAATGGAGTTCGTCCAAGTGGGAGTAATTTGAGAAGTGATGAATTGAATTCAACTCATTCTCAATTGCAACCACATAATGAGACGACATCATCATTACCTAATCCAAGTGGGAGCATAATGGGAATGATGTGCAAAGTGTACAATCTCTCATACGGCGAACAAGTTGCCAAAGTATTCCCCGTCGACGTTTTGACATTGAAGGGGAAACTTTTATGGTTGCTCCACAAGATGAGGATGAGCCAAGAAATATTAATGAGGCTCGAATTGCCCTAGTAAGGAAAAAAATGGATTCATGCAATGGAAGAGGAAATGGAGTCAATGAAATCAAACCAAGTCTCTGGGAACCGGTTGATCTTCCAAAAGGACGCAGAGCTATTGGGAACAAGTGGGTTCTCAAAATAAAGCGAAAGGCTGATGGCTCGATAGAAAGGCATAAGGCTCGCCTTGTGGCGAAGGGGTATAATCAACAGGAAGGAATTGATTATGAAGATACGTTTTCTCCTGTAGTGAGATTTACCTCAATTCGCATTATTCTGGCAATAGTAGCAAGTATGGATCTTGAGTTACATCAAATGGATGTAAAGACTGCTTTCCTCAATGGAGAATTAGAGGAAGAAATATACATGGAACAACCTACTGGTTTCATAGTGAAAGGCCAAGAAGAAAAGGTATGTCGACTTTTGAGATCGATATACGGCCTTAAGCAGTCATCGAGACAATGGTATATACGTTTTCATAATGCCATAATGGCATATGATTTTACAATGATTGATGAGGATCATTGTATATTTATCAAAAGATCCAAGGATCAATTTGTGATCATATCATTATATGTTGATGATATATCGATTGCCGGAAGCAATATGGAGTTTGTTCATACCGTCAAGAGTTGGTTGTCTTCCAACTTTGAGATGAAGGATATGGGTGAGGCTGCATACATTCTTGGAGTTAAGATTTCAAGAGATCGTTCGAAGAGATCGTTGTCTCTTTCGCAAGAAACATATATAAATAAAGTTCTTGAACGATTTCGTATGCAAGATTGTAAACCCATAGACACTCCTATTGCAAAAGGTGAAGGATTGAGCCATAGACTGTATCCGAGGACTCCACAAGAAAAGGAACAAATGAAACATGTTCCTTATGCTAGTGCAGTTGGGAGCTTGATGTACGCTATGATGTGTACAAGACCCGACATATGTTTTGCAATTGGAATGGTGAGTAGATACCAATCCAATCCAGGTCCAGCACATTGGAAAGCCGTTAAGAGAATACTGAGGTATCTAAAGGGAACTGCTGATTATATGTTGAGTTATCAAGGAAAGGATCTGCGACTCGAAGGCTATTCTGAAACTGATTAGGGAGGAGATTTAGACGAAAGGAAATCTACCTCTAGGTTTGTTTTCTTATTGAATAATGGCACCATATGTTGGAGCAGTAAGAAACAAACGTGTATAGCCTTGTCCACGATGGAAGCTGAGTCCGTGGCATTATCGCAGTAATACAAGAAGGAGTTTGGCTTAAGAGATTTTTGGATCATTTAGGTGTTATTGAAAAGCTGCAAATCCATTATTAGTTAATTGTGATAGCCAAGCAGCTATAGCGTACATCAAAGATCCAAAATATCATGGCAAGACCAAACATATAGATACCAAGTATGACTTTGTCAAAGATATGGTTGCACGAAAGGATGTGAACTTACAGTACATATCTACGCATAGAATTGTAGCAGATCCTATGACAAAGCCAATACCTAGAGATGTGTTTTGTGGTAATGTAAAATCTCTAGGATTGCGTAGAGTCTGATGTACTGGATATTATAACTTCCCTGAGTTGTTCACATTTAATGAATTTGTGTTTCATTATTAATGCCTATGAATCTTTGTTTGATCTTTATGCATCTTAATGCTCAGTGCATTACATTAAGTTGAGAAAGTATGTCGGACAGATATAAGATTAGCCCACTCACACGGGTAATCGCCTCTATTTACTATGTGATAAATGGAGATGAGACGGTTTTTAAGCTTATTATCTAGGTGATAATCGAGAGCTCAAGCTTAAAATATGTATGTCGCCTTAACTATGTGTTAAGATGAGGACATAATACTGTACTATGTCCGAAAGTAAAATAACCCACATATTTTACTTTATCTGTCTAAGATGCCAGATGTGAGTTCTGATGAATTTTGTGAATGAGTAAATACGTGAACTCAAGTTAGACATTGGGTATGTCTGAACTGTCATCTGTACGGTATTGAAAAATGGTGAGACATACGCTCCATGGGAAAGGAGTTAATACCGTAATACGTATTTCATACTACGTATGCATGAGACGACCAATAAGAGTGGCAAAAGTTTGATCTCAACTTTCATGCCGTATGAGACTCTTGAGGAATAGAGTTCCTCATTTTTAGTGCCCTCATGACTTTTGCTTATTCTCAAGATTTCCATTTAGTGTTTGCTATCTTAGGATGTTGCCAATGGTCATGAGTTGATTCGATCTAATGGGACATTTCTAGAAAAGCAAGTTGAACTGAAATTGAGAGTTTGAAGGAAAGAGGAAGATCGGATTTGGAGAATCACATTGTGGTTTTGTATTCACCGGTCGACCAATTATGACTGTCTTTGGGATAATCATAATTGTGAATACAATATATATATATATATATATATATATATATATATATATCATTGTTTAAATGAGATCAAGAGAGATATAAATGTGATCGATCGATCTAGGGTACTGCATACTAAATTTACTCGGAAAGTGATGCCCATTATGAGCTGCTATATATTCCTAACAGATATATAGCAACGAGCTCTCAAAGTATGCTGGTCGCACGGATTATTCACCGGTATGAATGTTGAAGAGAGGTAAAGAGAATTCTGTTCCGCCCACCATGCAAGTGGGAGTTGATGGACTTTCAATTGATGGGCCTAAGTAGGGCCTGTCCGCCCATGTTGGTTTTGGTCCACCATGTGCGAGTGGGAGATGATGGTTTTAATTATATGGGCTTAAGTTGGCCCGCCCACAATGGGCCTAAAAGCCCGGCCCACGGGAACAAGGCCCGTGGATGGAGGGGCATATAAAAGGGATGAGAGAGAGGGAGAACACACCTGTTGGAATCATATGTACGTTGTTTCTCTCCCTCTCCTCCCAAGAAGAAAAACAAAAGGCAAAAGGCAACTTCTTCTTCCCTTCACGGCGAATTGTCGTCATCGGATCGAACATGGCTGAATTCTCTTCTTCTTTGCGGCGTCGGTGTCTAATCTGTGGCTAACAAGGTACGCTCGAATCCGTGGTGTGCTTTACGATCGGTGATACGTGACTTTTCCCGGGCTTGTCTTCCGCGTTCGTTTAGGGGCTCGATTTAGTGTCGAATCCGGTTTTATGGGGATCCGTTATTCCCAACAGAATGTTTGTAGCGAAAAACAACAGCCAACATCGCCCATACTTTCTCGGTGCAAAGCTGAATGTCTGTTGCCTCATCATGCCTCTGTCCTGATGATCCCGGCCTGAGAGCACTCATTGCAGAACCTCCATGTATGGAGCTTCCCCCCGCCATTTCCTTCTAAATCCTTTCCTCTCTCTCGTGGCCGATTCTGATCAAGTCGATGAACAAATGCCACGGAGAGAGCATGGAACGGGCAAAACAGAATCAACCGCGGCATACATGCATTCCACGAGAATGTCCTTCAACCAATGGATCGCCAGCGTTCCCCATTAAAGAATGCCCCGCACACCGAACGCAGCGACAGGCATTTCAGACCCAATCCACCCATGTGCAGTTCGAAAGTTCGCCCGAATCCTCCACCGGGGAACGAAATAAGGAAATCTAATCGGGAAAAGCAAGAACAAAAGACGCAAATGCTTTGAGCATGCAAATGCGCTGGGAATGAAATCGAGAGAAGGAGAAAGTACTGGCAGGAGACATGCCGCACTTTTTTTTTTTTTTTTTGGCTCAAAAAGAGAAACCTATATCCAGATATTTTCATGAAAATCAAACCGAGCGTTAAAATCCCCCAGGAGAGTTCATACTCCTAGACAATAAAAGGCAATACTTCCCGTTTCACCGAGAATGTGAATTTACCCAAGAAGCGAAATATCTTTCATCGAAAAAAATCGATCTTGTGTTTTTTTTCAATGGGTTTCGTGTCGATCTTGAGCAAGGAATTGCTAGACCTGAAATTTTAAAGTAAATGAAAAATGAGCGACTTTAAGGTGCGGAAAAATTAAATGCATGAAGAACAAAAGGAAATTGTCGTGAACAAACGAATAACCTTAATTGACTTGATGTTAGGGCGTTGAAAGAGATACTACAATACATATAATGGATATTTATTTATAATCTATAATACTACAATACATATAATGGATATTTATTTATAATCTATAAAGTAATGGTTACATATAAATGGTTACTACCCCACTAATAACTATGATTGCGTTCTCCAATATTTTAGGCTCTATTTCCACACATGAATAACCCATATCCATGAGCAATTATAATTTTCCATCTCACTAAGATAACTACCACTTGATGCTGGTACCATCATTCGGCATTTTAGTTAGACGTGCGCTTTTGTATATTCTCTTTGCCCAATACATGGTAAAATTCATGACGACTTACCACTCCTTTGCTTTGTAGCTAAGCCATGGTATTCGTCGGTCATTCCCTGCTCGTTGTCGATTACCCTTTGATGTAGGTGTTGATTAACTCGTGTCCTTCAAATATCTGCTTGTATCACTCTTGATTAACCGATCATGTCCCATCATTTATCGATAACAAAGAGTTGGTTATTTTTTTGTACACACACTTTCACACTGCCTTTTTCTTTGCAAGTTGGTTTTATCCTTTTAATTCTAGCAGAAGTGTTCGATATTTACCTGCTGGCCATTGATAGTCATGTCCTAAATTTCCTTTCTGATTTCAAGTTAGAACAATGATGTTTAGCGGACCGATTAAGTTCAGTTTTCCTGATCAAAATTTTTTCCTGATACTTGTTTGACCTGTCAAGCCATGCATGGCAATTTACTACATGTCCAGAATAACGACCAAGTCATTTATTTCTTGATGTCCAACTAGGAAAAAAATTCAATCTTGATGGGTTCTCTTTGACCAACAGGCTCTACATTATTAGAATATTTAAATATTAAAATATGCATCTATCTAACAGTTTGAACTTTTAAATAGCTGACACTGGTCACACAAAACCCCACTTGCTATTAGAGCATGAGATGTTTGTTAGAGTAATTAAAATATTAAATAACGCATTCATCTAATAGTTTAAGCTTTTAAATAATCGGCTGTGTTCTCACCAAATTCTCATGTAATATTAGAACTTGAGATCTTGAGTTCAAATCTTTGTAGGCCCCATTTACCTCCTCAACTAAATATGTCCAAAAGACTAAACTAAGCGTGAGGGGGAATATTAGTGTAATTAAAGTATTAAACTACACTTTCAGTTCAAATCTTTCTAGGCATCATTTGCTTCCCCAATTAAATATGTCCAAAAGACCAAACTAAGCATTAGGGGGACTATTAGCGTAATTATAATATTAAACTATACTTTCATTTAATAGTTTAAATTTTTAGAATAGTTAGCGACAGTCCCATAAAATTTAACAGTGTTAAGCTTGAATTTTTCCAAACCCCTTATTTGCCTCCCATTATATATTACCATGTCACGACTAAAAAATTGATGAAACTTTTTATTTGCAAGCTCACATAAGGGAACTGTGCTACTATGTGAGGCTAATGTACCTTAAAGTACAGTGGGAGTTATTATTTGAAGAATAATATCATAAAATAGAGACTCCTTTATCATGTTGTAAGGAATAACAAACTAGAGTCTGCCAATTCAATCTATAAGTTGATTGATGAAATCGATCCTTGTAATTTTAGCATTGTGTAGCAATCACCAAGCTCTCAAGAAAAGCTAATGAACCTATATATGGTGGATGAGTTCAAGAAAATAAAGAATTTTTTGTGGGCTAATGACATGATCTAAAAATTCGTTTGTGTCGATATATGAACTAGTAATGTCATATTGTTTTTGTGGGCTAATGACATGGTCAAAAAAATTAAAGAATTTCCATTGGTCAACAAAACAATGGTTCTGTTAAGGATGTTGATGTTCGACTCAGGAGGAGTTGACTTTCGTGGTTGTCTCAAAGCCAAATGCTAAAAGCAAAATGCAATTATGAAGCCCGAATTTGCCTCGGAGTGAAATAAAGAGGTGGCTCTGCAAAGCAGCATCTGAAAGAGATGCACCTTCTCTGTTTGATCTGACACCATCTCACCTCCATCATGTTAAGAATGAAACTCAAAAGAGTAGATACGCTCACCGACAAAAGCAACCGCAAGCAAATCAAACAATCTAAATGACCATTTTGTTTTGCTTTGAAAGCTATTGGATGATCTAATCCTGAAACATCGTTGATTTTGTTCACTTCAAGTAGTAGGCATTGAGTGCCACGCTCATCAACAAGCTGGCAATTCAACAGCATTCTCATAAACTAACCAAGATATACAATCATCAATTATCAAGGAATATATATGTATGGTTTTGCTAGCATAACAATTTTTAGACTACTATGAGAATAACAACTCTTAAAGGAATGAATCCCACAATTCTCACAGTTATTAAAGACTGTCAACCGATCATTTTCAAAGCTACTAGGATGTAATTGCTAATTAGGTCATATGGTCCACGGTTCATATTCAAAGCCTAAATTAATTACATTGCACCAATGCCAAAACAAGAACTCACGCGACTAATAAAAAGAGGAAATGTTTCATGAGCAAATTAGTGGCAACACCTAGCTAGCTCAATCAATAGTTCACCAATTGAGGAACGGATGATCACAAAACATTTCTGGAAATCAAATTAGTCTTAGATCTATCGATAATGATTAATGATGTCAACATCCCTTAACTAGTAATATTCACATACTCATATATATACACGCATGTGCATACACAAAGTTCACTTCTCAAGAGTCAGTAGAGACAAATTGCCGGGGATAGACTTCTATAAATTGCTTTTGGGTCTCTTCAATTCAAGATAAAATAGCAAGCAACTCTGATACATCCTGCAAGCAAGCTGTATATGAATCCTTATCCCATTGTCTTCACCTATCAAGGTCAAATATATATATATAACAAGACGATTGATTTCATTGATTATCAACAAAATAAATATGTGAGTCCAAACGCAACCGTACATATCAACAATGAAATATTTAATGTCATTGAAGTTGTTGCAAATTCGTTTCTTCAAAGCAACTTCTATATACATTCTGGACTAGTGCCATTGTGAATTGGCAAGTGTAAGTCCGTTGTCTGATTGTCTGGCAGTGCTCAAGGATTTGCCACAGACGTCATTGGCTTCGTCAAAATGCTCGTGCAGCATAACTACTCTCTTTATAAAGAAAAAGGTTGCTGCGTATAGCTTTAGATAAGAACAGACCTGAGGTTTCGATATGAACTAGCCAAGTGAATGTGTCACCCCTCACCACCAAAAAAAGTGAAGACGACCGAGACTAACTCGGTCTTTTGTTGGTCGGCTCACTTCAAGATCAAAGCAACTTTATCGATCGCGTGATGCACGGGATGAAGATGATGAAACAATTTCGTCGGCAAAAATATGACATGAAGTACAGTAAGATACTATGAGTAAATTGAGAGATGACAACGATAGTTCATATCATATTACTCATTGCCACTCTTAATTATTCTTTAGCTCCCATCGGTGGTAAACATTTATGGCCTAGATATGGAGGAGACGGTGTAAGGAGACAAGTTGCACTAAAAGTGTGTTTGTTTCAGGGAAAACTTATGATAAAAGAAATTACTTTTTAGGAAATCATTTCTCAAGAAAATGTTGTCTCCTTTTCAAGATAAGGAATTTGTTTTCTTAATTTTAAACATGTTTCTTTTTACTATAAATGGTTTCCGTCAATTGATCATTTTGTAGTAAACCAAATGCTTGAAAGTCTAGGGAACTAAGTCACGAATTTTTTTTTTCAGTCAAACAAACACTTTTTTTTTTGTCGGTCATATTCTACTTATATTCTAACTCTCACTCTCAGATTTTTGTCATGCCTTCTTACAAGGCGTGAGAGTTAAAACCCACACTTGAAACTAAATCGTCCTCACCCCAACCCCCCTGAGAAGGTGGTGATTCGAACCCCCCACCTCCATGGAAGGGTGGCCACTAAAACAAACACGTCTTAAGTCTATCTTTGATCCGGAGCTTATCCAGTTTAACTTCACCTAAGGGTTGTGTGACTGAGTTCAATATGAGGTGCATCGGTGACCTTTTTGATTAGATTTAGAGCAAGGAGGTGAAGTTATTGTAGGACGCGTGATTGCTTTAGGAGTTTCTAACATCATGGAATTAAGGAAATGTGGAGCAACTAGAGTGGGATTATGCATGAATTCCAACTACCGTGGAAAGAAATCCCAAGAGTATAAATAGAAAGAACGCAAAGAAAGAGAGGACGGTCAGGTCGTGCCAAACCTCCGCTAAATTTTCATTTCGAAGCATTTTCTTTTTGAGCCAATGTCTTTTCATTCTAGTTTTAATTTTAAAGTTTGTTATTCTTAATGTTCATTGTGAATACCAATGTAGCTTTTATTCCAGAGCATCAGTGTACCTGTAATTTTGAGAATATTTCAATTTTGGTTTTTTTTTTTTTTTTTGATTCCTGTGCTTACACTCTCATTTTTAATTTCAGTGTTTTGTTTGGTCAATAAACATAATTTTGTATCATAAAGAAAGTCTTCTAGACAAAGATAAAGTAATTGGGATATGCATTTTTTATTCCGACTTTTTTGTGTTGCTGCTTTCCACGGCAACATTATTGCCCTCCGTAGGTGATCAACCCCAGGACACACTCTGCGAATCACACAGACATAATAGAAAAACGGATTTCAGAAGATACATATAAAAGAGTCTATGCATTTGTACACCGCTAAGATGTGATCAAAACCACCGCAGTAAACAAGAAATGGATCTGATATAAAAATCCGGGGCTAAACAGAAGTATATCAGAAACGGCGTTGGAAGTCTAAACCCAGTCGGGACATTGTCCAAAAACACTTGGAATGCAACAAGAAAAAAGGCAAGCGACGTCGTGTGCCGGGAACATGGATGATTGGCCTTCCACATGTCAAACGTTTTCAGTTCCAGTCCGGCCCACGGTGGAGTGCTCAAATGATTCAAATGAGAATTGTCTTTGGTTTGGGGAAATCAAAGAGGAGCAAGAATAGTAAAAAGTAGCCGGTAACATGGATGATTCAGTTAACTCATGGGAAAAAAAGAGCAGAAATTGTTATTAACTTTAATTTAACTTAATTGAAAAGATTCTGTGGCTTTCACAATATAATTGTATTTCATTTTTTTCAACTATTTTAGAAACTTAAATTGACATTTTCTCCAGGAATAATGCATTCTCAAGTAGAAACTAGATGAGCTCAATGACATATCTTTGTATCTTTACATGCTTAAGCTATTGCTTGAGGCACCAGTTTTCACGGTCGATTTCATGTGCTTGCATCTAACCTATTTTAGCGAGTTGAAATTTGAATGCAAGCTATTCTTTCATCTCCAGCACTCACGATATATTAAATAGAAATTCATACGTAAATATGCGATGAGATCTAGGATGAGCATAAATAGTGAGGGTCTCGAGACAATAAGAATTCCCATATGAGTTAGAAATACCAGAGACGTGTTGCTTTGCTCAGAAGCAATTGAAAGCAATTGAAGCCTTAAAGATGGACATGGCCGATACGTGAACTCCCATGATATTGCGATTGCCAATTCAAGGAAAGTACGTGGAGGAGTGTGAAGAAGCAACTCGGACTACGACGTAATAGATCAAGTTGGGAAAACTTATAATCAAATGTTGAACCAAATCGAGATAGCCTGATCAAGTAGAAACTCTCTATTTGGTTCAGAAATGAAATTCCATTCGGTTGCACTTTGGTCAAATCTGGCATTGTCCCGTTAGGTTTCCAGAAAACAATGTGGGAGTGCTCATTTTGTAAAATCCCATATCCCTCATCCTTGGACCGACTTTCCAACTCGTCATCATCTAATTTTCTAGTAGAACTCGAGTTCAACCAAAGATGCGGCCTCACATGCTTGAGCATTATTAGTTTGTTTCCCAAGCTAGTTTAAAGACATACATCTCCAAGCCCCACAATTTTGCAACATCTTGATGACACAGAAAATAACACCTGGGGTGCATGACATGAGGCAGTGGAATCTATTATGACCCCAATCCAACTCGCAGTTCGCTACAGCAAAACAATCACCATTGCAAGTAGACAAACAAAGAAGTCTTCATGGGAACTAATGGCGGTAGTGTAATGTGACCAGGATTACCGCAATTATAACAATTTATGCCATTTAGTGTCTTGGATCTTCCCTTGAACCAATCACGGTTGTAGAAGTCTTGAGATTTACTCCTTCCTCTATGCTCTGATACGACAAGGGTTTGTGGTGGAGAGGAGTCCCACACTTTTCTTCCGAGTCTCATGCTCAAGCAAGCTAAGATTTCTCTGCATCCAACTTCACTTCTCCATCAGATGCTGATGGGATGAGAGTCGTCACCAATATCCCATAACTATCTGGAAGCGAACTAAGGAAGAACAATGCTGGTACCTCATCATCAAACGCCATCTCCATAGTTACAAGTTCATTTATCAAGCTTTGCAACTCATTCAAGCGACTGTCATTGGAGTGCCCTCTTGATATGTTTCAAAGCGCCAAGCTTTTTGATAAAAAATAAAGCTTCTTGTTGGCCAATTTCCTCTCACACAACACTTCAAGTTTCTTCAATGGTGTTTTCCTAAAGTTTCATTCCCCAAATGGTGATAAACCATTACCTAATGAAACTTATCCGTTGCCTATTTAGCAACTACCATTGTTGACCTGTGCAATCAGGCTTGGCCTCGTCACTCTCTGTGGGACCGTTCACTTCCTTGTGATAAAGAAAATCAAGTATCTTGCCTTTCCATGTTCTGTAGTTGGCACCATTTAGGCTGACCACTATGCTGGCTTTCACTTCCACACATCACCAAGGAATTTTCACAAACACCTAGTGTTCACCGAACCTCGTCAGTCCTCCATAATGCAAAACATGGAGCACCGGGATTAATCAAATTCCGCACCACATGTCATATTTGGTTTTGTGCCGTAACATAAATGAGTATTGTTGAAAGCAGAAAGAATCCGAATCTCTGACGAAGTATTCGAAGGCAACAGTGCGACCGAAGTATAAGCTTGAAGGAGAGCTACGGGAGTCATGTTCGAGCATAGAACATGAGATCACATGATTTTGCAAGCCACAGAGAGTTTGCTTAAGCTTTCGTGCTCGACTTTACTGATGGTTTTAGCTGTATATCTTCTGTACTAATTGCATTTGCGAATCCGCAACTGTTAAGTCCATTGTATGATTGTCTGGCAAACGTTAGCACAACTGATATCAGTCTTGCAATGGGAGCCATCCCTCAGCCTCTTCTGCTGCCTGAAGAAACAGTGGTCACTCCGAAGAGGAAGTGATGACAAACGAACGGTGGACTAAAAGAGGAGTAGGTTGTGAGAAGGATCGAGAGGTTTCTGATCGTTGACGGCCAAAACCTGATTTCAAAAGATGGTTCTTGCCAGAGACAAAAACCACGGATGGTGACGACGACGACGACGACGATCATGCTCTTCCTCCAACAGGCAATCAATTTTATATGAGAGTACACAGCGTGACAGATGGCAGGACTCCAGAAAACTAGAGAGTTGTTCCTTTCCCTCCCTCAAGAAATGGAGTGAGTGAGGTTGTTAGTATTGTTTACACATATATTATCACATCAACCAATCATGTGTTGAGATGTTATCAGGCTCAGGTCGAGCAATAAGAAAAGCGAGATTATTCCAATATTTAATTTTATTCACCTTGTACATTGTCATTTACAAAATGAATTTTAGGTAATAATGGCATATTTGCTGGTTTAATAAGTTGCAGCTGCTACTCCTGTGCAGGTGCAATGTCGAGGCACCGCCGATTTCCTCCGCACTTTCCTTAATCCAGGAAGTGAATAAAATTTTTCTGGTCCCATCACTTTCCTTATCGGGGCGGATGCTCAAAAGCCACGTCGTGATTTGTCTTTTAAAGCACCGGACCAAATAAACGAGGTCCGACTAACGAAAGGCAACAATTATCATACTTTACTGAGTGTTTCTTATGTACTATGATGTGCCATTTGATTTATTCGAATCAATAGTTTTTCTTAAAATGAAAAACCCGTTTTCGAAAGCTAGTGGTATGTAAAAGGGCTGAAGCAGGGAACAAACGCAAACGATGTTTGAAATAAGAAGGGGCAAAGTTACAGGAAGACAAATTCAGACCGAAGACAATATGGATCGTGTTGAGTGTCCCCAATTATTTTAGCTCACATGTGTGGGAAGGTTAAAGGGAAGGATGTGTTGAGTCCGCTATGAACTATGTTAGTAGAGTTTGTTTTGTGTTTAGGCACGTATGAGCTGTTCTAATACTTGTATTCTAGTTGTGGACATGTTTTGCATAAATGAAATTTAATGAGCATTTTGCACATATCACTAGACTTGCATACACGTGACATGTTGGCTCCTCTCTATCATAACAGATTGAGCCTAAATTTTTGAAATTGGTATAATGGACCTAGGACTATGTTAAAAAAAAATAGTAGTTTTGCACGAACAACTGGGCTTGCAACAAGTGTTCTATAGACAATCTAGTATGACATCATCTAATCAACTGATGTGTATTCATTAATGAAACAAAGAAAGCAGATTGCAATAAGAGAGGGATCACAAAAGATAGTCGTGTTAATTGCTAAAATCAGCACATTTGCAAGCAATACGTCATAAGTATGTTATCAATCCAACCATACTAGTTCGCTGAACCCAGAATCCACCAAAAAAGGAAAAGTCACACTACAGTGATCTCATAATCCAGTCAAACATCCCAGGTGACTATCGATCTAGACGCACGATATCACTTGTCCCTCCGGTTGTGCCTTTCATAAGCCTGGCACTTCTTCTTATAGGATTGGCCTGCTTGCTGTCATTCTTTTTCTTCTTTCTTGATGGGCCTACAGCTTCAACGGGAAGTGCTGCTACTTCAACTGGTGGTGGTTTTTTTGCTGCTTGTCTTGTTGTCCTTCTTGTAACATGCTGGGGAATGCCACTCTGCTGGCCACGAGTTGAGTTCTTTGCTGTGGTGTTGGCGTGGCTGGCATGATCATCATCTCTCTGCCTCTTGCCATGTTTAGCACTTGTACTCTTGAGCTGACATGACTAGAATTCACAATGAACCAAAAAAGCCAGTAAAAACTAAAAATTCAAACAAAACCACTACTTACAATCCCATTAACATGTGCCAATATGGTCTCACTAGCAGCACCAGCAATAGTCTCCCAATACAAACAGATTATAAGAAAGAGAAAGGCAATATACTTAGAGAGACGGCAATGAAATATTTACTTTTAGACCCTTTTTTTTTGTCTTTTTCTTCTGGTTTTTGTAAAAAAATTGAAGGCTGTCAACTTCAATGTACACCTAACATGAGCGCTCTTTATCGTTTCTGTTGCAAAATCTCAAGATGGCTAATCTCTTCTCTAGACGTTGATGTAGTCGAGTGGAAATTGGTGATTGTGATGGCAAACTATGGTTCGGTTTGAGGAAATTGGGGATTCCGATGGAAATAGACGTTGTCAGCGAATTAGGGGAGTTCATTTGGGGATTTTCGTGGTTTAGTCGATTTTATTTTGTTATATGTTGCCCCTTCTTCCAAATAAAACAACGTTGTTTTGATTAATTTTTTCCGTGTCAGATCGCCGACCGTGTCATGTAGACGATAATGATCGGCCGGAAGATATAGAATTTAGGACTCTATTGGAATCCGTACAATAGGCTAGGACTGAAATTGTAATTAACCAAAATCTATATCCAATTTCATTTCTCTTTCTATTGTTTATGTTATTACTTTAGTAAAATTTAATTCTTCATCTTATTTCACTTTAGTTACACATGGTACTTCATGTACTACCATCTTCAAATGTTAATTATCTATTTCATTTAAAATACTAGTATAAATTCAATTGCTTTGCATTCTGTAACTAAAAAGGAGTTTTATTTTCTACTTTTTGAATGAAAAATCCATAACCATGGGACACATTGTTTTAAATCAGTTTATGAAAGTGTTAATGTTTTTGTATTCTTCCTTATCGTAAAGTGATATGCTTCGAAATTAGTTAGAGTGTCTTTTCATCATAAGTCACAGTCTTTAGTGAAATAATATGTTCACTCGTATAAAAGTTACATCCTAACTCAATGTGTGACTATTTTCCCAAGCAGTATGTGCTTTAATTTTCTTTGACATAAAAATTACATCGTAACTCAATAGTCAAGCCCATTGTATATGCATGCATCGGCAAAATAGCAAACAAATGTGTAACACAGTTATTGCTTAGTCTGCGGGTGGATGGATTAGCCCTATATTAATGTGCATAAATAGTCTAGCAGAAATAATAAAGAAAAAAGGCAAACAAATGATCCAATTATGCTTACTCGAGAGGAAACTAACAAATTCATAGGAGATAAATCATCATAATATTAAATATATATACCGACCAAATATATATACACACAACAAATTATCTACCTTCATCATTCATTTTTCCATGTGACGACACTTGGTAGAATTTAATGAGTTTTTTTTTTTTTTTTTGCCCTTTCATACAACTACGAATTGGACATTAATTTCTCCAAAGCGCATTAATGGAATAATCGAATCAACTAGTTCATAATTAGTTTTATTATATGAACAATATTAAATTTGTGCATTAATTATGTCAATTGCAAAATTGAAAAAAAATAGTTGACAAAGAAATCATATATTGTTTTTGAAATCAATAATTTGTGATCTATTATCTAGCATGTTTTCTGTGAAAGCAATTTTGATGAAGTAATATATAGAGAGATAATATTAGTTTGCTAGCACTATTAAAGAACTAAGACTATCCCACACAAAAAAGGTAAGTAGAGATAAAGTGACTAATGCTAGGAAACAAATCAGCCACCTAAGAAATTGCAGCGCAACAAGCAAAAAATTAGCAACTTTTGACAGGGCGGATATTTGTGTGGCTAAGGAAAGATTTGGCCTAAAAAGGAACTGAACAAAAATCCCACACAATAAGGAAGATGTCGCACCTTGTTTACTGTATTAAGAAAAATCTCCTCTCCGTAATGCTCCAAAGTTATTGTTTCCTCATCTCTAGGTTTTTCGTGAAGCTCCACCTATTTTTTAACACTGTCTAAATCTTCTTCTGCAATTGATGTCGTAGCCTCAAAACATTCAGCATTGCCCCGCCCTAACTCGGAATCATCAACGGAGGAGTTGCCATGAGTTTCGCTTTCAACACCCACAGGTGCAGAGTTTGAGTCTTCATTAGGACATTAAACGTCCCCCTTAGCCCCATCCTCATTGGAATACACATCAGTCTTCATTATCTGTTCCTCCCTTAACATCTTCATCATCTCCTCATCGTATTCTCCCTCCCACTCACTGTCTACCCCTCCCTCAACGTACAAATCAATAAAGAATTCTTTGTAAGATGCACGTTTCAACATATCATTCACCGCCCCATCACTCCAGATAACCATTCGTAGAGTCTTGATCTGGTACCACATTCTCTTGAAACGAAAGTCGAAACTTTTCACGTCAGCAATCAATCCTTCATACGTCACTGAATCGGGGTCGACGCCTTCCTTTTCTCTCTCCATTCCAGAAACAGACCCAAACCACTCTTTATTGATCTTCTTTACTCCAAGGTGGAATCAGATTGTGAAGGAATCCTGAGACGTAACAATTTCAATGGGAGAGGCAAACAACATATTTATTGGATATACACTAAACTTTTTGCATATTTACCCACAATCCAACCAGCGCAAATATAAATATGTGATGTGAATTTAAATAAAACATCGAGTAAGATAATTATCTACATAGGTGTACTATCACATCATAGATTCCCTTTTCTAAGAGGAGGAGAAGAAAATTGGAATGCCACTGTAAATAAAACTTTCTAGTAGTGGTTTTTACCACTATTGATTGGGGGACAATAACTATTCACTTTCTCATTAACCATTAAATTAAGGGTAGATGAGGTCGCTTGTGAAACATTTTCTCAATACTACTATTATTATTCAAAAATGGCATCAATAGAAATATTTTTAAATTTCTTTTTTAACATTATAGTGCTGACATTTAGCTTGACTAATTCCTATTGATACACAAATTATTGCATCTAGGCACTTAAAATACTTAATTCACATTTTGACAAGTCTCACTTCTAAGATTACTTTGTATCTTGCAATTGTTAACTTGCTAACAAAGTGTACTTAAGGTGGTGCAATAATTAAAATTTTATACACTGTCCTATGCATGAGATAGTCTTTTGCACTTTATTGCATATAATTATTTGTAACTTAATAAATTATACAATTCATGTCAAAAGATTGTCTTTGGTACACGAATGCTAGATTTAGTGATGTAGTGTATTTACTTTAAGTCCATTAATGCTAGGCTAGAGTTGGTGGGTATTATTTCTTTTGTTTACACTTCCTATTTGTAGATTACCTTACATGGCGGGTTGCCTTTTTAATGTCTTAATCTGCTTCCGGTGACAGGCACCCATCATTAAAAAGTTACTGATGATTTATTTCCAGCTCATTTCTTTTCATTAAACCCAGCGGCTTGAAAGGGTTGTGATGCTTCTTTCTTACTTGTTCCTAGGGATGATCGGTTCTCAGTTCCCAATTTTTGGGATTGGGGACTGGACCGAACAGTCCTAGGACTGG
Source organism: Eucalyptus marginata (assembly GCA_014182565.1). Classification (NCBI taxonomy): domain Eukaryota; kingdom Viridiplantae; phylum Streptophyta; class Magnoliopsida; order Myrtales; family Myrtaceae; genus Eucalyptus; species Eucalyptus marginata. The sequence continues at coordinate 39,995,333 of CM024587.1, read as the reverse complement.
GAACCGGCGGTCCAGTCCCATGGAACTAATCACTTAGCAAAAAAAATTTAAAAAAATACTAGAGTTACTATTTTTAAGAAATTAAAAAATATATATCTTTTAAAAAAGAGTCGGTTAGGTCTCGTCGGTCCCGGTCCGGTCCGGTTGCCCCCCGAAATCGAGAATCGGGCCCGACAATCATCGGTTCCATTTTTATGAAACCAAGAACTAGACCGATTCCTTCGATAACTAGACCACACCGGCCGGTCCGGTCTAGTCCAAACAATTCCCGATTTAGGCGGTCCGACATGCTCACCCCTACTTGTTCCTTCTTATCAATTGCTTTTGAAATCTATAATTGGCGATCCATTATCTAACTTCTTGTCTATGAAAGTAATTTTGATGATTAATATTAGAACAATGATTCATTGACTATTACAACAGTAAAAAGGCAAGTAGAGATGAATGATGAAGATAGAAAAAAAAAATATGCAGCCTAAGTAATTAAAGCACAACACAAAATGGGAGCCACAAAAGAGGGAAAAGATTGCTTTAGGAACCGCAAATGTCCGACACCAGAAAACAGCGGAAATAAATCATCCACCTAAGAAATTAGGGTGCAACAAAAAAATGGCAACTTTAAAAGGGCGGATATTGTGTGGAGAAAGGAAGGAGGATATTTGGCCAAAAAAGGAATTAAATATTGGTGAAGAAGATTCCGCACCTTCTTTGAGGTATTTTGAAGAATCTCCTTTCTGTAATGCTTCAAAAGCGTTGTCTCCATAGAAAGAAAACCTTCGATAGGACCTTTGATAAAGTATCCACACCACCATATATCAACGATGCAATCATCTGGTATTTTTGTGCAAGATGCATCAATCAACCTTTTCAATGACCTGGAACAGTAGACTGACAAAGCTTTCAGAGACTCCAGCTCGTTTAGGCCCTCAACATTAGTAAGTGCATTGCAATATCCAATTGTCAATCTCTCCAGGTTCTTCAAGTATGATAACCCACTTATTATCATCAGAGATTCGCAATAAAGGACAGTCAAGCCTTCCAATGATTTTGAAACATCCACAAATTATATCTCAACTAGGTCTCGACAAGATTCCACCGTCGCTTGCCGCAGCTTCCTTAATTGAAATTCTAAAGGAATGGATAATCTCGAAGCCGTTCACATTCGCAAACCCTTAAGTTCTCCGGTCGTGATAGTCCATCTAGCAAAATGTCTTCCACTTCACAATAATAGATCTCTAAAGTTGACAAATTTCTCCACCTCCCGTTGGAGGATGGAAGCTGCACAAGGGGTTTTGAGTCCAAGTGTCCCAAAACAATCTCTTGTGGTTGAGACGGATAAGTCAACCGTGGATTTGCAGGGATGTTCAACAGTCTTAACTCCACCCATTTCAGCCTAGAAAAATTCACAATCCCCCTTAAGTCGCATCCTGGGATTAGCTTTTTTTTTTTTTTTGGTCGAAAAAGAGAAACTAGATTAATTAAGAAAGACCCGTACAACCGGCCGCCAAGGCATCGCGAATATAATATCCATCAAAGGAAAAGGTGGAAATACAGCCCAACTTTTAAAATGTGAGCCCCGTATGGGCCTTTGAAGCCCGGTCGCGGCCACATTGGCTGTCGTCTGCAATGAACGAGGGATAGGTCAAGGAAGCAACTCGCCAGCGCCGCAGCTTCGTGGAAGAGAGACCGGTCCTCCCATGGTGGCTTCCTCCGGCGATTGAGTGTGTCGACCAAGATCGAGCTGTCAGATTCGATAAGGAGACGAGCATGGGTTAACCCTTGGCGTTGCAGGTGCTGGAGAGTCAAAATAAACGCCTGGATCTCCGCCTGCAAAGCCGACCTTGCTGCACAGTTCGATGAGAAACCATCGGTAAGTCGGCCATTGTAATCCCGACATATGCAAGCCATAGTTCCTTCAAGTGATCCCGGGTGATGAGATCCATCTATGTTAACCTTTAAAATTCCTCGATTAGGCGGCTTCCACAGGGCGCCCCCGAGCAGGAGCGAGCAGGCTTTACCGGTGGAGGAGAAAGTTATAAGACGAGTAGCATGATGTCCCGCAAGCGCTGCCTCGGCCACCCGAGAAGACTAAAGCGCTTGGTTGCGGAAGACAAACCCATTACGAGCTCGCCAAATCTGCCACAGTACAGAGGCGATGATCTCCAGACCATGTGAGTAACTTTGTCTATGAACTGTCTCGGTAATCCATTTATCTATGCGTTGTACGGCTATAGGAGAAATGTGTATATTCAAAAGGGGATGAGACCATACCTCTGTTACCCAAGGACCCAGTAAAAAGAGGTGTTCAAGAGTCTCGGGGACGTTGTGTTTGCACAACAGACAAATGGGGGTAGTGATAATCCGCCTCTGATATAAATTAGCCCTTGTTGCAAGGGCATTCTGACATAGGGACCAGAGGAAAGTTCTTACTTTTGGGGGGGATTTTAGTTGCCAGAGTTGCTTCCACAACCAGCTTGGATGCTGATATGATGTTGAAGCCAAGGGAGCATGTGGGGTGTTGATGGATGCTGTAATAGTATGATACGCTGTTTTAACCGTGAAAGAGCCATCATGGGTAGCAGTCCAAATAAGTTGATCGGTAGTACAATGAGGTCTGATAGTGATACTAGTAATTTGGTCCCTTACCTCTTGGTCGAAAAAATTATCCAGCAAAGCATCATTCCAGTACCCGGTATCTTTGGTCAATAAGATCGACTACAAATTGGGGTTCTTCGCGAACCGTTGGTCCACCTAAGACGCCCATAGGGAGCCACCGATCACCACGAATGTGGATTGAGCGCCCATCCCCCACCGACCAACGTATGTTAGGTAATATGGCGTCTCGCCCGGTTAATATACTCTGCCGGCCCCAAGATGGACGAGATCCTCGTTCGGCATGATAAAATGATCGTGAGGGAAAATAGATTGCTTTGAAAACCTTACTCCATAGCGAGGAAGGGTTGGTGAGCAACCGCCAAGCTGTCTACCCAACATGGCTGTATTAAAGCTTAAAAGATCTCGAAACCCAAACCCCCTTCTTCCTTTCGTTTTTCAATATATCCCAACTCCGCCAATGGATGCCCGATCGATGCTTATCTCGTGCGCCACCAAAACCTAGCAATGCGTTTCTCAATTGATCTCGCAAATAGAGACGGGGAGTTTAAAGATGGACATGGCGTGCGAGGTATAGCACGGACGACGTTTTAAGAAGGATTTCCTTCCCCCCTTTTGATAGTAGTGTTTCTTTCCACCCTTCCAATTTCCTGTTGACTCTCCCCATTACCCAAGAGAACATATCTTTCTTTGATCGTCCCCAATCAGAAGGGATCCCCAAGTGTTTCCCAGACTGCTGCAAAATAGGAACCCGGAGTTCACTAGCCATATTTTGTTGTAAACTAACAAGGCAGGATTTTCCGAAAAAAATGCCGGATTTATTACGATTAATGGCTTGCCCCGTAGCTACACAGTACTGATGTAAGATATTAGATAAATTATGACATTCACGAACAGTACCATCAAGGAAGAATATGGCATCGTCTACGAAAAACAGATGGGATAAAGAAGGACACCGGCTATTAAGTTTGATGCCTTTAAGGGTGCCCATGCTGATAGCATTGTTGATTAAGACTGATAAAAGGTTGGCCATCAAGATAAACAGATATGGAGACAGGGGATCACCTTGTCTAAGGCCTCGAGAGGGGTGAAAATACTGAAGATGCTGTCCATTAAGTATAACACAGGAAGATTGGGTGGTAATACACTGCATAGCCCACCGAACCCACATAGGGTGAAAACCCAGTTTAAGAAGATAATCATGGAGAAAATCCCATTCAACCCTGTCGTAAGCCTTCATCATATCCATTTTAAGAATAGCCCGAAAAGTACGCTTCCCTCTTTTTATCCTAAGCTGGTGTAGAACTTCCTGGACTAGTAAGATATTATCCTGTATCTGCCTACCCCCAACAAAAGCAGATTGTTCCTTTGAAATAAGTGCTGGCAGCAGTGGTTTCAAATGATTGGCCATGATTTTTGAGATAATCTTGTAAATATAATTGCACAAGCTGATAGGGCGATATTGGTCGAGACGTTCGGGATGGGGAACTTTAGGAATCAGGGAAATCAGCGTTCTATTAATAGACAGTGGCATAATCCCAGAAGTAAAAAAGTTGCTTACCTCTCGGAAGAGATCAGCCTTGATTATATCCCAGTGCGTCTGATAAAATAAACCACTAAGACCATCCGGACCGGGAGCTTTGGTGGCCCCGAGTTGAAAAGTGGCCTGATGGACTTCTTCAAAAGTGATAGGAGCGATCAAACTTGTATTCATCTCTTGTGTAATCATGGTAGAACATTGTGTCAAGATAGGGTCGTAGTGTCGGCTCCCATTAGTGGTATATAAACTCGAAAAGAAAGTTGTCGCCATTTCCTGTAATGTGGTAGGATCCCGAACCCAACGGTTATTTTCATCCTGCAACATAGTAATTCTATTTCGCTGTCGCCGTTGAATAGTAGTTGCATGAAAAAATTTGGTATTTTTATCACCCCATTGCAGCCATTTCAATCTAGATCTCATGGCCTAATACTGCTCTTCACGACTCCAAACCAGCTGTAACTCATCTTTTAAAGCTTTAGCGACCGAGGAGTCATACATACCAGGCGGTTGATTTATGAGTTGCTGTAACTGTCGTTGTAAGACGTTCACCCGGTGACGAGTATGTGAAAATTTTGTACGACTCCACCTGGCAAGAGCGCCAGAAACTGCTTGGATTTTCTTCGTAATCTTTGCATTCAGCAACTGATCAGAATTCCAGGAGGAACTGATAATTTCCTTACAGTCTACCTCTTGGTTCCAGTACGCTTCATACTTAAAGTGGCGTTGTGTGGCCCTCAGAGAAGGCGCAGTGTTTAAAAGAAGCGGACTATGATCGGAGCCAACTGGTGGGAGTGCATGAACGTCAGCGCCAGGAAAATCAGACGCCATTCCATAGAGCACAACACGCGGTCAAGACATTCCCTGATACAAGCAGCCCCTTGATGATTATTCGTCCAAGTATACGCACACCCCTTTGCTTCGATGTGCATTAGCCCACAGTCATTCACAACGGATTGGAAAGACGCCAATCGAGTAAAGTAAAGCCGGTCGACCCCCTTGCTTCTCCAGTGGTACAAGATTTCGTTGAAATCACCGAGACATACCCAAGGAAAGTCATTGGCAAGACTTATCCTAATGAGATCATGCCAAACCTGCTGTCTAAGATGGTGAACAGCTGGGGCGTGAAGACAGGTAAGACGCCAAGAAGACCCATCCCCTCTTTCCTTGCAGATCATATCAAAATAGGCCGGGTTAGAGCTGAGAAACTCCATTGAAATGGTGTCATGCCATAATATTGCTAAGCCTCCTGCTAAGCCAACCGGATTGTAAACATGTAGAGAAGTAAAATGCAAACGACGCTTAATACGCTGAAGGACAGCTTCTTGTTGCTTAGTTTCCATAAGAAAGAGCAAATCGGGCTTTTCCTTAGCCACAAGGGCTTTTAGTGCGTGAACTGTCAGGGGATTGCCCAACCCCTGACAATTCCAACTTAAGAGTTTCATTTGTAACTGGGTGACTGTGAGGGCCGATCACCGTCGCCCGAAGTCCGCGGCGGGGATTTCCATGATCGGAGCATCCAGGAGAGAAGATTCGTCAAAACCTGATGAGACGGCACTTCCTATATCATAAGGAGTATAGCGTTTAATCTTCTTTGCAGGACTTAGTTTTGGTGTATGTCGTGTGTTCTTGACTTTCTTCCCTAGTTGTAAAACACTAGATTGCTCCTGAATGCCTTTCTTCTTCTGTATTGCAGGAATTAGTGCTGTATGAGTCGGGTATACATGTGCCGGGATGCCCAGTCTAGGCTTGGGCAGCACGCCTAGTGAAAGAGATGTGTCCCGATGAGGTTGCTATGCTGTGATAACTGAGGTATTGGGCTGCGGAACAAGTCCTTGGTCGACTGGCAAATCTGTGGAAATAGAGTTGTCCTTTGAAGAGTGATGAGGTGCTAAGTCAGGGGGAGCATCGACCACAGGAGCAGGCAGTGGCGCCAAAATTAGGGGCTGTGCAGTAGTAGGAGGTGTTTCAGGCACTATTTCTTCCATATTTGGCTGCTTGGCAGGCAATGCATAATATGTTTTCCAGTAAGGACTATGCTCCCTAACTTCTGCACGGAGCCATTGTCCATAGGGCATTTTATCCTTGACATCCAAATCATTTGCGTCATATGGAACATTTTTGCACGACAGGACATAATGACCTAATCGACCGCAGGCATAGCAGAAATGAGAGAGCCTCTCGTACCTGAAGTCGAGCCAGAATGTTTTGTTGCTGAGTCGAAGAAGGCGACCTGGCTGCAGGGGTTCCTGAAGATCAATTTCAACCCTTGCGCGACCTGACCTCAAGGTAAAATTATCTGTCGCATCTGCTTTTACCTCTGAACTTTCCCCATAGATTGAACAGCTCTTAAGATAGTATGTTCTGTGCACCATTCTAATGGTAGACCAAAAACTTGTTTCCAAAATGCACAAGTAGAGAAGTCATAACAATGGAGTGGCGTATTGGGGATCCAATCCTTAAACATTACAAGTTTCCCAGAAAACAACCATGGGCCACCATCTAAAACTCGTTGCTTATCATCCTGCTTTGTAAATTTTGCCACATAGACCCCATTTTCTCTCTGTGAAATATCGACCTGATCAGTTCGCCAAGCCCTTTTCATTGTGGTTTGAAAGGCTTGAAAGTTAATCGCCGAAGTAGAGTAAACCTTACCCACAATTGTTAAACGGCATTCACTGATTTTTGCAGGGGAAGGCTCTTCAGTCCATACCTCGATGTCCTGTGGAGAGCATAAACGTCCCAGGCGATGACAAAGAGCAGCCAAGCGAGCAGAGCTGTCCTCATCCTCTTGATCCATACCAGCAGCAAAAGAAAACCAGAGAATAAAGCCAATTGAAGGCGAGCCTAGAGCCACTCACTACTCAATTGAGGGATACAAAGACTCGAGACAGGTGTAGTGTGGGTGAAGTAAACATGCAAACAAAGAAGATGGGAGATATGGAAGGAACAAGTCATCGAGACGAGAGGAAAGGTGAAACTTTTGAAATCGAGGGAAATACGATATGAAATAGGATAATCGGAGGAGCAACAGCAGCGGAAAAGACAAATTCAGAGTTGCTGAAACAGGAGAGAAAGAGGCGAGATAATTAGGGTTCAAAGGACCGTATGGGTAGAGAGGAAAAAACTGTCCAGACGATGAAAAAAACAGGGGACGTGCTAACGGGGTAATGGGTTCGAGAGAATGGCGGAGATGTCGGAGGTAAGGCAAGGGATGGGCCATTAGCGAAGAGAAATTCCATTTTCAAGTCAGCTGTAACATGGGATTGTAGAAGAAGAGTGATCTGTGCGATTAGGGTTTAAAGAACAGGAACTACCATTACAGTAGAAGAAAGCTCGACAAAGCGAGAGACGACAATAGGGCAACTCCTGGGATTAGCTTTGATTTGCCTTTATAATCAGAGCCATCGCGTAGTGGCAGATTAACCAAATCAGTAAGTTTTGACAAGCTAGGGGATCTGCGCAATGATGTGGATTGAACATGTAAATAGGTCAAACTTGTGGTAAGCTCCGATAACTCTTGAATCTCATGACAATCGGTTAAGTCTAGGATGTGGAGGTCATGAAACGTGTTGATTGTCCTTGGAATTCCACCAAAATGAGTATACTCTAAGTCTGGGATTCCTAAATATGACAGTTTTTCACTTTCAACGAGAATTTCACATTTCATTATATTACGCCTAGAGAGATCTAGCTCTCTAAGATTTACCAAAGTGCTGATGACACAAGTTAATGGCTTATCAAAATACTCCTTGACATCGAATGGCCACAATGGAAAGCGCAAGATCTCTAATGATTTTAACTATAAAATGAAGTTGGGAAGTTCCATTATTATCGTTCCTGTCAAAAGAAAAATTCTCAAGTTTCAAACTACGAATATTTAAATTTTAACATTCCAATGGAATTTGGAAGTATGGCAATGCGAGTACTTGACAAGTCTAACTCTGTCAATGAGGTCAAATTCCCAAGTGAGTCTGGAAGTTCTCTCAACCTTTCACGATACTGCAAGGAGAAACACTCGAGCTTCACCAGTGCCCCCACTTCTTTTGGCAAATCAGTTAAATTCGAGCAATCTATAATCTTTAACTCAATCAATGATTGTAGATCTCCAATGAAGCTTTCAATTCTCTTTAGACTGGAGCATCATACAAGAGTCAATCTCTCTAAAGCCGAGCATCTAGAGATGTTTGGGATTGTCATTATGCCAGAACACCAAGTAATAGATAGAACTTTCAAATTTTCTGCACTCTGTAAAAATGAATGACATGTCAAGTTAAAGAACCATTGTAGTGTACACAAGGGAACTATCAGACTACAATTTAAAACATGCGATTTACCTTGATCAAGTCCCATGCTTTTGAATCATCCTTGAAGTCAAGGTTGTGAAGTTTACAAACAACAAGCTTATCCAAATACAAATTGCTTGCCCTAAAATCCGAATGGAGTTTGTTCATCATATGATCCTCCCAAAAAGAAGGATTACTCCAAGAAAACCATCTCAAATTTGAATGACACTTTGCAAAGTCCCCAACATAAGTTCCCCTTTTTAAATCGAGGAATCTTAGGTTCGGCAACCTTTTAAAGTCTTCATTTCTAATCTTTATGGGGGAATCATACGTAAATATCTCAAGCGCTTGAACCTTGTGCTTTGTCTGCAAGTGAAATTTTGCAATGATGCCAAGAAGTTTGTCAACTTCCAACCACTATGTTTTACAACTCAAATGGGCAGCAAAAAATTGATAAGAGTTCCTAAACAAAAGAAAAAAAAAAGAAAAAAAAAAAGAATCCCCAATCCTAGGATATACGGCTTTTATTTGAAAATGAGACATTTCTAACTTACCTTTTTGGTTCCTATGATTTGAAGGGCCTCTTTTGCAATCCACAACCTACTATGCTTTTCAGGGTCATTTGGACTGTCTTCACGGACAATTTGCCTTCCCAGTGCTATAAGTTGGTCGTGCATCCATAACTTATCATTGTCCAATATCTTTATCAAGCACCTATCGGGAAGGACTTGAATTCCTTCCTTGGGATAAAATCGACAATCGGTCCACATGTAAATTGCATCGGTCTTATTCTCGTTGACAAAGAAGCACGCTATATCGAGAAAAATTTGTTTTTGATATTCTTCTAGATCATCATAGCTAATCCTTAACTTCTCTAGAATCTCTTTCGCAGGAACATTCCTTAACTTTTCCAATGTCTCTTCCCAAATTTCTTGGTGTTTCCCCTTGAGCAATGAACCTATCACTTGAATAGCTAATGGAAGCCCTCTCGTAGTTGAGACAATGTCACTTGAAAGGCGGCGATAAACATTTGAAGGAAAGTCCCCACTAAAAGCATGTCGACCAAAAAGCTGAAGTGCAGGACCAGCATCCATCTTTAACATCTCATACTGCTGAGTTTCACCTTTAAATCCCTCAACTTCTAGAACATAAGTGTTTCTTGTTGTAATAATTATCCTAGATCCTCGATATAATTTGGAATTTCCTATTAGATTATTAATGGGCTCTTTCTTATCAACGTCATCCAAAACCACCAGGACCTTCTTATTGCTGAGTGTTTCTCTAATCCTCCTCATTCCTTCTTCACTATTGTTGATATCTCCTACAGTTCTAGAACCACCAATGTCAACTAGTAATTGCTTTTGCAATGAGACTATGCCCTCCTTATTCGACCTTTCACGAACGTCGTCAAGGAAGCTACAACACTTCCCAAAGTGGGAACATAATTTATTAAAGATGACCTTGGCAATAGTTGTTTTACTGATGCCACCCATTCCATAAATTCCAATGAGACGCACATCATCGTGATTGACATCTAAAAACTTTGTCAACTCTTTTATCCGATCATCAAATCCAACTAAATATTCAGTCACTGATTTTTGTTTTATCTTCAGCTTCTTCAAAACCTCTTTAACAACTAATTTGACAATCTCTGCTTGGCTGCAAGGCATAAAAGCGCATTCTTTAGTTACTAGATTAATTTCATACCCACGCAACATATGTCGGATTGTCAAAATCTTACCTTGAAAAGGTATGAAGTACATCGAAACGGTAATTAAGTACAAATAATAACTTATAGGCTAAATTAGTAGAACTCACTTGATATGTTTTTCATCCATGATTATGTAAATTTCTAAAGACGATAGTATTGACTTACACGATGGCTATAGTTACCAAGTGTCTATTGAATCGTGCATAAGCAAAATTTTAGCATTTAGCTAGGCCTGGAAAAAATTTCAGCAATCGCAATGGGAGAATCATAAGTCGAGATAATGTAAACAAATGCAACGTCATCTATTGAACATTGTAGTTTGGTTGACAGAAAAAATACAATCCGAAAAAAAAGCCCAAAATTTTTATGTTGACTTAACGTGTGCACTTACCTAGTCATAGACCTAAGCATAAGTCATAGATTCGTAATTAACCTATCTAAGGTGGAATTCTTTGCCAATATCAAAACAAAATGGAGAGGCCGTCTGTTTGCTATCCAATAATTCCATCTTTTGGTTAAAAATCTGGAATTCTAGAGCGGCATGTTGATCACAGACGTAACCCCAAAAGCTTGCCCACTCTTAAGACATTATGCAAAAACAGCTCATTTACTTTGGAGAAGCAAATGGGGCGCCCGCATGCTATAAAAGCATACGGTTGGTTTGTTAATATAAAATGTGTTAGATCTAAATTTATCAATTGAACAGCCGAATTATGCGTTGTTATTGATGAATTATAGTAAGCATATTAAGTTGTTAATATAAAGGCCACGCGATGACCCCCCAAAACAAGATATAAATGACGTGGGGCCACGACACTGCGACGTTGGCCCCCAACTCATCAAATAGTTCATTGTTCGAGCCATGTGGCCCATTATTCCTCTCCACCTTTTATTACTTTGGATTAGATTAGATGGGTGATTAATATTTCAAGGCTTTTTAGTTTACCTGGTACAACCCTTAAGAAAGGTCGAAAGGGAAATAATAATAAATCCCTAAAACCATTTTCCACGCACTTCAACTAGCATCTCCATATTTTGACAATATGCAAATCGGATACCCAATTTTTACGTTTTCTTTTGAAATTGCATATGTTGCCCTAACTTAATCTCATCAAAAAGGATCCTCACCACTCTCTTCCGAACTTCCAAAACACCCTACATCGCGTGTCCCTTCTCTCTCTCTCTCTCTCACCCCTCTGTTCACGCGGCTACACCCCTCGAAGGCCCGTGTGGCCGCTGACCTCATATCAGACGTTGACAACAGTCGTCGCCTAAGGTTGCCCAGCCTCGATTTGGACCTCCCATGAGCTCCGCAGAGCTCGAGTCCCCGAGATGACAGCCTTGTCATCCTTTATCTCAAAATGCTCTTGCTTCTACTGAATATTTAAACATGATTTTTCTTCATCGAATCTCAATTTTCTCGTATATTTGGTGTTTCTTGAGAAGGACATGGAAATGTGTAAAACAAAGTCAGCACCGGATGCCGTTTCTGATTTTTTTTCCTGCCTTTTCCCCGTTAATGGGAAATGGAAACTGATATGAATGCATAATCTGAACTTGATTTTGGTAATCATCCCAAATAATAAATGCAAAGGGATGCTCTTGAATATTTCCTAAGCTTAATACAATTACCGTTTGCCAAAAAAAAAAAAAAATATATATATATATATATAGTTAAAAGGAATATGAAGGTCCATGTCATTGAAGCTATTGACATCACGGGGGAATATTTCAGGGAAGATGTTAAAAGCAGATAAATGTAGAGTTGAATGAGTGCGGGGGTAGTTTTCACTACGTTCCCTTTAACCCAAAAAAATAATAATAATGTTTTTTTTTTTTGTCGAAATAAAATAATCATTTGACAGGCAACGTTGTGTATTCTAAAATAGCAAAAAAAAAAAAAAAAAAAAAAAATCATCAAAAGAAGAAATTTGTAGGAATCTTAGAAGAGTTTTACCTTGATGTCACGTTCAATCCCTTGATTTTACTTACTGCTGCAAGAGGTGCTCTCCATGCCTCGACTTCGTTGGGAAACTTCGTCTCATGTTCCAATAAAGCATTGCTATATATCTGCGTTTTAAGTTTAACATCATCTGGTCCCACGTCGAGAAAAATGGGAAAGATACACTTCTCGTCCTCTGATTTAGACACGTTGTCCACTATATGCGCAAGCTCCCAAAGGCACCATTTACTGGAAGCATAAGTCTGAGAGAAGATGGGTATGTAAATTATGGAATTATTGATAGCACTTAGCAAGTTGTCACTGATTATTTCTCCAACGCGAAGTTCATCATCATCCCTAAATACACGGACTCCGGCATCTGACAAGTCGTTATAGAGGAAGTCTGTGAATCCATGACGAGTGTCAAGTCCTCTAAAACTCAAGAACACTTGGTACTCACTTCCTGATGCTGGTGTAGCATCATTACTGGTTCCAGCCTCTGAGTTTGCCATAGGTATCTCTTTCCTGAAAAGAAAATGAGGTTAGTGTGGCATGGCCTGGCTAAGAAATGAGATGAGATATTGGATATGAATTAGGCAAATGAGTACCGATACCTTAAAACTTGGCCGCCTCAGTTTAAAATCAAATTAACTTGTACATTTCCCATCTAACGTTCTGCATTAGCAAGTAGACACCGGTGAAGGAGGGAGGGAGAGAGCACATGAGAGAGAGAGAGAGATTTGGAGGATAGCAAAGGGAGAGAGGGACGGGGCATGTGAGCATGAGGAGTCGGTGCATATAAAGGGTCATGTGTTCTTTCTTTTTTCTTTTAAATTATGATGGACAAAAAAGGTTCTATTATCAATGGCAAATCAAAAGAAAAAAGAAAAAAGGAGAGAGAAAGAGAGAGAGAGTGAGGGTGGTGTGCTATTGTAGTCCTTAATTTTGGTTTGCTTCTTGATTTTGCCATGTGAAACACAATGTGAAATTCGAAGTTGCTAAAAGTATAGAATTGGGTCTATTAGGTGATAACTTTACCAATAATAAATAAATCAACACTTATTTCTTCTATCAACAAACAAACTCTAGCAATACTAGATGCTCTCACACAGTTTTTTTTTTTTTTTTTTTTGCTCCAACATATTGAATATCAGGCCCCATAAAGACTCATTTGGCATTCCAAAGTTCTTTAAATCCAAACACAAGAAATAAATGAAAGAAAAATCACCACACAGTCTACAGAAATCAGATAATGTCTTCAGGTGGAGAACAAAAAATGAGCCAGCCACCCCTAAAAATCCCAACAAAATCACCACGCATCCCATATACAGCCAAGTCTTAAACTTAACATTGTCAAAAAAATGGGAGGATACTTTGGGTCCCTTTTGATTTCGACGTGTTGTCACTATAACATGTACAAGCTGACATTATTCGCATAAACTGGAAAAGTAAGCAATTAACATTTAGTTCAACATTTCTTTACCCAAAAAAAAAAAAAAAACATTTAGTTCAACATGAAAAAAAAAAATTCATACATTTTACCAAAAGATAGAAAACAATTCCAATGTTATAGAGAACTGCAATGGATTTGTCAGCCACAACCATGTGCAAGCGAGCGAGATAGAGAGCGGGGAGGGGGTGGGGATGAATGGTCAACCCTATCTAGTGATAGGGGTGAGTGGTTCCAAGTTCCTTACAGGTTGCACCTGGAACCTACCCTTGGGTATGGTTCTTCATTTTTTAAGAACTTGAAACCTACCTGTCGAAACTTGGAACCTACCCTATTATAGGTTATAGGATCTAACAAGTTATTCTTCTTATTTTTTTTTTTTTTTTTTTTGGGGTTTCATTATTAGTTAAGCAAAATGAAAATGAGCGCAACAATAAAAATGAAAGCTTCTTATTGATTCGGTCAACCAAATAAGGAACCTCTAGATCGTTTTGGTCTATTGAGTACTAAACAAGCTTGTCATTCATCAAAGAAAATACAAAAGACTAGTTTTCCCAGCATTACGGTTCAAATAAATATAATTAAAATGAGAAGTCATGACATTCTTGAAAGATATTGTTGATTTTCACCTATAAGATTATAAAACAAAAGTACTGGCTAATTATGATAAAATAACAAGATAAAGTATAACAAATAAAACATCGTCAAAGCGATAGGCAAGTCCTATCTCATCGAAACTTAGTGTCCTCCCTAACCAAGTGCTTTGATGTTATACATTAAACTGATGCAATAGAATTCACGAGGGACTAGCATGTTGATCAAGACAATATCTAGGACCACAAACAAAATGGGATGTAGGAAAAAGGAAAGAAAGATGACAGCAAGAAGTAAGCCTGCAGGAGAATTAAAAAGCTTTTGGGGCACCTTTCAACAAGCATCCATCCAGTCAATCCTAATCCAGTGACAATAGTATGGACGCCATGAACGACAAAGATACTTGGGATACTAGGAATGTTATCTTGATATGTCAACTTCATACATGCACAACATCATTAGAAATTTCAAAATAAAGATCAAACATTTACAAAATAGCAAAACAAATTTCAAGCCAATGTAGCATTTTCTTGCATCTAATACTTCAACTATAGCAAGAAAATGATTTCATCCCGCAAACTCCAGTGCAATCAAGACAAATTGTGCCTTGGGACAGAGGTGAATCCAGCCCACAAAACCAGCCAAACAACAATCAGAAGGGAAAGGGAAAATGTAAACTCATTGAGGAAATCAACTCAGTAATGCAAGACGGGCAAATGACCGAGATCCTTCCACCTTTTATCTCAGCTATTGCCCAAATCAGGGAGCTTCACTCGAATAGTCAGTTGCTCAAGATCACTAGATGTTGAGCAGATAATCTCATCGACCATACCCAAAGGTTCTACAAATAAGTTGCTTAAAATCACCTGACAGCACCCTTTAAGGAAGTACTCATTCGAGCTCAACGTTGGTCATTCATCATGAATTCAAAAACATCCAAATACCAGCAATCGTGCAGTCAATCATCTTAACAACGCAACATATCCGATTGAGCCTACCAACGAAAGCCCTAGACCAATCGTAGCCAAGCAGCGAGCTAAAGAAGGCAACAATCGAACTAACTCCAAGCTTATCAGCTCAGGCCTTGATCCCGAGCACTCAGAACCAATCGAAACGCAAAATCGGCAGCAACAAACGCCAGCGACATACACAACCAGCCTCGAGCCGATTCGACAAACAAAACACACGCGTAAT
Organism: Eucalyptus marginata; assembly: GCA_014182565.1. Taxonomy (NCBI): domain Eukaryota; kingdom Viridiplantae; phylum Streptophyta; class Magnoliopsida; order Myrtales; family Myrtaceae; genus Eucalyptus; species Eucalyptus marginata. Next base: position 39,980,006 of record CM024587.1, on the reverse strand, counting down.
TGTACGCACACGCAGATTCAGCAATCGAATTAAGCACGAAATCGAGCAAATCCAACAACAAGCCTACCTGCTGGACGATGGTTGCTGTAGGTAAGGCAATTTTCGTGGTTTTGGTCTGAGGAGGGAGAGGAATTAATGGAAGTCGATCTTAAAAGAGACAAGAAAGCGTGAAGGATAATAGAAGAAGAAGAAGAAGAAGAAGATGGCAAAGGGCTTAAATTTCCAGTCCCACTTGGTCACTCGCTCACTGCGACTCAGTGAGTGGGCGTGTGAGTTGAGACTCACTGTGACTTCACTGAACTCCTCGGATCTTAGCAGCGGCTGGCAGTGGTGACAGCAAAACGAAGGGCTTAGCACGACAGCAACGATGGAGAAGTGGAAACTAAGTGAGTCGGAGAAGCAGCGTGACAGATGAGATGCAGCGTCGCACAAGGACTCAACGTCGTGCAAGGAGAGACAGAGGTGAAAGTGGAGAGAAATGGAATTGAGTTGGGGAACGGGAGAGTATGGATGCGTTTGTCTGTGTTTCTGTTCTTTTTTTTTTTGTTCCAGGGAACTATTTTTGTTACGGGGAACAGTTTTTGAACAAAAGAACGCATTTGGTAAACTTGTTCCTGAAATAAAAAAAGAACAGAAACATGTTTGTTAAATTTGTGTTCTTTTTTTGTTTCTTTTAATTTTTTAATTTTTTTCTTTCTTTTTCTTTTTTCTTTTTTTCTTCCTTGTGGCCGGTCGCCGGCCTCGGCCATGGCTGGCGGCCGGCCGACAAGGGCCGGTGGCCTCGCCCGGCCACGGCGAGGCTCGCCGCCCAGGGCTCGCCCGGCATCCGGCGAGGCCGAGCTCGCCCCAACCATCGGCGAGGCTCGGCCTCGCCGGAGGCGGCGACGCTTCGACGAGGTTGTCTCGCCCTCGGCAGCGGCGTCGCCGGCCCTCAACGGCCGGTCGCCGGCCATGGCCAAGGCCGACGACCGGCCAAAGAAAAAAGAAGAAGAAAAAAAAAAAGAAAAGAAAAGAGAGGAGAGAGAAAAGTTGTTCTTTTTTTGTTCCAAAAAGAAACAACTTTTTTTGTTTCTTGTTTCTATTCTCTTTTTGTTCCCGAACAAAAAAAAAGCAGATTTGAACAAAAACGCAAACAAACGCGATTACATTCTTTTTTTTTTCACGGAACAAAAAAAGAAAATTTTTGTTCATAAACAAAACAAGGAATATAAACAAACGAGACCCTATTAATTATATAATCGGGGATTCGGGGTTTCCAGTCCGGTTCCCTTCTGGTTTAAGTTCTCGGTTCGGTTTCTATAAAACCTAACCGGATCGGGAACCGGCAATTCTTAAAAAGTGAAACCGAAAATTGAACTTCTCGCTCTAAAACCTAGAATCGGATCGGTTCTCACCTAAGTAGCACGGACACGCGACACGAACACGTGAAACGATACGACATGACACGCCGACAAGTCATTTCTAAAAAATAGAGAATTCCGACACGTTAGGACATGTTATTATTAAATAAATATTTTTTATTTTTAATTAATTTAATTCAGATTCATAAATAAATAAATAAATAGAGTTTATAATGAATTTGCACTAATAATATTAATAAATCTATTCATAGAAAATTTAAAAGATATATTCATAATTAATGCGTACTCATATTTGGGAACATGTTTTTAACTTTAACAAAAATTATGAACGAAACTAATGACTAACAAAAAAATCGAATCAACTTTATTTAAATAAATCTATGAAATTTTATAATCATCAAAATTTATTATTATTTAACATTCAATATTTTTATTTTTCGAAATCACTTTTTAATTCATTTATTTATTTTGATAACAAAAATAATTTACCGCTAAAAATTATTCCCCTGAAATCACTTTTTAATTCATTTATTTATTTTGATAACACGTCATTTCTTTTGATTGCCCCGTCAGCTTTTGCACGAATAAGCATTGCATTGAGAATATCTGCAATCACAAGAAGTAGACTACAACCAAAAGAGCTGTTCTCATGGACTGAGCAACTTATCAACATAGAAGATAATTACATAAAGAATGCAGGGGATAATCTTAGATTGCTCTGGAGAAGATCTGACAGATTATACCAACTTATGAAAGAAAAAATTCACAAGATAAGATACAGCAGACGTTTATAAAAATTTGCGACATTGTAACAATCACGTATTGTGCTCAATGTAATCCATCGACAGCAAAACAATGAAACAATGGCAAATTTCCAAGTTCAAAAGTTTTCCGCAGTCATGTTCAACTCAGAGAATCAAAGATAGGACCAGAAGCATTGTAATCTATACTTAGGTTAGATCCTTCCAGGTATTTGACAACACATTGAATTACTCATGCTTTGAACAAGAGACGAGTACAATAAAGATCAACACGCATCACATCGAATGAAAATAGTAAATCACGAACTACCTACGCAAGCGAGACACGAGAGAAGTAGATACCTGCATAGAAGATGCTCTAGTTGCCCTTCAATTCTGCATAGCGAGAAAGCTACAGAACATAATTAACTTCACAACACGCAAGAAACTAAGACTCCCCTAAAAAGAAATTCAATTTCCGGAATCGAAAACAACTTTTCGCACAAGCCACAGCCTCCGCTTTGATAACCCCAGATAAATCTAGTTCAGTTCTAGTAGATAACCAGCAAAGCTCACAATCAACCTAGCCTTCAAAGTGCATCGGCGATTATACTTCGGTAGTTACCTTTTGACAGCGAGAGGTCCGAGAATGAGCAACAGCAAAGGAGAACCATGATACATGGAACCTGTGGAAGGGATCAAAGCATCAAACAATGACACACCAGTACGCAAACAAGCAGCTTCCTTCCTACAGAGATCAAACGGAGCCGAACCTGCGTAGGGAGACATCGCCTACTGCCTCAACCAGTAGCCTTTGCCAACTGCAGGCGGCACAAACAAGAAAAACCAGAAATCGTATCAGAAAATGAACCTCCAAGATTTCAAGGGAGGAGGGGGCAAGGGATCGGGGATTGGGAATCGATCGACGGAGCGAAGAGAGGCGGCGTTACAATGGCGAATGCTGGTGAGAGAGGTGGCGACCTCGGGGCAGGTGGACAGGCAGAGGTTCCTGGGGAGGTAGACGAGGGCGAGCCGGAACGCGACCGACGCGACGAGCCATGTCCAGATCCCCGAGCGCGCGCGCCTCTGCTTCTTCGTCTCCGTCTTCTGCTTCTTTTCCATCGCCAGCGTCGTCAAGCTCGTCGTTTCTCTCTCCTCTATTTTCGCCGTCGTGGTTCGACGGGTTGGCATCCGGCGCGTAGGCGGAGGCGGAGGCGGAGGAGTTGGGGGCAACGGACTCCAACTTCGACGGAGGCAACCGGTGGAGGAGCGTCGCCATCGGGGTTTGCTGGAAGAGAGGCGCAACTTCGAGGATGAAAGAGAGAGAGAGGGGACTAGAGGTCGTGAGAGGGAGGTGGAGGGGCGTCAACGTCAGAGTCGGGTTCAGGGGAGGAGGCGGAGGCTGCGTCGACGTCGGAGTCGAGGGCGACGGAGGCAACCGGCGGAGGCGGAGGTGGAGGGCCATCGGCGTCGCGTTTCGCTGGAAGAGAGGCACGACTTCGCGGAGGGGGAGAGAGAGAGCAGAGCGAACGTCGAGAGAGGGAGGCGGAGGAGCGTCGGCGGCATCAACGTCGGCATTGGCGTCAAGGTGGGGGGCGATGGAAGCAACCAGCGGAGGCGGAGGGGAGAGAGACAAAGAGGAGAGAGAGGAGAACGGGGAGAGAGACAATCTGCAGAGGAGAGCAGAGGAGAGAGAGCGTTAGAGAGGTGGGCCAAGACCAGGTCCTCCCGCGTGTTGGTTTGGTTTGAAGTTTCTCTTGAAGTGGAAGTGGAGATTCCATGTGGCGCCGCATGAGTGGTCGGGGACCATGCTGACATGGTGCTCCCGGACCACCCAATATTTTCTCCAGGTCGAGCTGATTTGAGGGCACTTTGCCTACCACTGCAATTTCTCAAGCAAAGACAATAGAAGGGGCCAAAAGAAAGGAACAAACAAAACAAAGAAGGAAAAGAAAGTGGTAACGATTTCGTTAAATGACCAACGAGACATTGATCAGGCACATCTTCACCTTCTCAATAGCCCCCTAAAGTAATCAACGTCTCACTGCTTACTGTATCCTCTCTTCTTATTAACACAAATTCTTTTGCTCAGCAGCTCACATTACAGAGCAATTTGGGGTCTCTTCCGGGGGCACATGGTAGTATTTGCAGGGTGGTGCCTAATAGTAGTCGTACGCATGTGGTTGAAGGGTTCCAAGCGAGTGCATTCGCTCCCCATACACACACTGACCATAGCCGCATGCCCCCTGAAACTCCATCCTCTGGCCTTCCACTTTCCCCCATCCGCCGATGATATCTGCCACCTTGTGGCAGCCGCCTCCTTCCTTGTCCTCGGCCTCCCCACCCTCTTCCTCTTTCTTCTGCGGGACGATTTCGACCTCCCTCTTCATCTTGTCCCTCAAGTTCTCGGCCAATGCCTTGGCGTCCATGACCCCCTTCACCATGGCCGTATCTCAGCTCCTGTTGATGGCAACGTTGAGAACCCCTGCACGATCGCAGTTCCAAAAGTTTTAACACAAGTACCATCAAGAGTATCCATACAGTATAACGATCTTCAGCGAGAAAAAGAAAAGACAAACTGGGTATAATCACACAAATGAATAATAAAATAGATGACCTCTTGTTTGTGTGATTGTATTGCGAATCTTCTGGATGCATCGCTCGCTGTGGAGGCCACGGCCATTGAACTTCAGAACCACCGTTGTCACTGGAGGCTGCACCCGCATATTTTACACTAGGACATGTTCATGTTCATGTTCATGGACACGTACATTCATTTTAAACCGTAAAAAGGAATTAAACAAACGCAGCAAGCAAACAAACAAGATTATCAATAGAAATTGGAAAAGCGTTGCTGCGCAATTTATTATTCCCTAAACTGCTTGCATTTTTCTACTTGGCACAAAGACTTGACGAGCACGTAGACACTTCGCTCTTGCATTCAATTCTGATACGAGGGTTGCAGCAAGATTTTAAAAGGAATATATTTCCATCGTACGGACTTTTGGCCTGCACCAAGAAGGGCATCGAGCATCTTGAAAATGGCAGAGATTTCATCTCTCCCTTTGTTAGGTGGAGGGTCGGGAATGGGAGCAGAATCGAGCATCTTGTAGATAGTAGATTGATTTGCTTATTTAATTTCCTCGAATAAAGTTGCATGTTTCGTTCCACTACACCTCCATGTTACTATTTTAGTTAACTTTAATTATTCATCTATTTTCACTATAATTACATTAATGTATTCTTTTTGCATAATTTTATCATACTTCATGTGGGAAAATTATTTAAAAAATCTTAAATCTATTACAATTTTTGCCAATTCAGTCATAAATCTTTCAATTTTGCCAATAGAGCCCTAAATCTTTTTACATTTTACAAATTGAGTCTATCTAGCTAGTTTTAATTGGAATTTGCTGATGTGGATGCCGACCCTCCGTGGCACAGCCGGCATTTGTGTGGATAATTTTTAATAATATTTTAATATTTTTTAAGTTGTTATTACTTTTTTATTTATTTTTCTTTTTTATTTTCTTTCGGTGACTAGCCATCATTCACAAGTGATGGCCAGCTATTGGCCATGGTTAGGCGAGCTTGACCTCATTGGACAAGGGTCCCTATCGCTCGCCAAGGGCAAGGGTCACCATTGTTGGCCAAAGCGATGCCCGGTTAGGCGAGCCTTGACGAGGGCTCCCCTTGCTCAACCTTGCTAGATCTAGCCTAGGAGAGGCCTCCCCTCATCGGGGCTTAGCCTCACCTAAGCAAGGCCTCACCAAATATGGTGAGGCTCCCCTGGTGTGGGTGAAGGTTGGCCGACTAAGCCCTTCCTCAATCGAGCCTCGCCTATGGCGGATGACATGGACCCTTGCCCAAGTGAGGCTAGCCCGCTCGCCCATCGCTTGTGGCCGTGACCGCTCACCAACAAAAGGAAGAAGAAAGGAAAAATTAGAAAAAATAATATAAAATATTAAAAATTATCCACGTCAATATCGACCGGACTAGTAGGATGGCTAGCATCCACATTAGTAATTTTAACTCAAAATTGGCCAGATTGACTCAATTGACAAAATGTGAAAAAATTTATGACTTAATTAGCAAAATTAAAAAAATTAAGACTAAATTGGTAAAAATGCAATAGGTTTATGACTTTTTGGACAATTTTCCCTACTTTATACTACTATCTTGTAATGTTTATTATTTCTTCAATTATAACACTAATATAAATTCACTTATTTTCCACTTCCCAAAATAAAAATCCATAACCACGGGATACATTATTTCAAATCAGTTTTATGAAAGTCTGTATGTCGTTATGTTCTTTCTTAATCTAAAGTCGTATGCTTCACAATTAATTAGTGTCCCTGTTCGTAATAAGTTTCACTTTTTAGTGAAATAATATCTTCACTAGTATAAAAGTTACATCCTCACATACTATATGACTATTCTTTCAAGCAATATGTTCTTTAGTTTACGTTAAAATAATCACGTACTATGAAAGCATGCGGTGAAAAGTATCAAAAAAATCTTTAAACCTATTGTATTGATGCTAATTTATTCATAAAATTTTTAATTGTGCTAATTTAGTTTTGAATCTTTAAACGTAGAGTCAATTCAATCTTTCCGACTAATTTTGACCGAATATTGCTGATGTGGATGCTGACCGTCTTACGTTGCACGACTGGCGCTAATGTGAACATTTTCGAATTTTTTTTCTTACTTTTATCTCTCTTTCCTCCCTATATCAATGGTGGCCACGAAGGCCATGGTCGACGAGGGTGGCCCTCACCACCACAAGTAATAGTCGACCTCCCCAAGGTGAGGGCGAGCATCGATAAAGTCACCCTTGTCAGATCAGGTGAGGGGGGCATAACCTAGGTGAGGGCGAGATCCGACAAGGCCAGCTCTTGCCCAAGCGACACTCAATGATGTCTAGTCTTGCCAGATCTGGTGAGGAATTTGACAAGATCGACCCTTGTCCAAGCTAGGACAACCTTGCCGGGGGTTGCCTAGGCCAACACAAAGCCTAGCGCAATGCCGATGCTCGCCTTCACCTTCGGGAGGTCAACCGTTGCCTGTGGCGATGAGAGCCACCCTCACTTAGGCAAGGCCAGCCCTTGTGGGCTATGGCCTTGCTGGCCATCGATGGAAATGGGAGGAAAAAATAGAAAATTATTAAAATATTATGAAAAAGTGTTCATGTTACCACTAGTCGTGCGACATAGGACAAATGGTATTTAGGCTATGTTCGTTTCGTGGAAAATAATTTCCGGAAAAACGTTTTCCGGATTTTCCGTCGTTCGTTTCACGGAAAATGAATTCCTTGGGAAAAATGTTTTCCATTTTGAAAAGTGGAAAACATTTTTCTCACTCGATCTCTCTTATCTAGGGGTGTGCAACGGGAACTGCCCGAATTGGGAACCAGCCGGACCGGACCGAACCGGCCGGTTTTGGGCGGTTCCCACGGTCGGTGGTCCGGTTCCCGTTCCTAATCTTGGAACCCGGTGGCCGGTTGGTCCGGTTCCCAATTTCAAGGTGGGAATGGATCAAACCGGACCGACCGGACCGAACCAATTTTTTTGATATAAAATTTGTATACATAAAATACATAGAATATATAAAATATATAAACATTATAACTTATTGCAACCAAAATTGCAATTGAGGTAGCAACCTCTTAAGTGGCCAAAAGACCATTAAAACTCTTCTTGTTACTCTTTTATTTATAGAGAAAATCTACTTGTTAGTTTCATCTTCTACTCGATGTGGGACTAAGGCTCCAAGAGACCCACAAGGCACTTCAAGCCTCCAAGAGTCCCACATCGACTAAACATTCAAAGAGCAGAAGAGAGAATGTCTATAAAATCTAAGCCAAGCACAATTTTTAACCAAATTTTTTATGGCATTCATGGTTAAGGTTAAGTGTGAAACACACATAGTGTGATTGATATTCACACAAGTGAAGTTTGAATATTTTTGCACATGAAAACATGTGTGATTAGTTTTGTTGAATCGCCCGAGAACCGAATTGGATTGATTGGCCCGGTTCAGAGCACGTTAATTTTTAGGCACGGTTAATTTTTAGTGCAAAAACGTAGAGCCGATTTTGTTGGGACCGGACCGGACCGGATCGGAACCGATGGTCCGATCCGGTTCCCGATCCTAGGACCAAACGGTTCGGTCCATGGTTCCCAAAATTGGGAACTGGTGCTCCCGGTCCGGTTCCTAGTTCCAAGGTGGAATCGGACCGAACCGAGAACCGATCACCCCTACTCTTATCTCACACCTCTACAAATCCTCATTTTCTCCTCCCCTTTCTTCTTATTCTTTTCTTTTTTATTCAAATTATTTTTAAATTTTCTTTTTCTTTTTAATTCGAATTATTTTTAATTTCCTTTTTCTTTTATATTTCTTTTATTTGTTTTCCATCTTCTTCTTTCTTGGTTAGTCGTAGGCCATTGCTAAGCGAATCTCGAGCTCGTCGATCTCAAGCTCGCACTCTGCACTCCTGCTTATCATTTTCTTTATTTACTCTACCCTGCAGTTGTACATTGCTCAAGCAAAAGGCTCTACATGCTTTGCTTCTTTTTTCTTTTGTTTATTAGAACACAAAAGACGCAAGAGGAGAACATGCCACTCAACTGGAATATTCTCATTAAGGTTGTACATGCTTTGCTTCTTTTCTCTTTTGCTTCTTTTTAAAATCCATACGAACATTTTTTAGAGTAGATGAGCGTTTGGCGATAATGAGGGAACAAAGATATGAAGCAAATTTGTCCGGATTTAAAGACAAGTTCATATTTGATGGATTTATAGGTCGATAAGTGATGCATGCCTAAGTGGTAAAGTCTTGGAAACTATTTTCCTTACCGAACACCAAAAAATATTTTCTGAAACATTTTCAGGTTTTAACCGAACACCAGAAAATATTGTCATTTTTCTGGAAAACGACTTCTAAGAAAATATTTTCCGGAATTGACCCATTTTCCGCGAAACGAACGGACCCTTATTTCAGCAATTTCTAGCCAAAATTAACCGAAATGACTAGATTAGCTCAGTCAAAAGTTTTAGAATTAAATTGACACATATAAAAATTCTATGACTAAATTGGCACAAATATAATTGGTTTAGGACTTTTACCAAAATATGTGAATCCCGCTCGACGGTAATATGCTATAGTACAAAAAGAGAACAGTCGACTAGTCAAGCTCACCAGTGGCCAAAAATAAAAAACTAGTCAAGCCGACTAAAGAATGCATGCACCGGCAAAATAGCAAATAAATATGTATAACTATTGACACCTAAATTTCGCCCATTTCACTTAAGACTTAATAGCATTAAAAGTTAGAATTAGTCACTAAAAAAATTAATTAATTAATTAAAGAAAATTATTATTATTAAAAAAAAAAACCGAGAGAGGCCGGGTTGGGTCGGATCCGACCTTATCCCAAACCGCCTCTTTTTCTTCTTCCCCCACGCGGGCCTGGGCGCGGCCCATCTCTTTCCTTCTTTTTTCCCCACGCGCGGCCCATCTCTTCCTTTTCTTTCCCCTCGCGTGGCCCAAGCCCTTCCTCCCCTCAGCCCGGCCCGCACCCAGCTGTCTTCCTCCCCCGGTGGTCTTCGCGCGCAGACCTGCAGAGGAGGAGAGGAGAAGCAGCACAGCGACAGAGAGAGCAGGAGGATCGGGGGAGCAGCTCCGGCGTGATCCGCGGGTCGGGGAGCAGGCTGGTTGATAGGCTGGCAAGGCAGGAGCCAAGCACGCCTGCCGTTGGCCTTGAAGAGCTTGGAGGACCTGCAGAAGAAGAAAGGGGCAGAACACAGAGAAGAGAGAGGAGAGAGAAACACAGAGAGAACCGGGAGAGAGACGAAGGCAGCACCAAGCCGAGAGAAACGGGAGAGAAACAGAGAGGGAGGGGGACGAAAACGAGGTGGAAGCGAAGGACAGAGAGCTAGGGGGAGTTTTCGGAGAGACAGAGAGCGACCTGGAGAGAGAGAGAGAGTGAAACTTGAGAACGAGAAGGAGTTTTCAAGCAGATCGACCACGCTCGAACCCTCTTCGACGACCTCTGGCCAATACCCTCTAGCATACAATCTTTTGCTCCCGAATCTCCGCATCGCTGATGAGTTTCTTTACTTGGTTCAAACCTCCCTTGCCCGAGGATCCCGGCTCGAAGATACCAAGGCGGCAAACTATGGCTCGATTTGTCACGAATTGGCCCGTGTCCTGCCGTCTTCGAGTTGGGTAGGGAACTCTGTGATGAGATGCTCGTTTGCATGAACCCTTGCTGCTCCACCTTGTTTTGGTCCAACCGGAAGCCAAGTCTTGTTCCGTTTGTTAGTCCATGCGCACGCTGAGTTTAGGTAAGTTGATGTGGTCGATTTTGCATGTTTCTCGATGATTTCATGGGTCTAGACTCGAGCGGGTCCAAAAGGAGCTAATAACCTCTTCCCGAGTCAGTGCTTACCACGTGTTTGACAAAACGCTTGAACTAAGTTAACGTTGATTAGGTTGTGATTTTCGGATCATTTGGAATGAGTATGCTCCTGTCTTACGTAAAAGGAATCCTTTTATGGATCATTGAGCATGATTTCATTTAGGTTTTGTTGTTGTTACGGCTGAATCCGAACATTTCTTGACTATTGTTTGGGTTTAGGTCTGAGTCCGGGTCCTTGAACCGTTGAATGCCCTATTTCCGATAGGCGCTTACCATGTGTTTGTTAAAATGCCCCTAAGACAAGTCTGGGAGAGCAGCGCACATTTTGTCCCAATCTGAAGAGGTGTTGACGTAGGTTGATTGTGATTCCTTAATCTCTAGGGAAGTCGGATTGTTCATTAGTGTCCGCATTCCATTCCTTGTCTAGTTGTTATTCTTTTGCGCCTGTTCATCTTTCCATGGAATAGCGACTACCAGTGGACGGGCGATGGAAGGGCCGCCGATTGTGTAGGGCTGTGTCGCTAGTGTGCGAGTGAGATCCGGTGGGAAGGAGCTTCGGCGAGGAAGTTGTAGAGTTGGCGTTGGCTTTAGGAAGGAGAAGATGCAGTAGAAAAGCCGAAATAGGGAAAAGGACAAAAAGAGAGAAGAAGGAAAAAAAAAGAAAAAAAGAAATATAAGAAAGCAAAACGAAAAGTAATAAAAGAAAACTATGAAGTGGCAGAGGGAGCTTCAGGTGTGCAAGGAGGCGTCGGGGAGAAGATGAGCACAGAGAAGAATAATAAAAAGAAAAGGAAGAGAGGAAAGGAAACAAAAGTACAGAAAAAGTAAAAAAAATAGAGAAAAAGAAAAGAGAAGTTGGCTTCGGGAAGGAGGACCAACGAGCAGAGTGTGTAGGGAAAAGGACGAATTGAGGAAAAGACAAAAAAAGGAATTACAAAAATCATTTTAAAAATAAAAAAATGAACAAAAAAAATGCTTTTTTTTTAATCCAACTGGGTTGGATCCGGGTTTGGGTCGGGTCAATGGGCCGGATTGGTTTTACCCGGTGCAAACCCGTTTTCCGAATATAATAATATTATGTTAAAAAAATTCAAAAAAAAATCTCAAGAAAAATTTTAAAAGAAAATTCGAAAAATAATAAAAATTAAAAAAATTTCCGAAAATTCAGGAGTTTTCAGAGAACATTGAAAGTTCAAGTTTTTTTTTTTAATAATTAAAAAATTAATTAAAAAATTGAAAAATTAGAAAATTTTAAAAAAAATGTTAAAAAATTCAGAATTTCATTTGAAAAATTTTAAAAACAAACTTTCCGAGCTATTTTCTTAAAAATGGAGGTTTCTTAACTCTAAAGTGTGCTAAAAAATTGAGTAAGCCCATAGGGCTCTACCTTAGGGTTTTAATTGTCTTCAAAGACAATTACTCTTGTTTGCATGCTTTTTGTCGTTTTGATCCATTTAGTCCAGTTAAGATTAGCATTTATCTTTTTCTTAATATTAAATTTTTGTTGTTCCATGTAATTTATTTAATCACTTTCCCCGGTCATTAATTGTTATTCTAATGGTTGTGCACTCGTATTTATCACCTCACATGTTGTTCTGATGAATATTCAGATTTTGACAAATGCAAAAGCAATTAAAAATCAAGTGAATAAAGGGCAAGGATTTTGAAAAAATGGAAGGAATCAAAGCAAAATCGAGCTGATTGCGAAATCACGCTAAATATGTAGCCATAAATCAACGCAACAAAATATGGAAGCTCGGAAATTGCCATCGAAAGCGATCGTATGAAACCACTATAAAAGGAGACCAAAATTTTCGAGCAAATGGACGGAACGAAAAAAAAAAAAACATTGAAAGAATTGAGAGGAAAATTCGTGCAAAATTTGTGCAAGAAATAGGGTCTTCGTCCGCCTAGGTAAAGGAGAAAATCGTTTTCTCCAAAAAAAAAAAAAAAAAAAAAGAAACCCTAGCTACTATTCATCTTCCCTAGCACCACCCGCGTTAGCGACCCACGAGCCCTCTTTGCTCCACTGCCACTTCGCCAGTCTTGCCGTTCCTCGACGTTCTGCCATCGATTGAGATCTGCCCACGATCGAGTGCTCGGCGTCGCCTCCAGCCCACGCCAGTCTATGACGCCGCTGTTGCTCGCATCCCTAAAAGCTGCGAAGCCACTAGTCCCCGCCGCGCTCTGCCTCGCCTCCAGCCCATGCCAACCCGTGACACCATCGTGGTCCCGATCTCGCCGCTCAGGTGTCCGACGCCAACTAATCTGAGATCCCCCTCACCCGCGACGACTCGACGCCGGCAGATCTGAGGAGCTGAGCTTGCCTCCGCTCGCGACCGCGCACTTCCGAGCCCCCAAGCGATGCCATCCCAACCTACAGCCCAGCCCGAAGACCTGCTCCGGCCACCGCATCTCAGCAACCTCCTCAGCCGCGAACCAGCCGTAGCTTCGAGCTGCTGCTTTTGCCCCCGACGCCGGCAAAGCCCTAGCCGGTCGCTGCCCGTTTGCCTCGCCGTCGTCACCACCGCAGCAAGTCACTGCGCACCGACCTCGCCAATGCCCTGCCACGCTGGTGTCCGCCCTCGCCGCTAGCCCGCTTGTCGTTAATCCCCTTGCTTGGAGCTCTTTGCCGACGATTCCCCTTGCCGAGAGCTCCGAACCGGCCAAGATTTCTTTTTCTTTTTTTTTTTTAAAGAGAAAAAATCAAATTAGGTATATTTGCTCTATTTTACTAGGCAAGTTTATCTTCTTCTTCTTTTTAATCTTATTTCTTGTTTACTTATTTGAAATATTTCCCTATGCATAATTGGAAATTTTGACATACCACCCGATTCGCAACCGCGTCTGGGTTTTTTATTTCATCTATAAGGCTTTAGATGAAATAATTAATCAAGCGGGAATAAAATTAATATTTTGACATTTAAGGCTTAAGATCAATTTATCGATTTTATTAGCGAGATATTATCCCTTGGATCCGAACAATATATGGTATCTTTGATGATTTGAATGGTTTAGTGCTTGTCTCATCTTGATTGTTTTATTTGTCCTAAATATGTTTGAGTTAGATTAGGTTCATATTAGAATATTGCATGCTTTAGGGTTATTTGCATATTTAGACTAAACATTTTATTATCATGAATTTTCGAAAAAAAATATAAATTTAGAATGCTAGATTTTTGTTTCATTAGCTTAAAGTGCATGTTTAATTATTTGACATTTTTTTAATTTCGAAATTTAAAAAAAAAAACAAAAATCATCATGCATATGTCATGTAAAATTAGGGCATCATTTGTACGTTATTGCACATCAGGATAAAATTTTTAAGTTTAGAATGATTTAGATAGACTATATCTTAGGTTAGAGATTGCTAAGTTAAGATAATATCTTGGTTTAAATTAGGGTTTAGCCTGACCTAATCTTAATATAAGTTGGATAGAATCTTAATTTAGCTAGACAATTTTCACATTTTTCCTAATTTCTAATTTCATGGAAAAATACAAAAAATGACTTAGGATAAATTAGTTTCGATCTCTAGGATAGATTGCATTTTTTTTAAGGAAAAAATAAAAAAATAAAAAAATGTCATTGCATGTCATTTAGAATTAGATTCATGAAATGCATGCCATTTAGTGATTGTTGTTAGATCCATTTAATTAAAAATTGTCTGTCATTAGAATTAGGTCATTTAATTATATTGCATTGCATAAAGCATGATTCTCATTGAGTAAATGAAAACAAAAATAAATTACGTGTTAATTAGAAATCATATCTAGGGTTGATTATGTGAATTCTAATCTAACGACGCAGATGCTTTCATTGCTACAAGGTAAGTCATGTAATTTATTCATTGCTTTCTTTGATGTTTAATTGGTGGTTTGCGCACTTGCATGATCACCTCACATGTTAGGGAAATAGATTTAAAATCAATCAAAGCTGCCTGCAAAAAACATTTTTGAAAATAAAAAAAATGGTATCGAAAGGGCATTAGAGAAGTCTAGTGTAACCAAGTCCCCATACCCAAAGTCTCCGGTTCGTAGGAGTAAAGTAATCTCTGATTATTTTACTTAGGTGTCTAATCGACCTACCATAAATTGATTAGTGGCGACTCCTAGATAAAATCTATTTTCATATTAAGAAATTTGAACCTAAGTTACGAATTGGTATGGGCTTGGGAGAGCTTGAGCTAAGTCTAGGCTTAGTAATCCATTAGCCATACTCTAGGTGGTGCACCCGAAAATTTGGTTGCGATAGCTTGGCAACTCCACTGGGGACTTGAGTTGAAACTCTTAGTGGACTTAGACCAATTTTCTTTTTGGAAAAAAATATTTTTGGTTGGTAGCAAGGATTCCAGGTACGTCCTTAACATTTAAGGTGTTAATTGTTCTTGCAGGATATGAGGTATAAGGGGAAGTGTTTGTTAACCTTTGTTTTGTAAGGAGGTGTAGGAATGTATGATTTAATCTTACATATGAAGTGTTACTTGATATAAACTGTTGTGCATGCTTTGCATTTACACTACACTCTTACACACACAACCTGCTGCCGGACCTGGGCCGCACTAGGATACTTAGGATGGTATTGAGTTGGATATGACTTCGATCGCGAGGCCGCGTAGTAGAGGTTGCCCAACTCAATCCCGAAAGCTTTTTCTTGGTGTCAAGAATGTTTACCTCTACCCGTGAGACTACGTCGCATTGTGGTATCATTCTTGACTAAGCCAGAGTTAGGATGACTTGACTTAGTATGCAAGGCTGCAACTAGTCATCCCACCTTGCTAACTTCACTTTGCTAAGCCTGTCTAGAGTTGAAATTGAACCCCACATTTCATGTGCTTGTCTATGTGGTTGCCGCTGATTTTTCTTGGTGAAGTAAGTCTTTTATCCCTATACCATGCAATTTATTTTTTCGTGCTTTTGGTCAGTTCATGATAATTTAGGTCAATCATTGATTTAATTCCTTTGTCGATTAGGAATGAAATGAGGAAGTTGCCATGCAATAAATCGTTTGGCAAATAACAAAAAAAAAACTTTGGAGAATTTGTTTTCAATTAATGTCTTTATTGTTCTTATTAGAAAGTTTCAAATTTTGGCATTTTCTAGTTCATGTTTATGAAATTTCGTCCTTGCTAAGCTGTCTCATGTTTTATTTTCTTAGTCCATTTTTAGAAAATCCTCTTCATATGTGGACTTTTCGAAACAAAAAAGAAAAAGAAAAAATAGGTTGTCATGGATTGGCTCTCTATTTACACCTCATGCTTACACATTCCCATTCATTTGAATTAGGTGATTATGGTGCGATCTCGTTCAGCCATCCGTACACGATCAAGAGCTAAAATGATGGATTAAAATGAGTGAGAAATTGTGACTCGAAAAAGAGAGCCAAGAGGACTTTTGAACCATCTCATTTTCCTGAGGTAGCCAGATTTGATGCCAACATGAAGTGACTGGTGACATATCTAGAAGGAATAATTCCTGACTTAGAGGGTTCGCATCACAAGACTAAGGAGGGTGAAGAATTCAAGCACACATGATTAATGGTCCTAAGCAGTTCACTTTCCTTACTTAATTAGGGGGCATGTTTAGTTGCACCTTCCCCCGCGTGAGAATTTTTAGGGATGAGTTTTAATTTCTGTTGCTTGAATATCACATTTTTCATTCCAATAAATGTAATTTGATTGATGAATATCAATAGAATTACAAGTTTTGTTTTGAGGACATGATGTGGTACACCAAACCAGCCCGGTGACGATATCTAACAATGAAAAAAACAATCATCCAAGGAGAATACTGATGAGTGGGCTTCTTCATGCTTCCTCATCCAAAAAATTCCCAGAAAAAAGAAGAAAAAATCATTTTTCAGACTATTTCCAAAAGCATGCATTAGGTTAGCCTTGTTTAATTTTCTGACTCATTTACTTCATGTTTTGAGCATTACTTTTTCACTCTTCAAGAAGGCATCTAAGAAAAATCTGCACTAGGCCAAAATGGATGTGCAATTTAAATTTACTTTAATCTTACATGGTATCCTATTCATGCACAGATTTTGGGGCAAAAGTGGATTTTCAGTCTTGAATAATAGGGACAATAAAGACATCAATTGCTGAGGCAATCCCATTGTAGGGCAATCCTTGAATGAATGCTTAAAACCATTTTGTAGTGTGGAAAAATTATCTATTTTGAAGTCACAATTTTCATGCCTAAAGCTGTTGAGCTCTTTTAAAAAAGATTTTCATAATGACTTTTACATGTTTTATCCATCAATTCCATTAAAGAACATTTGTCAGATGGACTAATTTAATGAATGATATCAAATGCTTAAGAATGCAAAATGAGACGAGTCAGGATGATGAAAGACAAGCCTCATCTTATACACAGTCCCCTACTTTTACACTTATGAGATGAGTATAGAAATGTTCATATACACAAGGTAAAGAGTTCTCTCGCAAAAGGTACGACAACCAAAATGATGAGAGGCAATTCATTTATCCATCACAAACACTACAGAGGATCCATTTGCTTAACCCTTTTGAGCCTCCTACACTTATGGAGATTTTTTTCAAATAACCCTTGTCAAAAACCATCCCACACCGGGGCAAATGAGAGGTAAAATGGCATTATGAGGTGAGAAAAATGAAAAAAAAAATTATTGCTCTCACTTGCATTAATCTTCAAGTCGTGCTATTACATTGAATTCATGTGATAATTTAAGTGCCTGAGGATGACGAAGAGCATTTCTTTCTCTATCTTACATACTTATATCCTTTGCATAGCCCACTTAAGCCTGCAATTTCATTTCTTTAAACCCAGTTAGTGATCATCCCCAACACTAGGGCAAGGCAAAAAAGAATTGTTCAAATAAAGTTCGAGTGTCATTCAAAGTGAAGAACTCTCAAAGTGCAAATGTTAAAAAGAATTGAAATCAAAATAGAACTAAGGGGCATGAAAAAAGCAATGTACCTGGTAAAAGTAAAGCCAATGTCCATGAAAAAGAAGTGAAGAAAAAATGCATGAAAATTAGGGGCTCAAAAAAGTGGTGTGCTTGGTAAAAGTAAGGCCGATGCCCAAAGATGAAAAAAAAAAAAAAGTCAAGATAGATGACTATCAATTGCAAAAATTGAATCCCAATGAAGTAGTACTCAAAGAGTCAAGATCAATGATGCGTTTATAATGACAATCCCTGGTGAAGGAGAAGACCGATGGCAATGCCTAGATGATCATCAACTTTGACCCATATACACATTTTTGAGCCTAACGATCCTTTCGTTTCTCAACCCAAGAACCTAACCTATGTTACGTCCCTTGCAAAGTCTCTTCAGATTAGGGCACTTGAATTAACGTGGGAGTTCATATGTTTATAAGCATCACTCGAAGAAGTGCGAGCAAGATTATTTATTTCTCATTTTGCAAGGTTCTTGACTTGTAAACCCGAAGATGATTGCAGAGTTGTTCTTTCAATAGTTTTGACTCAAAGAGTCCATTTGTTAAGCCATTGACCAAGCCTACATTACGGTCCCTATTAAAGACCTATTAGATTGGTAAGGTCATACTGCTTGCGAGAATACTCAGACCTTTGTCGATATGATGACAATGAGATGGAGTGATTCTCCTAAAATAACCATTTTGAATGAGAGTGAGTGAAAGTCCTTTCTAACTGAAAGTCTCTCATTTAGTATTCTTAAGAAATCCATGTTATTGTCTTGAATGACAATTCTCTCCTGTGGAAATTTGGTGATGCAAATACTATAAAGTCATTATGCATAAATCTTGATTGAATTGATAAAAGCCTCATTGAATTTTGCATTGTAAGGTAGCTTAGATTGTCTACCTCTTTGATGAATGCATACTAGTTTTTGCTCTAACCATGTCTGACAGGTAATATTTCCTTGAAGACCAAGTAATATTTGATGTTCAAGTTGCTCCTTGAAGCCTAGAGATTCGGCGTGCTTCCGTAGCCCGGAGTTCTTTTTATTGACATGGCGTGCTTCTATAGTCCGGTGTCCCTTTATATTAACCTAGCATGCTTTCGTAGCCTAATGTCCCTCTTCATTAACTCGGCGTGCTTCCGTAGCCTGAGTCTCTTTTAGTAGACCCGGCTTGCTTTTATCGAATCGGCGTGCTTCCGTAGCTCGGAGTTCCTGACTTGGCGTGCTTTTGTAGACTAGAGTCCCTCTTTATCAACCCGACGTGCTTCCATAACCCGGTGTCCATTTATATTGACTTGGCGTGTTTTCGTAGCCCAGAGTCCCTTTTATCGAACCGACATGCTTCCGTAATCCAGAATTCTTTATCAACCTGGCGTGCTTTCGTAGCCTAAAGTCCTTTTCATCGACATGGTGTGATTCCCCTTATCAAATCGGCGTGCTTCCGTAACTCGAAATTCTTCCTAATTGACACTCGATTGAGCTGTCCCCCCAAAGATTTTTCTCCAGATTAAATCTGATTAAGGCGACTAAAGAAAGGTTCGGGTCCTAGTCAGATGATCTCTGTTGCAACACTGGGCGATCGAAGAAAGGTTCGAGTCCTAGCCAAGCAAAACCTTAGTTTAGGCGACCGTAGAAAAGTTACGGGTCCTAGAAAAGCAATTTCCCCATTCAGGTGACCGTAGAAAAGTACGGGTCCTGGAAAATCATTTTTTTCGTCAAGGTGACTGTAGAATGGTACCGGTCCTAAAAAAGCAATGTCTCTATCCAGGCGACCGTAAAAATGTACAAGTCCTAAAAAATCAATTTTTTCGTCAAGGCAATCGTAGAAAGGTACAGGTCCTAGACACAACCAAAATCTTGCTGCCATACTGGGTGACCATAGAAAGGTATGGGTCCTAGACATGTAACGCCAACTATCCTGAGTTACTCTACCCTCCTCGAAGGTAAGTTATTCCAGGTAAGTTCCTTTATCATTAGCATTTCCATTCATCATATGACTTGCATTTCAAAATGGGATTATTTCCCAAAAAAAAAAATGTCATTTAGTGCATGTGCATGATCAAAATTTAGGTCTCAACTTGTCTTTGAAAACAACCTCTACGAGCTCACCTTCAAAAAGAGGGCAAATTGTTGACACCTAATTTTAGCAAATCTAGGAAAATAAAGAAAATAAAAATTGCATTAGAAAAAATAAATGGAAAAAATGGAAAAAGCAGGGGAAAATTGATTTGATTGATTATGCATGTAAGTTTGAAGTTCTGATGAATATTTAGATTTTGATAAATGCAGAAGCAATTAAAAATCAGGTGAATAAAGGGCAAGGATTTTGACAAAATGGAAGGAATCAAAGCAAAATCAAGTTGATTGCGAAATCACGCTCGATATGCAGCCATAAATCAATGCAACAAAAGATGGAAGCTCGGAAATTGCCATGGAAAACGGTCGTATGAAACCACTATAAAAGGAGACCAAAATTTTCGAGCAAATGGACGGAACAAAAAAAAAAAAGTTGAAAGAATTCGTGCAAAATTTGTACAAGAAATAGGGTCTTTGTCCACCTAGGTAAAGGAGAAAATCGTTTTCTCAAAAACAAAAAAAACAAAAAAAACAAAAAAACCTAGCTACTATTCATCTTTCCTAAGGAGCTGCCGATGCCGTCGCTCGCCTTCCGTAGCCCGGTCACCCTACCGCCAGTCGCCATTTCCCTAGCACCACCCGCGCTAGCGACCCACGAGCCCTCTCTGCTCCACTGCCGCTCCGCCAGTCTCGCCGCTCCTCGACATTCCCGCTATCGACCGAGATCTGCCCACGACCGAGCGCTCGGCGTCGCCTCTAGCCCACGCCGGTCTACGACGCCGCCGTTGCTCGCATCTCCGTAAAGCCACGAAGCCACCAATCCCCGCCGCGCTCCGCCTCGCCTCCAGCCAATGTCGACCCGCGACACCATTGTGGTCCCGGTCTCGCCCCTCAGGTGTTCGATGCCGGCTGATCTGAGATCCCCCTCACCTGCGACGACCCGACGCCGGTAGATCTGAGGAGCTAAGCTCGCCTCCGCTCGCGACCCAACACTTCCGATCCCCTGAGTGACGCCATCCCGGCCTACGGCCCCCCGCCAAAGACTCCGCGACCCACCGCATCTCAAAGAACCTCCTCGCCCGCAAACCAGCCGCGCCCCGAGCCGCGCTTTTGACCCCGACGATAGCAGAGCCCTAGCCGGTCGCTACTCGTCTGCCTCGCTGTCGTCGCCACCGCAGCAGGTTGTTGCCCACCGACCTCGCCGGTGCCCTGCCACGCCGGAGTCCCTCGTCGATGTCTGCCCTCGCTGCTAGCCCGCTCACCGTTGATCCCCTCGCCGAGCTCTTCGCCGGCGATTCCCCTCGCCGGAGCTCCGAATCGGCGGCCAAGATTTCCTTTTTTTTTTCTTTTTAAAAAAAGAGAGAAAAAAATCAAATTAGGTATATTTGTTCTATTTTACTAGGCAAGTTTATCTTCTTCTTTTTTTCTTGTTTACTTATTTGAAATATTTCCCTATGCATAATTGGAAATTTTGACATACCACCTGATTTGCAACCGCGCTTGGGTTTTTATTTCATCTATAAGGCTTAGATGAAATAATTACTCAAGCGGGAATAAAATTGATATTTTGACCTTTAAGGTTTAAGATCAATTTATCGATTTTATTAGCGAGATATTATCCCTTGATCTGAACAATATATGGTATCTTTGATGATTCTGAATGGTTTAGTGCTTGTCTCGTCTTGATTGTTTTATTTGTCCTGAAATATGTTTGAGTTAGATTAGGTTCATATTAGAATATTGCATGCTTTAGGGTTATTTGCATATTTAGACTAAACATTTTATTATCATGAATTTTCGAAATAAATAAAAACATAAATTTAGAATGCTAGATTTTTGTTTCATTAGCTTAAATTGCATGTTTAATTATTTGACATTTTTTTAATTTCGAAATTAAAAAAAAAAAAAACAAAAATCATCATGCATATGTCATGTAAAATTAGGGCATCATTTGTACATCATTGCACATTAGGATAAAATTGCATATTTCATTTTAAGTTTAGATTGATTTAGATAGACTGCATCTTAGGTTAGAGATTGCTAAGTTAATATAATATCTTGGTTTTAATTAGGGTTTAGCCTAACCTAATCCTTAATATAAGTTAGAATCTTAATTTAGCTAGACAATTTTCACATTTTTCTTAATTTCGAATTTCATGGAAAAATACAAAAAATGACTTAGGATAAATTAGTTTCAATCTCTAGGATAGATTGCATTTTTTAAGAAAAATAAATAAATAAAAATGTCATTGCATGTCATTTAGAATTAGATTCATGAGATGCATGCTGTTTAGTGATTGTTGTTAGGTCCATTTAATTAGAAATTGTCTGTCATTAGAATTAGGTCATTTAGTTATATTGCATTGCATAAAGCATGATTCTCATTGAGTAAATGAAAACAAAAAGGAATTGCGTGTTAATTGGAAATCATATCTAGGGTTGATGATGTGAATTTTGATCTAACGACGTAGATGCTTTCGTTGCTACAAGGTAAGTCATGTAATTTATTCATTGCTTTCTTGGATGTTTAATTGGTGGTTTGCGCACCCGCATGATCACCTCACATGTTAGGGAAATAGTTTTAAAATCAATCAAAGCTGCCTGCAAAAAACATTTTTGAAAATAAAAAGAAATGGTACCGAAAGGGCATTAGAGAAGTCTAGTGTAACCAAGTCCCCGTACCCAAAGTCTCTGGTTCGTAGGAGTAAAGTAATTCTCCCGTTATTTTACTTAGGTGTCTAATCGACCTACCATAAATTGATTAGTGGCGACTCATAGATAAAATCTATTTGCATGTTAAGAAATTTGAACCTAAGTTGCGAATTGGTATGGATTTGGGAGAGCCCAAGCTAAGTCTAGGCTTAGTAATCCATTAGCCAAATTCTAGGTGGTGCACCCGAAAATTTGGTTGCGACATCCCCCTAACAAATAAGATTTTCTTTTAAATTATATTCCTTTCTTTACTAGCATGAGAGTACATATTCATATTCCACTCATGTTTGATTTCCATATTACTTCAACATAAGATTTTAGGTCATCTATTAATGAAAGTAATGGGTAAAGATATTTTATGGAAGTTTCAAATTAAAAAAGTCCTTAGTGAGCTTGACTAGTCGACTATGCATTGGAGGAGGCCAAGCAGGCGATCTGGCTCGCCATGGGGATTCGACGTCGTGACCTTCTCCACGGACATCTGCAACTTTGGGGCCATGTTGATGTGAATCGTTGCGGAAAGATCGTTCTACGAAGGCCCGGATAGTACGAATTGCGAACCTCGACCTCCAATCAAACCTGTGATTGGCAACCTCGGTATGAACGTGACCTGTTGACAAACGCGCATCAACCAACCAACGTTATAGACGCCACGAGCGAAAGAATTCGCTATCTCGCTCGATAAGTCGAATCGACCGCCACAAGAGAATTTTGATAAGGTCAAGTCCTCAAAAGAACAGTAGAAGAGAACCTCTCAATTCTTTTTCCTCAAAAATAAAATATATCTGTCCCTCAAAGAAAGTCGGCCAGTCCTTAATATAGGCCTTTTGGCCGCCACACAAACCCTAAAACCAACCCTAGAAATCTAATGCGTAATATTCTAGAATATACCTAAACAAGAAGATATATATATATATATATATATATATATATATATATATATATATTTGACTTGGTCAAATATTTGATGACCAGATAATCAAATTGCGCCAAGATTTCCATGATTCTTTAAGATTCGATCCAAGGTCATCTCCACGCCAAAGATTACGCCAAGATTTCCAAGATTCTTCAAGATTTGATCCAAGGCCATCTCCATGCCAAAGATCACGAACCATGACGCCAACAGACTTACCTAAATTGCTTGGCCCACGCTCGAGTAATCGAACCCGGTAGAAATAGATAATGGATCCCTAGCACCTCCTCCTCAATATGGCTCGATGTCCACAACATTCCCTCCCCCGTGCAAAGGATTTGCCCTCAAATCATCACTTGCATCGAAAAGAGTCAAGTCAGAAACATTAAATGTAGCACTAACGTCATACTTACCTGGAAGATCAAGCTTATAGGCATTAATGTTAACTCTTTCCAACACCATGAATGGTCCATCCCCTCACGGTAATAACTTAGAATGTCGCTGCTCAGGAAATCGCTCTTTGCGCATATGAACTCAAACCCAATCGTCGGGTTCAAACACCACTTCCTTGCGCCTTTTGTTGGCTTGCCTTGCATATTGCTCAGTCTTGCGCTCAATATTTGCGCGCATCTTCTCATGCAACGCCTTGACAAATTCAGCTTTCTTTGCTCCATCTAAATCCACACGCTCATCAACAGGTAAAGGGGTTAAATCTAACGGAGTTAACGGATTAAAACCATAGACAATCTCAAATGGTGTAAATTTAGTAGCAGAATGCATGCTCCTATTATATGCAAACTCAACATGTGGTAGACAATCTTCCCAAAATTTTATATTCTTTTTAATAATAGCACGCAACAATACCCCTAAAGCTCTATTAACTACATCGGTTTACCATCGGTCTGTGGATGACAAGTAGTAGAAAATAACAACCGTGTTCCTATTTTTTTCCACAATGTTTTCCAAAAGTAGCTAAGAAATTTAGAATCTCGATTTGAAACAATCGATCTAGGCATGCCATGCAAATGTACAACCTCCCTAAAGAACAAATCAGCAACATGAGATGCATCATCGGTTTTATGACAAGGTATAAATTGAGCCATCTTTGAAAACCGATCAACAACCACATAAATAGAATCTCTACCATACTTAGACCTAGGCAATCCTAACACAAAATCCATAGAAATATCAGTCCAAGGATGCGTTGGAATAGGTAATGGTGTATACAAGCCATGCGGTTTAGTTGTAGAATTCGATTGCTTACAAACAATGCATCTCTCATAGACACGTGTGACATCTCTCTTCATATGTGGCCAATAAAAATGTTCATGCAACACTTCATAAGTCTTACTAATGCCAAAATGTCCCATTAAACCGCCACTATGCGCTTCTCGCACCAACAATTCATGCAAAGAACACTTAGGCAAACATAGCTTGTTTTCACGAAAAAGATAACCTTCACGCCTATAGAATTTATCAAATGCGGTATGTTCACATGCTTCAAATACTCTCCCAAAGTCATCATCATCAGTATATAAGCCATTGATGTGCTCAAAACCTAAACACTTTGCTTCTAAAATAGTTAGAATCGCATACCTTCGAGAAAGTGCATCAGCTACCACATTCTCCTTACCTTTCTTGTACTTGATCACATATGGAAAAGTCTCGATGAACTTCATCCATTTGGCATGTCTTTTATTCAACTTATGCTGCCCTTTCAAGTACTTCAAGATCTCGTGGTCAGTGTGGATCACAAACTCCTTCGGCCATCAAAAGTGTTGCCAAGTCTCCAAAGCTCGCACTAAAGCATACATCTCCTTATCGTAGGTAGGATAATTCAATGTCGCTCCACTCAATTTCTCGCTGAAATAAGCTATGGGATGCCCTCCTTGCATCAACACGGCTCTAATTCCTGTACTAGAAGCATCGCACTCTATCTCAAAAGTAGCACTGAAATTCGGCAAAGATAACAAAGGAGCATTAGTCAACTTATCTTTTAGCAGATTAAATGTTTTTTCTTGCTCTTCTCCCCACGTGAAACCCACATGCTTTTTGATAACTTCGGTCAAAGGTGCGGCAATGGTGCTAAAATTCCTCACAAATCGCCAATAAAAACTCGCCAATCCATGAAAGCTACGCACCTCTCCTACAGTTTTAGGCATTGGCCATTCACGGATTGCTTTGACCTTTTCTTCATCAACCTGTATACCATCAGAACTAACAACAAATCCTAGAAATACTAATTTGTTAGTAACAAAAGAGCACTTCTTTAGATTCGCGTACAATTGCTCGGCCCTTAAAACCTGCAAGACAGTTCACACATGCTCAATATGGTCATCAGGGCTTCGGCTATATATCAAAATGTCATCGAAATAGACAACCACAAATCGACCAATAAAAGCACGCAAAACATGATTCATAAGTCGCATAAACGTGCTCAGTGCATTAGTTAATCCAAATGGCATGACTAACCACTCATATAATCCATACTTGGTCTTAAATGCGTTTTCCATTCATCACCTTCTTTCATCCTAATTTGATGATAGCCACTTTTCAAATCGATCTTAGTGAAAATGCAAGAACCATGCAACTCATCCAACATGTCATCTAACCTAGGACTAGGATGTCGATACTTTACCATAATGTTATTGATTGCTCGGCAATCGACACACATTCGCCAAGGTCCATCATTCTTTGGCACCAACAAAACAGGGATGGTGCACGGGCTAAGACTCTCTCTCACATACCCTCGCTCCAATAGTTCGCTAACTTGCCGCTGAAGTTCCTTTGTCTCCTCGGGATTGCTTCGATATGCAGGTCAGTTAGGTAATGGCGCACCAGGGATCAAGTTGATTTGATGTTCAATGCCTCAAATCGATGGTATCTCTCCAGGAAGTTCATTAGGAAAGACATCTTCCAATTCCTGCAATAAAGACACAATAGGACTAGGCAAACTTGGGTCAAGATTGTTAGTAGAAAACAAAACCTCCTTGTACAAAAGTACAAGCATCGGTCGGTCTAGAACTAAAGCTCTCCTCACATCACTCGATTTTGCATAAAAATTATTTTGCCTATTTACTTTCCTCTCTTCTTTAACCTCGGTTTTTATCACAATCCTTCTCTCGGCCTCTCCTTTTCCTTTCGTCTTAGACACACCACGCAAGCCCTCGGATTTCTCACCTTTTCTCTCTCTCTCTCGGCTTCTCGTTGTAACTTCAACTGATCTTGATACACCTCACTAGGTGTCATTGGTACCAAGGTATAAGTCTTTTGATATCACCAATGAATAACGATTAGTATACCCATTATGATGTACCTTTCGATCATATTGCCATGGTCTTCCAAGCAAGATATGACCCGCTTGCATAGGTACAACATCACACTTTACCTCGTCCTTATATCTCCCTATCTCAAATGGAATTCGAACTTGCTTCGACACTTTCACCTCACGACTATCATTTAACCATTGAAGTC
This sequence comes from Eucalyptus marginata, assembly GCA_014182565.1. Classification (NCBI taxonomy): domain Eukaryota; kingdom Viridiplantae; phylum Streptophyta; class Magnoliopsida; order Myrtales; family Myrtaceae; genus Eucalyptus; species Eucalyptus marginata. The sequence continues at coordinate 39,953,376 of CM024587.1, read as the reverse complement.
TATAAGGCCTAGGGTGTTTTGTCGTTTTCAAACCCAACTTATCCACCATAGTAAAACTTGCCACATTCGCACAACTACCTCCATCAATTATCATACTACAGATCTTACCATTCACCACACATCTTGTATGAAACAAGTTATCTCTTTGTTGGTGATGCTACTCCTCCTTTACTTGCACACTCAGAGAACATCTAACCACCAAGAAGTCTCCTTTTATAGCCACTTCTCCATCACTACAATCCTCCAATGGTGGCATCTCATCATCCTCTTCTTCCCTCTCACTTTCGGACTCAACATCACCATGTCCAATCATTATCATCACCCTTCTATTAGGGCATTGATTCGCCATATGACCCCTGCCCAAAGACTTAAAACATTTAATTTCATGAGTTCTAGTGTTAGGGTTTTCGGTTTTACCCGAAACCGGATTCGTTCCAATTTTACCGTCCCTCTCCTTCTCCTTTGAGGTTTCGGTTTTAGTGTTGTTTCCTCTCCAATTTGGCTTCTCATCTCTCTTCCAATTGGATCTCCAATTCTGATTTGAACCTCCTCCACTCTTGTGATTTCAGTCCAACTTTAATTGCCGCTCAACTTTGATAGCTTTGTCCGCCAATTCCTCCAATTCAACATAGTGTTGTAGCTCCACTACCCTTGCTATGTCTCGGCTCAAACCACTCAAAAATCTTGACATTGTGGCCTCACGATCCTCCACAACATTAGCATGGATCATGGCAATCTTCATCTCCTTGTGATACTCGTCCACGCTCTTATTGCCTTGTGTGAGATTTTGTAACTTTTGAAACAAATCTCGATGGTAATGACTTGGTACAAAACACCTCCTCATCACCGCTTTCATCTCATACCACATCTCTATCGGTCTTTCACCATTGCGCTTCCTACTAGTCACAAGTTGATACCACCAAACTATAGCATAATCAGTAAATTCAACAGCTGCAATTTTTACCTTTTTGAGCTCGGAGTATCGTTGGCAATCAAATACCATCTCCATGCGTTTCTCCCACTCTAGATACACATCGGGATCATTCTTCCCTTGGAAAGAATGAATCTTCATCTTGATATTGCCAAGTTCATTATCTTCTCGGTGTCTAAACCCTTGGGCTCCATTCCACCTTCTAAATCGAGCATCTCGATCATCCTCCATGTCGGCCTCATCATCATCATCATCATGCCGTTGCCTTCTATGTCGTGTTCTAAAGGCGTCTCGCTGATGTTGCGGCCTTCCCTGGGGTAGCTCTCGGTCACCATCAACCCTCATGCCATTCCCCATCATTCGGCCACTAAGCTCTTCCACTACAGCTCTCAATTGATGGATGCTTTCCACAAGCGCTTCATCCCTTCATATGGAGTCAACCTCCCTTTAATTCACGCTTTCTTCACATGACATATTTTAGACCTACAACTAAACGTTAGTTACAAAAATCCTCACCAATCGCTCCCTCACGTGTTTCTTCCAAGGTGTTTGTCACTCCCCTCATGTTTAACTCAAGTCTAGGCTTTTTTTTTTTCTCAATTAAACTCACACACTCTTACCTTTTCCCTCTCGTATTCCCTTTTCACAAGCTCTTTATTGGACTCAAAACCTGTCTCTCAACCCCCTTACAACAATCAATTCAGCAAGTAACAATCTCAAACCAACAAGTACAACTTTCGAAATTCCAATTGAAACGCAAATCACTACTGATTTTGTTTCAATTTGGTCCACTAACAAACGAGTTGCCTTCTTGATTTTTTTTTTCGGCTATTTTTTTTTTTTTTTTTGCCGAATCTTTTTTTTCTCTTGCGCACTTTTTTTTTTGTGCGTTTTCTTTCTCTTCTTTTTTTTTTGACGAACTTTCTCTTTTTTTTTCTTTTTTTTTTACGAACTCAGATACAATTTAAGATGCTAGGAAAAAAGTTAAAACTAACAGCAAACAACTACGTATGGAAGCACAAAAGCAATCAGATCCCTAAATTGGCTAGAACCGAAACCCTAGCTCAAATTGCTGAATATAAATAGAAAATTAAAGATAAATAGACCTTGTAGAAGCAAGCTCTTATGCCAAAATGATGTGAATCGTTGCGGAAATATTGTTCTACGAAGGCCCAGATAGTGCGAATTGCGAACCTCGATCTCCAATCAAACCTGTGATTGGCAACCTTGGTATGAACGTGACCTGTTGACGAACGCGTGTCAACCAACCAACGTTATAGACGCCACGAGTGAAAGAATTCGCTATCTGGCTCGATAAGTCGAATCGACCGCCACAAGAGAATCTTGATAAGGTCAAGTCCTCAAAAGAACAGTAGAAGAGAACCTCTCAATTCTTTTTCCTCAAAAATAAAATATATCTGTCGCCCAAAGAAAGTCGGCCAGTCCTTAATATAGGCCTTTTAGCCGCCACACAAACCCTAAAACCAACCCTAGAAATCTAATGAGTAATATTCTAGAATATACCTAAACAATAAGATATATATATATTTGACTTGGTCAAATATTTGATGACTAGATAATCAAATTACGCCAAGATTTCCATGATTCTTCAAGATTAGATCCAAGGTCATCTCCACACCAAAGATTACGCCAAGATTTCCAAGATTCTTCAAGATTTGATCCAAGGTCATCTCCACGCCAAAGATCACGAACCATGACGCCAACAACTTACCTAAATTGCTTGGCCCGCGCTCGAGTAATCAAACCAGTAGGAATAGACAATGGGTCCCTAGCACCTCTTCCTCGATATGGCTCGATGTCCACATCATGTGTGGCGGGCAGCGGAGGAGGCTGGGCTGGTCGATGTGCTGGTGGTGAACCAGGGGGTGGACGTCCCTGAGGAGCTGGCCAAGCAGGAGCTGGAGGAGGTCAGGTTCATGATTGACATTAACCTGATCGGGAGCTTCAACATGATCAAGGCATTCTTGTCGGCGATGAAAGCGAGGACCGACCGGGGGACGGCCTCAATTGCCCTCATGTCCTCTTAGGCCGATCAGGTAATTCTTGCTATCGCTCGCCACGAGAGCTTTCTAGCTTTGCATTGTCTCCATGCTTTGAATTGAATTGGTGATTGGGTGATTTTGGTAGGTGGGGATCTACGGCTACACTGCTTACTCTGCGAGCAAATTCGGGCTCCGAGTATTAGCAGAGGCGCTGCAACAAGAGATTATCGCCGATTACATCCAAGTTTCGCTTGTTTTCCAAGCAGATACCGATACTCCTGCATTAGTGGAAGGTATATCGTTGTGAATTTGCCTCTTGCAGATCGCGACAGTGTAGTGTTTTTAGTTGTACTGCTTTGCAATTGCGAGGATCAAATGCTTTACCATATATTGCTTGTGGAATCCGTGAAGTTAGCCGACTGTATTGGAACAAAATAATATGAATTTGGTAGAATTTAGATATGTAAATGACAGTTGATTCGCTACGAAGTTCCATAAATGATTGAAGGAGAAGCAAATCAATTGCTTTCCAAATCGTAGAGTTCTTTTATTTCTTCACAGTAATTGCTGCTCTGCAATCCCCAGGCTTTCCGCTGGTTTTATCGATCAATGATTGGATGATGAGTAGCATATAGTTGTTTCTACTGCACAGAGTGTATTCTAATCAAGTTAGTGTGCATGATTCTAGCTAATTTCAATTAAGTTGCATCTACTTTGTTCTTAGCTCAAGAACTCTTACCTGCTCTTTGCAATATAACATGTCTTTCCTCCAAGGCATTTAATTTAGATATGGTGCCCTTGCTTTATTTCTTCAAATCTTAGAGTTCTTTTATTTCTTCACGGTAGTTGCTACTCTGCAATCCCCAGGCTTTCCGCTGGTTTCATCGATCATGATTGGATGATGAATAGCATATAGTTGTTTCTACTGCATAGAGTGTAGAATAATCAAGTTAGCGTGCATATGCACGCTAACTTCGATTAAGTTGCATCTACTTTGTTCCTAGCTCAAGAACTCTTACCTGCTCTTTGCAATATAACATGTCTATCCTCCGAGGCATTTAATTTAGATATGGTGCCCACTAGTTTCTTCCATTAACCACTAGAATCTCAACACTAGCTCTAATATCACTATTGGGAGATCTTGGGCATCCCTCACCTCAAAAGTTAACTTAAAGGGTGAAGCTTTCCCTCACACTTATAAACTGACCACCAACCCCATCCACAATAAATGTGGGACAAAATCTCTCATAATGTTCTACTCCTTCGCACCCTTCAGCAACTCAAGCACATAATACCATTTTGGTTGGCAGGTTCCCCAATGTCATCCTTGTCCTTCTTCCTTTCTTCCATGCTCGTTGTTTTCCCTCCGTTGACACTACCGTAGTGCCCAATCCTTCCGTCCTTCATTTCCTTCCTATTTCCCATGGCCTCAAAACATTCGGAATTGCCCAGCTCACTGTCAACCTCTCACGAAGTACAAATGAATTAATCCTCTTTTAGATGATAGTTGGCCCATTCCCTTCACTTGCTCATCACTCATGATCTTTATGAGTAGGCCCAGGTATTCACCAGGGTCCTCATACCGCATTCTCTTCGAAAGAAAGCCAAAACCTTTCACATCGACTATCAATCCTTTATAGGTCACTGATTGAAGTTGCTAAAAATATAGGAGGCATCATTTCTTCCGTCTGGAATTTCTTATCACTCCCCCATGGTCATCAGAATTTTCCCTGCTCCAAATACAAGGAAGCCTTTCAAATTCTTCAATTTCTAGATGAAGCACCCCCTCCTTCAGCCTGATTGTTCGGCAAATTTAGGACACTCCAATGACTGGTTTGGCTATGTTCATCCTCTATTTCAAGCTGAAGCTGCTGAAAGCTAGGCTTAAACGACTCAATAAAGACTCTTTCTCCGACATTTCAGCCAGGACTGCTGAAGCTAGAAATGCCTTAGCATCCATTCAGGATGCCCTTCAATAAGACCCTTTTAACCAAGGCTTGGCCGACAGAGAGAGAGAGACCATCTTCGAGCATTCTCGGACCTCCGTCTTTAGGAACAGATGTTTTATAAACAGAAGTCCAGAGTTCAATGGCTGAAGGAGGGAGACCTCAATACCAAGTTCTTCGATCATTCCGTCAACAGAAGGCAACTTCTTAATAGAATCTTATCGGTGATGGATGAAGCTGGGAATATGATCCACGACCCACCTTTAATTCATCAGTAGTTTGTCGCCCATTTTGAAGAACTTCTGGCGCCTTCTAATCTCACTCCTTCCCTCGGTTCAGGAGATTAGATCGGTGTTGGTTCATTCCCTTAACGACAAGTAGGTGCGTCTTCTCTCTAGGCCTATTTTGGAGGAAGAAATTCATGATACAATGTTTTTGTTAGCATCCGATAAGGCCCCTAGTCTTGATGGATTTGGTGTTGAGTTCTTCAAACATAGTTGGGACATAGTTGGCCCTTTGGTTACTCTGGCGGTTAAGGACTTCTTTACTTCGGGCAAAATCGTTCGGGAGATCAACAATACTATCCTAACCCTTGTACCGAAGTGTCCTAATGCAACCTCAGTCAACGATTATAGACCTATTGCTTGTTGCAACACTGTCTATAAATGTATTACAAAGATAATGGCTAATCGGTTGGCGTCTGTTCTGCCATCGATTGTTAGCCCTCCACAAAATGCCTTTGTGAAATGATGACGGTGACAATATCTTACTAGCCCAGGAGCTTTTTTCAGACTTTCACCTGCACCCCTATTTGCCTAAATGTGTCATCAAGGTAGACTTTCGGAAGGCTTATGATACAGTTGTCGTGACCTAAAAATTTCGGGTGCACCACCTAGAGTTTAGGCTAATAGATTACTAAGTCTTTAAACTTAGCTCGGGCTCTCCCAAGCCCATACCAATTTGCGACTTTAAGGTTCAAATATTTAGCATGCAAAAGATTAAAAGCTAGGAGTTGCCGCTAATCAGTTTATGGTAGGTCGATTAGACACCTAAGTAAAATAATGGGAGGATTATTTTACTACTACGAAATAGAGACTAAGGGTACGAGGACTTGGTTACACTAGATTTCTCTAATGCCCTTTCGGTACCATTTCTTTTTAATTTTCAAAAATATTTTTGCAGACAGCTTAGATTTATTTTAACCTAAATTACTATCATGCAATGGTTGATCACACAGATGCTCAATCCTTATTAAACATCAAATAAAATAGATTGCATTGAATGAATTCTACACACTAAAGCAAGTAATTATTTTTTTGGGTTTTCTTTTATCTCAAAATTAAAACATGCATTCTAACTACATGACCTAATTTTACTAACAAACAAATTCTAATTAAATGAACCTATTATGCAAACTATGCACCTAATATTTTTGTATTTTTTATTGAAATTCGGAATTAATAAAAACCCTAATTAAATAATCTAAAATGAATAATTTTCTAATTTATTTTAGGGATTAATTTGACTTCAACCCTATCCTATTTTAGAAAACTATTTTTTAGAAAAATGAGATAATTAAAATGTGCAAAGATTATCTAGAATCAATCCTAATCTATTCAAAAAAAAAATGATCTAAAAATGCAATCCTAAAAATTGTAATCCTAGAAATAAATTCTAATCTACTAACCTACATGTCTAATTTACTAAACCTACATGCTCTGATGCAAGATTTTGATTTTTGATTTTTTTTTTTTTAGTGTTTTTCCAAGACAAGTAATTATCAAATAAACATTAAATCTAAACAATTAAGATATTTAACAAATAAAGGATTAAAGTAATCAAAAAAATAACCTGTTGTCTCACAGTTAAATTAACAATTACTCTTACCTTAAATATCATGACATGGAGTTCAAAATAATTAAAAATCTGATCCGAAGTCTTATGGATCAAATTAATAATTATAATGATTTAACAATTAAAATACTAACAAAATGCCCAAAAATTAATATAATTAAAAATAATCCGACATCTCACGGATCAAATTACTAATTACAAAATCTTGGGCAAAGCTTTAAGGATAATGCCTAAACCATACAAATAATTAACATCGATATAGCATATTCTTACTTAAACAATAATAACAAAATTTAAAATAAATAAATAAATAACAATAAAAAAATAAACCACCTAGGGAAATTTGAAAAAAAAGGAGCTGCGCCGGGCGGAGGATGGCCGACGTCGGAGCTCCGGTGAGGAGCGGGAGGTGTGGTGTCCTGCGGGGCCGAGGGACGTGCGTTGACCAGCACGGTGAACTGCCACAGCTGGTTCGCAACTCGCGGGTCGTCAGGTGGAGAGGTCTCTGGTGCAGTGGCGAGCAGACTGCTAGCGTCGAGCGGCTACGGCTTCAGATTCTAGCTCGCGGGTGGAGGTGCGACTGTGAACTACAGCGGGTTGCGTCACGGATGGGCGGAGAAGCGGCGGCGAAACGTTAGCGGAGGATGAGCGGCGTGCGGCTGGGGCGTTGGGGTTGCTGTGGGCGTTGGGGGCGTTGCGGAAAGCGGGCGGACAAAGATGCTTGAGTGCTCGGTGACGGCGGGCGTGGGGGTCGCTGGGTCATAGGTTGCAGAGGTGCGGCGGCGTCGGGCTCCGAGCAGAAGGGACAGGCGGAGGCGAGCGGGCCGCGGGCTTCAGCGGTGCGGCGTTGGGGCGGACGGCGAACTCACGGGCCGCTATGACGTTGGGTCAGGGGCAGGTTCAGATCTGCCGGCATCGGGGCAGCCGAGCGGTGAGATCAGGACAGCAGCAGTGGAGGCGTCGTCGCGAGGACTCGGGCACGGAGGAGTGGCGACCAGCGGAGGTGGTCTAGGCTGGCCAGGTCAACGGCGAGAGGCGCGGCGGCGACGTCGGGCATGCCGGCATCGGGCTGGCGGAGAAGGTGCAGATGCCTCTGACCGGCACGAAGCTCGTGATGAGGGGCGTACCTCGTGAAGAAGACAAACAGTCCCTCTATTTTTTTTTTCTTTTTTTTTTCTCTCTTGTCTATTCACATGTTCTCCTCGCACCGTACTCTCCCTTCCTTTTTTTTTTTGAACGACACTATACTCTCCCTTCGCTCACGTCTTCTCTCTACCCTTTTTTCACTTTTGACTTTTCTTCTTTTTCAACAAAAGAAACCCTCGAAAAAGCCCCCTCTTTTGATTGACCTCCGTACATACCCTTTTATAGGCAAAACAAAATGTAATCCTTTTGCGAATATTTCATCTCGCGAAGATTGCCTATAACCTCCCCATCACAAAAATCCTCTTATTTTCCTTATCTCCTGAATATTCTTTACTGATTTTATCGCCTACTTCAAAAGATAAGATTGCAATGCGGTTTTCTCAATTTTCAAAAAATCATCATAATATCATATCAAATCTCAATTTCTCACAAGATAATTAATAAATAAATAAAAAACAATGGGCTTGGGCTAATTTGCTCCTTTTGTGGGCCTAGCCCGGCTTGCCAAACTAGAGCTCGGAAACATTAACTCGAACCCATTCGTCACCGGTTCAATAAATAAATGCAAAACATGTAAATTGCATCTATATCTATATGCTATGCAATTAGTATTTTTTCAGGGATAAAATTAACCCATAATTTTTTATGCAATATATAAATGACCAGATTGCCAAAATTTAGGTGTCAACAGCTGCCCCTCTTTGAAGGTGAGCTCGTAGAGGTTGCTTTCAAAGACAAATTAAAACCTAAATTTTGATCATGCACATGCACTGAATGATTTTGATTTTGATTTTTTTTTTTTTTAAGGAAATGAATACCATTTTAAAATGCAATTTATGTGATGCATGAAAATGCAAATGCAAATGATAAAGGAACCTACCTAGAATAACTTACCTTCGAGGAGAGTAGAATAACTCAAGATAGATTGGCGTTACATGTCCAGGACCCGTACTATTCTACGGTCGACTAGAATAGTAACATGGCTTCGCAAAGAGACTACTTTCCCAGGACCAGTACCATTTTACGGTCGCCTGAATAAGGAAATAGATGTTATCTAGGACCCATACCATTCTACGATCGCCTAAACGAGGATTCACTTTGCAAGACTCGTACCATTCTACGGTCACTTGAATAGGGAAATAGATGTTGTCTAGGACCTGTACCATTCTACGGTCGCCTAAACGAGGATTCACTTTCCAGGACTTGTATCATTCTACGGTCACCTGAATAGGGAAATAGATGTTGTCTAGGACCCATACCATTCTGCGGTCGCCTAAATCAGACTAAATCTGGAGAAAAATTTTGGGGGACAACTCAATCGAGTGTCGGTGTAAAGGACTTTAAGCTACGAAAGCACGCCAGGTCGATAAAAGAAAACCAGGCTACGGAAGCACGCCGGTTCGATAAAAGGGAACCTAGACTACGAAAGCACGCTAGGTCAATACAAATGAACATCGGGCTACGAAAGCACGCCGGGTCAATAAAGAGAGACTCTAGGCTACAAAAGCACGCCAGGTCAAGAACTCCGGGCTACGGAAGCACGCCGAGTCTATTAAAAGGGACATCGGGCTACAGAAGCACACCGAGTCAATGAAAAGGGACACTGGGCTATGAAAGCACGCTGTTAGAACTAGTACGAACACCTAGAGGGGGTGAATAGGTGATTAAGATGATTTTATAAAACGTAACAGAATGTATAGACGATTTATTGGATGATGGACTAAGGAATTGAAAACAATAATCGATGTAAGTGAAAGCAATGTAAAGTAAAAGGATTAGGGATAGAGAATCAAGACTCCAGATTTATAGTGGTTCGGCTTAGACCAAGCCTACGTCCACTCTCCCGCACGAACAGCCCACAAGCTGGATTTCACTAAGAATCAAAAAGAGAATTTACAGTCTCACGCCCTTGATTCCACAGTGTAGAGACTCTACTACACTTCCTCAAGATCTCACCACACTTTAGTCTCTCTTTTGATTACAAGTATAGCTCGAAGAATAGGATCACAAAATAACAAGGAGATTCAAACTTTGAAATTTTTCTATCTCACACTCTTGAACAACTTGAGCGTCTCCCTTAAATACTTCTTCATGCCTTCATTACCGTTGGCACCTTCCAAAGAAGTTCTTCCAATCAACCCGTTGGACAGAATCAATTTAGAGAGATCTCGAGCTCCTCAAGGAAAATGACGATAGCCCATCAATCCTGCTCACCCATACAATCAGGATCTTGGTTTCCATAAGTAGAACCTTCCAAGTATAAATTGCGGATCTAAAGAATCAAGATTATTCGAATACGAATAGAAGATCTTTGAAGTGCTAAATCCAGTCGTGAGATGATCCTTTACCGTTGGAGTTAAAACCACACTAGATATAATCAGAATAGAAGTTTAACTTTGTCGGTCTGGAAACTATCCATGAGAGTAGACTTTGAAACTTGAGTCTGGAGGTCTTCAGACTTTGGTCTTCAGACTTTGCCAATAGAGTCTGCAAGTCTTCAGACTAGACTGATGGAAATGTTTTGTCGACTTCAAAATACCTTAAGACGATTTTTCTAACACACGCCAGGTCAAGAATTGGCACCGGGCTACGGAAGCACGCTGGGTCTATTAAAAGGGACATCGGGCTACGGAAGCACGCCGAGTCAATGAAAATGGACACTAGGCTATGAAAGCACGCTAGGTCAAGAACTGGACACCGGGCTACGGAAGCATGCCGGGTCGATCAAAGGGACATCGAGCTACGAAAGCATGTCGAAGATGAAAATGGACACTGGGCTATGAAAGCACGCCAGGTCAAGAACTGGACACCGGGCTACGGAAGCACGCCGGGTCGATAAAAGGGACAGCTTGACCAAGTCAAGTGTCGAGAATGGGTAGAGACATACTTACATGGCGATATCTCTGATTCTTGGGGATAGGTCTTCTGGAATTTAGATATCTTGTGGAGGCCTCTCACCTCCTGGTAGAAACAAATTTTGGAACATCAAGGATGCACCTTGAATGTTCGTGATGGTTTCTCATCTCCTAATATCATGAGGCATTCTGAAGGTAACTTGAATGTCAGGAGCTATTGGGTCTTTGAGACATGATTTAGAGCAAAAATGCATTTACCAAAGCAATTAAGGCTATTCTGGAATGCACACTTCAAAATCTATTGAAGTTTTTATCAATTCAATTGGGGTTCATGCATAATGACATTCGCATCACTCAAATTTCCACTTGAGACATTTCAAAAGAATATTCCAATCTGAATACATGAGTGTCATGGATGTGCCAAGTGAGGGATCTTTCAGTCTGAAAGGACTTTTCACTCCCCGATTAAAAATGGCCATTTCATCCTGACCTTTGATGCAGGATTTTTAACAGTCACTCTATCTCACTGTCATCATGCCAAACAAGGGTCTGAGCAATCTCGCAAATTGTACGATCTTACCAATCTGAGATGTCTTTAATAGGGATTGTAATGTGGGCTCGGTCAACGGTTTAACAAGGGAGACTCTTTGAGTCGAGGCTATTGAAAAATGACATTTCGCAATTGTCTTGGGATTTACAAGTCAAGAAACATACGAAATGAGGCAGAAATTATCTTACTCGCACTTCTTCGAACGATGCTTTCAAACATATGAACTTTTACGTTAATTCAAGTACCCTAATCTGAAGAGACTTTGCAACGGACGTAACGTAAGCTTAGTTCATAGGTTGAGAAATAAAATGATCATTAGGCTCAAAAAATGTTTAGGGAGTTAAAGTTGGTGATTATCTTGACATCTCCAATTTTCTTCTTCACAATTGAGGATTTTCTCCTTATCAAAACTCCATTGAGTGTAACATCTCAGCATTTGAGTTTTTAGTACCACCTTGTTGGGGATGCGACTTCAATCAATGTTTGACTTTTCTTTTCTGGGCATTGGCCTTGCTTTTACCAGGCACACTGCTTTTTCATGCCTTATTTTTGCACTTACTTTCTTTGGACTCGCACAGCCTCCATCTTTTATCAGCATTCTAAGCCATGCTACTTGAGTGGTTTGTTTTTCTTGCCTTGCCCTAGTGTGGGGGATGATCACCAACTGGGTTTAATATCAAACGAATTCATAAGCTCAAATGGGCTATGCAATAGATAAAGTGTATGGGATAAAGAAAGAACTGCTCTTTGTCGTCCTAAGGCACTTCAATTACCATATAAGCTATACTGCGAAAGCAATACTCGAAGATTGATGCAAGTGTAAGTAAGGAAATTCCTATCATTCATTTCAAATTTGGTCCCAATATGGGATGATCCTTGACAGGGATAATTTTAAAAAAACTCTTCATGTGTGTGGGCTCAAAGGGCTAAACAATGGGTATACCTGTAATGTTTCAGGTAGAAGAAGAAATTGCCTTTCATCACTTCGGTTGAAGTACCCTTTGCGAGATCACCCTTTTCCTCGTAGGCATGGAATCTTTCCACACAACTCACCAAGGATTAGTGTATAAACAATATATGGAATAAGACTTGCCTTTCGTCATTCCAAAGTATCCCATTTGACACATTCAATTTATCTCACACAATTTATCAAGGAAAACATGCAATATTTGCAACAAATTTGAACAATTGAATTTGCAACTCATTGAGGCAATTTGTGATGATGCTCGCAATTCAAAACATGACATGGCAAATTCTTGACAGCATCATAATTAACTGGAGTGGAAAATTCACGACCATCCATTTCTGCCAGTATTAAGGCACCTCCAGGAAGTACCTTCTTAACCACATACGGGTCATTGTAATTTGGAGTAAACTTGCCCCTAAGATCTTCCACTAGAGAATGATGGTCCTCCTTTACTTGCCCCAAATCTGTTTTTCATTGCAAGTGCGCTCTAAGCTTGTTGACCACGAGTCAAGTTTATGATCATTGAAACTTGATACGCTATTTTCATATGTCCCTTATCATAACAAATGATAGAATTATACTCTGAGACAAGAAGTAAATGAGTCAGACAAACAAACAGGTTTAATCTGCTACAAGTTTTTGGAAATGTTTTTTTTTTTTAATAGTGAAATGCTTTTGTTTTCGAAAAAAAAATTGGGAGGAAGCACGAGAAAGTCCAGCCCTCGGGATTTCTCTATAGATGATATTTTCTTTTCATGGTTGGATATCGTCATTGGACTGGTTTAGTGTATCTCATCATGCCCTCAAAATAAAACTTGTAATTTCATTGAAATTCATCAATCAATTACATTTATTGAATGGAAAATGCGAATTCAAGTCTTAAAAAAAAACCGAAATAGAAGAAATCGAAAAAAATTCCTAGACAACAATAAAAATTCCTAGAAAGCGATAAAAATTCCCGCGCAGGGGAATGTGCAAAAGTAATAAGTTACTCTTGCGGGCCAACGCCCATGTCTTCCGAAGATTCTTCGTCAATGGCTCCTATGAAGAGATCATCGTGGCCCATGTCTTCCGAAGATTCTTCGTCAATAGCTCCTATGAAGAGATCATCGTGGCCCATGTCTTCTGAAGATTCTTCGTCAATGGCTCCTATGAAGAGATCATTGAACAAACTTGTGATTCCTTCTAGGGTGTCATTAGAGTTCTCTGCCTTTGGAGGCGTCGGATCGTCCATGCCATCCCATCCATCACTTGACTGCCCCAGGGTGTCCATCACGTGCACCTTCGAGTTCTTGATTCGACCGACTTTAGGTTCTAGGATAGCATTCACCGTACCCTCATGCTCCGGTAGAAGATTTTTCTGGACGTTGGGCCGAGCGGTTTGAAACGAAAAGGCCTTCATGTCCAAGAGGTTTTGGATCTTGTGCTTGAGGGTGAAACATTCATTAGTTGAATGCCCCAGTTCACTGCTATGGTAGTCACACTTCTTCATCGGGTCGTAACCTCGAACGCTTTCGCGGTTAGGACGCTTTTGTTCACTAGAAAGCAAACCTTTCTTTTGGAGAATCGCCAACACCTGGGATGGAGATCCAGGGAGGGGAGTGAATTGCCTTCTATTATTTGCTTGGGCAAATGATTGACGACCAGCAGTTTGTTGTTGCCTTGCATTCCTTTGGATAGCCGGGGCACGGTTGGGACTTTCTTGGCTATAAGTCATATTCACATCCACGTCAGCTTCTTTCTCCTTCTTGGCAAAGAATCTTTTACTTGATGGCTCAGTAAACCATCCTTCCCTTATCCCCGTCTTGATCTGTTCTCCCACAGGAATCAGCTGATTGAAGTTCTCGACATACGTGCTGGTCATCCGGTTACGGAACTCATACGAGAGGGTCTTCACCAACAACTTCATTAACTCCTTGTTAGTAGGCTCAGGAGTGATTTGAGCCCTTAGCTTTCGCCATCTCACGGCATACTCTTTGAACAACTCGCTTTTCTTCTTCTCCATTCGCTCAAGATCCTCTCGGGAAGGTGCAATGTCCATATTGAACTTATATTGCTTAAGGACGCGTCAGCCACTTCATTCCAGGTGTCGAGAAGGTTTACATTCTTCATTATGTACCAGTTCAGTGCGGGCCCAATCAGACTTGCATGGAATGATTGAATCATGAGGGGCTCATTTTTTACATACTGGGCCATGCATACGTGGTACATTTGCAAATGAGCTTTCAGGTAGGAAGTACCATCATATTTCTCGAACTCCGGCATTTTGAACTTTTTTGGCATCTTGACCTTCTCATAAACTGATAAGTCGAACGGGAGTGAACTCTGTGATCATTGCAATTGCTTCACTTTCTCCTCGAGTTTGGCAAAGCGTTCATCTTGTTCTGCCTTAGGGACATTGTCAGGCTTAGCCTTTTCGGCAGTGACAAACAATGGGTTATCCTTCAGCTCAGGCATGTCATCATCACCTATTTGGGCCTCGTTCACTTGCTTTGGAAACACTATCTCGAGGAGAGTAGGTGCAGGAGTTGAATCCACTTGGAGAGATTGGATTTGAGCCGTCATAAGTTGCATAAAGGTGAGCAACTGTTGAAGTTGGTCTTCCATAGCAGACATACGATCACGCATTTCAGTTTGATCAGCCATTCTAGCTCTTGATTGCGTAATAATGGGCGAACGTGAAGGATCCGTTGTCACCTAAAGGGGGAAAGAGGTAATGTAAGAACCAATGACAAGATAGGAAAATGGCCCATGACAATGGTTTAATCGCCTGATTTTATTCAAAATTCATTTGAAACATTGAACCAAACTGCCTAACAATGAACTAAGAATTGAAATTCAAGTCCCTAAACATTGAACTAAAAATTAAAAACATTGAATTGAAAATTGAAATCAAGCTCCCTAGACATTGAACTAAGAATCAAAGTTCAAAAGATCTCATTTTATATGCTTTCGGGATTCCAACGCCTTGCGAAGCTTCTTATTTTCAGTTTCAATCATTTCCACTTTCCGCTTAAGATGCTCAATTTGTGCTCGCTGAGTAGGCTTCTCAATCACATCAGGGACCACTGGACGTAAGGCAGCAGGAATCCGGTGTTGTTGAATGTAGAAAGCCGACGCATGGTGGACCTCCTCTTCGCCTTTCAGTCTCTTGGGCACCAAAATCCTCTCTAGATGGCATTCATTCCATGCAGCAATGATCGTTTGGATCTTGTTGAAGTAGTCATAATCCGCATGAACAAAACGAACTTGGTATAATTCTGTCTTGAGGGGCGAATGAACTTCTTGAAGTGCTATGTACTAACGGGCCACCCTATATGGGTAATAAGAAGTAACACCAGAAAGGCCCAGCAATGGGATCGGCTCATCATGCTTATGAGAGAAACGAGCCTCCTTAACATGTAGCCATTTAGTATGCCACAAGAATGCCTTAGGATTAGGATTTTTCAAAAAATTAATCCAACGAGCGTACTATTTATTTGAAGAAAAACGTTCCAAAATTGCAAATTTTTGTATGGGGTGCCTCAAGTCATCAATTTTAAATTGTTTCATAAGGTGCCCAAAACCCCTTATGTGTGAGAAAAACCATATTTGCAAAAGTTCAGGGAGGGTACGCATGGTCCTTTCTTCATTTTGTTTGAAATGGTTTAATGACAAAAATGTTTCAACTAAAACCAAATTGACATAATTTAACCGGTCACAAACACAATTAACCACTCATGAAATTGAAGGATTAATGGAATTTCTTCGATAAGGAAAAACTATTAGGCCGAAAAATGCTAAGATGAAAATCCTAGCTTTTGAAATCATTGATTGATTTGCAAAACATTCTTCCAAAAATGAAAATGGACATGCAAAACAATTGGCTTTGACAACTTTTCTTACTCTTTCAGCTTCGATTTCTAAAAACCGAGATAATTCAGAAATAGAATCTATACCGATAGGCGATCTAACAAGTTCCTTTTCCAGGGGCATTCCAATAACAACACTATACTCTTCTAATGTTGGAGTTAGCTTGTACTCACCAAATATGAAGGTGGAAGTTTGTGGACACCAGAAGTGAGGGAGCGCCTGTATCACACCAGAGTGGATGTTGATCTCTAATAGTGGGAGAAGTCGGACGATCTTGGCCTCCACATACCTCTGGCCATCTTGATCTAAATGGTCCAACCACATTTTGAGCTCTTTTTTGGGAATGGAAATGAATTGTACGTCGGTTTTCCCCATTGTATATAAAACAAGACTGTCGACGAAACCTATTATCATGGACCAACAAAGTTGCAATAAAGTAAGTAAATTGCAAAGTAAGAATTTAGATAACTTACTTTCACCGGAAAGGAATGACAATCACATTGACACACGCATGAAATGTGAGGCTCAATTTCTATCTAAATGGCTTAACAAAGTGGAGCTAAGAGGATGATCTAACCGTTGCAGTCTTGCACTAACGTGTCAAGTCCCCCCAACTCCATCTCAGTCGAATGGAATGCCCAATAATCACGCAGTCTCGCGGATATGGACAAACACACTCAACACCATGAAAGAAATTTCGGGGAAGAGAAGGTCAACCTCTACATAGCAGTCTCGCTTTGGAGGAAGTATCATTCTCAACACCATCTTAGAAATCCTATCGCAGCCCAGGTCCGGCCACACGTTGTGTGTGCAATAGTGTAGTGCTAAAGCAATAAAGCATGCACAACAGTTTAAATGCAAACAACACTTCAAATCAAGGAAAAATAAATCATTCATTTCCCACCCTCCTGCAAGACAAAGATTAACAAAGACTACTCTCCTTATACCTCTCCTCTGCAAGAACATTTAACACCTTAGAAATGTTAGGGACGTACCTGGTATCCTTGCTGCCAAACAAAAACATTTTTTTTTAACAAAAAAAGAAAAATTGGCCTAAGTCCACTAAGTGTTTTAACACTAATCCCCAGTGGAGTCGCCAAGCTATCGCAACCTAAAATTTTCAGGTGCACCACCTAGAGTTTAGGCTAATGGACTACTAAGTCTTTAAACTTAGCTCGGGCTCTCCCAAGCCCATACCAATTCGCGACTTTAAGGTTCAAATATTTAGCATGCAAAAGATTATTAGCTAGGAGTCACCACTAATCAGTTTATGGTAGGTCGATTAGACACCTAAGTAAAATAATAGGAGGATTATTTTACTCTTACGAACCAGAGACTAAGGGTACGGGGACTTGGTTACACTAGATTTCTCTAATGCCCTTTCGGTACCATTTCTTTTTAATTTTCAAAAATATTTGTGCAGGCAACTTGGATTTATTTTAACCTAAATTATTATCATGCAATGGGTGATCACACAGATGCTCAATCCTTATTAAACATCAAATAAAATAGATTGCATCGAATGAATTCTACACACTAAAGCAAGTAATTGTTTTTTTTTTGGGTTTTCTTTTTTCTCAAAATCAAAACATGCATTCTAACTACATGACCTAATTTTACTAACAAACAAATTCTAATTAAATGAACCTATTATGCAAACTATGCACCTAATATTTTTGTATTTTTTATTGAAAATCGGAATTAATAAAAACCCTAATTAAATAATCTAAAACGAATAATTTTCTAATTTATTTTAGGGATTAATTTAACTTAAACCCTATCCTATTTTAGAAAACTATTTTTTTAGAAAAATGAGATAATTAAAATGTGCAAAGATTATCTAGAATCAATCCTAATCTATTAAAAAAATGATCTAAAAATGCAATCCTAAAAATTGTAATCCTAGAAATAAATTCTAATCTACTAACCTACATGTCTAATTTACTAAACCTACATGCTCGATGCAAGATTTTGATTTTTGATTTTTTTTTTTTTTAGTGTTTTTCCAAGACAAGTAATTATCAAATAAACATTAAATCTAAACAATTAAGATATTTAACAAATAAAGAAATTAAAGTAATCGAAAAAATAACCTATTGTCTCACGGGTTAAATTAACAATTACTCTTACCTTAAACATCATGACATGGAGTTCAAAATAATTAAAAATCTGATCCGAAAAATCTGATCCGAAGTCTTACGGATCAAATTAATAATTATAATGATTTAACAATTAAAATACTAACAAAATGCCCAAAAATTAATATAATTAAAAAAATGATCCGACATCTCACGAATCAAATTAATAATTACAAAATCTTGGGCAAAGCCTTAAGGACAATGCCTAAACCATACAAATAATTAACATCGATATAGCATATTCTAACTTAAACAATAATAACAAAATTTAAAATAAATAAATAAATAAATAAATAACAATAAAAAATAATAATAAACCACCTAGGGAAATTTGACAAAAAGGAGCGGCGACGGTGAGTGGTGCCGGGCGGAGGATGGCCGATGTCGGAACTCCGTGAGGAGCGAGAGGAGGTGTGGTGTCCGGTGTGGGCTGAGGGACGTGCGTTGACCAGCACGGTGAACTGCCACAGCTGGTTCGCAACTCGCGGGTCGTCAGATGGAGAGGTCTCTAGCGCGATGGCGAGCAGACTACTGGCATCGAGCGGCTACGGCTTCGGATTCTGGCTCGCGAGCGAAGGTGCGACCGTGGAACTGCAACGGGTTGCGTCGCGGATGGGCGGAGATGCGGCGGGCGAAACGTCAGCGCAGGATGAGCGACAGCAGCTGGGGCATCGGGGCGTTGTGGAAGGCAGGCGGACAAAGATGCTCGGGTGCTCGGCGACGGCAGGGGCGCGGGGGTCGCTGGGTCATAGGTTGCAGAGGTGCGGCGTCGGGCCCGAGCGAAGGGATAGGTAGAGGCGAGCGGGCTGCGGGCTTCGGCGGTGCGGCGTTGAGGCGGACGGCGAACTCGCGGGCCGCTACGACGTCGGGTCTGGGGCAGGTTCAAATCTACTGGCGTCGGGGCAGCCGAGCGGTGAGATCAGGATAGCAGCAGTGGAGGCGTTGTCGCGAGGGCTCGGGCACGGAGGAGTGGCGACCAGGCGAGGTGGTGCAGGGCTGTTGGGTCGACGGCGAGGCGGCGCGGTGACGACGTCGGGCTAGCGGAGAAGGTGCCGTGCCTCGGCGGCACGAAGCTCGGACGGAAGGGCGTCCGTGAAGAAGACAAACAGTCCCTCTATTTTTCTTTTTTCTTTTTTCTTCTCTCTTGTCTATTCACACGTTCTCCTCGCATTGTACTCTCCCTTCGCTCACGTCTTCTCTCCGCCCTTTTTTCACTTTTGACTTTTCTTCTTTTTCAACAAAAGAAACCCTCGAAAAAGCCCCCCCTTTTGATTGACCTCCGTACACACCGTTTTATAGGCAAAACAAAATGTAATCCTTTTGCGAATATTTCATCTCGCGAAGATTGCCTATAACCTCCCCATCACAAAAATCCTCTTATTTTCCTTATCTCCTTAATATTCTTTACTAATTTTATCGCCTACTTCAAAAGATAAGATTGCAATGCCGTTTTCTCAATTTTCAAAAAATCATCATAATATCATATCAAATCTCAATTTCTCACAAGATAATTAATTAAACAAATAACAGGCTTGGGCTAATTTGCTCCTTTTATGGGTCTAGCCCGACCTGCCAAACTAGAGCTCAGAAACATTAACTCGAACCCATTCGTCACCGGTTCAATAAATAAATGCAAAACATGTAAATTGCATCTATATCTATATGCTATGCAATTAGTATTTTTTCAGGGATAAAATTAACCCATAATTTTTTATGCAATAAATAAATGACCGGATCGCCAAAATTTAGGTGTCAACAACAGTGAACTGTGATTTTATCGAGTTAGCGTTGCAAGCTTTTGGTTTTCCATCTCACTTGATTAAGCTTATTATGACATGCATCCGGACGCCTAAATTCTCTGTCTCCCTTAATGGTGAGCTTCACGGCTTTTTTCCCAGTGGAAGAGGAATCAGACAAGGTGATCCCATGTCACCCTACCTTTTTACTTTGGTGATGGAGGTATTTATAGGTATTCTTAACTTGCAAACCAACCAACCTACTTTTAAGTTTTTTTGGAGGTGCAAACCATCTCGGCTATCCCATTTATTCTTTGCGGATGATGTCCTGCTCTTTGTTGAAGCAAATATGCATTCCTTATCTCTTCTAAAGGCTGGTATTAATAGGTTCTCCCTCTAGTGTGGCCTAGCTCCGAACTTGCACAAGAGTGAGATCTTCCTTTTTGGAGTCTCCCCTGAATCTCGTAACCTCTTTAAGGAGTTCCTTGGTTATCAGGAAGGCTCGTTGCCGTTTCGGTATGTGGGAGTGCCTATCATTTCTTCTAGGCTTCGGAAGGTCGACTGCTCTACATTGGTAAATACAATCACGTCGAGGGTGCAGCTGTGGACACAGCATTTTCTCTCTTTTGCGAGCCGGCTGCAACTGATCAGGTCAGTGGTTCACTCAATCCAAGTCTAATGGGCAAACGTCTTTATTCTACCGAGGTCGGTACTTAATAAAATTGAACAAATCCTACGGTAATTCCTTTAGAAGGATCCGGATCTACGTACGAGAGGTGCCAAAATGGCTTGGAATGATGTCTGCCTCCCAAAGGATGAAGGAGGCCTGGGTATTAGAAGATTGCGTGAAAGCAACAAGGCAGCCATGCTTAAACACATATGATTTTTATTCACGGATAAGGAATTCTTGTGGTGCAAATGGATTCACTTTACCTTTATGAAGAATAAGAACTTTTGGTTAGCTACTAAACCAACCTTTTGCTCCTAGTCGTGGAAGAAATTGCTTGATCTTCAGCAGGACTTTCACCGGTTTTTTTGTTGGCGTGTAGGAAATGGTCGCTCTGTATCATTTTGGTTTGACAATTGGCACTTGAAAGGCCCTTTGAATCTTTTCTTCTCTGACTTAGACATCTATCGCTCTGGATTGCCTAGGAAAGCTTCACTCGCTGATTTCTTGTCCTTTTCTAGTGTGGCACCTGGAATCTGGACGAAATTGCTTCTTGGAATAAGCCTTTACCTGTTCTCAATCATGACTCGGACCATTTCTATTGGATAGGCCACTCGTTTGGAATCTTCTCTGCCGCTTCGGCCTAGGATGTCATTCGACCAAGAGGGCGGTCCATGCCTCTGGCCCCTCTTATCTAGAACAACTCGCTAATCTCCCGATACCAGTTTCTTTTATGGCTAATCACTAGAAATAGACTGTCCACTCAGGTTACGCTTCTTGCTTATGGCAGAATCTTGGATGCCAAATGTGCTTTTTGTTCATGTCGTCCTGATTCCGTTGATCACCTTTTCTGTGGGTGTCGTACTACTGGGGCTCTCGCTATTTTTTAGGCTTCTAGATGTAATCTTGCTTGGCGTAATAACTCGTGGATGGATAACCTACAGTGGGCCATCAAGTATTTATCTGGAGATTCATTCCACCTCACCATTGCTCGGTTTGCTTTTGGAGCCTTATGCAACATTATTTGGTAGAAAATGAATAATATCATTTCCCGTGATCGGACTCCCTTGCCGGCTATGAAGAAACACGCCTTGATAAGGTTGTTAGGGATAAGGCTCTAACCTTCCATCAGGTGCTGGATACCCCTATCAATAGGAGATTGTAGCAGAGCTGTAGCCTCAGCCCGTCTATTTTCTCAGACTGAGCCGTGCCCTTGTTTCTATTTTGTTATTCCTTTGATGAGGGTGCTTCCCTCCTCTTCTTCGTGTTGGTTACCATGACACCATTGCACTCCTATTGACATTTCCTAATGTCACCACGGGTGCAAGTTCCTTCTGTTGGTGTCAGGTCTCCTTTCTTTTGTATAGTTCCGTTTTGGGTTAAAGTTAATACATATCTTACCTTTACCATATATATATATATATATATATATATATATATATATATATATATATATAAAAACTCTTGTTTCCCGTAGATGCTATCATAAAGTCCTTTCCATTTTCATAATGTATTAAATTAGGCAGTAATGGGACTCACTTGGCATTCCAAAGTTCTTTTGAACGTGAATGATTTTCCCTACTTACAAATAATAATAAAAAATAGTCCGTGTGATTCTTGTTCATCCAATCACAACCGACATAAATTACCGAAAATGAAAAGAAATAAAAGGAAAACAAAAATCGCCACAAAGTCCTCACTGAGACTGAACATGCGCATCCCAGCAAACTGCCTGATTTTCCCGGGAAAATCCAATTTTCCTTGCAAAAGCAAGAGAAACAGGAAAAAGGCAACACAGAGAAAGAAAACAAAAAAGTGCACGGTGCCGCCCCATTGGCTGGCCCCAACCATTGTTCCTTTCAAAAAATTGTCAAGCTCTCCCTCGACGATCAACTGAATCAATCCTCTTTCAGATGCTAGTTGCACCATTCCCTTCACTTGCTCATCACCTTTGATCTCTATGAGCAACTCACAATCTTCATCAGGAGTCTTGTACGACATTCTCTTCAAAAGAAAGCCGAAATATTTAACTTCGGCAATCAATCCATTATATGTCACTAAATCAGGGAGGACATCTTTTTTTTTCCTCCTTGTTACAGAAAACACACCACCCAACAGCTTTATCTTCAGGATGAAATTGATTGTGAAGGGACACTCCATCTGTGATGTAACAACTTCAACGTGAGTGCCGCACAACATATGAATTGGATATATATTGAACTTTTTTGCATATTACCACAGGCATCATTCATTAGTTAGAGATGGATTTGGGATTGAATACTAAAATATCCGGTGGAATACCAATAAATAAGTTAGATAATTACCTAACTAGGAGTACTAACTCATCAAATTTCATATATTAAGGAAAAAAAAAAGAAATATCAGAACACTCGAGTAGATAAAACTTCATGGTATTGGTTTTTTAGCTCTTGATTTGAAGATTATAACTACTCACTTTCTCACTAACCATCAAATAAAAAATAAATTAGGTCACTTGTGGAACATTTTCTTTATACTGCTACAATTACTCAAAAATGGAGTCAATAGAAAACTTTTTAAATTCCTTTTCAAATATTATAGTGCTCACATTTAAGTTGACTAATTTCTATTGATATTCATAAACTATCATGTCTATGCACTTCAAGTAAGGTTTTATCCACATCCTGACGAGTGCCGCTCCTAAGATTACTTTGAATGTTGCAATGTCTATTGTTTATCATGCTCGACAACGAAAGACTGCTTGATAATTGGCTGGTGTTTTTAAACCAGAGAAAGATGGATCCAGTTCCAGTCAAGGTGGTACAGCAAGTAAAATTTTAAAAAATGCCCGACACATGTGATGTCTTTTGTAATTTATTTTATGATTATAACTAAATAAGTTGTACAATTGATGTGAAACATTGTTTTTGGTACATGAATGCTAGATTTAGTGAAGTGATGTATTTATTTTTAGCCCGTTAACGCTAGGCTAGAGTCACTGGGTATTATTTCATTTTGTTTATGATTCTATTTGCAGATTACCTTGCACGTAAGTAAGGTACTAATCTACTAACCACTTATGAAAGTACGAAAAGACCGCCCCCCGCCCCCGCCCCCGCACCCCTTCTAATTTTTATTACACCCTTCGTGGTTACCACTTCCAGTTGTAGGCGCCAATGAACAAAAGTTGTTGATGGTTTGTTTCTACCTTGTTTGTTTTCATTA
Organism: Eucalyptus marginata; assembly: GCA_014182565.1. NCBI lineage: Eukaryota > Viridiplantae > Streptophyta > Magnoliopsida > Myrtales > Myrtaceae > Eucalyptus > Eucalyptus marginata. The sequence continues at coordinate 39,929,527 of CM024587.1, read as the reverse complement.
GATACCCAACTGACTCGAAGGGTTCCGCTAATTCTTTCTTGCTTGTTCCTTCTTATGGATTGCTCTATTCAATTCCAATCCCTCTTCCACATCTTGATGATACTTGGATGTGAAAACTTCGTTCTATATTTATCTTGTTTTTGGAATATGTATAATACAAATAAGGGTTAATTTGAAACTTTATTATCAGCTTAACTTTCGATATTAAATTTGATCCTTACATGTAAGGAAGTCACGAGCATCTGGCTGAAGACATAAAGTAGTCATAAATGTATTTTATATGGCCGTATTCTTTATCTAATTTTATGATTGACAATTATTCGCCTAGTAAACTTCTTATGAAAGTAGGTCATGATATCACCACTTCTATGACTATTAAAGATATCTCTATAGGACATAATTAACTTATATCATTTCTTCAATCTCTGTAATAACCTTTTTCTCAGTTCATGTTTTCTATACTGATCTCAACATAATATTTATATATTACCTCTGTTAAATTTTGCGGTTGGGTTGGGTGGGTAGATAAAAGTTTAGTTTCTTAGAATTTTTAACAGTTACTAATGTAATTCTTAAAGGATAGTGCAAGATTTTCAGTACTTACAGAAGAAAGGTCTCTTTGATCCTCAATTTCAATTGCAACTTCGCGGGATCTCTCATAGTGTTCAACTCCTTCGCCTGTTTGGCGACTCGACGTCGCAACGTCACTTGGGTTGGCAGGTTCCTCAATCTCATCCTTGTCCTTCCTATCTTCCATACTCACCTTTTTCCCTCCACCGACACTGTCATAACACCCAATCCTTCTGTCTCTCATTTGCCTCGTATTTCCTGTGGCCTCAAAACATTCAGTATTGCTCGGCTTCGACTGGAAATCATCAATGGAGAAGGTGCCATCAGTTTCGCTCTCTTTATCAGAACTTGAAATGTCGAGCTCAGCCCCATCCTGAGTTTGGGAATGGAGAACAGATTCGAATCAGAGCAGACACACACACACAGTACCTTATGCTTTGTTCCACATAACCTTGATGGTTATTATTAGATTGATTCACTAATTTTATTTCTTTAACATTTATCATCATTTGCGCTAATTATTTGATGCCATGCCAAGTAAAGCGAAAAGAGAGAGAGAGAGAGAGTAAGAGTCTTGCTATCCTAATTCCATATCAAGATCAGTTGCTGTCTCTAACATTAATTTCATTATTTTAGTGAACTTAATCCTTCATCATATATTCACTATAATCGACTCTTTTGGCAAAGCAGGGGATGACAATGTACCGAGAGCCCTTCTTTGGATTGAAAACCGACAGTTTCATTACCATTCTCTTCAATCACCGTTTTCAGTTACAGCAAACTCGTGATCTAGTAAGTATGGCTAGATTTAATTTTAGCATTTCCAAAATCAACGAAAATTTTGAACAGAGAAGGCAGTTCAGCTGAATTCTAGATTGTTGTCGTCTCTTACCTCCCCTTTGGCTTCTCCATGGATGTTCTCTTCCTCAACCTCAGGGTCACTGGGGTCGTTGCCATTACCGTGGCCATCGCCTTTGCTTTCCTCATCGAAGTCGCAGTTGTAATATTCCAACGGCGTCCCGAGAAATGATTGCAGAACCTCCTGCACATCGGTGTCCCCATCGATGTCATATCAAAGGTGAATTAAACATCTTAAAGAAGAAGATGTCAAAAATTTCCAAATATCAAATGACAAACTAGTTTTAACACCCAATCCCAATGCTTTCTAAAGAATCGTTTGGACATAAATCCCTTGGGATCAAGCAGCATTGAAAAATTCGCATATCTTCATTGCCTCAAAATGGGACCAGAGCAACTCTTAAAGCTTTGATCTACTTCTTCCCGACTTTCTAAAGACTTACACAAGTTTCTTTTTTTTCTTTTTCTTTTTCTTTTTATTGGGTCGAAAGACTTACACAAGTTAAGAAAGAAGGACATCTTGTTTTGGAGACGATCGATTTTTACAAGAAGTGAGCACCGGTATCATAGTTGCTGGAAATGGCGTCAGGTTTGTGTACCAGCTTCCTGTGTTGATTGTTGGCTAGCATGATTCTATTTGTGGCGATGGCAGCGCCACCACCGCAGGACACATACAAACGCTTGCAAGCCATTGCCTGCAAGCTTCGAGGGCCGGTGGCTCTCACAGACTCTGACAAGGATGGCTGGCCCTCACCAAGAAGCACATTCTCTTACCTTCTTTTTAAATAATTTTTTTAGCTTTTTCTTTTTTTTTATATATTTTTCTTTTCTTAATTCTTTATAATTTTATCTTTTTAAATTTTCGAATTCTTTGGCACTTGGTGGATGCTACAGTGATACGGTGTCTTCCGAAAGTAATCAAAAGAACCTCATTAATATTTTCCGTTAGCCAAATTGAACAAAGTTGACAGAAGAACATTATTTTATTTTTGAAAATTTTAGGACTAAATTACACTTTCACAATTAGTTTTAGCATTCCCGATGCACTTATTCCTTTCTTTTATTAACTATGTTTGACTTTTAATAACTATGTGATGTAAATTAAAATTAAACATCAAATACGTTAGATAATTACCTACCTAAAATTATTATCTTATTAGGAATAATGACACCACAAGTGTCATAACTTTCGTAAAGCGCTTACTTGAGTATCATAACATTTTTTTCAACCACTTAAGTGACATAATTTCTAAAAATTGTTCACTTAAAATATCATAACTTTTAATTGATTATTTGAATGTCATAACTTTTTAAAAATGTTCATCTAAGTTTCGTAAAGCAGTCATTTGAATGCTGTAATATTTTTTTTCGACCACTTGAGTGACATAACTTCTAAAAATAATACACTTAAATGTCATAACTTTCAATTAATTACTTGAGTGCCATAACTTTCTAAAAATATTTACCATAAGTGCCATGCCAGGTTAGATTTTGAATATTTGTAAAAAGTAATGGAACTCAAGTAATTGATTGAAAAGTTATATGACACTCAAGTAATTAGAAAAAAAAAAGTTATGATAATCAAGTGAGTAAGGTTTACAAGTTATAACACTCAAGTAATCGAATAAAAAGTTATGGCACTCATGTGAGTGCCATACGAAAGTCATATCACTTGTGGTATTCTTTTCCTTTCTCATTATATACTTTAAATCTCATGCTAAAGCCGGCATGCTTGTTTCCCCTTTCTTCCTTACTATGGCAACTTTTGAGGGACAAAAGAAAGACAAATGAGAACACACCTGTCCAAAAAAAATTCTAACGGTGGTTTTTTACTCTTCATTTGAATATTATAACTACTCACTTTCTAAATGATCATCAAATCAAGGATATATTATGTCACTTGTGGACATTCTTTTATACTTCTATAATTACTCAAAAATGAGGTCCATGGAATTTAAAAAAAAAAATCTTTATTAAATATTATAGTTTGACTAATTCCTATTGATACGCTTATACTTCCACGTCTAAGTACTTTAAATCAGACTCTCCACCTATTGACCAGCCTGCTCCTAAGATTCCTTTGTATCTTGCAATGTTTATCCGGCTAACAACGAAAAATTGTAGTTAAGGTAATGCGGTAACTGCCGCGGGAATGATAGTCTTTTGCATTTTATTGTATAATATTTTAAACTCGAAGAAGTAAACGGAACAGTTATTGTCAATGGCTGGGAACGAAGTACATATCAAAGCATTAGTACGGGCACCGCCAACCTGAGCCATGTCAATGCTTAAATCCCTCTGACCAAAAAAAAAAAAAAAACTTAAATCCCATTCACTATTTGCACGATAACTGAGCTAAAAGTCACATCTTCTCGATAGAAAAGTTCTGGAATGGAATCGGAATACACTGAAGAAAAAGGAAGCGGGGATGAGGTTGGATGATTTGTTGAGCTTTAACAGAGCTATGCTTTTGCTGAGCAATTTTGGAAAATAGCTTCCAATCCTCATACTTTTTGCATTAAGATTTTAAAATTTCCCTCGTGCAGACTTTTGGGCATCGAACATCATGGGAATGGCAAAGGCTACAGTGGGCATAGATTCAATTTCTTCCTTTGTTTAGTGGAGGGTCGGGTTCAAAAATAATCAGGCGCTGTGACACTTTTGAGGATGGTATTACATCATAAATTCTACCTATACCTCTTAGTCAACATCAGAGGAATGATACTTTTATCTGAATTTGTCATTTTCTTTTAACTTAACCTGATTGGTTCGGATTGAACTAACCCACAGATTGGCCAAGAGATCAATGATTAAGATGGCATTAGATGGAGGTACACTTGTCCAAAATTGACCGGTAAGAGCCAAGAACACGGATTGTTATCCTTTCAGGTTAAATCAGCCGTCAATTCCTATCAGATGGCAAAATCAATAGTTCTGGACTTTAGGGAAGATTTGGCCAGTCCCACATGGAAATATATTTTATCCGAGTCAAATCTTAGAGATTTTTTTTCTTTTAATCAAGTGAAATTCCTCTTATTTTCATTAAACTTCAGAATTTACAAACTTAGTGCAATGAAAATTTTCGGGTAATTAGAAGGAGAAAGTTATTTGATTGGTTAGTGAAGGGATAGAGAAAAAGCTGTTTTATTGTTCTATGGAGAGGATTTATTCCGACAATTAAAAGAATGTTGGAAAGACCTCTATATCATATATATTTGTATAGAGGGATAGATATGAATGAATATAGGAGCTCTACGCCCAACATGCTTTGTTGCACTACAACCTTGATGGTTTAACTATTAGATTGATTTGCTAATTTTATTTCTTTAGAATTTATCAGCATTTGCACTAATTATTCCACATCATGCCAAGTGAAGCCAAAAAAAAAGGAGAGAAGAAGTAAAGCATCTTCCTGTTCTAATTCCATATGCAGTTTCGTTTCTCTGTCTATTTTTTATGTTATTATTTCAGTGAACTTTAACTATTCATCGTATTATCATTTTAATTACTTAACCTATTCTTTTTGGATTATTTACCTTACTTCATGTACAACTATCTTTTAATGTTAATTATCTATTTCAACTATAATACTAATATTAATTCAATTGCTTTGCATTTTGGAACTAAAGAAGAATTTCATTTTCTCCTTGTCAAATGAAAAATCCTTAACCGTGGGGCACAATTTTTCAAATTAGTTTACGAATCTTTGTATGTCGTTGTATTCTTTCTTAAACTAAAGCAATATGCTTCATGATTAAATTAGTGTCTCTTTTCATAATTTGCTTTTCTCATAAAAAAAAAAAAAAAAAGTTACATCCTGACATAATATATGACTATTTGTTCAAGCAACATGTGCCTTAATTTACTTTGAAATGATCACGCATGATGAAAAGATGTAAACGCCAATGCTATACTACTAAGAACGCGTAGTCAAGTAGTCAAGCCCACTGGCAGTCAAAAATTGAAAACTAGTCAAGCCCGCTATATACGCATGCATTATCGAAACAGCAAATAAATTGGTAACACAATTATTGCTTATTCTACAAGCAGATAGGTTGACTTTGAATTAAATTGCAAAAATATTCAAAAAAGTTATTTAAGAAAGAGGCAAAACAAACATTCTAATCATTTTTACTCAAGAGGCCAATAACAAACTCATGGGAAGTGGATCATCATAATATCAACCATATATACCATGCATCAACTACCCCTTGTACATCGTTCATTTTCCCATGTGGTGACATGTGGCAAAATCTAATGAATTCATTTATTTATTAATTTTATATGGCTAGGATCAAATCATTTGACAATAACTTCTCCATAGCTCAATAATGCAATAATCAAATCAAATATTTCAGTAAGTACTATTTTTTATATAAAACATTAAGTTTGTGCATTAATTATGCCTATTGCAAAATAATAATAAAAATAAAAATCAGTAGACAAAAAAATCATATGGTGCTTTTGAAATCTAAAATTGGCGATCTATTATCTAATTTATTGTCTATGAAAGAAATTTTGATGATTAATATATAAAGAATGATTACATGAGTTTAGTGGCAATATCAAAGAACCAAGACTATCAAACACCAAGAAGATAAGTAGAGATAAGTTAAGTAGCACCGACATCGACACCGACATCGATACGCAACACAGAATATGATATGACACGACCGGCTGACATATTATTTATAAAAAAATAAAGAATTCCGACATGTTGGGACACGTAGATTAAATGTATATTTTTACATATACATGCTAAATTATCATTTTTATGATTATTTTAATCAAATTAATTTGATTCAAATTCATAAATAAATAAATAATAAAGAACCTAGAATGAATTTATATTAGAAAAGTTAATCCATCATTTTTTAATATCGTTCATTATTTCGATTTGACAAATTGAACTCCATTCCAATAATTCATAAAACTTGGAGGGAAAAAAAACAAACAAACAATCCATATTCTACACTCGCATGTTAGAGTATGTCGAAAGAGAAAAGAAAAATGCAAACTTAAATGGTGAATAATGTGCCATGGGAAGTGAGAGTAAGAAGAAAAAAAGAAGACTAGGTTTTTATTGTTTTTCCCTTTTATTATTTTTATTATTTTTATTATTTTTATTATTATTATTTTTATTTTTTTATTTTTTATTTTCTTACATATTTGCATATTGACCTCTCATTTTCATCGTGCGTGTCAGAATCATATGTTGGAATTTTGAATTCGCATGTTGGGATTCCCGACTCGTGAGTTGAAAAGTATTGGGAGAGTTGATCAAGTGTTGGATTTTCCGACACGTGTTAATCGAATGTCGAAACAACACATAGGCTCTCGAAGAGTATCTGTGCTTCATAAGAAATAAGTGACTGAGATAGAAAAAACATGCAACCTAAGTAACTAAAGTACAGCACAAAATGGGAACCTCAAAAGTGGGAGGAAAGATTGCTTTGGGAACCGAAATCCAACACCAAAAAAGGAAGTAGAGATGAGTGACTAATGTAAGGAAATAAAATCAGCAACCTAAGAGAAGAAAAAAGAGAATCAGCTCACAATCGTCTCCACTAATCACTAACCTCATCCTTTTCCTGGCTGCAAGATTCTTTGCTCGTCCTCCAAATCCTAAATTTTTCCCACCAAGCTGTGGCCTTTTTCCCGCCTACAGTCTCTGTCTGCAAAGTGGAGATAGAATGAGACAAAGTGAGCAACATGATCGCGGTGCAACAAAAAAGGCAACTTTAAATGGGCAGATTTTGTTTGGCTAAAGAAAAGAAGATATTTGGCCTAAAAAGGAAGCAAAGCTCCCTCTAATATATAAGACCTTGTTGTATTCCTTCCTTTACTAGCACAAGAATACATATTCATATTCCACTCTTGTTACATATTGTTTTATTTAGATACTGACAAAATATAAGAACGCGCATTCCACATACATTGTTACTGTTCATTGATAATTTTCTTTCTGAAAAGTACTTCTTTTTTTGTCAGACTCTAAAAAGTACTTAACTACTTCTAGCTCTTTGGAGGCTTTGGAATGCTTAACGGAAGATATTAGGTCATCTATTCCGAATAGGTATGCACCATAGATCCGCACTTTGAAAATATCATATTGCCCTCCTAGACTTTGGCACTACTTCACATAAACGCAAACTCTGAAGAGTAATAGATTACTTTCCAAACTTTCATTTTTGTTTCAGCAATTACTTTTGTGTTTGTACGATTGTTAAATATTAATTGAAAATGTACTGACTCATTTTGAACAGAATAATATCTATTACATTTTTTTTTTTCAGATTATTACGTGGTTATGAAGTTAAGAAAATAGATAATGATGCATTGTCAATAAAATTAGTTAAGAAAATTAGATCAAGAAAAGCGAGTAAGTCCGTTTTACGTAACATTTAACGGCTATGCAGACTGAAAGTTCAAGTGGGCAATTATTACAAATAAGTAACTCTCAATTATAAAACAAAAAATAATTCTAAGAATTACAGTATATAATACTTTTGCATGTGTATTCATTTAATCTATACAAAAAAAAAAAAAAAAACATTTCAATTGGAATAAACATGGAATACTAATGTATTTGAAATTATAAAAAAAAAAAAGATTTCTCTGATAATTTTTATTTGTTTCATGGAACAATATACTTTCGCTCATGTAAATTTTGGAATAGTACTTAAATTTTTACAATTTGTGTTGTTTTATGGAATTATAGCATCAAGCTGAGGTTAGAACAAATCAATTCATGCACAATTACTGTATATTTGTGAAGAAGGGGTCGCACCTTGTCTGACTTGGATTCAAAGTTGGACTTATCCAGAAGAATCTCTTGTACATAACGCAACAAAGGCATTCCAAGTGAGTCACTCAGAGTAGAATCTTTGAAAAGGTCTCCACACCCCTCTATTTTGACGAGGCAATCATTTGGTATATTTGTGCAAGAGGCATCAATCAACCTTCTCAATGACGGGCACTGTGTGACCTCCAAGGATTTCAAAGACTCTAGTTCGTTTAAGCCTTCAACATTCGTAAGTTCTTTGCACCTTTGGATTCTCAAATACTCCAAGTTCATCGAGTATGATAACCCACCTATTTTTGTTAGAGATTTGCATTCATAGACTTTCAAGGACTCCAATGATTTTGAAAGATGCTCAACTTGTATCTCAATTAGCTCTGGACAATATGACACACGCACTTGCTCTAGCTTCCTTAATCCCAAAGGAATAGATAATTTTTGAAGCCGTTTACAACCGTAAACAGTTAATTTCTCCAGTCGTGGAAGTCTATCGAGCGGAATGCCTTCCACTTTGCAGCTGTAGAACTCTAACTTGGACAAATTTCTCAAACTCCATAAGGACGAGGGATGTTGCATGAGGGTTTCCATGTCCAGGCAAGACAACTTAAGCTCTTCTAGATGAGAAAGAGAAGCCAATTCTGAAGGTGCAAGGACGTTTAGCAAATCTAACTCCAACTTCTTCAATCTATATAACCTCTCAATCCACCTTAAGTTGCATCCCGGTATTAGGTTTGATTTTTTTCCCAAACTAGAGTCATTACTTAGAAGCAATTCAACCAAATTAGTAAGGTTCGATAGATTCGGGAGTGAGAGTAATGATTTAGATCGAAGAAGTAGACAGGTCAAACTTGTGGGAAGCTCTGGCAACGCTTGAATCTCATCACATGATCTTAAGTTTAGTGTTTGGAGATGAGCAAGCATGTTTATGGTTGTTGGAATTCTGCAAATACGGGTATGTTCTAACTTGAGAATTCTTAAAGATGACAATTCTCCAATTTCGGTAGGAATTTCACCTATCACATTACGCCTAGAGAGATCTAGCTCTTCAAGATTTACTAATGTGCCAATGCCACTAGGTAATTGCCAAACATGATCCTCCTGATAAACTAATGCACCTATTGGTAAACGCAAGACGCGTAATGATTTTAACTTTCCAATAGAGTTGGGAAGTTCCCTTATTATTGTGCCTGTCAGAAAAAAATCACAAATTTCAAACTAAAATTATTTGGATTTTAACTTTACAATGGAGTTTAAAGTTTTGTAATGCCCATACCTGATAAGTCCAACTTTGTCAGTGAGGTTAAATTCCCAAGCGAGCGTGGAAGTTTTTTAAATCCTCTACAACCCGACAACGAGAAGTGCTTAAGCTTCACCAATGCCCCCACTTCTTCAGGCAAATCCATAAGGCCCTTGCACTCTTTGATCTTTAACTTAATCAATGAAGCTAGATCTCCAATGAAGCTCTCAATTCTCTCTAGACTATAGCAATTTGCAAGAGTCAACCTCTCTAAACGTGAGCATTTCGAGACGTCTGGGATTGTCGTTATGCTAGAACACTGAGTAATTGATAGAACTTTCAAATTTTGTGCCCTCTGTAAAAATAGATGGCATTTTAAGTGTAAGACCCATTGCACAATACACATGAGAATTATCAGTTAATAGCATCAAATGAGAACCATCACACAATACCTTGATCAAGTCCCATGCTTTTGAATCATCCTTGAAGTCAATAGCGTCAAGTTTACAAACAACAAGACGATCCAAATACATATTGTTTGCCTTAAACTCCTGAGGAGAACGCCAAGAAAACCATCTCAAATTTGAATGACAACTTGCAAAGTCCCCATCGTAACTTACCCAGTTTAGCTCGAGGAATCTTAGGTTTTGTAACCTTTCAAAGTCTTCATTAGTAATCTTTATGGAGTCAGCAGATCTAAATATCTTTAGCGCTTGAACCTCGTCCTTCCTCTGCAAGTGAAATTTTTGAAATGATTTGAAGAAATTTGTCAACTTCCAACCATTATGTTTTACAGCTCAAATGGGCAAGAAAGAAATGATAAAGATCTAAACAAAATAGAAATTCTTAATTCTAGGAGATGTAACTTTTGAAAATGGGATGTCTCACTTACCTTTTTGGTTTTTATGATTTCAAGGGCCTCTTTTGCAATCCACAATCTACTGCGCTTTCCTAGATTGAATGGACTTTCTTGACGAACAATACGCCTTCCCAGGTCTCTGAGTTGATCATGCATCCAGATTTTATCATTGTCCATTATCTTTATCAAGCACCTATCAGTGAGGACCTTTAGTCCTCTCATGGGATAAAATTGACAATTGGCCCACATGTAGATTGCATCCGTCTTGTTCTCATTGAACAAGAAGCACGCTATGTCAAGAAAAATTTGTTGTTGATACTTGTCTAGGTTGTCATAGCTAACCCTCAATGTCTCTAGAGTGTCTTCCTTAGGAACTTCCCTTAACCTGGCCAACATCTCATTCCAAAATGCTTCATCTTTCCCATTAAGTGACGAACCTATTACTTCTACAAGCAAAGGAAGCCCTCCCATACTTGAGACAATTTTACCTGAAAGCCCATGATAATCATCTGAAGGAAATTCTCTACCAAAGGCATGCTGACAAAAAAGTCGAAGTGCAAGACCGTTATCCATCTTTGGCATCTCATAACATAGAATTTTAAGTCCCTTAACGTTCAAAACAATTTTGTTTCTCGTTGTTATGATTATCCTAGATCCTGAATGTAATGAATAATCTCCTATTAGTCTCTTAATGTGTTCTTTTTTATCAACATCATCCAAAACTACAAGGACCTTCTTAGTGCTGAGTGTGTCTCCAATCCTCCTCATTGCCTGCTCGCTATCCATTAATTGTTTTGCTGATCCATAACCAACAATGTCAGATAATAATTTCCTTTGCAATTGGACTATGCCCTCCTTGGTCAATGAGCTTTCTCTAACGTTCTCAAGGAAGCTGCAACACTTTCCAAAGTGAGAAGATAGTTTATTGAAGATGACCCTGGCAATGGTTGTTTTACCGATACCACTCTTTCCGTAAATTTCAATAAGCCGCACATCCCGATGGTCAACATCTAATAACTCTGTCAAGTGTTTTACCGGATCATCAAGTCCAACTAAATGTTCAGTCACTGATTTCTGTTTTATCTCTAGCTTCTCCAAAACCTTTTCAACAACTAATTGGACGACCGTTGCTTGGCTGCCATGTACACAAGCACTTTCATTAGTTGACTGGATTGACTTCTTACCCACACATCACAAATGATTTTCTTGTCATAATTCTAGTTTCCTGAGGAATTTATGTTTTTTGAGGAGAACTCGCAAATGTATATAAAATAAAGACGCCACCAGAGGGATCTCTGATGTTTTTCGTCTTTTTCCCGTAATAAAAAATGGAAACTGATACACTTATCGCATGGGTAAATTGATTTTTTGGGTAGAAATTTCTGTCTGGAGAGACAGATTGTTTATTTTGATAAGTGAGAATGCAGATCAAATTGAAGTTATTGACATCGCAGGGGAAAATTTTAGGGAAGCAGTTAAAAGCAGAGGATGTAAGGATGAACGAGAGCAGCAACTGCAGGTTGTTTTCAATATATCCATTAAAAATAAGAAATAGGTAGAAATGAATATTACCTTTGGTCCTTTTTCACGGTCCATCCCTTGGTTTCATCGACTGCTACAAGAGCTTTTCTCCACGCCTCGACTTTCTTAGGAAAGTCCTCCCTGTGTTTCTCAAAGGCTGTGCTGTAAAGTGGAGTCTTAAGTTTAACATCCTCAGGTTCCACATCAAAAAAAATGGGAAGGATACTTTTTTGGTCCCTTGACTTAAAGACGTTGTCTACCATGAGCGCAAGCTCTTGGAGGCACAATTTACAAGAGGCATAAGTTTGAGAGAAGATGGGTATGTAGAGTTTTGAGCTGTCGATAGCATGTATAAGGTTCTCACCAATCACTTCACCAACACGAAGTTCATCATCCTCAATGAATACACGGACTCCAACATCTAGCAAGCCGTGATAAAGGAAGTCTGTGAATCCATAACGAGTGTCGAGTCCCTTGAAACTCAAGAATACTTGGTACTCATCTCCTGATGCTTGTGTAGCATCACTGCTCATTCCGGCCTCTGAGTTTGCCATAGGTAGGAAGCTTAGTACTTCCAGATACCTCTCTCTCACCTAAAGAGAAAAAAAGGTTGGTGTAGCGTGGCCTAGCCAAGAGATGAGCTGTGGTTCTGGATATGAACGAGGCAAAAGAGTGCCAGTACCTAAAAAGCTTGGCCGGCTCACTTTAAAGTCAAATCTAGTTGTCTATTTCCCACCTAACGTTCTGCAATAGCAAGTGGACGGTGAGATGTCCAAGACTTTTTAATAAGCTTGGAAATTTTTAAAGACTCCTTGAAAGACCATAATGGCCATTCGGGAGTTTAAAATCGAAAGGAGGAGAAGGATAGTGCAGTCAGGCGGCACGTGGGAAGTGCCCATGGAGAGAGAGAGAGAGAGAGAGAGAGAGAGAAGATTTTGACTTTGGACGCTAGCAAAGGGAGAGAGGGATGAGGCATATGAGCAGCAATAATTGTACAGCATGTTCAGCACATTCACTGCCAAGGGCGTGCGCTCTTCGGTGTCCAATCATCATGCCGTGAGGTTTGATTCCTTCAGAGCGAAAGGGTCATGCGTTTCTCTCTCTCGCTCTCTCTCTCTCTCTCTCTCTCTCGATAAAAAAGGTTGTCACGAAAGGGAAGACGGGTTTTATAGGTCTTGACTTGCCCCGGTGCTTCCAAATCTTTACTACACGCAATGTTGAAATGTTAATTTCAATTGATTTATCTTATGAGAATTCAATATCCACTACCCTATTAGATTAACTAGAAATTAAGTGAAATATGAGAAAATATCTCACTTCCTGCATAATTAGAATTCTAGATTCAGAATTTGGTTATACTAATTATTCAACTAATACCTTTTCAATATCGGTTATTAACTAGGTATCTCGTGCAATCTTTATCCAATTAGGATTCATAAAGTTCTCGTCTACTAGATATCCATGCGATTTTTTTTAATACATATTTATTATGATCATAGTGCGTAACGTAACCTTCCAACCAAGAAAGACGAATCACAACTCAAAAATTAATATTATAGAAATCATAAGCACATCAAAAGTAGTGATAAAATGCGAGTACAAGACAACGTGAGTAAAGTAAGCTAATAAAATGTCTAGCAAAGAATATTACACAGCCTTATTATTTAGCCCTAGGACGACAACCCATGAGTTAAAAATATCAAATTGAATACAGTTTTTTCAAAAGGGTAGTTTATCTAGACCTAAACTAAAACTAGATAATACCATAAAATTCTCTAAAGTAAATGAACATTAACTAAATGACAGTAAACTAAATCTAATACGAACGTCTAACAAGGCCTATTTTATGATCTTTTTGCAATTTTTTTTTTTTTACTTTTTTTTTTTTTTAATCAAAGGGGACACTGACTGAGCCCATGGGCTCGGTCCCAATATGGACTAAACTAGGGCTTTCTGGATCTGGGCCATGCCCACAGATGGGCCTTATGTGAGCAGCCTCTTCAATGGACTTAAAGCACCAATGTCTAACTCTGCCCACACCCACCTAAGCTGAACTAAACTAAGCCCAAGCTATCTAAAACCAGATCAAGCCCAAATTTACTACAACAAGATTCAGCCCAATTCTTACCATACCCTAATTCGGCCTTTTTTATTGATTTCTTTCTCTCTCTTTTATTATCTTTATATATCTTTTTTTCCTTATTATTTCCATTTCTTTTTCTGGACGCCTAAATTTTCCTTTCCAATGTTCTTCATTCCCAGATTATAACAAACTTACTCATCCATCATCTTGGGATGCGTTTGGTAACGTTTATTAGATGAATAATTTTTGCTAAGAAATGATTTTTTTGTTTTACGTTCTCCGAACAATTTCGAAAGCAAAATAACGCGTTTGGTAACTTACCAAAATTTCTATTTCCGAGATAAAAATACGTTTAATAAAATTCTTAAATTTTTTTAATTCTTTTATTATTTTTTTCCTTTTTTCATTTTCCTTTTTCTTTTTGCTTTGGCCGGTCGCCACCACCATCGTGGCCGGCGACTAGGCTGGGCAACGTTCAGCGAGCTCGCCGGTGGCTAGGCGAGCCTCGCTAGGCCACCGGAGAGGCTCGGCCTCGCCCAACGCGCGCAAAATTGGCCTCGCCCTGGCCTGGCAAAGCCCAGCCTCGCGTTGGCTGGGGAGGCCAAGCTTCACCATGGCCGTGTGAGGCTTGGCGTCTTCGGGAGCCGGTGATGCTTCGGCAAGGTTGCCAGCCCTCGTCTGGCCGGTCACCAGCGCCGGCCATGGCCAAGGCCGACGACCGGCCAAAAGGAAAAAGAAGAAAAAAAATAGAAGAAAAAAAAAAAGAGAGAAAAATTGATTTTAGAAATCGTTCTCGGGAACAAGAAGTTACTTTTTTCTACTTCTTGTTTTTGTTTCAAATCTTCTATTTTTTTTGTTCCCGAGACAAAAGTTTTACCAAATACATTTCTATTCTTTTTTTTGTTCCCTAGAATAAAAGAATAGAAATTTTTGTTCCGGAAAACAGAAATTGTTTTTAACAAACAGGCCCTAAGCAACACGTGAACAAGCTTAACATTCGAACCTACATCTGCTTAGCTAGAATCAACCATGCATTACCAACGACAATCTTTGGCCATCATCGGACTGTCATTCTCACCCACTGGCCACAACCTCATGGACACGTAGAGCAGAGATATGGAAGAATAACGCGGTAAAGGACATAGGGTCCGTTCGTTTCGCGGAAAATATGTCATTTCCGGAAAACATTTTCCCAGAAGTCATTTTCTAGGAAAATGACTCTATTTTCCGGTGTTCGGCCAAAACCTGAAAATGTTTCGGCAAATATTTTCCGGTGTTCTGCTAAAACCTAAAAATGTTTCGGAAAATGTTTTCCGGTGTTCGGTAAGGAAAATATTTTCTAACCCTTTTGCTTGGAAGTTGCTTCCTTTTTTCCTCTAGGTGTTTTCTTGATCGATTGAAGATATGGGTTCAACTCGGAATGAACTCACTTGGCAAAATTATTCTGGGAAACCAAACAACTTAACTTGGATTCATGTTTCGCATCTACTGCCATTAAAATAGAGTTTTTTGGCAAATAAACACTTGCGAATTGACTCTTGCTTCTGCAGCTTTCAGTCAACCAATATCTAGAGCCGCTCAATTCTTGCACAGTGTAAAGACCGGTTTTTCTAGGCTGCAGAAGCTCGAAGTCCTTCCTGGATACAATCTCACAAGTGCCAACAAACATCTAAGCCTCACCGGAGGAGAAACAGAGCATCAAGGAAGAGTTCTCGATCACCATCACAATCATGATCACCAACCATACACCCAGAGACAAGTCCAAGACAACATCTTGCTACTGAAAAATTCTACATCCATATCCCAATACAACATGTCAACAACGTCGCATAGCCCGCCCTCCACCACAGTTTCCTTCAATCAAGAAACAGTTCTACCCATCATCTAAAATCCGAGTAACTACGACAACAAGCAGAAACAACCTTATATCAAATTTCATCTCATGAAGCATTGACAATAACAACAAAGAAAGAAAGAACATGAGTCTTTTGCCAGTAAAGCTCAATACAATATATCACTAATGATTATCTCCTTTGCTTAGAAATTTATCAACCCATACTTTGCGAAGAGTCGCACTCTTCACCATGAATGCTTTTCCAATTTTTTCATTTTCAATTAGATGGTCAAAAACTGATCCAAGGGTAATTTCATCATATCCATCCACTTTCATCACTTCATTGTAGAGTTGAGAGTAATAGACTTGAGAGTGATCGACATCCCTTTGAGCCAATGACTTAATTGCCGAGGCCATCTCTCCAAGTTGTGTTGAAAGTGCAACATACTTGTCATCATTGTTGGAACATTTTCGCCTTTTGTGAGACCTCTTTTCTAAATGCATAGTAGAGGAAGATGTTCTTGAGCCCTTCATCAACTCATCGAAATCATCGCCTAAGTCGACAGGTGAGGAGTCAACTTCCGTTGCATCGATGTCCACAAACTGCTTAGCAAAGCTTCCGGTGGCTATATCTCTCCCAACCACCACAGCCATCTCATCATACATGTCAATCATTTTATTCAAATACTTTTCATGAGTAGGATGGACCTGTAAATGCACAATATTCATTCAATTATTAGTTCCACAGTTAGATATGAAAAGAAGCTATTAAGCAGACAACACTTAGGCTTCAAGCTACGACAAAAACACGTTTGAAACAATTAAGCCTCTAGAGTTAAGTTTTCATGTGTGTCATTGATGTAATTGCATATGATGAACTCATTTACAAGCTTTTCAAGCAATTCTCAAGAAACCTCGACTCTAGTCTCTTGAAGAGCCATCACAGACCCTCAACACAACTTAATCTCAATGTCATCTTTATCTTACATTATCCCGACACACAGCATCTATAAATATATAAGCCAAGCAGAAAAGTATCACTTACACTAATGTCCCGCCCTCAGTCAAACTTGAACTCAGAGCATATTGATAACAGAACTAATATGATAACTATTCAACTATAATCTAAGAATAAGATAACCTAACATCATTGTTTCTGACTTTGCGCATGTTTAACTTACAATTAGTTATACCATTAAGCCAAAAGTATCGGAGAAAAATTACATAAAGCAATGTAAATAATCTATATACAATGCACATCAATCTCCTAATTGAATTGCTCGCATATTCATAATCGACCGTGTAAGCTAAAGTACAACATCATGGCTTGGTGAAACATTCTGTATAGAATAGGGAAAAAAAAGACAGGAACCTACAAATCCGATAACCTATGGCCATCTTCAACTTGTCATCCCAACTGAATGTATTGAGCAAGTGATGAGAAACATTGACTAAAAGAATGTATGGAGCAAGTGATGAGAAAAATTACCGACACATATTGATCAAATTCATTTTTCCCAGCTATGACCATCTTCAACTTGTCATCCCAACTGAATCCACTCTTGCCACGCACAGTTTGAATCGTCTTCCAATTGCTTTTGACTGTCTTCAAATGGTTCTCAACATGGTCGGGCTCACAATAAACACCAAACTTCTCATTTATTGTATTGACAACTCGAGTAATTGAAGAGGATTTGAATGTACTTGAAGGCTTGTTTCCTTTACTAGCTTCATCAGCGAGAATTTCAAGTAAAACACATTCCATAGGCTTCGACCATCTAAATTGCTTGACCTTCTTATCATTTGCCTTACTTTTACCCATCATGATAACTACGTAACAACTTTAAACAGTAGAATAAGAAAAAATATGATGAAGACGGACACATAGTAAATATTTAGAGATGATTATCATTAAAGAAATGAAAAGCACATGTTCAAAATAAAGCACTCAAAAGAAATAAAAGTAAAACTATTGGCTTCGTCTAATATTCTGATAACTAATCCACATTGCATGTGCAATTCTATCCCTCTTTGATGCCCATATCCTATTTTCCTCCTTTTCCTCCCTTTGAGAAAGTTGGATTCTTGGATTTTCTCTTTGAGATTCCATTTGTCTATTCATCTCTTCCATGATAGAGTCATTGGGTTCAGCTTTCATAATAAAATTGTGAATGATACAACAAGCCAAGACAACATCGACTTGTGTTCTAAATGACCAAAAAGGTTCTGAACCCAATACTCGAAAACGCTTATTTAGAACTCCAAATGCTCTTTCAATAGTAGTTCTAAGATATGAATGCCGCAAATTGAATAGTTCCTTCTCGTTTTCAGGAGGGCGATCACTAAACTCCTTCAAATGGTATCTAACACCACGATAGGGAGAGATGATGCCATTTTGGATTCCATAACCAGCATCAACAAGATAATATTTTCCTGCAAGTTATAAATAAGTTTATTATCAAGTTACTAATCTCAATTCAAATAATGTTTGTAAGTTCCATTTTCTTACCTCTAGGAATGTTCAATTCATTCGGCCTTGAAAGTGCATCAGACAAAATACACGAATCATGAGATATGCATTCCCAACCAGCTAATACATAAGAAAATCTCAAGTCAAATGTAACGGCAGCTAATATATTTTGTGTTGTTCCATCCTTCCGACCACGAAACCTTCCTTGAATTTCAAGAGGAATCGATGCACGTACATGAGTTCCATCTATTGCTCCAGCACAATCCTAAAATAATCAATATAGTTACCAACCAAA
Organism: Eucalyptus marginata; assembly: GCA_014182565.1. Taxonomy (NCBI): domain Eukaryota; kingdom Viridiplantae; phylum Streptophyta; class Magnoliopsida; order Myrtales; family Myrtaceae; genus Eucalyptus; species Eucalyptus marginata. Next base: position 39,910,998 of record CM024587.1, on the reverse strand, counting down.
TACTAATGAAACTTCTCAAGCAATTTATAGACTTGTTTTTTAAAATTCCATACCTTAAAATATGGATAAAACCTTCGGCTATTACTTATCTCAAGAGGAGTGGAATTGCTTGGTTCTTTCACCACATGCTTGTATAATTTCAAAATCGCTTGCAGGACGATTTTGAATTATCTATGGACGATGTCTATTGATCTATGAAATCTTCCCCCAATGACCCTAAACCTCACATTATGTCCAATGATATGACAAAATACCATAACTTGCTCCATAATATAAACATTTACAGTAGAATGCAACAAGTTACTTGCACCAAGTACCTTACAAAGGTCTAAAAAAGCATTTGGCATCATCCGTATTTGATCTACACAATGAGCATCACCACTATATAACACACGATTCATATATAACTCTCTCTCATAATCTTGATTCACATGAGGCTCTCTTGGTATGCGATTCTCCGAATGATCATAATCATCCATAACTAATGTGATAACTGTCATAACCACTGCAGCTACACCCGTTACCACCGCTTGAATTTTGTTATCCATCTATATTGGAACACATTAATCATTAAACACAAAATGCATGTGAAATACAAGAAGGGCAATACTCTTTAGAACCTATACTCTCATGTGCTAAATAGACCTTATCAGCCATTAAACATGCAGTCTGGCCCAAGGCCTTAAGATCCACAACATAAGCAATACGAAAAAACCCTTCTACGTTGGAAGCTTAGCCTGGATTCAATAGTAACACAATCGAGAGAAGAAATATTTGTACTGATATTTTCTGATTATTACATAAGGAGCTTGCAATATACAGAGTTTTGAGTTGCTGGCCAATCACTAAAATCAAGTGCGCAACCAACATTTACATTCTACCATTAACTAAACTCAGAAGTCCAAGAGATAAAAGTATCCTGAAAACAAAAAAAAGATACTACCATCTGTGATATGGTGGAAGCCTCCCTAGATGGGCTGCTACCGACATACCAAGACATTGAATTGATAGAACTTATGTACTAATCATGCAAACGAGTATAGTTGCTGAAATATCCACCAATTCTTGTAATGTTAAAGTGAAAAGACAGATCATTGGCCCAACATCTGAATCCCACTGTCAAACTGAATGACTGCCAGAAAGGTCATAATATGTCGAGTAAACACTCTTGTAAAGGACTTCATTTGACATGCTAGTTTGGATTAGGAAATAGAAAGCTTACTTCTTCTGTGGCTGAAACTTTGGTGACTTGACCGCAGCAAAAGTTCTCAGTGGACAATATAAATGGCCTTTGATTGGTCTTGCTGCAATACAAATAACCAAAACACCTAGTCAGAATCCCCTTTAAAGGCTAAAAAAAGTCACTCAAGCTCTCTATTTTGCATGCGCATTCACCACATATTCTCAAAGGCAATGGCATCACAGACCGAGGAACCCGAACATTACTACGCGGATTTCGCCATACTTGCACATATAAGAAATAAACATAACCACAGATAACCAAAACAGAAAAAAGATTGTCATTTTCCCTCTGTTTTCAAATGTTCCTGCCAAGAGCTGAGGGATGAAACCAGAGCCATGCAAAATTCTGAAACTGCGGTGCAAGAACAAACACGGGCGTGAAGTATCTCAAGAGCTCAAGAATCTCAATACCCGGTATCCAAAGATCTCTTTTCTTTCTATTGTTTCTAGGAATCTCCCAATACTATCAACAAAAATTTCGAATATTTCACGAGACAAATAGAATCAGAGTTCAGAACTAACCACAAGCACGGTACAAATGCATGAGAAGAAAAAGTAAAGATGCAAATTTCTTGATGTGATAACTCTGCAGTTAACAGAAACAAGAACTACTACACTGAGGTTGAAGAGACCTACAATGGCTCCATCACAAACATAAAGTAGATCTCACTTGAGCATGTAGCGTGTTCTAAGTTTGAAGGGTTTTTATGCATAGCTACAAACTTTGTCGAATGCATCATCGGATAGCTATATCAATGACTAGAAATTCGATATAGAAACTTTTCACTTACTCAGAAAGTTCTCTATCGCTTTTGCATTGGCCCACGGTCTCCAAACCCAGGTGGAAACAAATGAGGCTGGTACATGAGCTAATTTAGAAGTCAACTAAAAACAAGGACCTCCCCTGCAATGCAGACAAGATGAACACAGGTAAGCCGAATAAAACCATTTCCCCAGCTCTTCACCACACCCAACCACCGAAAAGAACTACAGAACAGTGCAAACATTACAAATTATGCTCAAACAAGGCAAAGCAAATTGTTTTGCGCATTTAGGAAACACCTCGGCGGGCGCGGCTCAGACCACAATCGCCACCGAGATCAAAGAACAGCACAACAGCAAAATCACATCCACAAACAATTTACGCAACACGAGTAAATCGAGAATCCAAAACATCCGGGCAAAGGAAAGAAGTGAAAACAAAGCAGAGACACGAAGTCAAATGCCGGTGATTCACGCCAGGCATGCTAAGCGCGATGGTCGACTCACGCGGCCGGCCGAGGGAAACCATCTGACGGCCGAAGCGAGAGGCGCGTACCTGGATCGCATATATTCTTTGCTTCCGGCGAGCGGAAACCGTCCGAGGCGAGTGTGCGACTTAGCAGAGTCCGTTGATTGCGCGATGAGGGATGCTCCACCGCTGCGGCGTCGAAGGAGGAGGAACCCTAGGGGAAGAAACACTGCTCCACCGCTGCGGCGTTGAAGGAGGAGGAACCCTAGGGGAAGAAGCGCTGCTCCACCGCTGCGGCGTCAAAGGAGGAGAGGAACCCTAGGGGAAGAAGCGCTGCTCCACCGCTGCGGCGTCGAAGGAGGAGGAACCTAGGGAAAGAAGCGCGCGAGAGCCCGTGCGTAAGGGAAAATGATTTCCTCTTTTCAAAAGAGGAAATCATTTTCCACAATATTACAAAGAGATTTTCCGTTGACCGGAAAACATTTTCTTTGACCGTCTATTTTCCGCCCACTTGAACACCGGAAATTCCGGAAAATATTTTCCCGGAAGTTGTTTTCCGTGAAACGAACGGACCCTTAATCACAAATGTCATTAGAAAGGAGTGCTCGAACCATCAATCTCAAACCATATCCTTGCCGACAACCACCATCCACTGCCACAAGTATATGCAATGCACAAGACAGAACAATCACATGTCTAGTTTCACTCCCGGTAATAACGAAATGTGCGCATTTTTATATCTGAAAGTTAATGAATCAGAAAATATCCTATGAACATCACTATACACACCCGGGTCGAACAATTTCTGGAATCGATTCTCAACAAAATCTCATAAATATATCATCAAATAGGTAATGGGCAATTGTTTGAGGGACTGATTCTAACCATCTCGAACTCAGATCCATGGCTAAACTCTAGAAAAACCAATACAAGATATTCAAAATCAAAGAAATAATCTCAAACAAATACTCTTGGGGTGCGCATGATAAAATTTCTAACAAAAATTGATTTACGGCCGAAATTGATTTCTCAATTTCTATTTCAAAATTGAGAAGCTAAAAATTTTAGCTTCGATTTCTTCTTCAAATCTATTTACGGAATAAAAATCTGTTCCGAAATGAAAAATCAAATCGCGTTAAACGGTTTACATTGCCCAAACTTGTTAGAAGAATAGAGAAACGAGAAAATAGAGAAGTAAAAATTTTATCATGCGCACCTTTAATTGCCGCGCTTTTTTGTGGGCTTTCTAAACCATGGGTCTTTAAACCTCTCCTCAAACCTTTTAGTCTGTGCATAATTGAATTAATGAATTGGGCTTCGACATTGAAGATCAGGCCGTGCGATATGGGCTTCGGTGGTAGGTAGCAGACTTGGGCCGAAGCCACAAATCTGAGATGGGTTCTTTTGCCAAAAATCCGAACCGGCCTTTCTATTTGTTGTTTATTCATATTTTTATTTTATTTATTTTCTATTATATAATTCTTCTTCTTTTTTTTGCTAGAATGCATGTCTGATTTATTGGCCAAAAATTCAAGTGTCAACAAAGGTGATATGTAGTGTGTCCTAGTGGAAAATAAAAATTATAGGAATGGATTTAATTAGGTGATAATTTTACCAATAATGAAGGAATGAACACTTTTTTTTTCCAGCAGATGCTATCGTGAGTCTTTTCCTCTTTGCAATGGATTGACTATTAGGCGCCAAAAATACTCAATTGGCATTCCACCAGTTTTTTTTTTTTTTTTTTTTTTAAGGTGAATGATTTTCTCAGTCTACATTAATCACAACAAAACTAATTAGACATTGTTAAACCCAAACAAAAGAAATAAATGAGCTTCTGATTCTCAAGTGGTTTTATTTGGTGTGAACTTCTAATTCTCACTGTGAAAATTGTAATCTTCATTGAGCTTTCCTGACACGTTTTGCTGGATCATTTGTCTTTATCATGGGGCAAAGGTTACACCGAACCATGTGCAGAAGAATTTAAAAGAGAGAGAGAGAGAGAGAATAGGTAGTGTCACAAGACGAGTGATAAAAGAAGAGAACTATTTATTAAGGTGTTGTTTGATTCTCCAAAAATAAATTATTTAAAAAATATTTTTAAAATAATTATTTTTATCACTTGAAATAACTAGTCGATGAAAAATATTTTTATTATCGATAATAATTTATTTCTAAATATTTTTATGAACGATGAAAATATTTTTTATTTTTTATTTTTTAAACAATATAAGCGAGCATTATTATAAAAATATTTTTCCAAATAATTTTTTTCCACGAAATAAGCAGAGCCTAAGTATCAATTAATTTTCCTTACTCCATGTTCATATTTTTATTGTTATTTTTCTAAAACTTGGTCATTCAATTTCATACTTAGTAACCATCGGTCATTTTTACAATGAAAGATAATACAAAATAATAGAATATGCATTTTTTTGCCAAATCGTTAACAATTAATGTTTTTACATCATTTATATATTTGTATGAAATTCTTCTCTTCAAGATATAGTATTACTTATTTTATCATAGAATGCATATTTGGAAGAACGTATGCTTCTTTTCAAGACATACATTAAGAAAACACACAACTCTTCTATTTTTGCAATAATATCTTAAATTACGGTCTTTAAGAGATATATTTGTCATGATTTCTAGTAATTCTCTACTCACAGAGACAAAAACCCTACCACTTAGTGTTGAGTTGAAAGTAGAAGGATAATTGCTAGAGGTTTGCTTATTCCATTGAAATAACACCCCTCTCCTGGATAGTGAATCAATTGAACTAACACCTCTATTCAAAATAATGCATTTAAATTTTAAACGGAAATTTTAAAGTTTGCGAACCAAAAATCAATAAAATAAAAAACACAACACGAACTAATTTGTTCCATACTGCCATTGTTTGAGACTACGAAATTATTGGATGCAAAGATCGTGGAACACAAATAACTCTTATTTTTGGGGAAAGAAGTTATAAACCAGATGCAGAGTAACCCAAATAGCTTTGCAGGATCTTTTATAGTGTTCAACTCCTTCGCACCTTAGACAACTCGACCGGACGATGTTATTTTGGTAGGCAGGTTCCCCAATCTCATCCTTGCACTTCTTCCTATTTTCCATACTGACTGTTATAGTGCCCAATCCTTCTAATACTCTGTTTCCCTCCTATTTCCCGTAACCTCAAGACATTCAACATCGCCCGTCTCTGACTGGAAATCATCAACGGAGGAGGTGCCATCAGTTTCGCTTTCACCCATAGATCCAGAGTCTTGAGTCTTCATCAAGCACTTGAACTTCCGCCTATTTCAGTTGTTCCCCTTCTTGAACTTGAACCTCTTTCCGTTCCTATAACTAACAGTCGTGCCCCTTCCCAAGCTTAAAAGTGGCGTCCTTTCCTGAATTTGAACCTCTGCCTCTTCTTGTACTCAAAGTAGCGTTGCTTCGTGAACTTGGAGCTATGCCCCTTGCAAAATTCGATGCCGTGCCTCTTCCTAAAGTAGAAGCCGCATATCTACCCGACCTTGAAGCTTTGCTGTTTCTTAAACTTGAAGCTATACCCCTTGCTGGCCTCTTTTTGCAGGATCGTTTCCTGGTTGTGAAGCACATCTGGTCCCTCTTCCTTGGCCTGTATTTGCTATTACACAAGCAGGCTCTACAGTACTATCCCTCTTCACCTGGACCACGTTGAAATTCAACATAAGTTTCAAGGATTGCACAATTAAGATAATGCGGATCGTCAGTACTTACAGAAGAAAAGTCTCTTTGATCCTCGACTTTAGTTGTAGCTTTGCAGGAATCTCATAGTTCTCAACTCCTTTGCTTGTTTGGCAACTCGACCCGACAGCAGCATTTGGGTTGGCAGGTTCCCCAATCTCATCCTTGCCCTTCTTTCTATTTTCCATACTCGTTGTTTTCCCCACATTGACACTGTCATAGCGCCCAATTCTTTCGTCTCTCATCTGCCTCCTAGTTCCCGTGGCCTCAAAACATTCGGTATTGTCTAGCTCTGATTCGAAATCATCAATGGAGGAGGCGCCATCAGTTAAACTTTCACCCACAGACGCATAGTCTGAGACTTCATCAGAACCTGAAATGTCGAACTCAGCCCCATCCTGAATTTGGGAGGGGAGAGCGGATCGAATCAGACCAAACACACACACGCATACGTACACGTTGAAATTCAACATAAGTTCTAAGGAATGCACAATTAAGATAATGCAAATCGTCAATACTTACAGAAGAAAAGTCTCTTTGATCCTCAACTTCAGTTGTCGCTTCGTAGTATCTCTCATAGTGTTCAACTCCTTCGCATGTTTGGCAACTCGACCCGACAGCATCACTTGGGTTGGCAAGTTCCCCAATCTCATCCTTGTCCTTCTTCCTATTTTCCATACTCGTCGTTTTCCCCACGCGACCAATTCTTCTTTCTCTCATTTGCCTCCTATTTCCCGTGGCCTCAAGACATTCAGTATTGTCTGACTCTGATTGGAAATCATCAGTGGAGGAGGTGCCATCAATTAAACTTTCACCCACTGATACATCATCCGAGACTTCATCAATACCCAAAATGTCGAACTCAGTTCCATCCTGAGTTTGGCAATGGAGGGCAGAATCGAATCAGAGCAGACACACACATACATACATATATAAGCTAAATTATATTTTTTATTACTTCCCAAATATCGATATACTTTTTAAAACATTACACCGAAAATTACCAAAAAAAAAAAAATTCCACTATGTACATCGACTCATATAGATATTGTTAGACAAATCAAAATGAAATTCCTTGCTTACATTTAGGTGACCCAACTGCTCCTAAAATAGTAGAAACATATGCATCAAATATAGGATATGGAGGAATTCTTAAACAAGTCAAAATTAATAAAGAACAAGTTATCCAATTTGTTTCAAAATATTGGAATCCAACACAACAAAATTATTCTACAAAAAAAAAAAAGAATTAGCAATTGTCATATCGATTTCAAAATTTCAAGGAGATTTACTAAATAAAACATTCATTTCACGTATTTATTGCAAATTGGCAAAAAAAGTGACCTCTTGCTTTTTTCCACACAATCTCGATGGTCTAAATATTGGATAATGTACTGAATTTATTTCTTTAAAAGTTATCATCATTTGCACTAATTACATACTATGCCAAGTAAAGCAAAAAGAATAAATACATAATTAAATAAAAGGTAAGAGTCTTGCTATTCTAATCCCATAGTAAGTTTCGTTTCTGTTTCTAACTCTAATGTTATTGTTTTTAGGGAACTTAATCCTTCATCTTATATTCATTTTAATTTCAATAATCTACTCTTTTTGGATAATTTATGTACTTCATTTACTAATTCAATTGTTATGCATTTTGGAACTAAAACGGAGTTTTATTTTCTACTTTTCGTATGGAAAAATCCATAACCGTGGGACACATCGTTTTAAATCAGTCTATGAAAATCTAAATGTTTATTCAAGCAATATGTGATTGGATTACTTTGAAAAAATCATTTACTATAAAAAGACGTCAATCCTGCGTGTTGGCAATTTGCATCAGTACTAAAAATGCACTGTCAACTACTCAAGCCCCTTGCTGGCCAAAAATACAAGGCTAGTCAGCCACTATATGTGCATGCACCAGCAAAGCAGCAAATAAATGTGACACATAGTTATTGCTTTATCTACAAGTGGATAGATCAGCTCTGAATTAAATTGCATCAACATTCTAACTAAATTATTAAAGAAAAAGGAAAGAAAACATTATAAATATTTTTACTGAAGAGGCCAACGACATTCATACCACAAATCAACTGTCCCTTCTTCATCATTCATTTTCATGTGGTGCGATGATCGAATCGTTTGACATTAATTTCTCCATAGCTCATTAATGCAATAATTAAATCAAATAATCGAAAAGTACTATTATTATATAAAACATTTAGCTTGTGCATTAATTGTGTTTATTGCCAAAAAAAAATCATAGACAAAATCTATTTATCTAGTCTTTTGTTTATGAAAACAATTTTGATGATTAGTATTTAAAGAATGATTGAATGAGTTTAGTGGCAATGTTAAAGAACCAAAAACTATCCAACACCAAGAAGGCAAGTATACATAAGTGACTAAGATAGAAAAAAATATGCAGCCTAAGTAATTAAAGTACAACACAAAATGGGAACCTTTTCCTTTTCCTTTTCCTTAGTGCAAGATTCTTTGCTCGTCTTCCAAGGCCAAACTTTGTTCCACCAAGGTATGGCCTTTTTCCTGCCTTCAGTCTTTGTCTGTAAAGTGATAGGGAATGAGACAGAGTAAGCGAGCGAGAGAGGGCAAGTAACATAATTAAGGTGCAACAAAAAATGGAAACCTTAAAAGAGGGAGGAAAGACTGCTTTAGTAACCGCAAATATCCAATGCCAAACAGTTGTAGAGATATGCAACTAATGCATGGTTAAACACTTAAAAATCAAGCAACCTAAGAGAAGAAACAAGAGAATCAGCTCACAATCGTCTCGATTAATCGCTCACCTTTTCCTGGTTGCAGGATTCTTCGCCCGTCCTCGAAGCTGTGGCCATTTCCCTGCCTTCAGTCTTTGTCCGTAAAGTGTGTGAGCGAGAGAGAGAGAGAGAGAGAGAGAGAGTGAGAGAGAGAGAGAGAGTAAAGTAATTATGGTGCAAACAAAAATGGTGATTTTTTGTTGTTGGTCCGATATCGTGCGGCTAAAGAAAGGGGATCCTCCGATATATAAGACCTTCTTTCAAATTTTATTCTTTCCTTACTCGCACAAGATTACATATTCATATTCCACTCATGTTCATTTAAAGTATTATTTTATTTAGATACTAACAAAATACAAGAATCTGTATTCCACATACATTTTTACTGTTCATTATGAATTTCCTCATGGCTCCTTGAAGAGTTTAGAATGCTTAACAGAATATATCAATTAGGTCATCCATTCCTGAAAGTGATGGGTAATAAAAAAAAAATGAAAGTTCTTAACCGAACAAATTCAGTGCATGCACAATGGCTTTGCACTTTGAAAATAAGCTTTACTAGCATATTTCAGCTACTGTAAGAATAATAACTTATTGTGATTTATAAATTCTTGAAGAAGTGAACCCCGCTACAATTTATAATTATTTATTATTTGATTTTTTGTGATACATAATAGTTTTTGTTATCCTCACAGTAAATTAAATACAGTCACTCAATTATTTCTCTTTAAAAATATCATATTACCCTCCTAAACTTCGGCACCGCTACATGATACCACGCAAACATTGATAAATTGTACTTTACTTTCTAGAATTTCATTTTTGTTTCACCCATTACTTTTTTCCATCTGTATGATTGTGACATGTTAACGGACAATGCACTAATTCATTTAGAACACAAAAACATCTATTCCATGGTTTATGAAGTTAAGAAAATGCAAAAGATGCATGGTTGATAAAATTAGTTAAGAAAATTCGATCAAGAAAAGTGAGTCAGTCCATTTCAGATAACCCTTAATGGCCATGGAGACCGAAAACTAATGGATGCAACAATATATCAAAGTTTGTGAACTATTGTGCAACAGAAGTTCCAGAGGGTAATTATTGCTGAACATTGTGACATCAAAATAAACAGTTATCATAGTAACATAATATCCAATACTCAGTTATATAACAAAAAATAAATTTAAAAATTACAGTTTATATGTGTATTTACTTAATTTATACCAGAAAACATTTCAAATTACAAAGAACATGTCAAAAGAACAGTAATGTATTTGAAATTATTTAAAGATCTCTCTAATAGTTTTTCGTCATTGGATTAAGAAAAATATCTTCATCCATGTAAATTTCAGTATATTTTTCAATTTTTTTCAATTTGTGTTGTTTTATCACATTATAGTATCAAAATGAAACTAGAAAAAATCAAATCTCACATGTCTATTGCATATTGATGAAGAAGATGCTGCACCTTGTCTAACTTGGATTCAAAGTTTGATGTATCCGGAAGAATCTTCTGTACATAACACAGCAAAGGCATTCCAGGTGGGTCACTTGGGATAGAATCTTTGAAAAAGTCTCCACACCCCTGTATTTTGACGAGGCAATCATCTAGTATCTTTATGCAAGAGGCATCAATCAACCTACTCAATGATGGACATTTTGTGACCTCCAAGGATTTCAAAGACTCTAGATGTTGTAGGTCCCAAACATCAGTAAGTTCATTGCACTGTTGGATTTCCAATTTCTCTAGGTTTTTCACGTGGTCTGACCATTTTATTGTTTCGAGAGATCCGCACCCAAAAACAAAGAAGGACTCCAATTTTTCTGAAAAAGAAAAAGATATATCGACTAGATCTGGACAAAATGAAAGGTGAGCTTGCCGTAGGTTTTCTGAAGAAATGGTTAATGTCCGAAGCTGTTCACAGCCGTCAATAGTTAAGCTCTCCAGTCCTGGAAGTTTATCGAGTGGAATGTCTTCCACTTCAACATAATAGAACTCTAAAGTCATCAAATTTCTCAATATTAAGGTGGAGGGAAGTAAATCTGCCCACCTGAAGCTAGGGCATACCAAATCAAATCTAAGCAAAGAGGACGGAAGCTGTACAAGGGTTTTGAGGTCTAGGCGAGAGAAAGAAGCCAACTCTGGAAGTGATGAAGCTTGTTGATGAAGCATGTTGATTGTGCTTGAGTGAAGCTCTGACAACCCTTGAATCTCATTACAATTTCTTAGGTTTAGTGTTTGGAGGTGATGAAGCATGTCAATATTCCTTGGAATATCGCAAATTTGGGTGCTAGTTAAATTTAGAGTTCTAAGAGATGACAAATCTCCAATTCCAATAGGAGTTTCACTTGTCATTTCATCACGTTCAGAGAGATCCAGCTCTTCCAGAATTTTCAACATGCTAATGCCACTAGGTAACTGCCAAACATGATGTTCTGGAGAATATGATCCATTTTTTGGTGAACCTAATATGCGAAATGATCTTAACTTTTCAATGAATTTGGGAAATTCGAATTTGGGAAATTCCTCCCTTCCATTGTCAATAAGAAGAAAAGACTTCAGTTTCAGTAGTCCTTTCATGGAGTCTGGAAGTTTGGCAATGCTCGTTTCTGATAAGTCTAATTCAATCAATGAGGTTAAATTCCCAAGTGAGCATGGAAGGTCTCTCAATCCAGAACACCCCCTCAATGAGAAGCGCTTAAGCTTCACTAGTGCCTCCACTCCTTCAGGCAAATCTGTAAGACTCTTACAGCATTCGATCACTAACTCAACCAATGACGTTAGATGTCCAACGAAGTTTTCAATTTTCTTTAGCTTGTCGCAGTGTGCAAGAGTCAACTTCTTTAAACTCAAGTATTTAGATAATTCTGGAATTGTCGTTATGCCACCACATTGAGTAAGAGATAGAACTTTCAAATTCCGTGCTCCCTATAAAAATGGATGGCATGTCAAATGCAAGAACCATTGCATAGTATATACTAGGAAGACTAGAAGTAATAACATGTAATTTACCTTGATCAAGTCCCATGCTTTGGCATCATCCACGAAACTAGTATCATGAAGTTTAAAAACAACGAGATTATTCAATTTCATATTGTCCCCCGTCAAATCCCAATTAGCAGAACTACAAGAGATCCATCCCAACTTTGAACAATATTTTGTAAAGTCTGCTGCATAAGTTCCGTTGCCTAACTTGAGGAGTCTTAGGCTTTGCAACCTTTTAAACTCTTCATTTGTAATTTCTATGGAGTCATTAAGTTCATCCATTTTAATCGCTTCAATCTTGTTCTTCATCTGCAAGTAAAATTTCACAACGATATGAAGAAGTTTCTCAACTTTCAACCACTATGTTTTACAATTTAAATGGGCAGGAAAAAAACTTATAACGATTCTAGACATAAAATAAATCCTTAATTCTAGGATATACAACTATTATTTGAAAATGGGATGTTTCTCACTTACGTTTTCGGTTTTTATGATTTGGAGGGCCACTTTTGCATCCCATAGCCTGCTTTGCTCTTCAGGATTGAATGCACTTTCTTCGAGAACAATTTGCCTTCCCAAGCTTATTAACTGATTATGCATCCAAAACTGATCATTGTCCAATATCTTTACCAAGCACCTCTTGGTAAGGGCTTCAATTCCATCTTGGGGATAAAATTCACATCGTTTCCATATGTAAGTTGCATCCGTCTTCTTCTCATTGAATAAGAAGCATGCTATATCGAGAAATATTTGTTTCTGAGAATATTCTAGGTCATCATAGCTGATTTTCAACTTCTCTCGAATCTTTTTCTCAGGTTTTTTACTTAACCTATCTAGCATCTCTCTCCAATATTTTTTGTCTTTTTTCTCCTTAAGCGATGAACCTACCACTTGAATAGCCAAAGGTAGCCCTTCCATAAGTAAGACAATTTTACTTGAAAGTTCATGATAATCATCCAAAGGAAAGTTTCTACCAAAGGCATGCCGAGAAAAAAGCTGAAGTGCAAAAGCATCTTCCATCTTTAGCATCTCATATTGTTGAATATCACCTTCAAATCCCCCACGTTGCAGAATATCTTTGTCTCTTGTTGTAATGATTATCCTAGATCCTGGATGTATTTTGGAATTTCCTATGAGATTCCTAACGGGCACATTTTCATCAACATCATCCAAAATCACAAGGAACTTCTTACTTCCAAGTATTGCTTCAATCCTCCTCATTCCTTCTTCACTATTGTTGATTTCTATAGATCCATAGCCATCAATGTTAGATAGTAATTCCTTTTGCAACTGGACTATGCCCTCCTTGGTCAACCTTTCTCGAATGTCCTCAAGGAAGTTACAATATCTTCCAAACTGGAGACATAGTTCATTGAAGACAACCTTGGCAATAGTTGTTTTACCCATGCCACCCATTCCGTAGATTTCAAGGAACCTTACATCACATTCGCCGACTTCTAATAATTCTTTCAAGTATTTCACCCGATCATTATGTCCAACTAAATGTTCAGGCAATGATTTTTGTTTTGTCTTCAGTTCCTCCAAAACCTTTTTAACAACCAAATCGACAATCCCTTGTTGGCTGCCATGCATAAAAGCACTTTCATTAGCTGACTAGATTAATAACATGTCCATGCATCACCCATGAGTTTGTCAAAATCTTAACTTGAAAAGATTGAAATACATCACAAACGATATTTAAGTACACCAAAAAAATCAGTATATGCTAATATAGTAAAATTCACATGATATATTTTTCATATATGATTAGAGAAATTTCTGAAGACCATAGTATCGGTTTACACAATGGCAAAGTTACTAAGTGGCTATTATATCATGCATAAGCAAAATTTCATCATTTGTAGCTCAGCCTAAAAAAATTACAAGCACTTGTAATAGGAGAATCATGATCTGAGATAATGTAGACAAATGCAACGTCATCCATTGAACATCTGCAGGTTCGTGAAGAAAAATATAATCCCGATTCCTGTGACTATTTCCCAGCGCCAGCAGTATAGTTGTTGTAATAATTGGTATTGCTTAACTCATGCATGTAAATCTGCTATGAATTTGATTATATCAAGTATAAGGCATTTAAAGAGCCTTATCACATTAAGATTCAGTCAAAATTGAATATCAAGGAAGTGGATTCCAATGGGTTAATGTGGTGGATAAAGAATAAAGACCTGTGTGTGGATTAGGCGCACAACATCAATTTGATTCTCCATACCATCAAGTGAATACATTCCTATGTTTGGGCCCCCAATCTGGATTTTGGCTTGCACCTTTCCCGGTTCATTTAAGGCACTGTTTCAGAATTTACCTATCTACGGTGCACTTCCTTATCTATATAAAAAACAAATGGAGAGGCCATGTCAATTTGCTTTCCAAAAACTCCATCTTATGGTTAAGAATCCAAGATTCTCAAGCGACGTGGTGGTCACATTTGACTACATAACTCAAAAGCATAAGAGATTGCCAACTCTAAATTGTGCAAAAACAGCTCATTTACATTGGTGAAGATAATGGGCCGCCCACAATGCTATAATAATGCATACTAGGTGTCGACCGTTGTTATATTTGAATTTTGTCAATTGACAGCTACAATGAGTGATGATAAGCTAATGAGCCATGTGGCCCAGTATTCATTTCCACCTTTTTTACTTGGATTAGATTATATGTGAGATTACTATTTCAAGGCTTTTTAGTTTGCAGATGAAAAGGGAAACAATAGTAAATCCCTAAAACCATTTTCCAATACACGTCAACTTGTATCTCAATATTTCACAATATGCAAACTGAATCCCCAATTTTTACATTTTCTTTTTAAATTGCATCTGTTGCCCTAACTTTCTTATCAAAATGACCCCCGCCACTCTCCTCGACCTGTGACCATCGACCTTCAGCCGGCCGTCCTGGTCCTTTGTCTATTGGTTTGCTGCTCGTACTGTTGCGAACTTCTAATAACCCCTGCTACACCATGTGTCCCTTCTCTCTCTCTGTCTCTCTCTCTCTCTCTCTGCGCGCACGCGGAGCCAAACCACTCAAAAGCCGCCGTTGCCAACCCCAGATCAGAGGTCGGCCCCACGGTTGTCACCTCCGGCCCTGTCTAGATAAAGCTTGCTAGGCCTTGATTGGGACCCCCCGCGAGCTTTGCATAGCTCGAGGGCCTAATGACGGCCCCATTATTCTTTACATGTTCACAGGATGCTCTCCCTTCTATTGAATATTTAGACATTAACTTTTTTCACCGAATCATACTTCCCTATTGTAATTGGTATTTCTTGAGAAGCACTCAAAAACGTGAAATAAAAGTTGGCATCAGATGTGATCTCTAATTTCGTTTATCGTTTCGCCATTATGAAAAATGAAAACTGATATTCTTATAACGAGGGAAAAATATATTTTCTGGGTCGAAGCTACTGAGAATGCAGATCACTATGGGTGCAAAATTTGAAGTTGATTTTGGTAACCATCCCAAATAGCAAATGCCAGTGGGTGCTCTCGAATATTTCGTACCCTTACGAGACGGGAAGAGGAAAAAATGGTTGACAGGAATGAAGTTACCTTTCTAAGAGGATGAAGGGTATTGAAGTTTACTGACACCGTAGGGGAAAATTTTGGGGAAGATATTAATAGCAGAGGATGAAAAGTTGAATGAGAGCAGCAATTGGAGTTTGTTTTCAGTATCTTCCGTTAAGAAAAGTGCAAAAGAAATCATTTGACAGGGCAATGTCGTATCCCCTAAAACAGAAAAAAAAAAATGAAGGATGTAGGGATCTTTAAAGAGTATTACCTTTGGTCCTTTGTCACGACCCATCCTTTGTGTTTAGTTACCTTTTTAAGAGCTTCTTTCCATCCCTCGACTTCATCACAAGACTCCTCCTCGTGTTTCTTGAAATCAGCTTTATATAGTGGTTTCTTAAGTTTGACATCGTCAGATTCCACTAAGAAAAAAATGGGAAGGATACATTTTTTATCCTCTGATTCATAGACATTGTCTATAATAAGCTTCAACTCACGAAGGCACCATTTACTGGAAGCATAAGTCTCAGAGAAGATCGGTATGTAGATTTTGGTGTTCTTGATAGCTCGTTTAAGTTCCTCACCAATCACTTCACCCTTCAGGATTTTTTCTTCATCCCTGAACACGTGGACTCCCACAGCATTCAAGTTGTGGTAGAGGAAATCTGTAAATCCATTACGAGTCTCTCCTCTGAAATTCAGGAACACATCGTACTCGTCTCGTGATGCTGGTGCAGCATCACTACTCGATCCGGCCGCTGAGATTGCCATAGCTAGGAAGCTCACTACTTCCAGAAATCTCTCTCTCACCTTAAGAAAAATAAAGGTTGGTGTGGTGTGGCCTATCTAAGAAATGAGGTGAGGAGAGGTTCTGGATCTTAACGAGGCCAATACCTAAAATACTTGGCCGGCTCACTTTGAAGTCAAACGTAATTGTCTATGTCCCACCTAACGTTCTGCATTAGCAAGTGGAGGTGTCCAAGACTTTTTAACAAGTTTGGAAGTTTCTAAAGACTCCTCGTAAGACCATAAAAATCAATCAGAAGCTCTTTTATTTCGTTTGGGATAAAGGCATCGGTCCTTCAACTACTGCAAAATGATCAATCAAGCCCCTCAATTTGTTTTTGGTGGTGCAACTGGGTTTATAAACTGCATACCTTTTGTTTCATTTGATTCTTCAATTAAAATTATAAACAGAGGTGCTGATGTCGCCATAAACATCACCTTATGGGGAAATTATAATATAAAAAATTATTTTAAATCTTTAGAAAATAAAAAGATTAATACTCTGAAAAACCTCAAATTTATACAAATATAATCAATTTACTCCAAACTAATTTTTGACCATGAAAAATCTCGGACCGGTCTACATGTGACAAATTTGTTCCAAACGACCAACAAAAACCCCAAACCCACACTTGTAATAAATTTATCCCAAACTAATTTGTTCAACCGTCAAAACCCGAAATTTGTACATTTGCAACAAATTTATACTCTGTTGAATTGGACTAATATCACAAAAAAACCATAAAAATTGCATAAATGTGATAAACAGAAAGTAAAATCTCAAATCGGTATATCAGTCAACTATCACGTGTCATCTAACTTAATAATTTGACAGTAAAATTTAATAGAAACTAACATAGGGTAAATTTATTACAAGTATATCAATTTGGGTAAATTTATCAAAGGTGTATCAGTTTGAGGTTCTTGGTGGTCAAAAAATTAGTTTGGGGTAAATTTGTTATAAGTGTACTAATTTGAGATTTTTTAGAGTATTAACCCAAAATAAAAATATGGAAAGGACAAAAATCCTCCAAAAAAAAATCACGAGGAGAAGGGAAAAGATGGTCCTAGTCAGGTGGCAAGGGCTACGGCCCACGTTTCCACTTGCATGTTGAAGATTGGAGAGGGTGGCTTTGCTGGATTGTGGGGCGGTGGACTTCGCAAGGCTATGGGACGGGGAGAGGCGTCTGTTCGTGAACAGCCTGATGAAGAAGATCGGAGATGACAATCTCCTACATCTCCAAAAGCTTCCTAACCGAGGGGAGAGGACCAAAGTGAGCGAAGAATGCAATCAGATAATTATAGGCAAAATTAAGGGGACCCAAATGCTTTTCTCATGATTTTCGCGCGTAAGGTGTCACTTCAACATATAACTATTGGGAAAAGAATGATATTTGTGGAGAAGGTCCATATAATTTTTCCCATTACTATTTCTTTGAAAATTAAATAGG
Source organism: Eucalyptus marginata (assembly GCA_014182565.1). NCBI lineage: Eukaryota > Viridiplantae > Streptophyta > Magnoliopsida > Myrtales > Myrtaceae > Eucalyptus > Eucalyptus marginata. Next base: position 39,893,280 of record CM024587.1, on the reverse strand, counting down.
ATAAAATATTGAATGAAAGCGGTAAAGATGAATAGTAAATAATACCAGAATATTAACGTGAAAAACCCTCCGAGGTGAAGGGAAAAATCACGGGACCGTAGTCCACTTCAAACTTCCGTTAATAATGGGATAGAACTTCACCCTAAGGTAGATCTCTCACTCTCTTCAATTTGTGGATCTGAACCTCTCACAAATTGGATAACTCACTCAAAGATAACTCTCTTTCTTGGAAGAAGAAAACTGTTTATTCTACTACGTTACTTTGATATTCTTGCTTTTGTATATACTTCTCCATTGAGGAGGATTCCTATTTATAGGAGCAAAATGTAATCCCAATTGGAATTGTACGATACGAAAATCACATAAATTTATCTCCTAATCTCTCGTGATTTTGTAGATCCGAAAAGATCACTTTGATTTGTTTCCTAATCTCCCTTTGATTTTCTGGATGTGGAAGATCATGTTGATTTATCTCCAAAAAAAAAAAAAAGTGAAAAGATCTTGATGAGCCGTGACATGGTAGGATGCGCCGGTATCAACTACCCATGTCGAATCTTGGGATGCAAGATTAATGGAATCATCACTTTGAATAATGATCACCTCGTCTGCAATATTTGTAGTGTCATTCGTCTGGTTCTCGTTAGCTTTGTTGATGTTATGACTTTTTTATTTTTCTACCTTTAGTTTTCTGCATTCTCGGATGAAGTGTCCCAATTTACCACAATGATGGCACTTCTTGTCTGGATTGGGACCCTCCTCGTTGTTGATTCCGGAAGTTTCGGCTTTTGCTTCTCCCTCTCCGTTCTTGATTTTCTTGTCGGTTAATGACAAGAGCCTCGGACTCAAGGTTGACTCCACTCTCTTTTCGCCGGGATTCTTCATTCAACATTCTATCTTTTACCACGTCCATGGTAAGCTTGTCGTCAGGAGCTGAGTTGCTAACCGACACAACTAGTGTGTCCCAACTATTCGGCAAAGAGCTAAGTAGTAGTAATGCCTACAATTCATCATTTAATGTCATCTTCATAGAGTTTAGTTGGTCTATTATATCTTGGAACTCGCTCATGTGTTCCGAGACACTACTCCCATCTTTGTATTTCAAATTCACGAGCCGCAGCATGTGATTTGCTTTGTTTTGCGCCGTTGTTCTTGCATACATTTTCTCTAATTTTTGTCAAAGAACACCAGCATCGGGACGTGGACTCGAGAAAGTCTACATCGAGATACCTAATGACTTGTGTAGGGGGAGCAGTTTCATGGCAATCTCGACTACAAAAATGTGTTGCCCTATCTACTACTGAAGTAGATTATATTGCGATAACGGAAGCATGTAAAGAACTCTTGTGGATGAAAAATTTCCTACAAGAAGTGGACCACAACCAAGAGGAGTATATCTTGTATTTAGATAGTCAAAGCGCAATACACCTTAGCAAAAATGCAGCTTTCCACTCCAAATCCAAACACATTCGTGATGTGTTGAAAGAAAAAGCCCTACAGTTAAAGAAAATACATACTGACAACAACGGCTCAGATATGATGACAAAATCTCTATCTACAGTGAAGATGCAAGCTTGTCGAACTTTTGCAAGTTTTGACACCCTCTCCAAATTGCTCATGAGGGGGAGATTTGTTGAGTAGGTCACTCCCAATTAGAGAGGCCAACACAATTATATATATCTGTAGTAGAATATATATGGTAGTGAGTGTGTAAAAGTAAAAAGAAAAAAAAATCAAAAGAGATCAGGAGATAAATCAACATGATCTTCCACATCCAGAAAATCAAAGGAAGATTGGAAAACAAATCAAAGTGATCTTTTCAGATCTACAAAATCACAAGAGATTAGGAGATAAATCTACGTGATTTTCATATCGTACAATTCCAATTGGAATTGCATTTTGCTCATATAAATAGGAATCCTCCTAAACGGAGAAGTATATACAAAAGCAAGAATATCAGAGCAGCGTAGCGGAAGAAACAGTTTTCTTCTTCCAAGAAAGAGAGTTATCTTTGAGTAAGTTATCTAGTTTGTGAGAGGTTCAGATCCATAAATTGAAGACAGTGAGAGATCCACCTTAGGGTGAAGTTGTATCCCTTTATTTATCATAGTGGAAGTTTGCAGCGTTAAAATTTTGGTATTATTTATTATTCATCTTTACTGCTTTCATTCAATATTTTATCCTATTTAAATTTCAGAGAAATAGTAATGGAAAAAATTATCTGGGTCTTCTCCACGAATATCGTTCTTTTCCCAACAATAACAACATTGTTAGCATCTTTATTTGCATTTTCGACTTAAGGCTCGAACAAGCCAAGCATATAGTTTAAAGACTTAATTGCACCAAAAAAAAAATTGAGGGACTTTATTGAGCATTTTGCAATAATTTAACGTGCATTTGGTTTAGCATTTTGAAAGCCCATTGAGAACATGCAAAACAATTTAGCCTAAAGGACTTTAGGAAAATGCAAAGACCGTTTGGTAAACTATCTTTGAGAAGCAACTTTGAAAAAAATGTCGTTTGGTAGAAAACACATTTGAAAAGCCCTTTCGGTGATTAATATTAGTTTTTTTTTTTTTTTTTTAAATTTCATTTGTTTAAAATTAAAAAAAAAAAACTAATATATGCAACTTTTTAAATATAAATTTTGTCAATAATGCTAAAAAAATCAAATACATATATTTAATTAAAAAAAAAGGACCAAATCCTTCATCGAAATTTTTTAATTTTTATTTGTTTAAAATTGAAAAAATAATGTATGCAACTTTTTAAATATAAATTTGAATATAATGCTAAAACATAAAATACATACATACATACATATATATATATATATATATATATATATATATCTTTTTTTTAAAGACCAAATCCTTCATCGGAATTTTTTAGTTTTTATTTGTTTAAAATTGAAAAAAAAAAAATAATATATGCAACTTTTTAAATATAAATTTTGACAATAATGCTAAAAAAAATCAAATACATATATATATATATATATATATATATATATAATATTTTTTTTTAAAAAGACCAAATCCTACGTCGAAATTTTTTAATTTTTATTTGTTTAAAATTGAAAAAATAATGTATGTAACTTTTTAAATATAAAATTGAAAATAATGCTAAAAAATAAAATACATATATATATAATTTAAAAAAAAAATACTAAACCCTTCGTCGTAATTTTTTAATTTATATTTGTTTGAAATTGAAAAGAATAATGTATGCAATTTTTTGAATATAAATTTTGACAATAATGCTAAAAAATCAAATGTATAAATATTTTTTTAAAAAAGACCAAAATATATTTAATTTTTTTTAGCATTCATATAAATTTGATCTTTTTAGCATTATTTGGCATTTAAAAAAATAATAACGAGGGTAAAATCAGAAATTTGAAGAATAAGTGATGATAGTTTTGGAAAAAAAAAAGTTTCAGCATTTGGCCAAATATTGAAAGCTCAAAGGTAGTCCCTTAAGACGGGCTTTCAGCCTTCCCAATGCTAACTTTCACTTGAAAGCTACTTCATATGGTTCCAAACGGTCCAAAGCATTTTCCCAGGGGCTTTGGAGGCCGAAAGCCCTTCTAATGTTGAACCAAACGCACCCTGACAGTCAGAATAAAATTCAGGATATGATAAAATTTATCATATCCTACATTTAGTGTCTCCTTAAGACAGTATAAAGTTAGATATAAGGAGATATATATTAAGGGAGATAGGATAAAGGTATATAGGATTTTTAACATTCATATTAGGAAATTTTTTAATGTTTTTTTTTTTTTGGATAACAAACTTCTTAAATTAACAAAATTTACCAAATTAAATTATTCGACCAAAAAAATTAACAAAATTAAAATTATATTTCAATATATAAATAATATTTGAATTATAATATAAGAAATTCAAAATAAAAAAATAAAAATTTAGTTATTTTAATTTAATCTTATTTTTACTTATATATTCAAATTTAATTTTATATTAGAATATAAATTCAATATATAAATATAAATTTGTATTTATATTTTTACATATTTTAGGTATTTTAGTATTTTAGGTATATTAGTATAGTTTGCTATTTAATAAAATTTTATTAGAGAATGATAGAAAGGAAAGAAAAAAATAACAAAGAAATTAATTAGAAAAAGAGGAATATAAAATGAAAAGAAAAAATAAAAATAAAGTAGGCAAAAGTATCACAATATATTTTAATTTATTTGTTACTATTATCTCTCTCTAATGAGTGTTTCTCTTTTCATGTCAAGAAAAACCAATAATTTTAGGATTGGCTTGGACAGTCTTTAATCTACTTTGAGAATCTAGATCACAAAAAACTAAATGAAAAATAATTATAAATTGTTGTGGGGTTTATTTTTAAAAGAATTTGTGACTCACCACAAGTACTGTTATCTTACAATAGCCAAAAGACTATTATGCCCACAAACCCCACGACTAGTTACCGTATTTTAGCTAAGGTCATTCAAGTTCCGTCTCTTAATTGCTCCTATGCTCTATGCCTTGACTTAATGGGTAAATTGCTCCTCATGCTCTAGGAATGCATCCCTATACAATCGAGTCTTAAGCTTATCATCGCAAAAACTATGGGAATGATACTTTGGGCCCCTTTTTGATTTGGACATGTTGTCCTACATCACCTGGCTCGCACTATTAGATTTTTTTTTTTTTAAATGAAAAGTAGCAATTAAATTTACTTCAACATGGAGAAAATATCATATGGTTTCCCCAAGAGAGGAAAATATTTCGATATTTTGAAATGGAACAAGCACGTGTCATGAGAGAAAAGGAGAGTGGGGGAGGGGGACGACAATTCAAACTAGCGATGGGTGCATAAAAATTATCTGAAAATCCTAAATTTGTTACACTTTTATCAATTAAATTATAAACCTTTCAATTTTGCCTATTGAATTCAAAAACTTTTCACTTTTACCATTTGGGTCAATTTAGCCAATTTTGCTGAAAATCATTGATTTAATGTGAATAATTTTTAATAATATTTTCATTTTTAAATTTTTTTTTTTTTTTCTTTATTGTTTATTTTAACTTATCTCTTGATTGTCTTCTCCTTTGGAATTTCGTCCAGAAATATATATATATTCTCCTTTGGAATCGGAACCGTCTTCAAATTTCGACGGAAAAGCGAGCCAAAACACTGGAAACGTAGCAAACAAACACCAAGAAAACCAGCAACCCAAGAAACAACACCGTAAAATCCAAAAACCCAGCAAAGTCGGTAGTGTTGAAAGAAGATATGATTGAAGATCTAGGATCTGATTGAAGATTTGTATTGATTATAATTGATAGGGGATGTGATTATTTTAGGACTAGAAAGATTAGAAGAATTTATTTACTTTTTTTATTGAGTCTTCTTGTATAATATATACATCCTTGTAACAGATACAGAAATGAATGAAGTGCATACAATTTTTCCTCTCCATACAATTTCCTATTTTTTCCTTTTGCTCGGATTCGTGACATGGGATCAGAGCATCTTCTGATCCTGGCATAGCTTCCGCACTAAATTGCCTCCGTTTCTTTTTTGTTTCTTGTTGTTGCATCACTTGCAAAACAGAACAGCCTCCGGCAGGAATTCTCCCTTGAGCCTTCATTCTTTGCCCAAAAAAACCAATCTGCAGAACAGAGTTGTTGCAGAATTTTTTAGAAAATTTGTCATCATGACAAATCCACAGACACTTACCTCAGCTTCCGGTGATCAGTCCACAGGAGAAACAACGCCACAAGCTTCGCAGATCCAAGAATCCTCGACGATTGTTACTATGTCCAAAGAGCAGATCCAGCCACAGAGTCAAATTAAGCATACGCAATGGGCACCTGTTCCGGCTCAGTTCAATTTGGGGCAACCCTAGTCGGGCCAACCTTACCAATGGGTACCATATCCTTGGTACTATGGGCCGGGCCCAAATACATCATTGCCGGGATATCGAAATGGTGTGCAGACTGATGAAGGCCCACCAACTAGCAACGGGGCAAGCACAACCACCAGCTCACAACAGACGAGCGGGTCAACCGAATCTAGTATGGGAACGAATCCCTACCCAGGTTCGTTTTTTTCCAATGCGGCTCATACAACCGGATCTAGCGGATCGGGTTTAAGAGGAAATCCCTACCCGAATCCGCCGCTTGGGTTTCTCCCATACCATATCTTCGCTACAAGCGGTCGGCCGGAGCCCAGCAACCCTTTTTTCACAACTAATGCCGACGGACCAGAACTGAAGCTTGTTGCTCAGCAGTTAACTGGACTAGACAATTACTCGAGTTAGTCACGCAAGTTTCGGCGCGCATTGGTAACGAAGGATAAAAAGGGCTTTATTGACGGAACGGTTCCGATTCCGTCTGACGAGCGAATGGCGCGACTTTGGAAGAAATGCAATCAACTAGTCAGAACATGGATCGGAAATTGCATCGCTTCCAAGGTCGTGGCCGGTCTTCCCCCGATGGAGGACTCGAAACAAATGTGGGAAAACATCAAGGAGATGTATGGTAAATTAGATCGAGTGAAAATCTTTTCTTTGACGCAACAGATCTCGGATTTAAAGCAATGAAACATGACTGTTGCTGCGATTTTTAACAAACTTTCGGGTCTGTGGAATGAACTGGAAGTGACCGAAGAGAAGTTCGACTGGCTGGAACCGATTTTACAGCAGTACAAAAAGATGCAGGACAGGGAGAAAGCAACAAGATTTCTTCTCATATTAAACGAAACTTACCTTTCGTTTCGATCGCAAATCTTAACCATGGAGCCGATGCCAAGCCTTGACCGTATCTACCAACTTGCTATCCAAGAGGAAAGCCAACAAAGAGCAGCAGATCACGAGAAGGATGGCGAGAGCGTGGCTCTGGCGGCGAGGGTTTCCTCTCGCCCGCTACAGAGAGCCACGGGAGGAAGAGAGAGTCACGGACTCAATCTAGGGTTTCACAAAGAAAACCCTAGAGGATATCATAAAGCGACGGATGGCCACGATCTTCTCGATCGATCGGACGGCTCTCGATCAATCTTTGGAGCCGTTGGATCTGACGGCTCACGGAGTGGCGAGACGATTGAATCCAACGGTCCACGTGGCACAAATCTATATGGGTCAGATGGCCCACGCGGCCATTTCTTTGCTGGACCTGACGGCCCACAAGGCCATTTTCTCACGGCATCCGATGGCTCATGCCGTAAGCAAGCCTTCCTTAGTTACAAAAAAACAACAACCAAAAAGGAAAGGGTAAGTTATATTGTGAATATTGTAAACGCTCGCACCACACGATTGAAAATTGCTGGAAACTACATGGTAAACCTGGTGAAAAAGAAAAGAGGAAGTTTTCAACTATTTTTCAGGTGTCGGGCAAATCAGCAGACAAGTCAATTACTCATGGGGAATATCAGGAGCTGATGGAAGCTCTAAAGAAATTGGATGCTTCCGACAAGGCAGGGAGTTTCACAGGTATTTCTTATTGTCTGATGAACTCAATTTCGAATGATGCATGGATTATTGATACAGGAGCTAGTGACCACATTGTCTGCAATCCAAAATTCTTTTCCAACATCGAGAAGTTATCCTTTCCTATATCAGTACAACTCCCGAATGGAAACACCACACATGTTGGAATGATTGGTACCGTGAATCTTAGTCCACTCATCACTCTTAAAAATGTCCTTTATGTTCCTACTTTCCAATTTAATCTCATATCAGTCTCTTGAGCTTGTGAAGAAAATTCCTGTCGTGTCTCTTTTGACTCTGATAAATGTCTATTTTAGACCCTTTCGACTGGCAAACAGATGGGCTTGGGTAGAATCTATCAAGAACTGTATTTTTGGATCAATCTTCCAAGCAATTTTAAATTATCTTATGTTGCATTCAATAAACCATTGTGTAACATCGTTGCCAATGAAAAAAAATTTCTTCATCACCAAAGATTGGGTCACACTGCCTCTTTCCCTTGTCCTCAATGTCCGATTTGCCCTTTGGCAAAACAAACTCGTGCCCCCTTTCAAAATAGTAAGACTCGAGTAGATGACATTTTTTTCTTTAATTCATGTTGATGTCTGGGGACCATATCAGACATTAAATCATGATGGTTCAAGATTTTTTCTTACAATCGTGGATGATTTCTCACGTGCCACCTAGGTTTTCCTCATACAATCAAAAGGTCAAGTTCTTTCTCACCTTAGAATCTTCCTTTCCTTATCCAAAACTCAGTTTGGAAAATCAGTTTGTCGCATCTGCACTGATAATGGAAGAGAATTCTTCAATGGTGAATGTACTTCCTTTCTTTCCTCAAATGGAATTTTGCATGAAAGTACCTGCACTTATACCCCATAGCAAAATGGAGTTGTTGAGCGAAAACACCGTCATCTCTTAGAAGCGGCACGCGCTCTTAAATTCCAGGCATCTATACTAGAAAATTTTTGAGGAGATTGTGTGGTCATTGCAACATATCTGATAAATCGTATGCCATCATGCATTCTAGAAGGCAAAAATCCGTTTGAATTACTCTATGGAAGAAAACCAGATCTAAGTCATCTCTGAGTGTTTGGCTGTCTCTGTTATATGACTACAGTAGGCCCCCGAGATAAAATGGGCCCTTGTGCTCGCCAGTGCATTTTCATGGGATATCCCAACTTAAAAAAGGGTTTTCGAGTTTATGAACAGTCTATTGAGGAATTTTTTATCAGCAGGGATGTGGTTTTTCATGAACATATTTTTCCTTTCCGAGATACTACTTCTATGTCTGCAGATGATATGGGAACTAATCATCGATTCTTGTCGGAAGAAGATCTATCTTCTGGAGAGTCGTATCTTATTGCCTCTTCTCCAAGACATCAGATAGTGGATACAGTATCGCCTTCACCACCCGATGAGCTTTCTACTGACAATTCAGTTGAGCAACAACTCATGGAACAGGAACCCCAGGTGACAAATTCCATAGAACCTACAAGTATTGAAGAATCATCTTTGGAGGTGCTGAATGAACCACCGCGAAGATCTGGTCATATCACTCGCCCACCAACTTGGACCAAAGATTATGTCTGTTCTTCATCAATATTGTCAGGTACTCGTTATCCTATCTCCTCATATGTATCTTTTGACCGGTTGTCATCGAACATTTATGTTGCATTAGCCGAATTTCTGAGGAAAGAGAGCCTTCTAGTTAGAATGAGGATGTACATGATCAACGTTGGCAAAAGGCAATGGAGGAAGAACTTAAAGCCCCGATTGACAATCACACTTGGGATATCGTGTCGTTACCTCCTCATCGCAAGCCCATTGGATGTAAATGGGTCTATAAGATCAAATACAGAGCAGATGGCTCTGTGGAAAGATATAAGGCTCGGTTGGTGACTAAGGGCTTCACACAACGGGAATGTTTTGACTACCATGAGACCTTTTCTCCGGTAGCCAAGGATGTCACGGTTCGTTCTTTCTTATCGGTCGCTGCTTTTCGCAACTGGTCACTGCATCAAATGGATGTCCACAATGCCTTTCTTCATGGTGACCTGGAAGAAGAGATTTACATGGATCTTCCACAAGGATTACGGAGACAGGGGGAGTCTAAGGTATGTCGTCTCCGCAAATCTCTTTATGGATTGAAACAGGCTTCTCGACAGTGGTATGCCAAGTTCACTACTGCACTTACGGGAACCGAGTTCAAGCAGTCCAAGCACGATTATGCTTTATTCACTTGGGCAAAAGGTACGTCGTCCATTTACTTGATGATTTATGTTGACGACATACTTATTATGAGAAATGATGATTTCGCTGTAAAGAAGCTTAAAGAGTATCTACATTCCTCTTTTCATATCAAAGATATAGGGTCACCTAAATATTTTCTTGGAATAGAGATAGCTCGTTCTGATCTAGGGATTTCCCTTAGTCAACGAAAATTTGTGATGAAGATTATATCAGAAGCGGGATTATCAGGGTGCAAACCAGCAATTATTCCCATTGAATAGAATGCCAAGTTGACCAGTGTTGATTATGATGCTGGGATATCTTCCTCTGATGATCCATTGTTAAAGGATCCAACAAGTTATTAGAGACTTGTTGGAAAACTTATCTATCTCACCATGACTAGGCTAGACATTTGCCATGCAGTACAAACTCTTAGCCAGTTCATGCACAATCCAAAGCAGTCACACATGAATGCAGCCCTAAAGGTGGTGAAATACCTGAAGAAATGTCCAGGCTAGGGATACTCCTCTCTAGAAAGTGCAATATGGAGATGACAGCCTATTGTGATGCGGACTATGCTACATGTCCCATGAGCAGGAGATCTATCACTGGTTTTTGTATTAAATTTGGGGAGTCATTACTTTCATGGAAGACAAAGAAACAATCCACTGTATCGTTATCATCAGCAGAAGCTAAATATCGATCTATGGCAAAGACTGTTTGTGAGGTGGTATGGCTACGAGGCTTACTTCTGGACCTTGGGATACAATTTAAAGGTGCGACATTACTCTTTTGCGATAATGACTCAGCACTCAAGCTTGCAGCAAATCATGTACTACATGAGAGGACAAAACATATAGAAGTTGATTGCCATTTTACTCGAGAGAAGATCAAAGAAGGGATCATCGAAACGAGAGGGATCAGAACCACGGAGCAGCCTGCGAATATATTCACTAAATCTCTTTGTCAGAGACAGTATACATATCTTCTAAACAAGCTAGGCGTCTTGGATATATACAAGTCACCAGCTTGAAGGGGAGTGTTGAAAGAAGATATGATTGAAGATCTGAGATCTGATTGAAGATTTGTATTGATTATAATTGATAGGGGATGTGATTATTTTAGGACTAGAAAGATTAGAAGAATTTATTTACTTTTTTATTGAGTCTTCTTGTATAATTTATACATCCTTGTAATAGATACAGAAATGAATGAAGTGCATACAATTTTTCCTCTCCATACAATTTCCTATTTTTTTCCTTTTGCTCGGATTCGTGACAGGTAGCAAAAGCATAACAAATCGAGTCAAAACACCAGAAACCCAGCAAACCTCGGTGTTCTTGGCAAGAATCGGCAACAAAAGCAGAGCAATACACCAGAAACCCAGCAAACAAAACTATAAAATCCAAAAGGTCGAAGCACATGTGCTCATGCTTGAGTCACTGGAACCAATTCACAAGGAGAAGACGATCGAGAGAGATAGGTTAATATAAAAAATAAAGAAAAGAAAAAATAAAATATTCAAAAATATTAAAATATTATAAAAATTATACACAACAGTGTTGGCCATACCAAGTTAGACAACCAATGCTTACATTAATGATTTCCAGTCAAAATTAGCCAGATTGACTCAAATTGCAAAAATTAATTGAAATATTTGTGATTAAATTAGTAAAAGTATAATAAATTTAAGATTTTTTAGATAAATTTTTCTGAGGATGCCGGTGACCGAAGCTATGTAGCACCGACACGGACATGCGACACTCGACATGACACGTCGACACATCATTTCTAAAAAAATAGAGAATTCGACACGTTCCGACACGTTATAAATTAAATATATATTTATAAAAATGCAAAAATAAATAAATAATAATAAAAATAGCATATAATTAATTTATACTAAAAATATTAATCCAACATTTGTTAATATCATTCATTGTTTTAATTTGACAGAAATTGAACGAGAAATTCAAAAATTGCAAACATGAAAGAGTAATTGTTTTCTTATACTTGTCGGAGATTAATGAGATTTCTTATAGTCTAGACAGAGTTCGTAGTTCATGACATAGACTAGCTTGGAGCTCCTCTACAAAATAAGGTTCGAGAAAAATGAAAATCTAAGACAAGAACTCTCGAAGTATGACCAAAAGAAAAGGAAATCACTAAATTCACCACGGAAAATGTGAGAGATAACTCACAAGCCAATAACATACACCAAAAGAGATAACTCCCAAGCGATGCTTGCGAGAGGTGGAAAGAAACAAAAAAAGTTATAACTTTAAATATGTGGGGACAACGGAACGACACCGACGAGAAAAGGGGCGTTCCATCGTCACTCACGGGAAGATCAGAACTTATAAGTGAGAAACTTCAGAGTAAGAATTTTCTTCTTTCCCCTTTTTTTTTTTTTTTTTATGTTTTCATATATTTACATTTTGACCCCTTAAGTATTGAAATTTTTTTAAAATTGACCCAGTGCGTGTCGGAATCACGTGTCGAAATTTCAGACTCGCGTGTCGGAGCGTGTCGGGAAGAGTTGACCACGTGTCGGATTTTTTGACACGCGGTCAAAGAGTGTCGGAATGTGTCGGACACATGTCGGAGTGTCGAACACGACAGGAAGGCTTTCGAAGAGTGTGAAGAGTGTCGGTGCTTCTTAGACCAGAAGTGGGTTGGCATAACTAGTGGGCAGCGACAAGATGCTAATTACTATACAGCTTAGGAGGAGAGATTTTTTAATATTATTTAGCATTGTGTGGCGACAATGACTTTATGATCCAGAGAACTTATTTTTCTCTATTAATTAATATCATCACTACAATGAGATTATGATCACTCTCTCAATCACTCGCTCTATACACGACTCTATCTCTATTTCTCTTATATAATGATATCTTCGACTCAATAAAGATGTTGCTAATTGTTATACTAGCACTCAAAAGTAAAGATGTTAGGTTACGTTTGGCAGTTTAAATAAAATTCAAAACATGATAAAATTTATCATATTCTTTATTTAGTACTTGCTCAAAATAGGATAAAGTCAGATATAAATGAAATATAGACCGAATAAATTATCCCATAGAAAATGTGAGATAAAGGCGAGATAAGATTTCTAATATCTATAATATGAAATTTTTTTCTCGGATAACAAATTTCTTAAATTAATAAATTAAAATTATATTTCAATATAAATAATATTTGAATTCTAATATAAGAAATTCAAAATAACAAAAAATAAAAAGTTAGCTTCTTAATTTGATATTATTTTTATTTATATATTCAAATTTAATTCTATCTTATAATATAAATTCAATATATAAATGCATATTTATTATATATTTTAGGTGTTTTAGTATTTTAGGTATATTAATACAATTTTCTATTTAATAAAATTTTATTAGAGAATGATGGAAGGGGAAGAAAGAAATAAAAAAGAGAGGAAAAAATAAATTAAAGTAGACAAGAGTGTCACGAGAAATTTTTACCATATCTGTTCATAAAATTTGTGATTTGTACAGGCGTTTATACCAAATAATATACATAATATAATGCGAATATATCCAACTTTATTATTGTAATCACCAAACAGTTGACGGCAAATAGTAAAATCTCCAGATTTCATATCTAATCCTATCTAATTCTATCATTGTTAGAATTTCGGACGATCAAACGTAACTTTAGTGTCAGGTATTTTTATATATATATTTAGACCGTAATCAAATGTTTTTCCTGTGTTTGGATACAAGCCGCCTGGGTCATATACACTGCAAATAATACATCCGCTCGTGTGATTTCGGTTCAATATGAGCGAATCACAGTTCGTCGCATGTGAAAAGGCCCCCCAACCCCACCCTCGTCTCTTCAATACCAATATAAAATATTTTGGTTATCTTTTTTCTCTTTGGCTTGATAAGATACATGCAACCCAACAGGTCCAAGATTACATTGCCTAGAAATGAACCGTGGTCCGACCTTCCTAGAATTATAGGTAGACGTCTCTATAGATAAATAATCTTACATGTAGGAAGTATTGACTTCAGCGTTTAACATCTGTTGGCAAGGGATACTAAAGTGATAGTCGGAAGTAAAATAAGAAATCAGACATCTATTAGATCGCATTATCCTAGTCAACTGAAATACAGAGTCACACAAGTTCAACTCTTTTTTTTGTGATGGATTTAATTTTTTAAGATAACATAATGTCATTTGAGGGTATTGTCCTTGAAAAATTATATTAATTCAGTGCGACAGTCAAGTCAATGCGAGAATCTTTCTCAAAAGGATAAGAGATTTTTTCTGTACTGGTCCGAGGGAAGAAACAACGTTGGTCGGCTCACTTTGAAATCAAATCTAATCGTCTTTCTCCCGCCTAACGTTCTGCAGCCGCAAGTGGACACCAGCGTCTGTCTCCCACCTGACGTTCTGCTGCATCGAGTGGACACCAGCGAAGGCGTCCAAGACTTTCTGACAAGTTCTGGAAAATTTTTAAAGACTCCTTGGGAGACCAAAAAGGCCAATTAGAACCTCTTTTTTTTTTTTTTTTTTCCTTCTTGGAATAAGACATCTAATCCCTAAATTGTTAAAAAAATGTTTCAATCATGTCCCGCAAATTCTTTTTTTTTTTGGGTGCAATCGGGTTCCTAATCGGCATACCTTTTCGGTTCTTGTTTGTATCTTCAGCGAGGGGGCGGCCCTCGCTCAAATCTGAAGCGAAGGTTGGTGGCCCTCATTACTTCCACCCGTATGTTGAAGAAGATCGGAGGGGGCGTTTGTACTGGACGGTGAGGTGGTGGACATCGCAAAGCTCGGGGACTTGGAGAGGCACGTGCTCGGGGATAACCTATTGAAGAAGATCGAAGAGGACAATCCCCCGCTTCTCCAGGAGCTTCATGTGCGAATGGACAGGACCAAAGCGAGCAAAGAGTGCAATCGTTTACAAAACTAAAAGGATACAAATGCATTTCTCATGAATTTAGTGAATTCATTTCATTTATTGCAGAATGAATTCATCTTTAAGCAGAACGAATGCAATCTAGAGTGCACTACAAAACTTTTTTTAGATGGAGATGCATGCGCTTCTCCAAAATGAATTTCTGTTTGATTTTTCTTATTTTATTCGGTTAATACCACTAAAAACTGTAAAGTAATACATATGTGACAAATTTATCATAAATTAATTTTTTTTATTACAAAAATCTCAAACTAATATATTTACGAAAATTTTCTGACACATAAAATGCCATGTCAGCATTTAACGACCACATTAGCATCTCCATTTGTAATTTTAATAGAAGAATCAATTCGAACAAAACGGGCATATAGTTTTAGGGATCCATTTTATAATATATATATATATATATATATATATATATATATATATATATATATATATATATATATATATGTTGAGGAACCTATTTGGACATTTTACTAGTTTCAGGACTCCCTATACCTCTACCCATTTTTGTTTTGTGTGTGCGCGCGCATATGATGAGGCTCGTGATCAGCTAACATTAGGCCAATAGCTAGTGCATCGCGTGGCATTATTGGGAAATATTTTAGGAATGATTTTTTCTAAAGCTTAGAGACATTAATTAGGACTCGAAGACACCATTGATTTGAAATCATGTCTATCGCTCCTTTGAGACTTCGTTTTTGAGGACCCAAAATCGAGCTCTTGTTCTTTGGTGCTATTTTTATTTCCTACTTTGAAAATTATTTAGGCATTCAAAATTGACATGCCTCGTGTGATTTCTTAGCATTTTCGAACTTTTTCTTAAAGAGATGAGTCGAACAATGGTTGAAAGTTAGATTTATCTTACATCTTGTTTTTTGCATGTGATTCTATTGATGCTTGAATTCTATTCTTCAATGCATGATTATACTTGCTCAGTTATGTCTTACAGCTATGTGAATGCATATAGATGAAGGGCCCGTTTGGTTCAGCTTTGGGGAAATGCCATTGGGAGAATCGCAAATACCTTTGAGGTAAAGGTGTTTTCCGAAATCTTGATCTGCTTGTTTGGTAACTATAACGAAAAGTCTTTAGGGAAATCTGCAAAGACTGTTTGGTAAATATATATTTGAAAAGCTTCTTTAGTGTGACCAAATTAAGTATTTTAGTTTTAGTATTTTTAAAATTGCAAAAAAGAAACAATGACTATATAACCTTTTACATTTTCATGTTGAGAGTAATGTAAAATATATATATTAGTAAATATATTTAAAAATTATATTAAAATAATTTGATTATAAATTAAATGCAAAGCTCAAAAAATTAAGTTTTTAGTTTTAGTATTTTTAAAATTACAAAAAATAAACAATGACTATATAACTTTTTACATTTTCATGTTGAGAGTAATGTAAAAGATATATATTAGTAAAATTATTTAAAAATTATATTAAAAGAATTTGATTATAGATTAGATGCAAAGCTCAAAAAATTAAGTATTTTAGTTTTAGTATTTTTAAAATTGCAAAAAGAAACAATGACTATATAACCTTTTACATTTTCATGTTGAGAGTAATGTAAAAGATATATATTAGTAAATATATTTAAAAATTATATTAAAAGAATTTGATTATAAATTAGATGCAAAGCTCAAAAATTAAGTATTTTAGTTTTAGTATTTTTAAAATTACAAAAAATAAACAATGACTATATAACTTTTTACATTTTCATGTTAAGAGTAATGTAAAAGATATATATTAGTAAATTTATTTAAAAATTATATTAAAAGAATTTGATTATAGATTAGATGCAAAGCTCAAAAAATTAAGTATTTTAGTTTTAGTATTTTTAAAATTGTAAAAAATAAACAATGACTATATAACCTTTTACATTTTCATGTTGAGAGTAATGTAAAAGATATATATTAATAAATTTATTTAAAACTTATATTAAAATAATTTGATTGTAGATTAGATGCAAAGCTCAAAAATTAAGTTTTTAGTTTTAGTATTTTTAAAAGTACAAAAAATAAAAAAAAAAAATGACTATATAACCTTTTACATTTTCATGTTAAGAGTAATGTAAAAGATATATATTAGTAAATTTATTTAAAAATTATATTAAAAGAATTTGATTATAAATTAGATGCAAAGCTCAACTTTTGGCCTAGGGTTCTTTTAGGTTTGTTTTTAACTTTGAGTATTTTTTTTAAAATTATTGTAGTATTAATCATATTCATTAATTAATTATTATTCTAGTGTATCGAAAAAAAGTTGGGCTATTGATTGTCAAAAGATAAAAATGACAAAAAAAAAAAAAAAAAGTGAACCCAACATTTGCAAAGGGTTTTTATTATTTTTTTAAAAAATAAAAATAAAATCGATGAAACTCCGTCGCCAATCAACGACGGTTGGGGTGTGGGGAAGATGATCGCTTTAAAAAAAAAAAAAAAGAAGTCAACGGATGAACAGTAGAGGTGAACTGCATTTCCCGAAATCTTTGGCGCCAAAAGCAGTCGCAGCCCCACCCACTGCTTTTAATTTTAAACGTTTTTGGCCAAGGACACCTCCAAATACTTAACCAAACACCTAAATTTTTTCCCACTTTCGGCCACCGAAAGCCCTTAATCTTTGAACCAAACGGCCGAAGTGGGGTGAGACATTCTCCACCCTTTCCAGCTCTTTTCCCGCAGCTACTGTCGACTCCTTTTGGTTCGGATCATTCATAGGTGCCGCATTCTGCCTTAATAAATAAATTAGATTCAATTTCAGCGGAGAGTGTCATTTTCGCGCACCTAATAAATTGGGATGACTGACGGATACTTGCGCCTTGCCCCACTTGATCGAACTAAAGCATGGGGCCTTTACTAGAAACACGGACATCACACTAAAGAACCAAGAAAAGAAAAAGGAAAAGCAAAGAATAGTCATGAATCCCAGCTAGCCGAACCACTAGTAGCCCAACTTTTCTAGTGTGAACTAGAAATTAGGAAGGAATATTGGACAAGGTTAAGACTGGGGCCGTCTCCTGTCTGATTCTGCGGCCGCTGATTGCTGCCTTACCCAGCTATCAGACTGCGATTTAGACAATATGTTGTCAAACAGGACCAGTATCCATGCTCACGCCTGGGTTCTTTGAACCGAAACAGCTTAACCTCCAATTCACCCAGTTTAGCTGTTTCTCACAAAATCTTAAAGGTCTTATAGTTCATATAAAACTCTGAAGCTGTCCAATTATCAATTAGGGCACTAGTTCTAAGGAATGCAGCAGAGCCTTGACTCCCGGTTGAGGAAGTGACCAAGGAAATTTTTCCCAAAAGTTGGAAGAGCAAAAGAGCGCATACTGTTTCAACGTTTTTCGGTCTCTGCAAATGACCAGAGGCGTTCGGGTCAAAGACGCTGCCAATAAAACGGTATGCTTGAGCCACATTGGGTAAAGCGACATACGAAGATAAATATGGTGCTTGCTATTATAAAATGCAGATTAATGAAACTACCAACATAAGAGCAGTTAACTACACAATTAGGATGTAGAGACCACTGTTTCAGGGAGAGACTGTAATTACGAAGAGACAGAGAGTGAGTGGGTCAGTATGAAGTAATTGTAAACAAAGGAAGAAGACGGGAAGATACGAAGACTGGGAAAGGTTGGTGAGGATCTCGTGGGAGAAGGTGCTGAGGAGGCTAAAGGAGAGCCGGTTTCGCCGTGGCGACTCTTCCCTGGCAACTACTCGAAGAGATCTGGTGGTGAATTCGGCGCCTGTTAAGAAATATCTAAAGAGATCCGACAGTGTCGGTGAAAGAGACCGTGCATATGGCATCGGAGGTCATGGTTTTTTTTTTTTCTTTTCTTTTTTTCGTCTGTAGCTATGGGCTGTCTCCTAAGGTAACAAGACAGGAAGGAAAAAAAAATCGAGTTTTTTCTTAATCATAGGGATTGCAATTTTTTGTTCATATTTTTGGACAAAAGAACCCATGTTCCGGTTGCAGGAAAAATCACTTGTTGGTTGGGCCTGTGTACATTTGACTGGCCGGTCAGTTTAAGCCGTTATTGGAGACTGAATTAGCCACATCGAACCTCATACCCTGGTCAAAGCTTCAAGAGAGAAAGCATGCCGCGGCCGGAAAATGCGGCCTCTGCATGTGGGCTTTAATGAATTTTGTAGGCCTTATGTTTTGACCTTTCTCCAGTGGCCCGATATCTAAATAACAAGGAAACCAAGTCAATAAACAGAAGTGGAAGGGTTTGGGCCGTCGTCTTCTTCTCCAAGCTGCTGATACTTCTATTTTTTCATGAGTTCCACTTTCGGTTGGTTGTTGCTCCATGCGCTAATGTTGGATGCAAAACGTGGATTCTTGTATTGCGCACCTATTGCGGTGAAAATTTATGCCTTTCTTTGTCCCTTTCATCATAACATGCTTTTTGATGCTTGGTTGGACTAGATAATAGGGCTCGTGTGGTCGTATGCCTGGTGCATCACGATACATGGTATGTTAACTTGGTTTTGATTGCCATAAGAAGTCATGTTTTGATATGTGAAATTGCTATGAGTAACTTAATTTTTATTCATTAAATAATCCGTCAATACTTCTATTTTCTCGAGAGTTTCCAATATTGTATTTCCTTTTAAATTTCCTTTCATTTGTTCAAGTATGTTGGAGCATAAGTTCTTGATTTGTCTCTCATTTTATATGTTTTCAAAATGTGATTCAACTGGGCTAGTGTTGACCCTTCTAGATTTCTAGGTCATGTAGTACGTATCAACAGTAGCATGGTCTTCGAGAGTGAGCAAGATGCCAATGATTTTCATAATAAATTTGCTGAAGTAAAGACGGGTTTGATGAGATTTATTCGTATAGTGGTTGTCTTTTACTGAGTTTTTTAGGCTCATAATGACTCTCTGGAGTGTTTATTGATTTGGTATTCATATAGTCTAATATCAATTTTTTCATTAGTTTTCTTATCGGATTTGGTGCTCCGGTTACTGAAACTCAATTTTTAGTGTATGTTGAATCATTAATTGAAAAGATTATCCTTTTAACATCATATGCTGAAAAATGGAATTAAATTTAATTGGAGGTGATCAAGAAATGAAATTCAACAGCAAGTGATGGTTTCCCATATTTCAAACTCACCATTACATGCGGTTTTCACTGAAAAAACTAAATGAATAGAAGAGACCTTCACTTGTATTTCAGATTGAAGAGGCGCCCATAGAAAATTCTGGAGACGCGTGCGAGCGGTCTTCTTTCTGGGACATAACAGATTGGCCTATGGAAGGAGACGGTTGATCTGCATTCCAAAACCACTTGCTGGTTTTGAGTCTCCTTTAGGAAAAATGTACGAAAAATTTGAGGAAAATAGAATTTTACCTAGAAATATTGGCCTCGAGTCCCATTCAAGAAGCAGGGTTTATAATCTTGCATTGCCTGTGGTGTGGAAACACATAAAGAATTAAGAATGTGCATATCTACTCAATCATTTCACAAGAAAATTAGATATCGAATCTGCCTAAAATGGATGAATTTGACCCATGGTCCGTCATTCTCGTTCTTTACTGCTGCTTTTTCTTTTTTCCCGTCACTTGGATACTAGAGACATTTTTGTTTGAGAATAACATGTCCCCGCGAAACGTCCACTCAGGCAAGATTACTGCGAACCTCTTGTGGACCGGCCAAATGCACGAGCTATGCCTGTCATAAATTGGCCGGAATACTAAAAAGAAGTGGAGAAGTGGGTGGAGCGGTCAAGCCTAAGCGGAATTGACGGCCGAACGGTAGAGAGGGGGCTCCGATCGAGGCAAAATCTTTAAAAAAGAAATGGTGAGGCAATGGTCGGTCATTGTTTGTGCGGGATACATCGATCAACTTTCCCAATGACATGCACAATTTGGCCGTCAACAATTTCAGAAATCCTAATTCATTAAGGCCCTTGACACGATTGAGTTCATCATACTCTTTGATATTAAAAAACTCCAGGATCTTCAGATTTGATAGCCCACTTAATCTTTCCAGAAATTCGCAGTCGTAAACGTAAAATTCTTCCGATGATTCCAAAGCATCCAAAACTTTGAATTTCAAGTACGTTTGGGCAACTTAAACAAGGAAACGTCTTAGCTTCCTAAAGATGTTTGACAAAAGGGATATTAGTCCCCTGTAATTTTCCAAATCACTCGGAGATTGTAATCCATCATGTACCTTGATATCTTTTGTATTATTATAGCCTAGATGTTTTCCAAATATATCCAAATCTCTCAGAGATTGACAGGTGTCAATGCGTAGGCTCTCTAATGATTCCAGTGCTCCTGGTAATCAGATATTCACGAGCTTCGACAACCAGAAGTATATCTGTCGAGCGCCACGTTCTATGACAAACTGACAATTTAACAGTATTCGAATGGACGACCAAAGTAACAGGGTACAAAATCAGCACTCCTAACTTTGAAGTTGGGTAACCCAACACTGCAATCACTCGAGAAACATTTACATAAAAATGTATAAAAAGTTGATTGATTTCATTGATTATCAACAAAATTTATATGATACGCTGGCTGAACTATGGAGATACGACAACAATAGCCAAAAGGGAGCTGCGAAGTCGAGTGTTAGCCAGAGCGGAACGAGATTTAAGCTGCGAGTTACGAAGAAAAACCATAGGCTTTGTTTCATCATATCGGCAATATGTGTCCTTGTTAAATTATCTAAACAGAGACTATGCATAGCTTCCGCACAAAGTTAATCCAAGTCTTGGTTGACTTCCTCAGATGGCAAATTCCCCCTCCATTATTACTACCATGCGAATTATTTCATATTCGAGGCTCATGCTTCTATGAAGTGGCTGGCGCAGAATTTAAAAGATTACTTAACTCATGCAGCTCCAAGAATCACTGACTAACGAACAGCAACTCATTAATAAATTGACTTACGGTGTTCCACAAATTTAATGGATTTCCAATGTCAACTAAACAAGAAAATGTCATAAAGGGTGCTAATACTAATTTCGGAATCAGAAGATGACTGTCATGGCCATCTTCTAGCAAGATATATAAGTCTCGTAATGAAGCTCAGGTCTGTCTCATGATCGAAAATGGATAGGAGACTTCACGAATAGGAGGTTAAAGGAGAGGCAGCTTCCTTGCTGTCCTTGCTAAGAGATGATCCACTGGTTCTCGATCGATTCCTGGTGGGGGTCTTAATCTTATTATAGCAAGACTCCCCCATAGAAAGCAGCGATGCTCGGACACATGAAATTCTCAGACATGGTTCTTGATCGCAAATCCAAACTCGCCAATGAGCAGTTAAAGGGTTCTCACAAACTGAAGAAACTGTTGAATTTTGAGCCGGATATGTGCTACAGTAGTGACGGTCTGTAGAAATCCATTTCATCTTGCTGCTGTGAAAAGGCCGGTCTGACGCTTTGAGAAGCTGGTTCAAGAGAGGCGAAATGTGACAAATGGCGACACCATTCTTCACCCAGACCATGTTGAAATTCCACAGGAGTTTTAAGGACCATGCAATTAAGATAATGCAAATCTTCGATATTTACAGAAGAAAGGTCTCTTTGATCCTCAAATTTAGTCGTAGCTTTATAGGATCTCTCACAATGTTCAACTCCTTCGCACCCTTTGGCAATTCAAGCACAGAGCACCATTTTGGTTGGTAGGTTCTCCAACGTCATCCTTGTCCCTCCTATCTTCCATACTCGCCGTTTTCCCTCCATTGACTCTGCCATTCCGTCCTTCATTTGCTTCCTATTCCCCATTGCCTCAAAACATTCAGAATTGCCCGGCTCATTGTCAACCTCTCCCACGGCGTACAAATGAATTAATCCTCCTTTAGGTGCTAGTTGGAGCATTCCCTTCACTTGCTCATCACTCATGATCTCTGTGAGAAGCTCCAGGTAATCACTGGGATCCTCGTACCACAATCTCTTCAAAAGAAAGTCAAAACCTTCCAAGTCAGCAATCAATCCTTCGTATCGTACCTCACTGAATGAAATAAGAAGTTGCCAAAAATGGAGGAGTTGGTTTAATTTGGTGATAATCTCACCACTAATGAAGGAATCGAAACTTCTCTTTTTTCCCAGAAAGCAAACTCTAGTTTCCAGTAGATGCTATCGTAAAGTCTTCCTCTTTCGCAATGTAATAAATTAGGCGCTCTTGAGACTCACTTGGCATTCCAAAGAAAATTTCCCGTGAATGACTTTCCCAACTTACAAAAACGAAAAACAAAAATGGTCCGCCTGACCATGTCCAGGTTCATCCAATCACAACAAAACTCATCCCAATTTTCTTAAAAGAACAAGAATTAAAGGAAGAACAAAAAACACCACAAAGTGCTTAAAAAGACTGGACCGACGCATTCCAGCCAATTGCCATAGCCCGATTTTCCAGGGAAAATCCAATTTCCCTGTCAAAAGCGAGAGGAACAGGAAAAAGGCAACCACGAAAGAGAAAATTAAAAGGGGTACGGTGCCGTACACTCGTGCGGCCCAAATAATTGCTCCTTCCAAAGAAATGTCAACCCCTGCCTCGACGATCAAATGAATTGATCCTCTTTTAGATGCTAGCTGCACCGCTTCCTTCACTTGCTCATCTCCCTTGATCTCTATGAACAACTCGCGATCTTCATCAGCAGTTTTGTACCACATTCTCTTTGTAAGAAAGCCAAAACCTTTAACCTTAGCAATCAATCCTTTATATGTGACTGAATCAGGGGCGACATCTTCTTTTTTCCTCCGTGTTGCAGAAAACACGCGACCAAACAGCTTTATGTTTAGGATGAAATTGATTGCGAAGGGATGTTCCATCTGTGATTAACAAGTTCAACATCAAAGCCAAACAACAAATGGGATATCTATTGAACTTTTACGGCCGATATCATTCATTAGTTAGAGACAGATTTGGGATTAAATACTAAAATGTCCGGTGGAATACCAATAAATAAGTTAGCTAATTATCAACCTGGGAGTACTAACTCATCACAGATTCATTTTTTTGAGGGGGAAAAAATTAGAACGCCAATGTAGATAAAACTTGCCAGTATCCCTTTTTCAGCTCTTGATTTGAAGATTGTAACTACTCACTTTCTCACTAATATCAAATCAAAAATAAATTTGGTCCCGTGTGGAACATTTTCTTTATACTGCTATAATTTCTCAAAAATGGCGTCAATAGAAAACTTTTTAAATTTCTTTTCGAATGTTATGGTGCTAACATTTAGCTTGACTAATTTCTGTTGATACACATAAACTACTATGTCTGTGTACTTTTTTGGGGGGTTTCAGATATGTCTATATACTTCAAGTAAGGCTTTATAAACATCTTAACAAGTGCGCTCCGAAGATTACTTTGAATCTTGCAATGTCTATTGTTTACCATGCTAAACAACAAGTAAAAATTCATAAGATGCCCGACACATGAGATGTCTGTTGCCATTTATTTTATGATTATTACTAAATAAATTGTACAATTGATGTCATAGATAGTCTTTGGTTAAGAACGCTAGATTTAGTAATGTATTTATTTTTACTAGATTTAGTAATGTATTTATTTTTAGTTCATTAATGCTAGACTAGAGTCACTGGGTATTATTTCCTTTTGTTTATGAGTCCTATTTGCAGATTGCCTTACACAGAAGTAATGTACTAATCTAGTAACCACTTATAAAAGTACGAAAAGAAAGCCCCCTTTTTTTCTAATTTTTATTACACTCTTCATCATATCCGCTTTCAGACTTACAGCCACAGGAACCAATGACTATTCAATTCGAATCCCTCTTCTGTCCTCATCTTGATGATACTTGGATGTGAAAATTTCGTAATATATTGTTATATAGTTCTGAACATTTGTGTGTGATTGCAAAGATGAAACTAAAGATAATAATAGATCTTGTTTTGTGTGTGTCTATATATATATATATATATGCACACACACAAACACACATGGAAGTAAGAAAACATGATACAGGTTAATTTGAAACTAATTTACAACTTGACTTGTTGACTGAGTTCACTCCCATGTAAAGGAAGTCCAATAAATTGCAAAGCCAAAAGTTTGAGCCCATGTGATAATCTATATGGAGAAATAGGATTTCTCACTATCTTTTATATGATAACTGCCAAGAACATTAGTAGACATAGCAACAAAAGAGAAAAAGAGCAAAAAATCTAGGTTGA
The DNA here is from genome assembly GCA_014182565.1 of Eucalyptus marginata. Taxonomy (NCBI): domain Eukaryota; kingdom Viridiplantae; phylum Streptophyta; class Magnoliopsida; order Myrtales; family Myrtaceae; genus Eucalyptus; species Eucalyptus marginata. The sequence goes on along the minus strand of CM024587.1, from coordinate 39,868,456 downwards.
GAGTAGTATCTAATTTACATCAAGCTGGCATCAGAGGTCGATACATGGTCCGATTGAGCTAAAATTTTGTTAGCATATACATGGTACAATCTTCTCAAATGTAAACAGTTTGATTTCCAATTGAAGGTCCATACATCAGGTTTTTCTTGGGTTGAACAAACCTACATTTTTTATGCTATTTATCTTTGATCTCTTGTAAAATTTATGTGTATTTCCAAGAATAATATTCTTGACAGAGAAGAACTTTGTTCACTTAGTTTTGTTGAGTGAAGATTTGGGTGGACTTCGATCTTGTGGTTTTTGATTTCCTCCCATTGAGGAGGTTTTCTTCATTAAAAAATTGCCTTATATTTCTATGCTTGGTATTTACATTACTCTACTATATCGCTTCCTATTAGGTTTGCACAACAAAAGAGATGATTTTATTCCGCCGTATTAATCCAATATTGTTTAGATTGTTATTGTTGACTCAACGTAGCTTTTGATATTAAATTTGATCATTACATGTAAGAAAGTCACGAGAATCTTGTTGAAGACATATAGTCATAAATGTATTTTATATGGCCGTATTCTTTATCTAATTTTATAATTGACAATTATTCTCAAGTAAACTTTTTTTGAAGGTAGGAAATCATATCACCACGTCTAAGCCTATTAAAGATTTCTCTATGAAATTTAATTGATTAACTTATTTCATTTAACAAATCTTTGTAACAATCTTTTTTTGTAGGTACATGTTATTTTTGCTGATCTCAACATAATATTTTTATATAACCCATCTTATATTTCCGGTTGAGGTGAATGGGTAAATAAAAATGTAGTTTTTTTGGAATTATTAAAGTTACTAATGTAATTATTAAAAGATCGAGCAAATCTTCAGTACTTACAGAAGAAAGGTCTCTTTGCAGGGGTAATAAAAATGCGCTGTCAACTACTCTAGCCCTGATCAAAATGTTTATAAAAATGCTCTCGCCCAGGCGAGCTCCTCTCTACTCTCATGGTAGCTTTCCCTTTTACTAAACCCTAATTTTGGCGATGACTACTCCCACCCATTCCCTTTCTTGGTTTTCTTTACATTTTGCAACCCAAAATTGAAAAATCCCAAAACATCCCCTGTTCTGCTTCGGCTCTGCGCTGATTTGTGATGCTTCGCACAATAGAACAGTCACCATGGTTGTCTATTCCGATATCCTCTTCACCTGGTGATCCAAGCGATGGGGTTTTCACAAGGTAGGTCTCCGTCATTATGCATCTCTTTTTGACAGGGATTCTGATCTTTGACTGGTGGTGGATTTTCTGAGTTCGTATTGGATTTCTGGTTTTTATGCTGTGGAAGTGGGAGTTTACTGTGCAATTGGTATGGGATTTTCTGTCTCTATATATGGATCTTCACACTCTATATACTTGATCGGGAGGATGATCAAAGTTTGGAGGAAATGTAACTCTTATGGTGTAGGTCATTCTGGTTTCTGTGGTTTCCGTAACTGAGCTCCCTTCAATCTATTATCCCTGAAGCCTCTCGTTGTAAGTTTGTAGCTAGCCTTCCTGTTGAAAAGACACGATGGAAGGGAAAGAAGAAAATGATATGAGATTAGCTGCACTTTGCAAAAGTCTGGGGGATTTGTGGTCTGAGGATGACATAGTCGAAGCCTCCACAGATATTACCCCACAAAAGAGAGATGAATGCAACCGTACTTTATTCGGGAAATTATTTTCTAAACCTAATGTAAACTTCCCTGCTTTTCTTACTACCATGAAGAAAGCTTGGAAATCAGAATCTGTGGTTTGCTATCAGAAAGAACCAAGATTGTTCACCTTTGTGTTTCAGACAGAGGAGGAAAGGGAGAGAATCTTACAAGCTGCACCCTGGTCTTTTGCTAGTAACTTACTTGTTCTACAAAAATGCATACCTGAAATTCCGGAGCACTGTTATGACTTTTCTAGAAATGCTTTCTGGGTACGTATTGAAGGAATCCCTCCTGGATGGCGAACAGCTGAAGTATTCCATGACCTGGCCAAGAAAATAGGTCCTGTTTTAGAAGTCCAGGTGGAACCCAAGAGCAATGGACAATACAAAGGAAGTCGAGTCAGAGTGGACTTGGACTTAACGGTTCCTTTAAAATCAGGGGCTATACTGGATATTGGTACTAATTGGCTGTGGGTGGAATTTAAATATGAAAGGTTGCCGCATTTTTGTTATTCGTGTGGCAGAATAGGCCATTATGCAACTAATCTGCGAACTTATTCCCTACAATCAATCACCATGGGCAGTGAACAAGACTGGTAAATTTGGCCCCTGGTTGAAGGCGGAAGACTGTGATCATAGCCCACATTGGAATGCGTTTTATGGGAAGATACAGGAGGAATATATAGTGCAGGAAACAGTACCAGACACTCCTTCTCCAACACTAGTAATGGAAATTGTAGCCCCTACCTGCAGCAAGAAGAGAACAGATAGCTCTCATGATCTGGAGACAATATCAGAACCAGCAGACTGTTCCTTAAAAAACCCAGAACATGGCAAACAGGTTATATGCTATGAAAATACTAAACTGACTCTCTCGAAAATGGGCAAGTGTAGTAAGAAGAGTATGAAGGTACAGAGGGCAAAGAAACAGAAATATAATGCAGAACATGTTCCCCTTTTGATTGATGACTCGGATCTTTTGGAGACTCCAATTCAGGTTGTTAAGGATGGCAACGAGTGGGCTTTGGTGGCTAGCCCTAATAAGCCACCACAGAAGAAATGAAAATCCTTAGTTGGAATTGTCAGGGGCTGGGCAACCCCCTGACATTCCATGAACTGCGAGCATTAATTGCTCTTGAAAGGCCTAACATAGTTTTTTTGATGGAAACGAAAAATAAAGCATCGATGGTGGAAGGAGTTAGAAGAAGGCTCAAATTTCCCAACTTATTTACAGTTAATCCAGAGGGGATTGCGGGAGGCTTAGCCATTCTGTGGTATGATGAGGTGGGGTTAAAACTTCATGAAAGTTCTCAAGAATTCATTGATCTAGAATGCCTTGACTCAGACAGTGGATATTCAATGAGGATCACCTTTATTCACGCATCAACAAACTTCAGCAAAAGGTTAAAGTTATGGCAACACTTGAAAGAGTTTCAATTAACTAATTCTCTCCCATGGATTTGCATGGGTGACTTCAACGAAATATTATATGTTTGGGAGAAAGTGGGGAAAAGAGAAGCAGACAATCACAGAATTGCAGCTTTCAGAGATTTTATCAACGAATGCTCTTTAATGGACATAGACAGTAAAGGATGCGCATTCACATGGACAAATAACAGGGAAGGAGATGCTTTTGTTAAAAAACGCCTAGACCGAGTTCTTTCTAATATGGATTGGAGACTTACTTTTCATGATGCTGAAGTACAAGCCCTCCCAGCAATTGGCTCAGACCACAGCCCTCTCCTTTTGGTGTTGCATCCTGAAAAGCAGAAACGAAAGAAAATTTTCAGAATGGAAGCATACTGGATGGATCATGCAGAATATGGAGATGTTATCAAGCAAACTTGGAACAAGACACCCTTGAGCCAGACTAGATTCTCAGAAAAGCTACATGATATTGCCACAGCTCTTGCTAAGTGGAGTAAAGCTACATTTGTACATGCTCCCTCTCGACTCAAGGCACTTAACCAGGAACTCACTGAAATCACTAATCAAACTTCTCATCTCTCTAGTAAGCAGGCAGTCCACAACATTACAAAGCAGATTGAACAATTGTGGAACCAAGAGGAGAAATATTGGGGTATACGATCTCGTATAAATTGGTTGCAATGGGGTGATCGTAACTCCAAGTTTTTTCATGCAAGTACTGTGCAAAGAAGGCAGCGAAACAAGATCACTATGTTACAACTAGATGACAATAGCTGGTGCAGGGATATTTCAGCTATTAAAAGGCATATCGGGACTTTTTTCAGGAATCTGTTTACATCAGAAGGTCCTAGGAACTATAACCCCATTCTAGCTCAGTGCCAAAGCCCTGTCAATGTGGATATTAATGCGCACCTAATGGCTACTCTCACCATGGAAGAAGTCAAGACGGCAGTTTTTCAAATGGGGCCCCTCAAAGCCCCTGGCCCTGATGGCCTTAATGGTCTGTTCTATCACCAATCATGGGAGGATATCAAATTAAATGTTTTTCAGCTAGTGCAGAACTTTTTTGATACAGGCACCCTTGATCCCTCTATTAACCAGACACACATTACTTTGATACCAAAGATAAAAAACCCTGAAAATATAGGTCACTACAGACCTATCAGCTTATGCAACTTTAGTTATAAAATTATCTCCAAAGTTCTGGCCAACAAATTGAAGACTTACCTTCCAGAGATTATTGAGCTTGAGCAGGGTGCTTTTGTCCAAGGTCGCCAAATTCAGGACAACATTCTTATTGTCCAGGAAGTACTACATCACCTGCGCATTACCAAAAGGAAAAAGAAATTTCAGGCGATCTTGAAACTGGATATGCAAAAAGCCTACGATAGAATAGAATGGGATTTTCTTAGAGATTGCATGCTGAAAATGGGATTTTCTGCGAGATGGGTTTCCTTAATTATGCAATGTGTTACAACGGTATCCCTGAGTGTAAAAACTAATGGGGAACCATCACAGTTTTTTACTCCTTCGAGGGGCCTAAGACAGGGAGATCCCCTCTCTCCATATCTGTTTATCTTGACAACCAATGTCCTGACTTGGATGATGCAGAAAGCTACAACAGAAGGAAGTATCAAGGGGATAACTCTCAACAGGTTCTGCCCTACACTGACACACCTACTCTTCGCTGATGATGCAATTTTTTTCCTTGAGGGAACTATCATTGAATGCCAAAATCTATCCAATATCCTCCACCAATATTGTTACGCAACAGGGCAAGCCATTAACTTAAACAAGTCAGGGGTCTTCTTTAGCAGAAACTGTCCTCCTCCCTTGAAGTGGAATTTAGCTAACCAACTCAGAGTTCCAATTATAGAAAAAACAGGCAAATACCTCAGTGTTCCAACAGATTGGGGACATACTAAAAAGGAGATGTTTGCTTGGATATTGGCACGAGTTAATTCGAAGTTAGCAGGCTAGAAAGAAAAGTTCCTAACTAAAGCTGGAAAAGAAGTTTTGATCAAGAGCGTTGTACAAGCCATCCCAACTTATGCAATGTCAGTTTTTAAGCTTCCTATCTCAATATGTCGCACTATAGAAAGAAGGATTGCAGCCTTTTGGTGGCAGAAAGGTGATTCAAAGAGAGGCTTGCACTGGAAAAAATGGGAAGTTTTAAAATCTAGGAAAGATGAGGGAGGATTGGGATTTAAAGACTTGATTACTTTTAACAGGGCAATGCTTGGTAAGCAAGCATGGCGACTATCTAACTCTCCTTCAGCTCTGTGGTGTAGAATTCTGAAAGGCATTTACTATCCAAATAGGGATCTATGGAAGGCAAATAAGGGCCCCCGACCATCTTGGGGATGGCAGAGTGTCTTACTCGGGAGAGAAACCATAGCAGCAGCAGTTAAGTGGAAAGTGGGAGATGGGAAATCTATTAAGATCAGAGACGATCGATGGCTACAGTCGGGTGTGTTAGCAGGTCCAGTAAATCAAAATGACCCTACTATGGTGTCAGAATTGATTATTGAAGATCTGAGAATCTGGAATGAAGATCTAATTCTTAATATTTTTGAAGAATCCACAGCGAATGAGATCTTGGCGATTGAACTTAGCTCAAATCCTGTGCAGGATAGTCTCGTTTGGACAGCTAATAGAACAGGCCACTATACGGTGAAGAGTGGTTATAATCAAGCTACACCCCCCTCTACCAAAGCTGACTTAAACAGAGCTTCCTGTTCTTTTACACCTCCGCGATCATTATGGACCAGAATCTGGAACATTGCCATACCCCCCAAACTGAGAACCTTCATATGGAGTTTGTGTCAAAATGCTATACCTACAAGGGAGAATCTGTACAGAAGGCGATTAATCCCTGACCCCCTATGCCCGCTCTGTTCTAAGCACATGGAAACCATCGAACATCTATTTCTGCTCTGTAAATGGACAAATCCTATATGGACAGACCCACGTTTCAATATTATCAGCCATCCCAGCAACATACAGAGATTCGACCAGTGGCTCATGGAGATTTTTGAAGGAAAAAAAGGCTTACCAGAGATTGAACTCATCGCGATTGTGCTGTGGAACATCTGGAAATCACGCAACAACTTCATCTTCAGGGCAAAGCACCCGCAACCAGCAGATCTTGTGGATCTGGCACAAGAACAGCAACGAAATTTCAGTCGATGGCAGAAGCAAGAACAGAACAGATCTAAAATCCCTGTCGAACCTGGTCGGTGGAAGCCGCCGGAAGCGGACGAATTGAAACTCAACGTCGACGCTTCGTGGTTCCCAGGTGAATTCCTCTGCTCAATTGCTGGAATCGTCCGTGATTCTACGGGAATGGTTGTCGCGGGTTACGCCCTCGAAGCTAGGGCTTCTTCATCTCAACAAGCCGAAGCCCTCTCTCTCTGGCACGGGTTGATGTACTTGAAGGAGAAAGTAACTCCGCACGTGGGGAACCCCTCTGTTCAATCAGTTCGCTGGGTGTGCGAGAGTGACTGTTCCAGCTTGGTGGAGATGGTCTTGGGCCGGGCCGAACCCCCATGGAATTTGAAGGAAATCACGGAGAGGTGCCAGAGATGTGCTAACACATTGTAATTCAGCCCAGATCCTCTTTTGCCCGCGAGAAGCGAATAGGGCGGCTGATTGGGTGGCCAAATCACACCGAGCTAGAAAATTACCAGTAAATTGGGCGAGCTTTCCCCCTCTTCTCCTTTCAGAAATTCTCTGTTTGGAATTCTATCCGTCGATGTCTTGTAAGACTTGTTTTTCCCGTGAATGAATGCAGCTTCTTATTTTGACCAAAAAAAAAAAAAAAAAAAAAAAAAAACTACTCTAGCCCTACAAAGCTAGTCAAAGCAGCAATAAATGCGTGCTATATATGCATGCACCGGCAATGCAGCAAATAAATATGGCACACATTTGTTGCTTGATCTACAAGTGAATAGATTAGCTCTTAATTAAATTGCATAAACGTTCTAACAAAATTATTAAAGAAAGAGGTAAAACAAACATTCTATGTATCAAGAGGCCAACTACAAACTCATAAGAGATGAATCATCATAAAATCAAACATATATACCATGAATCAATTGCATTTTCTCATCTGGCAATGCTTTGCAGAATCTAATAAGTTCTTTTATGATTAATGTCCAAAAAGTCGTAACTTATTGTACAATAACTAATTCAATCTTAAATATTTCAATTGTGTCAATTTAATATTAGAAACCTTTTACAATTTGACAAATCGTTCTAAATCTTTCAGTTGTATTATTTTAGTCCGAAATCTTTCAATGTTTTATTAATGTAGTCCTCAACGTTTTTACATTTGCCAATTTAGTACCTCCGGCTAATTTTGATCGAAAATCGATGATGAGGTGGTCTAGTTAGCAATAGCCATCCTACGTGATATAGTTGGTGCTAAAATGGATAATTTTATAATATTCAATATTTTTTAAATTTTTTTTAATTTTTCTTTTTTTTTTTCTTTTCTTTTCTTTTATTTATTTTTTTCAACTTTGGACCGGCGACCCTTGTTGGCCACAGACTAGGCATCAGGCCCTTGCCATGATCCAAGTGAGAGTCATGACCCTCATTTATGAGCAAGGCTCCCAACAAGCGAGGTTTGCGGCCCTCGCTTGAATATGGGCAAGGTATTGGCAACCCTCGCTTGTGGCCAAGGAGAGTCGACCAGTGACCTCGCCAGCCTAGAGTTGCCAAAAAAAGAAAAAGAAAAGAAAAGAAAACCATTTTTTTTAAAAATTACAAAAATTGTCCATGTGAATGTTAGCTATTGGTCTTTAACCTTGACTAGACCATTGCGTCGGCGAATTCTGACCTAAATTGTGCAGGTGAACTAAATTGATAAATTGTCAAAAGATTTAGTACTACATTCGCAAAGTGTTAAAAGTTTTAGGACTAATTGACAGGTCATAAAAAGGTTTGGGACTAAATTGGCATAATTGAAAAGTTTAGAATTGAATTGGCCATCGTACAATAAGTTTAGGACTTTTTAGACAACTTTCCCATTCTTTTATTTGTTCTTTTGTACAATTATGATTTAATCATCTAACATTAATTTATACATAGCACGTTAATGCAATATTCGAATCAAATAATCGATAAGCACTATTATTATATACAACATTCAGTTTGTGCTTTAATTATGCTATTGCAAAATAATAATAATAAATCAGTAGACAAAAAACATCATATGATGCTTTTGAAACCTATAATTGGTGATCTACAATCTAATTTCTCAGAAGAAGTACACCTTAAGTATTAAAACTTGGCACGGAGGGACACTTAAGTGCTAAAAAGTTAAGAAAGTGACACTTAAGTGCCAAAATCAGAGTAAAATAGATCACTTAAGTGCCACTCCGGCCAAAATGCCAACGTGACGATTTTTCAGTAAAGTAAATGCAAAACGACATCGTTTTGTACACTGATGTGACTAGACAATACAAAAATGACGTCGTTTTGGTGCTGACATAGTAAAAAAGTTAATATAAAAATTAATTAAATGAAATTTAAAACTAAATTTATTTAAAACATTTAAAAATTAAGTAAAAAAAAGGTAGGCGGGCGAGGGCGAGCCCTTGCCGCCGCCGCCTCCCGTCGCCGTCGGAAGGGCCGGTGACGAAGGGAGGAGGGTCGGCCGGGTTGCCGGGCCCTAGCCAGGGCCGGCAACCCCGGTCGATGAGCAGCGAGGGCCTGCGAGCCCTCACCCTAGCTCCCGGCGAGGGTCACGGCCCTCGCCTCGCTCCAGTGGGGTCGACGGCCCTCCTCGCCGATCGGCCAAGGTCGCTAACCCCGATCGACCCTCCCCTCTCCATCGCGAACCCTTCTAGCGGCGGTAGGGAGGCGGCGACGGCTAGGGCTCAACCCTCAACCGCCTCTCTCTCTCTCTCTCTCTCTCTCTCTTAAATATTTTTATTTTATTTTTAAATGTTTTAAATAAATTTAGTTTTAAATTAAATTATATTAATTTTTATATTAATTTTTTACCACGTTAGCACCAAAGCGACATTGTCTTTGTATTGTCTAGCCACATCGGCGTGCAAAACGACGTCGTTTTTCACTTGTTTCGCCGAAAAATTGTCACGTCGGCATTTTGGCCGGATTTTGACCGGAGTGGCACTTTAGTAATCCATTGTGCTCCAATTTTGGCACTTAAATGTCACTTTCTACCTTTTGGCATTTAAGTGTCCTCTGTGCCAAGTTTTGGCACTTGAGGTGTACTTCTTCCCTAATTTCTTGTATATGAAAGCAATTTTGATGATTACTATTTAAAGAATGATTAAATGAACTTATTGGCAATATTAAAGAACCAAAACTATCCAACACCAAAAAGGCAAGTACAGACAAGTGACTAAGATAGAAAAAAAAATGCAACCTAAGTAATTAAAAATACAATACAAAGTGGGAACCTCAAAAGAGGGAGGAAAGATTGCTTTAAGAACTGCAAATATCCAACACCAAAAAAGAAGGAAATAAATCGGCTACCTAAGAAATTAGGGCGCAACAGAAAAATGGCAACTTTAAAAGGGCGGATATAGTGTCGCTAAAGAAATGAGGATATTTGGCCTAAAAATGAATTCAACAAAAGTCCCACACTTTAATAAAGAAGATGTCGCACCTTATTTGATGTATATGGACAAAGCTCCTCTCGTTCATCTTTGTCAGGTTCTACTAAATTCCTCCAAATCATGTCAATTGTAGGATCTCCATAGTCCAAGATACGGATCACGCAATCATTTGGTATTTTTGTGCAAGATGCATCAATCAATTTTGTCAATGATGGGCACTTACAGACGTCCAAGTACTTCAAAGACTCTAGCTCGTCAAGGCCCTCAACGGTATTAAGTAGATTACATACTTTGATTGATAATACCTCTAGGTTTTTCGAGTATGACAACCCACTCAGTCTTGTCAGCAATTCGCAATGACCAATTTTCAGGATTTCCAATGATTTTGAAAGACCCACAACTCGTATCTCATCTAGCTTTGAACATTCTGACACATGCACTTGCTGTAGCTTCCTTAGTTCCAAAGGAATGGATAATCTGTTAAGCTGTATACAATGGTCAACTGTTAATTTCTCCAATTGTGGAAGTCCCCTGAGTGGAATGTCTTCCACTTCACAATGGCCAATCTCTAAAGTCAACAAATTTCTCAAACTCCAGTTGGAGGACGGAAGCTGCATGAGGGGTCCTAAGTGTAGGCCCCTCAAAACAAGCTCTTCTAGTAGAGAAAGAGAAGCCAACTCCGGAGGTGCAGGGACTTTTAGCAGATTTAAATTTAACCTTTTCAGTCTAGATAACTTCCCGATCCACCTTAAGTTGCATTTTGCAATTGGTTTTGAATTACCTATCCACCAAGAAACATCACCTAATAGCAATTCCACCAAATTTGTAAGGTTCGATAGATTGGGAACCTCAAGCAATGATCTAGATTTAAGAAGTAGACAAGTCAAACTTTTGGGAAGCTTTGGCAACTCTTGAATCTTATAACAATCTGATAAAAATTGAGCGTTTGGAGGTGAAGGAGCACGTTGATTGTCCTTGGAATTACGAAAATACTAGTGGATTCTAAATTTAGGATTCTTAAAGAAGACAATTCTTCAATTCCAACTGGAATTTCACCTCTCATTTAAGCATGCCCAAAGAGATCTAGCTCTTCAAGACTTACCAAAGTTATGATGCCACTAGGAAACTGCCGAATGTGACTCTCCCAATCAACCGGTGACTTTTTAGGAAAACACAAAATGCTTAATAATTTTAACTTTCCAATGGTGCTGGGAAGTTCTCTTATTATCGTGTCTGTCAAAAGAAAAATTCTCAAGTTTCAAACTACAAATATTTAAATTTTAATTTTCCAAAGCAGTTTGGAAGTTTGGCAATGCTCATACCTGTTAAGTCTAACTCCGTCAATGAGGTCAAATTTCTTATTGAGCCAGGAAGTTCTCTCAACATGCTACATCTCAACAATGAGAAGTGTTTAAGCTTCACTAATGCCCCCACTTCTTCAGGCAAATCTGTAAAATTCCAGCACCCTTCGATCTTTAACTCGATCAAGGACCGTAAATTTCCAATGAAGCTTTCAATTCTCTTTAGATTGGAGCATCGTTCAAGAGTCAATCTCTCTAAAGCTGAGCATCTAGAGATGTCTGGGATTGTTGTTATGCTAGAACACCAAGTGAAAGATAGAACTTTCAAATCTTGTGCCCTCTATAAAATTGGATGGCATGTCAAGTGTAAGAGCCATTGCCTAGTACACATGGAAACTATCAGACTAGAATTAAAACATATAATTTACCTTGATCAAATCCCATGCTTTTGAATCGTCCTTGAAGTCAATGCCAAAAAGTTTACAAACGACAAGCCGATTCAGATACAAATTGTTAGCCCCAAAATCCTTCTGAGGAGGAAAACGCCAAGAAAACCATCTTAAATTTGAATGACACCTTGCAAAGTCCCCAACATAAGTTCCCCTATTTAAGTAGAGGAATCTTAGGTTTGGTAACCTTTTAAAGTCTTCATTCGATATTGGTCCAGATATCTCAAGCGCTTCAATCATGGGCTTCCTCTGTAAGCGAAATTTCCCAATAATGTGAGGAGGTTTGTCAACTTCCAATCACTATGTTTTAAAACTTTTTTTTAACCATTTTATAACTTGAATGGGCAGGAAAAAATGATAAAGATTTTGAATAAAAGAGGAATTCTTAATTTCTGGATATACAACTTATATTTAAATATGGCACATTTCTTACTTGCCTCTTCTGTGCTTATGATTTGGAGGGCCTCTTCCGCAATCCAAAACCTACTCCGCCTTCCAAAGTCTCCTAGACTGTCTTCATGGACAATTTGTCTTCCCAATGCTATAAGTTGATCATGCATCCGGAATGTCTCATCCTCTAATACCTTTATCAAGCACCTATTTGTAAGGACTTCAATTGCTTCCGTGGGACAAAATTCACAACTTTCCCACATGCAAATTGCGTCGGCCTTCTTCTCATTGAAAAAGAAGCATGCTATATCAAGGAAAACTTTTTTCTGTAATTCATCTAGATCATCATAGCTAATCCTCAACTTCTTTGCAATCTCTTTCTTAGGTGCTCTCCTTAACTTGACTAACATCTCTTCCCAAAATTTTTTATCTTCCTTATCCTTAAGTAAAGAACCTACCACTTCAATGGCCAAAGGAAGCCCTCCCATGAGTGAGACAACTTCCCTTGAAAGCTCACGATAATCACTTGAAGGATGGTCTTTAAGAAAGGCATGCCGACAAAAAAGCCGAAGTGCAAGACTATCATCCATCATTTGCATTTCATGCCGTTTAACTTCAGATCCCTCAACTTGCAGAATATCTTTGTCTCTCGCTGTAATAATTATCCTACATCCTCGATTTAATTTGGAATTTCCTATGAGTTTTTTAATGTGTAATTTCTTATCAACATCATCTAGAACGACAAGGACCTTCTTATTGCTGAGTATTGCTCCAATTCTCCTCATTCCTTCCTCGTCATCACTGATTTTTTCTACAAATCCAAAACCACTTATGTCACGTAGTAATTTCTTTTGCAACGGGACTATGCCCTCCATAGTTGACCTTTCTCGAATGCCCTCAAGGAAGCTACAATGCTGTCCAAAGTGGCAACACAGTTGATTGAAGATGACCTTGGCTATAGTTGTTTTACCGATGCCACCCATTCCGTAAATTCCAATGAGTGGCACATCATCATGGTTGATATTTAAGAACTCTGTCAATTCTTTTACCTGATCATCAAGTCCCATAAAATGTTCAGTCACTAGTTTTCGTTTTATCTTCAATTTGTCCAAAACCTCTGTAACAACCAATCTAACAATCCCTGCTTGGCTGCAAGGTACAAAACCGTTTTCATTATTAGTTGACTAGATTAATTTAAACCCGCACATCAGCTGTGGGGTTGTCAAAATCTTAACTTGAATTGATTTGAAGTTCATTAAAGCGATATTTAAGTACGAAGAATAATTACTACAGGCTAATTCGGCGGAACTCACTTGATATGCTTTTTCATCTATGATTATATAAATTAATGAAGACTATAGTATTGACTTAAAAGATTGGCCCCTTTTAACAAGTGGCAACTATATCGTTTACAAGCAAAATTTTAGCATTTATAGCTAGGCCTAGAAAAGATTTCGAAAATCGTAATGGCAGAATCAAGAACCGAGATAATGCAGAAAAATGCAATGTCATCCATTTTTCTGTGGGAGAATTACCAAAAAAATTCCTAAACCTATTGCCATTGTGCCAATTCAGTCCTAATTTTTTTTTTTTTGGTTAATTTAGTCTTAAACCTTTTACAATTATGCCGCTTGAGTCCATCCGGCCAAAATTGACACGCTGACGCTAATGTGGACGCTGGCCGTCCGGCGAATGCTGACGTGGCATTTTAATTTTTTTTTTGAATTTTTAATTTTTTTTCCATACACTTGTCCTTCCTCTAGTCGGCTAACGCTGGCCAAAGGCAAGGGCCGGTGAGGTCGGCCTCGCCGTCGCTGGGCGAAGCCCCGCCAGATCTAGCAAGGCTTGGCCTTGCCTAGCCATGGCAAGGGCCGAGCTCGCTAGCACTAGCAAGGTTGACCCTCACCATGGGCTGGGGCGGGGCTGGCCTCGCCGGATCCAAGGCGAGGGTCAACCTTGCCGGTGGCCGGCGAGGCTCCTCGCAAGATCTGGCGACAGTGCCTCGCCGACCACTAGTGAGGTCAACCGTCGCCTTGGCCGGGCGAGGCCAAGCCTCGCCATATCTGGCAATGACACCTCGCCTTCGCTGGGCGAGGCTCGCCTTCGCTAGTGGTCGACGGGGATGAGCCTTGCCACCGGCTGCATCGGCTGGCCGAGGAAGGAGAATGTGGAAAAAAACAATGAAATGAAAAATTCAAAAATATTTAAAAATTCAAAAAAAATATTTAAAAATTGTCACATCGGCTTTCGTCGGACAGCCATCGTCGACCGGCCAATTTTGGCCGGATGGACTGAACTAGCACAATTGTAAAAGGTATAGGACTAAATTGGTCCAAAAAAAAAAGTTTATGACTGAATTGGCACAATTGCAATAGGTTTAGAACTTTTTTGGTAATTCTCCCATTTTTCTTTTTCAATGTTATCCGTTGAACACTATAGTTTTGTTGAGAAAATATAATCTTGAAAAAAAATGCCCCAAATATTTGTATAGAGGCTTAACTTATGCTTGTAATTATGATAGCGGTCAAAGAGCTATGTTCCATTAAGATTTGTTCAAAATTGAAAATCAAGGCACCGAATCTCAATGAGGTTAATTTGATGGTTAATCAACGAAGATATGTATGGACTAGGCACGCAAGGCATGTTCGACTCTCCCCTCCATCAAGTGGATACATTCATATGTTTGGGTCACCTACCTGGCCTTTGCCTTGAACCTTACCTGGTCATAGAGTTAGTACCAGAAGTCGTAGTCTCGTAACTAAACTATCTAAGGTGAACTTCCTTCTCAATATTTAACGATCTTTTGGTTACAAATCTAAAATGCTTGAGCGGCATGTTGGTCACATTGACTATGGGTGTGTCTAGTAATATTTTTGTTCCGAAAAATAATTTCTTTTCGGAAATAGTTTTTTTCTATTTCTATTTCCTGGGACAATTTCTTAGTAAAATAATGCGTTTGGTAACTATACAGATTTTCAATTCTCAGAATAGAAAAAGAATAAGAAAACGTTTGGTATGACCCACAAAATTTTTTGTGACGTAGAATTTTTTAATTTCTTAATATTTTTTTAGATTTTTCTTTTCTTCCTCTGTTCTTCTTGCTCCTCCTCTAGCTGGCGGTGGCAGCAGCTACTAGCAGTGATGATCGGAGACCAGCAATGGTGGGCGACTATCGACCAACGCCGGTGGCTAGCAACCGGTTAGAAGAGGAAGGAGAAATAAAAGAAAAAAATGACTTATTCCAGAAATTGTTCCTAGAAACAAGAAGCTACTTTTTTCTATTTCTTATTTTTGTTCCAAATTTATTCTCCAGTTACTTTCTATCTCAGGAAATTAAAAAAAAAAAAAAAAAAGTTGACGTTACCAAATGAATTTATGTTCTTTTCTTATTTTGGGGAATAAAAGAATATAAAAATTGGATCGGACCCTATATAACTCCAAAATCGCAAGAGATTCCCCACTCCGGAAATTTGTGCAAAAACAACTCATTTACATTGAAGAAGCTAATTGGCGCCCACATGCTATGGTCACGCTTTTAATTCACCATATGTTAGACATGAATTTTCTTCACCGAATCTTAGTTTCCTTGTATAATTGGTGTTTCTTAAGGATTATTGAGAAATATATAAAATAAAAGTTGACACCAGATGCGATCTCCAATTTCGTTCCTCTTTGGAAATTGGAAGCAATATTCTTATTGTAAGGGTAAATAGATTTTTTTTTTTTTTTTGGGGTCAAAACAAGTGAGAACGCAGATCAATATGGGTGCAAAATCTGAAGTTGGTTTTGGTAATCATACCATTGCAAATGTGTGCTCTTGATCTTCCAAAAAAATTTGGGTGCTCTTGAATATTTCGAAGTCTTAAGAGACAGTGGAGAGAAAAAATGGTTGAGGGATACATCGGTTCATATCTTGAAATTATTGAATGACAGCAGCAATTGGAGGTTGTTTTCAATATTTCCATAATAAACAAATAAAAGAAATCATCTGACAGAGCAACATTATATCCCCTCAAACAAAACAATATTGAAGAAATAGGTAGGGATCTTAAAAAAGTTTACCTTTGGTCCTTTTTCACGTTCAATCCCTTGCTTTCATTAGCCTTTGCAAGAGCCTTTTTCCACTCCTCTACTTTGTCGGGGAAATTCTTCTCATGTTCTACGAAAGCAGCTTCATATGGTTGAGTCTTAAGCTTAAGATCCCTAGGTTCCACATCGAAAAAAATGGGAAAGATACTTTTATGACCTCCTGAGTTAGACACGTTGTCTACGATGAGCGCAAGCTCACGAAGGCACCATGTACTAAAAGCGTAATTTTGAGAGAAGATGGGTATATAAAGTGTGCAGTTGTTGATGGTGCGTAAAAGGTTGTCACCAATCTCTTCACCAAAGGGGAGTTCTTCGTCCCTGAAAACACGGACTCCGGCATCGAATAAATGATTGTAGAGAAAGTCGGTGAAATTATGACGAGTATCCTCTCCTCTGAAATTCAGGAACACATCGTATTCATTATCTGACGTTGGTGGAGCATGACTACTCGATCTGGCCTCTGAAATCGGCATTGATACGAAGTTTATTATTTCC
Organism: Eucalyptus marginata; assembly: GCA_014182565.1. Taxonomy (NCBI): domain Eukaryota; kingdom Viridiplantae; phylum Streptophyta; class Magnoliopsida; order Myrtales; family Myrtaceae; genus Eucalyptus; species Eucalyptus marginata. The sequence goes on along the minus strand of CM024587.1, from coordinate 39,852,024 downwards.
AGATCTCTCTTTCACCTAACGGAGAAAAAGGTTGGCGTGGGGTGGTCTAGAAAGGAAGTGAGCTTAGGTTTGTTATCTGAACGAGGCCCAATACCTAAATATACTTGGCCGGCTCACTTCCGAATCAAATTTAATTGTACGTTTCCCACTTAACGTTCTGCATTAGCAAGTGGACACCGGTGAAGGTGTCCAAGACTTTTTAACAATTTCGGAAATATTTAAAGAATCTTTAGGAGACCATAAAGGTCGACCAGACTTTAGTTTTCCTTTGGAATAGAAGTCTATCCACCTTTTCTTTTCTTTTTTCATTCTTCTTGTTCGAGTTGGTCATTCCCTTAAAATTATATATGGAGATGTGATGTCACCACGAGATGCTGGCTTTACCCTTATGGGGGAATTATAATATAAATTTTGTTTAAAGTTCTTTTAAGAACATGGAAAAAACAAAAAATTAAATAAAAAAAATCAAGAAGAGAAGGGGAAGGATAGTACAGTCAGGTGGTCTTCTAGTCCTTAATATCGGGATGGTTCTTAAATTGGCCATTAAAATTGCAATACACACAATGAAATATGACGTTGCTCAAAATATAGGAATTGGTTTAATTAGGTGATAACTTTTACCCATAATTAAGGAATCAACACCTCTTTTTATTTTCCCTGTATTTGCTATCTTGGTCTTTTCTTTTTTGCAATGTATTAAGAGACTCACTTGGCATTCCAATGTTTTTTTATTCAAACTTTTCGGAAGGGGATGATTTTCTCAACTTTCAACACACAAAAAAAAAGGAAAAAAAATCTTCCGTTTGACCAATACAAATTCATCCAATCACAACGACACTCCTCCCAAATTTAAACCCAAACAAAAGAAATAAATGAAACACAGTCCACACAAATCATATATTGTCTTATCGTGGAGAACAAAGACTAAAGGAACCACGCCCAAATATCCCAACAAAACCACCACGTTTTTCGGCTAATCACCAAATTTTCCGATGAAAATCCAATTTGCCCCGTGAAAGCGAGAGAAGCAGGAAAGGGGCAAAAAAGAAAAAGAAGAAAAAGATGTACGGGATAGCCCCATCTGTGACCCTAACTATTGCTCCTCCCAAACAAATGCACCGCGACGGTGTTCATGGAGATGATGTACGCCTCCACGAGCTATTGCCTCACTCCCTGAACTCATCTCTTCCTCATCCTCCGTTCCTCACTCTGGTCCTGTCAAGGTCGTCCCCTACGGCACCAGACAGCATCGCCACCGTCATCAACAACGACTCCTAATTTGTAAAATCGATGATTGCTATAACGACGGTAGTGGAGGGGCCTAAATAAACATATTGCAACGGTTCAAGAACTCCTAATACTTCTATCCTTTTTCTCTTTGCGCTTATGATAAGACTCGTCGATCAACCTGCACAAGGCAGTATTACTTCTATTGACATCGAATGCGTATTCACGAATGTATGCTTCTCTTCAGTTTTATTGTTATTCTTCTTGCATTCCTCCACTCATAGAGAAAAAACCCACCCTTAAGGGCCAATTCCATAAAAAAGCACGAACTTTAGGTATTATCCCAAATCTGGCCCGAACTATATTTTGTCCAAAAAAAATCTCAAACTTTTAGTAACATCCCAAATCTGGCCTCCGTTAAGCATCCTTCCATAGTCACCGTTAGTGGCATTTTCACGTCAACAATAATATCCAACACAGCAAGCTGACATGGATATAAACGTAAACTAAACCTGGGCTTTCTCTTCTTTGTCTCAAAAGCAAGAGAAAATCTGCTCATCAATTCTCTCTCTCTCTCTTTGACATCCTCAGGCTAGATTCACCGCCAAGATTGACCGATGCTCGTCCAAGCCAACACTACACGTCCAAACCAAACCACCCCTCCGTCGTTCTTGTTCTTAGCTTCATCTTCGCCGCCTCCATCTCCATTGTCTTTGTGGTCATCTTTACCCGTTTTTGGCCTGAGCAAATGGCCAAAAATCTGGAAAAAATAGAAGTCTCCAATAAAAAAAAAATCTAGGGAAAAATCTTTGAGACAAGGAATGTTGGGAAAATATGGCTTCGAATAGGGTAGAACAATGAAGACGGATCTTTTGAGTACTCGAGTCGGATTTTGAGGCGTAATATCACTTTCTTTAAGGATTTATTTGCCTCACAAAGTTGCTAATGGTCACCGGCAAATATCCTCCAGGATACAACAAAGTCTCAATTTGAGAATACTATATAGCAATTCTAGTATTTCTCCAGGATCTCTCTAGGAAACAATTGAAAGAATGGTTGTCGTTTTTCCAGAAAGAAGACTCGAAAAGATGAAAAATGATCACATCGATTCTTCCTCAATCTAACAAGTATATATAAAATAGTCTTAAAAACGAAGACAACTCTTCGTGAAAAGTTGCGAAATGAATAAACACATTCTTTCGAAAATTGCTCAAGTGAACAAATGTGTCCATTCGTAAGAAGTTAAAACCGAACAATTGCAACCCTTCGGGAAAGGTTGCAAACCAAATGGATATTTTTATTCAAAGGTTGCCTTTGAAAAGACACAAATAAATTCGGAATAATAATTAATAATTTATTTATTTATTTATTTAATAAATAAAATTTCGAATTTTCATTTTATATTTTATAATTGCGCAATTATTCGCTCACGCACGCGGGTATGGTGAGGTCTAACCTCACCCAATCATTCCTTTAAACCTACAAAGGAAATCCCACACTTTTAAACTGGTTTACTTCTTCCCACCTTTCCCATGTGGGACAAGACAAAAAGCACTTATTTTTTGTTTTAACAAACAAAAACTCCAACAAGGAATGGGTGTCTTGGCTTGTCTTTTTAGCCAAAAATTCTGACATTTAGAGGAGTTTACAGAGCAACGTGGGTCAAAAATCAATGGGTCTCTTGGCTTGTCCTTTTGGCCAAACATAGAATACATGGCCGCAAACAACTCGAGCTATGCGGAATCTGTGGAAGCTGTGTTATGCGAAATCTGTGGAATCTTGGGGAAAAGAAAAAGGAAACCCAGAAACTTGAATGCTAAAGGTTTCCTTTTATTCGTTGCAGCTCATTGCCGGAATAGGAAAAAAAAGAAGAAGAGAAATCCATACTTGAATGCTAAAGTTGATTCATCTTCTCGACGGCTAACTCCAAATCTGAAACAAAGCCCCGTCCATGGCCGCAACAAGGGAGGTCGAAGTAGGAGGAAGAGACAGAAAAAAAAGACTTGGGTGGATCGATAACCCACCGTCATCCTCGTCGTCCTCCTCTTCCCCACCGTCATTCTCGTCATCCACGCCGCCGCGCCCATCTCCTTCGCCGTTCGCTTCCTCCTGGCTTTGCATGCCGTCTTCCTCCTCTTCTTCCTCATCGGCGGTGGGGGCGCCGTCCTCCTTCACAACCCTAACTTTTTCGTCCTCTTCGAACTCGATCTCCTCTTCCTCGTCGGAATTCATCATCGCAATCACGACCTCATGCTGGCCGGGACGAGAATCCGGTGATTTCTCGGCTCGATTCCGAACAAAAAGGAACGGAAAATCTTCAAGAAAATGAAAAATAATGGGAAAAAAATTTCTAGGTGACGTGAAAATGCCTTAGATGACTAACGGTGACTGTGGAAGAAGAGTTAACGAGTCAGATTTGGGATACGAGTTAAAGTTTATGCTTTTTTTTTAGATAAAATAAAGTTTGGGCCATATTTGGGAAAATATCTAAAATTGATGATTTTTTTATGGAATTGGGCCCGCGCCTTAATGTCGAGTTGAGAGATGACGCATAATAGCTAGAGGTTAGTTTATTTCATTGAAATGATGCGTGTGTTTCAAAGAGTTTATTGATAGAACCTACATCTCTGTTCAAAATAATGTGTTTAAACTTTAACAGACATATCTCTTCTCTTTAAATATAGTTTAGATTTTATTTATTATTGAAACACTACGTTTGTTATGCTACTCTCAAATCTCTTATTCCTCTGGTCTAAGACAAGTAGATCCGACAATTAGGGTATTACTCTATTATTGCACGGCAAACATTTTTCTTTAAAATTGTTTAGGTGCATTTTCTTATAGTTTGCACGAATAGGCACCTCTCTTTGAAATAATACATTTGAATAGAAAATTCTTTTTTTGCATTGATAGAACTAATTTATATTAATATATATTTTAAAATAAATGCAGACATCTCTTCCTAAGACAATATGCTCTAATCGACACATTTCTTTGTATTTCCAACAGTAATTTAGAAGGTGTTCGTTTTTAACTAGTAAGTTTAGTACGTGATTTGCATTTCCTCTTCTTTCCAATATTGAATACATCAGACAAGCGCATTAAACTTTACCATGCTCTACTTCATTTATAGAATGATCTCTCTCATACACAAAAGCTCTGTTCTTGCTTAAGACAAAGCTTATATCTCAAACATTTGAGTTCACGATTTTCTTCATTTCCCTTGATATTTTTTCTATATCAATGTTGAATGAGCATCTGCCTAATTCTCTAAGGATTATTATTATATCCAATACTAATGTAATTTTTTCTAACGGATTTAACATTGAACATGTGACGTATGCTTCGAGATAGCTATGTAATAGAAATCATCAACATGTTAATTATCAAATGGTGTAAATTATTTGTTATGCCGACAGTAGACCTAATACAAATTCTATCAACATATCTTTTTTTATGTTTGAATCCTACTAAAATCAATGAATAACCAACAAACTACCTTACATGTATCACTACAAATCATCCAAACCTTTATTAATCTGTCGATACTTAAGGTTTATGCACTTATCTTTTTGTTTCATTATTGATATATTTTCTTAATCTTTCTGTTAGTAATTATCTCTCTCTAATGGATGTTTCTCTTTTCATCTGGAGAAAAGCCAATGATTTCAGAAATGATTTGGCAAAGCATCTCGCCGCACCATGGTCATTAGGTTCCATCCCTCTATTGCACCTATTTGGGTAAGAGCATCTATGCCCCGCCTTGACTTCATAGCGGAATTGCTTCTAGTGCTTTTGAAACGCATCTCTATACAAACTTAAAATCGTAAAAAAATATTGGAAGGATACTTTTGTTCCCTTCTTATTTCAATGTATTGTCCACTATAGCATCTACAAGCTGGCATTATATATATATACACACACAAACACGGATGTAGCAATTAACATTTTGTTCAACATGAAAAAAAAAAATGTATTTTACCAAAAGAAAAAATCCCAATGTTATAAAGGATTTAAATAGATTTGTCAGTCACAAGTACGCAAAAGAGAGGGAGGGGGAGGGAGGGGGATGAGTGGTTGGACCAACCTAGTGACCGGTGGTGGTGGTGATCATCTTGGCTTCGACAATCGCTTGGCATCACTAGAAGGTAGCGACAAGACACCATGTGATTGAAGAGGAGAGATCTGTGATTTGTGTTTAGTGGGCGCGTGCTAATAATGGCTTTACGGTATAAAGAACTTGTTGTATCTATCACATTATATATTGTCAGTTTTATGAGATTGTTAGCACTCTCTCGGTCACATGCATATTTATTACTCTTTATCTCTGTTTCTCTTACTTATGGATGTCTTCAACTCAGTAAAAGTTTTGCTCGCTGTTACATTGACAAACAAATGTAAAGATGTTAAGACTTAGGATGTAAAGAATAATGGGGGGATGGATCTTTAATTATGTCTATATTAGAGGCTGCAAATTTCTAATTTTTATATTTTTTTCTAATCTTTTATTCGTGTAGCAACACTGCGTGCTGCTGTACATAACAAAGAGAGATTGAATGAGACCAAAAAAGAAAAGATTCTCTCAGAAGGAAAAGGTGGGTTTGTGAAGCTAGAACCGAGTGGAAGTTTTCGATATGAATTAATGATCTGTGAACCCTCGTTAGTCTCACTTTAAGATCAAAGTGAAGATGACCAAGACTAAATTGGTCATTGTCGATCAGCTCACTTTAAGATCAAAAGTAGCTTTATTAAATGAGTGATGCACGTCATTAGTCTCCAAAGGAAAAGGTGGTTTTGTGCTAGCTATGTCACGCCCCGAACCTCGAGCACGTACACATCCCTCGGTGGTCGATAGAATTTTGCGACGTTCCCAGGATTCGTCGTCGACCCTTTATTTTTATTGCACATGCGGAAGCGAATTACTAATCCCCGACCTCAACAAACATGGGATAGAAAAGCAGGACAACAATTTCAAATCAAATACACTTTTATAAACACTTCAAGCTTATACAGAAGGTCTATGTCATAAAGAACTACCGAGCCACCTATGCTCCTGACCCTTCCGCTTCAAGCTCCTGGCTCTTCACACTAGGGACCTGAAAATGGTTATTCAATAACCAGTGAGATATAAATCTCAGCGAGTTCCACCCCTAAGCCCCGGTTAGTACACCAACTCAACCTGGGTATCTATCCGAACTACCCCATCACAAGCAACAACCAACATCGATTCGCATACAACCTTACCTCGGTATGCCATACCCGCACGTTATAATTCAGCACGATACACGCAATGCACATGGCCGTTAGATGATGCAGTTCATCAATCACATACGAGTCGCGTCACCGCGATCTCACCCGCCATTGCCACACTCGCACATTATCGATTCATGCGTGCATACCATAAACGATGTGATTCATTCATGCATATAATTAATGTATATAACAATTTCACACATCAATTCATCAATTCAGATCGAGCTATCGATAAATCGACTCAGTCGATTACATGTCATAGAGCACACGTGCATTCTCTAAGGCACTAGTTCACCAAAGTGATGCATCAAATCACCGAGCCCACGTGTCTCTTCCAAGATGCCTCACTTAATTCCCTGGGCCCACGTGCATTCTCTAAGAGCACTAGTTCACCAAAGTGATGCATCAATTCACCGAGCCCACGTGCCCATTTTACGATGCACAGGGCCACGTGCATTCTCTAAGGCACTCGTTCACCAAAGTGATGCATCAAGTCACCGAGCCCACGTGCCCTTTTAGATGCCACTCTCAAGATTGATGGCTTTATGGTCCCACCCCACCCTCTCCAAGATTTAGTGGCTTTACGGTCCCACCCGACCCTCTTAACATTTAGTGGCTTTACGGTCCCACCCGACCCTCTCAAGAGCTAGTGGCTTTACGGTCCCACCCGACCCTCTCAAGATCTAGTGGCTTTACGGTCCCACCCGACCCTCTCAAGATCTAGTGGCTTTACGGTCCCACCCGACCCTTTCAACTATGGCCAACGATATTGCACCTCATAATTAAATTCCTCAATTTCATAATATCTTGGCCTAAATTGTTGATATCAAAGATACTCGATAAAATATCGTGTGTGGGTACACAATTGGCCTTAGCCAAAATACAATATTTTTCTTTCAGAAAATCCCACTATTTAATGGTTCACCAAAATATTTTTGGCGCTGTCAACCGACGCCCGGTTATTTTCCAATTAATTACTGAAATTAATAAATTTTGGGGATAAATACCCAAAATTACAAATCACATTCAATTCATGCGGATGTCCATGCGTTTACACATCCATTCACTTCATAAAATCAACACACATGAATTTAGACAACTTTTCGCATTCTGGATGAACAGTGTTTCGTGAACAGTGTTTTGTGAACAGTAATTCGTGAATAGTGTCGAGTGAACAGTAAATTCCAGAATTTAATAAATGATAAATTAAACTCAGAAATCATTAAAATCATTAATTAAAACAATCAAACAATTAATTAAGCAAAACAAGCTTAATTAAACACATAAGCACAATTAAGCAAAATAAAGCAAGATTAAGCTAAACTAATCTAATCCATCCATCTAACCACCTATCTTAGGGCTAATACAACTTAATTAAATCACATAAACTAGAATTAAATCTAACTAAACCAACCTAAGCAAGTTTAGGCACTAATCGAAGGATTAGGAGCTAAACTCACCCGTTAAGCGGGCCGGAGACACCGACGCGGCGGCGACGACGGTGGCTACGCACCGGAACCTCTACCACGACGATCCAAGGCGGTCCCAAGCTCAACACAGCAACCACAGCTCGGACTCCCACTGAAAACACTGAAAAACAGCCCTGCCGGAGAAGAAAACAAGTTGAACGGCTTGGCCGGAGCTCCGGCGAAGGGGGTGGCCGACAACCGGCGGCACCAGGAGGTCTTGGGGGTCTTGCTGGAGGTTGGGATGGGCGGAGGAACGGCTGGAATGGAAGAAAAATGGCCGAAAACTCGAAACAGTGCAGGCTGCAGGCGGACCGACGGACCGGCGACCGGCGGCTTGCGACGGCCGTACAGGACGGACAGCGGCTCCGTTCGGGACTAAATTGGGTTCGTTGGAACGGTCTGTCTCTCCCGGTCACGGTGATAGGTGGCTCGTTCTGTGATTCAACCGGGAAGACCACTTTTGACTCGATTCTTCACCGAAGGGTCAGCTGGAGCAGAAACGGAAGAGAGGAGAACGAGGGAGAGAGATGGTCGACCGGTTTGGGGCTGAAGAGGAGGAGAGAGAGTGATGGGAGAGCTGCCATCAAGGCCTCATTAAGGCCATTCAATGCTTGCTCCACTTCCCCATGCACATCACCTCCTCTTTCTCTCTCTTGCTTTGCCCTTATCCACAAGCTTTTAGGGGCAATTTGGTCATTTCCATCTTGCACAAATTACCAATCTATCCTTGGGCTGAAATTGGTGGATGGGCTTATGAAATGGGCTTGGCCATGAATAGGAGTGGGCTTGGAAATTGGTTGGGCTCAAATGGGCTTAAGTTTGGATCATGGGCTTGAAAGATGAATAGTTGGTTTAGGCCCAATCGGCTCAATTGCTTTCCTTAGGCCCACCTTGGTGGCTGTCCCACCTTGGGCCTAAGGCCCACATTGGCTTAGCTCGGCCCACTTCCTTGCGGCTCGCTTTCTCGGTCCGAAAATCCCTTTTCCAATTGCTCGGCTTAACTGACTCTGTCGACTGTTTGAAGCAGCTTCATTTAACGTCCGTCCCGAACATTCCCGATAATTCGAAGTCCAGTCCTAAGTTCTCTTGCCATGTCAATTTCGCCCTAATGTCATTTTGGTTATAACTCAGACTGACGGGCGGCTCAGAGGATTCACGCGTAACCGACTCGTGCCAAACCACGTTCAAGACATCTCGACGCATGGACGTCCTTGATTTTTGAAATTACGGAGGATAGATTCTTATTTCAAAGTACACGATCACTAAGGATCGACATAGGGTCGTTCGCGGGTTCGATAACGGTAAATGGAATCACCCGTCGTTCCATTATGTTCTGTCCGCGAATCGACTTCTAGTCGTCCGTAGAATCGGCCTGCCTATCTACAGGATCATCCTCACGCAAGTCTCACGGTCAAGTCGTTTTCCCAGGTCGAGTTCTTTAGTCGTACGGGTTCCGTCCTCATTAGCCTTTCCCCTCAAGGTCAGTATCTCAGGAGTGATCAATTCCGAGTGAGATCAACCAACAATGCATTGACGAAATTCACATTCATTCATCCCTTATAAGGCTCGAATTTCAGGATGTCACAAGCTAAAAAGTGAAGACGACCAAGACTAAATTGGTCTTTGTCAATTGGCTCACTTTAAGATCAAAAGTAGCTTTATCAAAAGCGTGATGCACGCCATCGAAATGATGAAACAATTTCATCGGTGGAAATATGATATGAAGTTGCACTAACATAAAGTGTTAGTAAAAGCAGAGAAATCAAAATGATAGTTCTCTTTAGTATGAGCTAATAATGTGGGAACCCTCACCAGCAAAAAAGTGAAGACGACCAAGACTAATTTTGGTCTTTGCCGGTGGGCTCACTTTAAGATCAAAGTAGCTTTATCAATCGCGTGATGCACGGCATCAAAATGATAAAATAATTTCTTCAGTGGAAATATATGATATGAAATGCAATACGATAAAGTACTAGTAAAATGAGAGATGAAAATGACAGTTCTTATCATATTACTCTCGTTGGCGCTCCCAAAGTTTCACAACATTATTTTTTAGCTCCCGTTGGTGGTGAACATTTATGGCCCAGATATTGAGAAGACTATCAACGAAGTATAGTCCAGTTATAATAGGCCCAACTTCGATCCGAAGCTTATCCACTTTAACTTCACCTGGAGGTGGCTTGGCATGACTTTGATCCGAGCTATATTGCTAACTAGTTAGTTAAGAGGAAGGGAAAGGTTACCTCGCCCCCTTTAAGTTAAGACCTGGAACGGCTGCAGAAAGATTGAGTAGTGAATGAAGGGGCATTTGCTACAGGACACACGATTACCTTAGGAGTAACTCAAATTGTGGAAATAGAGGAAATCGTGGAAATGTGAAGCAGTCAAAGAGGGGATCACATATGAATTGCAATGATCGTTAATAGTATATGTTGAATGAACATAGAGAAAGAGGGGATGCTCAAACTGTGCCAAAACTCTGCCAAATTTTCTTGAAGATAATTGTCCAAAAAAACCTAAAATTATTATACGACGGTTAGTTCAATCATAAACATTTCGATTATATCAATTTAACCTTCTATCTTTTGACAATCTGTCAATTTAGTCATTTCTGACAATTTTTTTTCAGAAATCACTAATGTGGTGGTCTAGTCAGTGCCGGTCATCCTACGTGGCATAGTCAACCTATAGGACGATCAACGTTGACGTAGGAAATTTTTGCCATTTTTTGATTTTTTCTGAATTTTTTTTGTTTTTTCTTTTCTTTTCTTTTTCTTTCATTTTTTCTCCAACTCTGGGCAAGCAAGGTCGCCGGCCAACCCTCGCCTAGTCTAGGCAAGGGCCTGACGCCCTCACTAGGATCTTGGCAAGGGCCTCAGCGAAGGCCACGATGCCCTCACTAGGTGTCAACGAGGGTCGCCGGCCTTATTTAAAAAATAAAAACAAAGAAAAGAAATATGGAAAAAGGGAAAGAATTACAATATAATATTAAAAAATTGTACAAATTGTCCACGTCAAAACTAATCGGATGTCGGCCGTGCTACATAGAATGCTTGACAACCATGTTAGCTTTTTCTAGCAAAAATTGGCCGGATGGATTACATTAGATGTTTAGGATCGAATTGGCCAAATTGAAAAGTTCATGACTAAATTGGCACAAGTGCAATAAGTTTATAACTTTTTTGGTAATTTTCCCAATAAATCCTAATACTGTAATTAAGGGAGTTTATTATTAACATAAGGGAGTTCTTAGAATAAACAAGAGAATATCTACATTACGAAAAATCAATGATTTGGAAACTATTCTCCTATAAATGATATTTTTATCGCTAAGATATAGCCTTTGGCAAATATTTTTAGCATCATCCATAATTTATGTCTAAACATTTTCGTTAATAATAAACGTATTTTTCATTAATGTATTCAGTTTTGGAAGCAATACAACCTACTCATTTAAAAAAAAAAAAAAAAATGTTTTTCATGTCATCGATTTAACACATAATAAATGCACCCAAAATAAGAATATCACCACCTGCAAGTTTAATGTTTGATGCTCATAAAAAACTTAGTATCAAATCAATTATGTTTCCTTTTGCTTGACGATGTATGTGCAATCCCACAGATTCAGAGTCGCGTTTCTCTTAGATATATCACGTGAGTAACAAAAACTGATTCCAGGATTTGGCAATTGTTCTCAGAAGACATGTAAAGTGAGAGATGGGGAAAGTATCTTGCGTTGGAAAATAAGAACACATACGAGTTTCATTCCATCCCATAGCATTATTTTGCTACTTGTAAGTTGTCTTCCTTCAAGGCAAAAATGTGTTTATGTGTAGATCCTTATGTGGTCAAAGGTGTCCCCATCTTGTCCCTAGCACTCACCGATGTCTTCACAATAGTAATCTTCACACCGTCTCATCAAAGGAATTCAATCTCCAAGGTTATCTGATTCAGAATCTTCGTGTGAATCGGACTCAGAGTTCTGCTTCTTCTGGGGCATGCGATATGCCTGCTGTTAAAGACAGTCCACAAACTCGGGATACTAACGGGGGAGAGGAAAATTCTTCCGACACAATGGTCATGCAACATGGGGAATTCCAACGATGAGGCTGTGTAATGCTACAGTTCTTTTGTCGGGGTCGATGTTGTATATTATACTGGGACGTTCGTGGGGGTCTTCAATATGGCAGTCTACGTAAAATTGAGGTACGGTTGGAGAGTTTTAATTTGTGCCTCGGGAACAAAATTTCCAGGTTTGGCGAGCTTAAGAGAATGAGATTTCTGGGGACAAGGTGCAGGAGCTGCTATCTACTTATATGAAGTAGTGTTGATATCCTCGAAGTCTGAACAGTGATCACTACCCAGAGGTCCTAACGGATAGCCTGTTTAGAGAGAGATCGGAAAGACTTAAGCTAATGTTATTCATCACTTAGAATGTGTCGAAAACCATTGTGCTCGACTAAGTTTTCAATGTGCATGTATCTTTATTTGGACTGGCAGAGTGTCACTCTGTCATCTAGGACTAGTTCAGGACACTGAGTAGTAGCTGCTCATGAGACCTTGGGAAGAATCAGAGTGCAAGGAGACAATAACTTATTGCATCCATCTCCTGACAATTTACGATTTTCAAGCAAAATTCAATGAGGCAACCATGTTCATCAACTAGCTCACGTCTCTGGAAGAATCAGAGGTACACTGTAATTAACAAAATGACTTCGATTACTATTTGTGACACAAAATAGTTGAATAACCACCTCTGCCCGTCTACTTGATCAATGTTCACCAAGAAAGAGAACAGATAGTCATAAAATGCATAGTGACGATATGGCGGAAGCTCATATATTGTCAGTATTCATTCAGTTGAAGAATTATAACAAGAAACCCCAATTTCAAGTTTCTCAATCTGATGCAGCTGGTGCTGAAATCTCTCCTCTGACAACTCCTGTGTGTGTGGATGATTACGTTCACAATCTTCTAAAGAATGCTGGAGTCTCGAATTTTCTGAACTGCTTCCTGAAGTCAAAGCCGCTTCATGAACCCGAACCTCTACCGCTTCCTGAGCTGAAAGCTGCACCATTCCACAATCTTCTAAAGAATGCTGGAGTCTTGAATTTTCTGGGCTGCTTCCTGAAGTCAAAGCTGCTTCAGGAACTCGAACCTCTACAGCTTCTTGAGCTGAAAGCCGCGCCATTTCACAATCTTCTGAAGCATGCTGGAGTCTTGAATTTTCTGAACTGCTTCCTGAAGTCAAAGCCTCTTCGCAAACTCAAACCTCTAGCGCTGCCTGAGCTGAAAGCTGCGCCATTTCCGGAACTCAAGGAAGTGCCCCTCCCTGAGCTTGAAGCAACTCTAATCGCGCCTTCTACATCTCTATTTGCAGGAACATGCTCCGTCTCCTGATCACCAAAAACCTCATATAGTAAAAATTAATGATATTGATATAGCGCAATCATTAGTTGCAGAGACAGATCGAGAATTAAGTACTAGAAGAGCTAGTAGTACGAACAAAATCCCAGCCACGATCCCCTGCCCCTTTTTTACCTTTTATTCCAGTTTTGCTTTTATAAAAAATTTTAGTTTTATTTTTATTATTAAATAATATTTAAATAAAAAAGTAATAAAAATGCCATGTAGGAGAGATAAATCAATTTAAAAATGTCACATTAGCATTTTCCATTAAATAAATTGACGATGTTAACGGAAAGACTCAATTGTATCAATTTAATACGTTTTAAGATTTGATTGCACTTTTTAAAAAATTTAAGATTCAATTCCACTCTCACAATCAATTTTGGAACTTGAAGTGCACATTCCCTATTATATAATATCCAACACTCAATTATATAACAAGAAATAGATTTTAAAATACAATTTATAGTACTCGTATTTGTGTTATATTATAAAACAACATTTCAAATCACAAAGAACATATTGAAGGAACACTAATATATTCGAATTTATTTAAAGATCATCTCTGATAAATTTTCATCTTTTGATTAAATAAATGTTTTCATCCATGTAAATTTCATAGCAGTAGTTAACTTTACAGTTTGTGTAGTATTACCGAATTGTAGCATCAAACTGAAATTAGAACAAATAAATCTACAAAAACCCATGCATTCACGAATGTCTACTTTAATGAAGAAGATGTCGCACCTTGTCTGACTTGGATTCAACGTTTGATGTATCTAGAAGAATCTTCTCTTTGTAATGCTTCAAAGAAATTTTAGATGGGTCAATCTGAGTAGAATCTTTGATAAGGTCTCCACACCCCTTTATTTTGACAAGGTAGTCATCTGGCATACTCATGCAAGATACATCAATCAATCTTCTCAATGACATGCACCCTCCGACATTCAAGGATTTTAGAGTGACTAGCTCATTTAGGCCCTCGACATCGGTAAGCACATAGCATTGTTTGATTTCCAAATTTTCCAGGTTCTCCAAATATGATAAGTCACCTATTCTTGTCAAAGATTTGCACTCAGAAATGCAGAAGGACTCCAATGACTTCAAAAGACCCCAACTTGTATCTCAACTAGCTCTGGACAATCTGACACGCACACTTTCCGCAACTTCCTTAGTTCCAAAGAAATAGATAATATGTGAAGCCGTACACAAAATTCAACACGTAATGTCTCCAGTCGTGGAAGTCCCTTGAGTGGAATGTCTTCCACTTCACAAGAACAAATCTCTAAAGTCGACAAATTTTTCAAACTCCTATGGAAGGGCAGAAGCTGCACAAAGGGTTTCGGGTCTAGGCGTCCCAAAACAAGTTCTTCTAGACAAGAAAGAGAAGCCAACTCTGGAGGTGCAAGGACGTCATGCATATTTAATTTTAACTTTTTCAATCTAGATAACCTCCCAATCTAGCTTAAGTTTGCATCCTATGCTTAGGTTTGTTTTGCCTCTAATATGCAAGCCATCACTTAGTTGTAGTTCAACCAAATTAGTAAGATTTGACAAAGTAGGGACTGAGAGCAACGATTTAAATCAAAGAAGTAGACAGGTCAAACTTGTGGGAAGCTCTGACAACTCTTTAATCTCATTACAATTTGATAAGTTGAGTGTTTGGAGGTGATGAAGCCTATTGATTGTCTTTGGAATTCCACAAATACGGGTATACTTTAAATTTAGGATTCTTAGAGATGACAATCCTCCAATTCCAACAGGAACTTCCCCTTTCACCTCATAACGTCCAGAGAGATCTAACTCTTCAAGAATTTCCAACATGTCGATGTCACTGGTTAACTGCCAAACACAATGCTTTGGAGAATATGATCCATTTATTGATAAACGCAATATGCCTAATGATTTGAACTTTCCAATGGAATTGGGAAGTTCCCTTATGTTCGTGTCTGTTAGAAAAAAAAAAAAAAAAACCTCAAGTTTCGCTAGTCCTTGAATGGAATCTGGAAGTTTGGCAATGCTCGTACATGATAAGTCTAACTCTATCAATGAGGTTAAATTCCCAAATGAGCCTGGAAGTTCTCTCAACCTAGAACATCCCTACAACGAGAAGCGCATAAGGTTCACTAGTGCCCCCACTTCTTCAGGCAAATCTATAAGACCTGTACACACTTCAATCTCTAGCTCAATTAACAAATGTAAATATCCAATGAAGCTTCCCATTCTGTTTAGTCTACTGCAGCATGCAAGGGTCAACCTCCCCAAACTCAAGCATTTAGAAAAGTATGGGATTGTGGTTATGCCATGACACCCAATAAGTGATAGAACTTTCAATTTATGTGCCTTCTGCAAAATGGATGACATTTCAAGTGTAAGAACCATAGCATAGCACACACTAGGACAACTACACTAGAAACATCTAATTTACCTTGATCAATTCCCATGCTTTTGAATCATCCATGAAGTAATTCATGTCAAGTTTAAATACAAGAAGATGCTCCAAATACATATTGTCTGTCCTAAAATCCTGATGAGGA
This sequence comes from Eucalyptus marginata, assembly GCA_014182565.1. Lineage (NCBI taxonomy): Eukaryota > Viridiplantae > Streptophyta > Magnoliopsida > Myrtales > Myrtaceae > Eucalyptus > Eucalyptus marginata. The sequence continues at coordinate 39,836,129 of CM024587.1, read as the reverse complement.
GAATGCCAAGAAATCCATCTCAACTTTGAATGACACTTTGTGAAGTCCCCAACAAAAGTTCCATTGCCTAACTTGAGGAATTTTAGGTTTTGTAACCTTTCAAGCTCTTCATTTGTGATCTCTATGGAGTCATTCAATCCATCTATCTCAAGCGCTTGAACCTTGTCCTTTCTCTACAAGTGAAATTTTCCAACGATGTGAAGAAGTCTATCTACTTCCAACCACTATGTTTACAACTTGAATGAGTGGGAAAATTTTTATAAAGATCTTAAACATATATTGGGATGTTTCTCACTTACCTCTTCATTTCTCATGATTTGGAGGGCCACTTTTGCAATCCATAACCTACTCTAGTTTCCAAGGTCATCTGGACTCTCTTGACGAACGATTTGTCTTCCCAAGTCTATTAGTTGATCATGCATCCAGAATTTATCATCGTACAATATCTTTATCAAGCACCTATTGATAAGGACATCAATTCCTCTTTCGAGGTAAAATTAACAACCAACCCACATGTAAATTGCATCAGTCTTCTTCTCATTGAAAAAGAAGTATGCTATATCAAGAAAAATTTGTTGTTGATATTCGTCTAGGTCATCATAGCTAATCCTCAACTTCTTTAGAATCTCTTCCTCATGTATATTCCTTAACCTTACCAACGTCTCTTCCCAAATGCTCTGTTTTTCCCATTAAGTAACGAACCTCTCACTTTAATAGGCAAAGGAAGCCCTCCCGTACTTGAGACAATTTCACTTGAAAGCCCATGATAATCATTCAAAGGAAAGTCTCTACCAAAGGCATGCGGACGAAAAAGCCAAAGTACAAGACCGTATTTCATCTTTAGCATCTCATATTGTAGAATTTTACCTTTGAATCCCTCAACTTGCAGAATAGTTGTGGTGCTCATTGTAATGATTATCCTAGATCTTCAATGTAATGAATAATTTCCCATTAATTTCTTAATGTGCTCTTTATCATCAACATCATCAAGAACTACGTGGACCTTCTTAGTGCAGAGTGTTTCTCCAATCCTCCGCACTCTTTCTTCACTATCCTTGAGTTTTTCTATAGATTCAGAATCAACAATGTCAGAAAGTAATTTCTCCTACAATTGGACTATGCCATCCTCAGTCAACAAGCTTTCTTGAACTTGCTCAAGGAAGCTACCACTCTTTCCAAAGTGAGAAGATAGTTGATTGAAGATTGTTTTACCAATGCTACCCATTCCATAAATTCCAATGAGGCACATCAACATGGTTGATATCTAACAACTCTGTCAAGTCTTTTATCCGATCATGAAGTCCAACTAAAGGTTCAGTCACTGGTTTTTGTTTTATTTCCAGCTTCTCCAAAACCTTCTCAACAACCAATTTCACAATCGCTGCTTGGCTGCCACGTACAAGAGTAGTTCCATTAGTTTGACTAGATTAATTTCATACCCATGCATCACACACTTATTGTCAAAATTTTGGCTAGAAAAGATTGAGGTACATCACAAACAATATCTATATAGAGTGAATAATCAGGAGTACGGCTTACTTGATATGTTTTTCATATATGATTATAGAAATTTCTAAAAACTGTAGTATTGGCTTACATGATGGCCAAAGTGATCAAGTGTCTACTATATCGTGCATAAGCAAAAATTCAGCATATATAGCAAAGCCTAGAAAAACTTCAGCACCTAGGAGAACCATGAACCGAGATAATGTGGACAAATGCAGCGTCATCCATATTTGGTGAAGAAAAATATAGAGCCGAAACCTGTCACTATTTCCTTGCACCGGCAATATAACTATTGTAACATTTGCATTACTTTGGATTTCATCAGATGGGTGATTACTAGTTTGCCTAAGACAAACCTAGAGAAAGGTGAAAATGAAAATAATAAGGAGAAATTGCTAAAACCATTGTCCACACAAATCTACTTGCATCTCCACGTGTCACAATATGCAAATTGAATTCCAACTTTTCACCATTTTTTTCGAGTTGCTTTTGTGGCCTTAACTTATTAATTCAATTTTCATCTTCTTCTTAATATAAATTTCATCATTCTCCCCGGGTCACCTCACTAATGACCTTGAGCCGCCACCCGTCCTTAGATGCATTGTACCAGTGCAAAGTTACGGCACCCCTTGCACCGTGTGTTCCCCCCCAAATTTCACCATTCTTCTTGGTTTGTCTGTCATTGTTGACCTTCAGCCGCCGCCCATCCTTAGCCACCTGGTGCTTGTACCAGTGCGAAGTTCCGGCACCCCTAGAACCATTCACGCGCCGCGCCCCCCACCCCCTCCCCCAACCTCCCTCCTGATCATGGTTGCACGGCCATGATTTGGACCTCCTGCAAGCTCCATGGAGCTCGAGGGCCTAAGATGACAGTCCTCTCATTCTTTACGGGTTCTCAGGATGCTCTCGCTCTATTGAATATTTAGACATGATCTTTCTTCAGAGAATCTTGGTTTCCTTGTGTAATTGGTGTTTCTTGAGGAGCACTCAAAATTGTGTAATATAAAGTCCACACTACGAGATGTGTAAAATAAAGCAGAGGATGTAAAGCTGAATGAGAACAGCAATTGGAGGTAATTTTAAATATGTTCCATGGATATTTATAAGAAATCATTTGACGGGCAGCGTCTATCCCTAAATGGAAAAAGAAGAAAAAGGAAGGGATCTTAAAAGCATATTTTCCTTGGTCCCTTTTCACGTTCCATCCCTTAATTTCATCTATCTATCGAAGAGCTCTTTTCCATGCCTCGACTTCGTGAGGAAACTCCTCCTCGTCTTCTTAAAGGCTTTCCTATAACGTCGAGTCTTAAGTTTAATGTCCTCAGGTTCTACATCGAGAAAAATGGAAGCATGCTTTTTTTGCCCTCTGATTTGGATTCGTTGTCTACTATGCGCGCAAGCTCACGGAGGCACCATTTACTGGAAGCATAAGTCCAAGAGAAGATGGGTATGTAAAGTGTAGAGTTGTTGATAGCACATAAAAGGTTCTCACCAATCACTTCATCGACACGGAACTTCTCTTCGTCCATAAAAACATGGACTCCAGCATCTATCAAGCGGTCGTAGAGGAAGTCGGTGAATACGTAACGAGTATCCGATCCTCTAAAACTCAAGAACACATGGTACTCCTCTCTTAATGTCCGTGCACCGCCACCGCTTGTTCCGATCTCCAAGTTTTCCATAGCTAGGAAGATTATTACTTTTAGATATCTCCACAGAGAGAAAACCGGTTAGTGTGGCATGGCCTAGCTAAGAAATGAGCTGAGGTTTTCCATATGAGCAGCGCAAGTGATTGCCAATACCTAAGATACCTGGCCGGCCCATTTTCAAAACAAAATTGGATTGTCCTTTTCTGACTAACGTTCGGCATTACCAAGTAGACACCAGCGAAGGTGATCAAGACTTTTTAACAAGTTGGGAAATTTCTAAAGACTCCTCGGGAGACCATAAAGGCCAATCAGAAGCCCTTCTTTGCTTTGTTTTCTCCTCCGAGATAAAGGCGTTGGGTCCCTAAACTATTGGGAAATTTTCGATTGGGATGCTCTATTTTTTTCTATAAAATTGAATTCCTAAATTGTATACTTTTTCGTTCGACGAGATGGTCCTTTGATGAAAATTATAAACGAAGATGCGGATGTGTGCCCGTCAGATGCTGACATTGCACCTTATGAGGCAATTATAATAGAAATAATTGTTTTCAACATTTGAAGAGTAAATCAAAATCTGGAAAAATACATGACCGGAAACAAAAGAAAAATCAAGAGGACAATTGAGTATGTTGATGTTCGACTCTGAAGGAGTCGACTTTCGCAGAGGCTCTACAAAGCAGCAGCTGAAGGAGATGCGACTTCTTTGCTCGGTTTGCTCAAAGACGATAAACTGATTATGTACAGACGTAAGGTGCGGTCTTTCCACAAGACTCTGTTACATAAAGCAGCAATGCTTGGATAAATGAGAAATTCGTTGACAAGATTCTAGATCGAAAACCGAGCTTTGCTAATGCTAGAAATTGCTGGGCATTAATGCGGATATGTGCTACGCTCGTGACAAATATGGAGTACCGGACACTTGGAGTGCCAAAATTTGGCACGGAGGGACACTTAAATGCCAAAAGTTAAAGAAAGTGACACTTAAGTGCCAAAAATTAGAGCAAAATGGATTACTTAAATGCCACTCCGACGAAAATCCGGCCAAAATGCTGACGTGGTGATTTTCCGGCGAAATAAATGCAAAATGATGTCGTTTTGATGCGACATGGTAAAAAATTAATATAAAAATTATAAAACTAAATTTATTTAAAACATTTTAAAATAAAATTAAAAAATTAAAAAATAAATAAATAAAGGGAAGGGGCGGCCGAGGGCTAAGCCCTCGCGCATTTGCCCTTTTTTAATTTTTTTTAATATTTGTATTTTTTTTAAAATGTTTTAAATAAATTTAGTTTTAAATTCAATTTAATTATTTTTTATATTATTTTTTACCATGTCAGCACAAAAACAACGTCGTTTTTGTATTGTCTAACCACGTCGGCGTGCAAAATAACGTCGTTTTGCACTTATTTCACCGGAAAATCGTCATATCGCATTTTGGCCGGATTTTCGTCGGAGTGGCACTTAAGTGATTCATTTTGCTCCGATTTGGCATTTAAGTGTCACTTTCTTAACTTTTGACACTTAAATGTCCCTTCGTGCCAAATTTTGGCACTTAGGATATACTTCTCCCGACAAATATGTGAGCTGTAGTGAATATTTTGGACTTCTTTTCTTCTCCAAGTCACCAATACTGCTATTTTTTCGAGGATTTTCAATTTCGTGTTTCCTTTTCAAATTTGCCGTTTAGTAAAAACAGACAAAAATATGCTAAGTTCTACTGGTTATGCTACCCCAGTTAAGAAGAAACCGTTTCTCTATATCATTTTGTTCTGTGTCAATGTAAGTCCTTTTTCACTCGATTTGTTGAGTAAACAAATTTTGTCATTGCACTTACGTTTTCGGAGTAACAATTGTTGAATACCTATTCTAGACAAGTAAGTACTCTATGCAGACTAATTGCGAGCTTGCTTCCTATGCAATTTGTCAAAGTATAGTGATGTTGTTTGTAAGATTGATATTTATACATTAAGTTCTGCGTCATAAATCCTTTGTACTATGGAATGTAATATGATGCACTGGTAATTGTTAGGGTTTCGTCATTACTGTCTTGGAATGGACTTAAAAAGTACCCGTCGTAATTGAAGATATTCGTCCCGGATCAAAGAAATGACAATAAACTATTTATAGTTTTCCACTCATTTGAGCAATGGACGTGCAACTCATGTGCAAAGTACGTATATGATCACAGTTTCCCGATCTGTTGAGCCCGAGCCCAAACACTAATCAAAACTTTATGGATCAAATTACATGGGCCGGCAGGTTTGGGTTTAGTGGATGTAAGTCGCGGCAGGACCACTTATGTGGGCTGCACAATCTAAAATCGCATTAAGCCTTCTTTTTAGCTATTCATGCATCTGTTCATTTATTTCATTTTTGCTCGTTTTCGTATTACATGAAATTCCAATTGGAGTGAACATCATGAGTTGAGTAGCAATTTTCCAATGGAGTTGGAGTTAGAGACTTCCCAGGTAAGGATGACCCTCTAACTCAATTGCTGGGGTAACAGAGGAGATGACTTTCCCATCAGGATCATCAAGCTTCTTGATTATTTATTTTGCTATAAGTTCCCACATGCGAAACACTTGCCTCACAATGGCATGTACGTAATTTTGCCCGAAATCAGGGGCATTATTATCTCCTGAAGAGCACTAATCACTTTTTGGGTTTAGATCTACATTGCTTGGGCAAGAACATATACTATTGCCCTAGAGACAAAAGGAAAAGAGAACATCTAACGGAATAATATGAAAGAAAAATATGTCTATTTAAAAGTAAGGAAACTTATTCAGATATAACAAAAGTACAAGTGATTACGCGTTGGTGTGCCCTCCACAGCTGTCTTTGCTTCCTGAGATGTTGTAGGAAAGTAGAAGCAAAAAGGACCTATAATTTACAGAGTTAAAAAAGAGCAAAGCCCCATTCGGTGGCTGCGTTGGTATGCGCTCAGACCCTCTTCACGGTAGGGCGAAAGTTCAAACCTCCAGGTTCGCATACTGCGCATTCATTAGTGGACTTAAGTGCGGCGTCGTAGTGGTGGGTCCTCCATTTTCTTCCACTTTGGAATTTCACTAGATTCACGCGCAATGATCTTATTCATTTTCATCTTCTTCTCTCCCCCGATCCCAAACAGAGCACTGGATTGTTTTAGTTTCATTTCCACAATTAAAAATCAAAACCATTACATTCATAAAGCGCAAGAACTTAGGGTGTTTTTAGTTCGACTTTGGGGGAATGTTTTGAGAAAATGCAAAAGCATTTGAGTTAAAGCGTTTTCAAAATACAAGTAGTGTCTGTTAAAGTGAATTTTAAAATCACAGTGGAAAGCAATTTTGATAAATGTCGTTTCGTAAAAACTATATTTTGTAAAGGATTTTTTAAAATTTTTTATAAAAAATCTTTTAAAAAAATTTTAAACTATTTGACCGCAGAACTCCCTAATGGTCACTCACTAGTGGCACACCAGCTGCACACCAGCTGCAAGCAGGTGGCACGTCAGCCGCTCACCGATAGTTGAAGCAAAGTTACGGTTATCGTGAACATTTCCAGAATTATGAAAGTTGAGTAAGAGCAAAATTGGAAGAAAAAATTTTTATATGCGGCATTCTAAAATCAACCGAAGCATTTACATCCAAAAGTGAACCCCCACTACTCCCAAAATGTAGAACTTTAAGCTAATTTTGAATAAGATCTTGAATAGAGGTCCCTTTCGAGAGCCCATAGCTAAGTTTTCAAAAGCGAAGATTGATTGGACTCATTGCCAGCAAATGCAACACAGACAAAAAGACCATCATGTAATTGAAATCCTAAAGAACTTCCAACGGCAAAAGTGTACCATTATCACCTCGGTGGCCTCGGAAACTCAGGCTGAAGTTGAGCCTGGGTCGTGAGAAGTCCATTTTCTTCAACCATCTACGGATAATTTCTTCTCCAGCTGTGGCGCCAGTCACGGTAAAGAAAGTTTTCCTGTCAAATAGATATGATTTCAAATCAAAGAGCTCTTCCGTCTATCTTATCCTTGAGCAAGCACAAGTGTCGACCTGGTCATTCGGCCAGAAGGATCCTCCCAGGTGCTCTTAAATAATATCGGTATGAAATTCATTAACGAAATGCAAGAACTTATGATGCGTCTGATTCGACTTTGAGAAAATGTTTTTGAGAAAATGCAAAAGTTTTTGAGTTGAAGGGGTTTTCAAAAATACAAGTAGTGTTTGTTAAAGTGTACTTTAAAAACACATTATAAAGCAACTTTCACGTAGATGCCGTTTGGTAAAAACTGTACTTCTATTAGTTTTTTTAATAAAAAAATCACAAATTATTTGATGGCAAAACTTGCTGACAACAGCTCTCTAGTGGCACACCAACCGAACGCCGGTGGCATGCCAGCCGCTCGCCTATGGCTAAGGTGAAGTTAGAGTTTTCGTTGACATTTTCAAAATTATGAAAGTTAAGTGTGGGCAAAGTTGAAAGAAAAAATTATATTTCAATTCTGAAAAATGCATCATTTCAAAATATCTCCAAACCTACCTTGGGCTAAAGATGTAGAACTCCTAAGAATATCAACAATGAGGAATTCACAATATTAACCGAAGCATTTACATCCAGAGTAAATCCCCACTCTTCCCAAGATGTAGAACTTTAAGCTAATTTTTAATAAGTTTCCAAAAGCAAAGATTGATTGGACGAACTGCCGGCAGATGCAGTACAAACGAAGAGACCGTCATTTAATTGAAATCCTAAAGAACTTCCAACGACAAAAACTTACAATTATCATTGCACCAGGAATTGTCAGGGTTTTCGTCATTACTGTCTTGGGAGGAGCTGTTAATCACTGTGCAATGACAACAAATTTTAGCTTTGTTCGGACAATATTGTCACTTAGACCTGGAACTGATGGGAAGCTGTCTCCATTAAGAGAGAACTAATCCACCTTCAAAAGATCAGAGAGCACTTCCCATCGTGAGATTTTAAAAGGTTTCAAGTACGTACGACCAGAATTGCTGGTTTTCAGGTTAATCACTTGGACAAAGAGATTCATTCATGATTAACGATATGCTAATGCAAAACTTCACATCAAATGCATAGTTGTCCTCTAGTCTCAAGGAAACTCACCACCGGAGCGGATCGCCCCCGTGGATTGACATGATTAAAAATAGAAGACAATATCTAACTTGTTTCGTGCGATATTGTCACGCAGACTACTTATCAAACGCTAAGATCACGGGACACAAATAATTCATATTTCTGGAGAAAGAAGTTAAAAACCAGATGCAGGGTAACCCTAACTTGAAATTTCTTGGAGTAGAACCTACAAAATGAGATGCTCTAGTTGCTGCTGATCGATGAGACCTGTTCTGTTTGACTTTGTGCGTGCATGTTGTCCTACCTATAGGCAAAAGGTGATCCTCAATTTAAGATTCATCTGATTGAACCTATATACCGACAAAAGATTTCGAAAGATTAGAATTTCGATCACATATATAGCGCTGAATTGACAATTCATCTAATACTTCTCATAAGTTTTACAGATTAACAATTCGCATTTGCACAGAAAGTGCTAGCAATGTGATAGCAGTGGCTACTGTATGATTCTTGAGTTTTTCAGCAAACAAAAAGTCTCCTGTCACTCTTACCAAAAAAAAAAAAAAAAAAAGTCTCCTGTCACAGAGAACAATTATTGAACTTGGCCTAACAAAAGTACAATGACATACAAAATTGATGCAGGCAAGTTTTCTATGGCCCTATATTGGATATTTCAGTCGCTAGCGCCTATACTTATAGTTGCGGATCCTGATATAGAGTTGGATTTTGTGAATCAAATGATCATGTTCTCGAAAGAGAGTATGACATGCTACTTGTAGCATGCAGGTAAATATATTGTTAAAAACGAACCTTAGTTTTCAAAAAGAAGCTAAAAACAATGAACTAAGACAAACTTAGTGAGGTTGCTTCAGTAAGGTGAATATTGTTCTTCATTTACATGCACAATTCACGCTGTTTCATTTGCAGATATCTCAAATATGATGACTCTCTCAGAATATCCCTTTTTTCCCTTTTTTCTTGCCTTTGGTGACCCGTCCATTTGTGTGTGTGTGTGTGTGTGTGTGTGTGAGAGAGAGAGAGAGAGAGAGAGAGAGAGAGAGAGATTCATTTTCATAGACAGTAGCGATCTGATGAATCTGATCAGCATGAGGACCAAACAAGAAGGTTTGCTTCAAGCAATGTTTTCCTCATTATCCTTAGATGAAAGCAAGTCTTACTCTTTTCCTTTCTTTTTCCTTTTCTTTTCCTTTCTTTTCTTCTTTTTGGTGCTTCAATGTGGCGATCTACAATCAGAATTTGTGTTTCATTATCTACAATCAGAAAAAAGAGACTGGTTTTGCACGATGGGATTATACCATAACTGAACAATTCACAAGCAGGTGGGAGCCACATTTTACTTTTTTGACAATATGATTTCTTTAATAGATTTTGACCAGAGTTGGTCATTCTCGTCATTCTGTACTCTGGTCCAAGATGGGCGGCCGGACTTGGCTTGCCATCTATAAAAGAATAATGAACAAAAAAGAAAAAAAAAATCTTAATTGCTGCCAGCCAATCAGCAAGTCCTGCTCTCAACGAGATTTCATTTGACAACTTCACCTTCCTATAGAACCTTCCAAACCAGTAATTCTTGTTTTCCTCGAATTCTTAGACCAGATGATGATGATCCACCATTCTCCCTCTGCAATGATATTCTTGAGGCGGGCCCTCCACCAAAGGTGAGGAACGCGCAGTCAGCGCCATTTTTCCAGACCTGGGTCCTGTCTGAATTTTCCTCAGCAGCTTCCTCTTACTTTCTTCTTCTTCAGGATGAAACGCCATCCATCCCCTCTCCCTCCCCCTCTTCCCCCTCCGCCGATATGATGCAGCTCGTGAGCCTCTCCCGCGTCGAGAAGCACGCATCGACCGCCATGAACAAGCTCCACGAAGCCGCCATGAAAGGCGACCTCGCGGCCCTCCAAGACCTGCTGTTGCAAGACCCGCAGATCCTCCACAAGCCCACTTCTTCGTCCCCCGACGGCACGCCCCTGCATGTGTCCTGCCTCTCGGGCCACGCGTCCTTCACCAAGCACCTGCTCACCCACAACCCGAAGCTCGCCAAGGAGGCCGACTCCCGCGGCTCGCTGCCCCTCCATGTGGCGTGCGCGAAGGGCGACGTGGAGATCGTCAGAGCTCTCCTGGCCGTCGACCCGGACGGGTGCCTCCGGTGGGACCGCGAGGGGAGGACGCCTCTGCACTTGGCCGCCGTCAAAGGGAGGGCCGAAGTCATGGCCGAGTTGATCCGGGCCAAGCCCGAGTCGGCCCGGGTGGTGACGAGTCAGGGGGAGAGCGCGTTTCACCTCTGCGTGAAGAGCAACAGGGTGGAGGCGTTGAAGGTGGTGGTGGACTGCGTTGGGAGGAACGATGAGTTCGTGGGTTGTAGGGATAAGGATGGGAACACGATTTGCATCTTGCTGTGGCCAGGAAGCAATTGGAGGTGAGAAAGCTGGTTTTTTTTCTTGTTGGTTTTATGTGTGTGATTCTTAGCGTTCTTGATTTAACTTGATGTGCTTGAAATTGAATTGGAATTGGAGCTGATGATGCTAGGAAATGAGAATTGTTTGTTTTGCATAGGAAGTTCAGAATTTGCTTGCAGGTTCATGTGTGCCCCTTTTGGTCAAACCTAGCTGAGTTGAGTTGACTGAAAAGGCAATGAGAGAGAGAGTAAATCTGGAGATGATCTGCTAACAGGACGCCATTTGAAATGCGATGTTCTGAGGAGGAAGCAGCGCAATTAGGATCTAATTTTATGTGAATTGATACATTCTTAATATGATTTTCATTGATCTGCTTTATAATATCATGAGAAGTTGATTAGCAATTCGAATGGGAACATGAATATAAGGCATGAAATGAATAAAACTCCTAATTTGGGATTATTGTCAGATAGATCACTTCGGGCAGGGTAATCTGTTCTTTTTTGAGAAAGAAAGTTGAGGATTTGGTTGCTTTTTTAGGTGATCCTTTAGTTTACATGGCACTGAGCACTGGAGAAATAAGATTAGAGGAGACTTTGCTATGTCTTGATGCACTTGATCAGATATGATTCTATTAATTTAATCTACTGCCTGAAATGGCAACATTGAACTGATGAGTCTCATGGACAACTGCTAATTCTAAACTCAACTTGGCAAGCAACAGCAAATACTTAAGTGCAGGTAACACTTGCACATAACTTCCCTATGTTATCAAGCGAAGCTTTTTAAGGTGTATACAAAAAATGAAGCTCTGTATGGATAAATGGGTTGTGCAATGTGATTATCCAAGTTGTGTTGTTTCCGCAGTAATATGAACTGGAACATGAAAACTACGGGTTGGTCCATATTTGGGATTAGCATTATGGGGACATTATCCTTCACATAAACTTGAAGATTCTGCTTACAGTATCTTTTGTCCAAAGCATTCAATTGATTGAATTGGCACTAGGACACAGAGACTCGTGATTTTGATTAACATATGTTGGTGTTTGCGTTTTTCTAAAAAAGAATGGCTGAAAATTTTGCAGATCATTAAGTATTTGCTTTCCAGCACCAACATTGCAGTAGACGCCCAAAATGTGAAGGGATTTACAGCACTGGATGTCTTATCACAAGGTCCAAGAGACTTGAGAGACATGGAGATCAAGCAGCTCCTACAGAGAGCTGGAGCTTCGATAATGTATCAAACATCTTTGGGTCGCGACACAATCCAGGCCATTCCAATAGCACAGCCTTATATCAAACAGAACAGTGATATCAAACCACCGGTTAAGGCTCGCAAACAGACAGATTGGCTGGGCAGAAAGAGAAGTGCCCTGATCGTGGTGGCTTCACTCATTGCGACGGTGGCATTCCAAGCCACGCTATCACCACCTGGAGGCTTCTGGCAGGATGACTTTACAGCAGACCCTGCGAAGAATGGCACGGAGAAATCGCACCATGTGGGAATGGCCGTGATGGCCACCGCTCTCCCGCAGGCATATGGGCAGTTCATGATCTTCAACACGCTCGCATTTCTTTCTTCACTGAGCATAATTCTGCTCGTGGTCAGTGGACTCCCTATTAAAAGGAGGAGGTGGATGTGGACCCAGATGGTGACAATGTGGATCGCCATCACTGCACTTACTATTACCTACTTCATCGCGTGGATACATATGACACCGGAAGATAACAGAGGGGTTCTGAACACCGTGACTAGAGTTTCTGTGTTTCTGTGGCTATGCCTGATGGGGATCGTCTTCTTAGGAAACGTCGTTCGAATGGTTCGCTGGTTTTCGAGGAAGTATGGGCGCTCGAAAGGAAAGGAGCGAGAAGCTTCACCTGTTGTAGAAGAGAATGGGCACCATGAACTCTAATTTCTTGATGAAGGTGGGCTACTTAGAATTGATGTATAAAAGTCCTGTCTCTGTCATCATTACATACGATACTCTTGCCAACACAGTATCAAGTGAGTTTTTGCACGAGTCTATTCTGAGACTTCGTAGCTTGTCTTCCATTACTCTTTTTGAAATTTCAAGTTGTATGGCTAATATAAATCGGTTTGCTAGCCGTGGAAAGTACAGAAGAAACATCACGAGGCAGAAAAATTCGATGTGAGGGACAAATCCTCATTCTACATTGAAATAACTATGAAAGAGAGATTTCTGAGATATTCAGATACTCGTCTTTTTACATTAAGTTAGTCCACAGGGGACTGCCAAAAACAGAGCGTGCAGGTGCATTAGAACTTTCAAATTGGAGAGGGCCTATTTAGAAATAACAGAGAACACCGTCTGCACCAAAGTGAGCAGGAGAAGAATGACGGCTGCGACGGCCGATATGATGGACCATGGACTGTTGAAGTAGTCTCGCTTCAGGGTTGCCTTCCACCTGTGCCAAGGGATTCTGTAGTACTCGTTCAGCTCGGCACAGAGACCAGAGAAGTAGAAATCCTGTGGAAGGAACCTCGCTCCTTTCACGAGGCTCTTGATGAGCCCAAAAACTTCTTTGCTGTCCCATGTACTGATGCCGATAATTCCTTCCTCCACCAGCATCTCCACATCCGCCGGAGAGTGAACAAGGAGACCGATGAAGATGATGCAGTCGTTAATGTAGTTCTCGCGGTAGTTGCATTTCTCAAAGCCGATGAGATTTCTGAATAGTACATCTGCTCCGAAGTATATGTTCAGTTTCGGGATTTCAAGCGTTCCGTTGGAGAATCGCACGTCGAATAAACTCTTCCCCGAACCAACGTGGAACTTGACCCCAGCTTGGCTCAGCTCCATCACGCTAGGAGTGGCTAGACTCTTGAGATCTTTCTTCGGCCATGACGGCCTCACCGATGGCGAGTTATAGTTTCTGAGCAAGTCCACAAAGTGCCTTGAGTTCATGGAGGAGACCTTGGCAAAGTCATCTGCTATCTCTGTTATGCCTCCTAACTGCAACTTGAAGAATTCATGTGTGAGAACACCAAGAGAGAGCCTTTCATCATCAGACTCTCTGGTCCATTGATGCAGTGCCAAGAGGTCCTCAAGGATGGCAAAAGGGATCTGATTTTCTATCTTCAACATGTCGAATTTGATGTCGTGAATCAGCCACGGCTTTTTGAATATCCGGTCGTTCTCGCCTACTAAGCTGCGATCTCTGTTCTTCAATAAGATCTCGATGACGAAAATGGCGTCCTGTAGAATACACATTGCAAGATCGTCGCTTTTTAGCTCGATCGTCTCTGCATAGCACTTGCGAATGGCTTCTTCCCTTCCCTTGACAAACTCGGACAGGTACTGCACGCTCAGCTTGCTCTCTCTCACGAAGTCATCGTAGTAACTTTGCTTGTGCCCCGATGCTTGCAGATCCTTGATGTGATGGTGAAATGGCCCGAGCGAAACGAATCGAGGGCCGAACGCCTTTTCGTACCCATCGCGTATCGACTTCGGGACTCTGTAGATGCTACAATCCGCTCGTGGGATTCTCCGGCAGAACCAGCGGGTTCTTGAAGTCGAACAATCCTCCTTCCTTAATCCTTCCATAGGCTTTCTGCTTCACCAACACAACCAGCACATATTTCAGATCAAAAGAGTAGAAATGTCTAGCTTTTGCTTCTTTTAACATAAGGAAATCAGCAAAGCCCAATGAGAACTCATCAGACCCCCAGTTTCACATGCCAAGCTTATTCATGGGCAAAGGTAACATGTGCTTTGCGTCCCGTCTCCTGTGGAAAAACCTGCTGCAGAACCAGAGTTCAGACTTCCTAGGCTCACATGGTTCGGTCGATATGACCCGCATCTACGGCAACATCACTAAGAAATCAACTAGATGCCGCGCGAAATTCTCTCTCAACCAATGCAAATTTTCTCCGAGAAGACTCTGCAGATAGACAGAGCAAAGAACAGAAGTTGGGAGACAAGAAACGTACCCGTCTTCAGTTCAGGGCTCGAATTCGAAGTGTGCTGTGCATTGTATGATTCTCATCTCATGACTGGAGATTTAGGAAATGATACGTTGCTTGCCGGAGAGAGAATACTGTGATGGATTGAGGGTGAAGAGAAGTATGTTTCAGGCTGCTCTTAAGAATCTGGACAGAGAAAAGTCAACAGAGGAATAATCATGTCCATTTCCTTGGATATTTTTCTGCTGTGATTGATTTGGTTGATCTCAATATGCAGCCACTAGAATGTGTATAATATCTTACATATATCCATGTTTTAATTTTTTGCTATACATTAGAAATTCTAAAATTGAGGATAAAATTAATCAAGTCTTAAAAAATGTTAAAAAAAAATGCAATCAATGAGTGACTAAAAAATCCAAATAAATTTTTTAGCTTTTGATATGTTCTTCTTTAAAAAAAAAATGTATATCTCTCCTATTTTAACTTTCCATTTATTATCAAACTTTTATCCTACCTTTTTGTAAAGCGTAAATATCGAACTTCACATTTAAAACTAAACGTCTTCACCCCTAGTCTCCTCTAAGAAGATAAAGAATCGAACCCCGACTTTATCTTATCATGTGAGGATGGTAGCCAATGGAGTAATTTCACAGTGATTACAAACTTTAAACTTAAGGAGGACACTTTCAATAGAACTTTGTGCCACGTAGGCATGATATTGCTTTATTTGATTTTTGCAAATTTTGATATCTAAATCAATTAAGAGAACGTCTAAATACTTGCCTTTCTTATGGCACGAAAATGGTTTTCTTAACGAAGCTGAATATAATGTGCGTGACCAAAAAAAAATTTTACTAAATTATCAATTATTTAAATGTCTAGTTAAATTTTCCACCACTTAAATCAAACGAAGCTAATGAAAATGCTGTCAATACACTTTTTGGACAAGATTTAAGGCCTTATTTCATTATTTGAAAGTTTTGGAATTTTTTTTTTTTTTTTTGGACTTCTATGATGAGTTTTTGAATTTCTAATAAATGTAATTTTTTATAAACCAAAAAAGTAATGGGAGAAGTTACCTACTAGGAGTGAGCATATCGGACTGTTAAGATTGGGAACCGCCTAAACCGGATCAAATCACTCACTTTGGTCCAATTCTTGGGGCATCAATCCGGTTCCTAGTTCCATAAAAATAAAACTTGTGATTTTCGATCCAATTCGTAGTTCTGATGGGAACCAAACCGAACTTTTAAATATTTTATAAAATATATATTTTTTTTCTTAATTTCTTTAAAATAGCAATAAATCTTAAAATTGTAATAACTCTAGTATTTTTTTTTTTTGGCTAATTGACCGATTCCCAATCTTAGAATTGTCCATTCTAGTCCCTGATCCCAAAAAAAAAAAAAAAAAAAAAGCCGGTCCTCTAAGTTCGGTTCCCGATTTTTAAATAGAATTGGATTAACTAGACTAGAAATCGATCACTCCTATTACCTTCTTAGCAAAAAGTTACCTACTTGAAATGGAAGGAATCTCAACCATCGGCCATTTAATTTTACACATCAAAATTGAGATGACTCAAAATGGAATTCAATAATTTTCAATTACGTCTAATGCCGGTAGTCACCCACGACTTACTCGCGTGCTCGATGAATATTTTCTTTTATATCCGTACGCATAAAAGTAAGAATAAGAACGGTCCATGATAATTTAGGAAAGATAACGGGCGCATCATCATAACACCGATAATTAAGTTCGATTTAAATAGTAAATAAACAAAAATCATCGAATTGAAGAAATTAGACGCGCCCTCGTCATCTCGAGAGGGGAACATTCCCGTTCCTAACGGCCGAATAACCGAAAGTTCTACAGAAATCTATAGGCTTCTAGAAGGAATCCCAGTAGTGACCTCGAACCGTCTCGAACCTCCCGCGCCATCCCCTCGATTCTTCTCGAACTTCTCCAAACCGCCAACCTATAAATACTCCCCCCTCCCCACCTTCTTCCTCATCAATCCAAACTCCGATCAGAAGAAGCACTTCAACTTCGAATCGATCTCTCGAAACCCTAATCAATCTCCTTCCTTCAGTTTCACCGATCGACGATGGATTTCCGCCTGACCGGCCTCGAGTCCCCGCTCTTCGCCACCCTGCACCACCTGATGGACGTCCCCGACGAGGCCGAGAAGTCCGCCAGCGCCCCCACCCGCACCTACGTCCGCGACGCCCGCGCCATGGCCGCCACCCCGGCCGACGTCAAGGAGCTCCCGGGGTCCTACGCCTTCGTGGTCGACATGCCGGGCCTCGGCTCCGGGGACATCAAGGTCCAGGTCGAGGACGACAACGTGCTGGTCATCAGCGGCGAGAGGCGGCGCGAGGAGGAGAAGGAGGGCGCCAAGTACCTGCGGATGGAGCGGCGGGTCGGTAAGTTCATGCGGAAGTTCGTGCTGCCGGAGAACGCCAACACGGAGGCCGTCTCGGCAGTGTGCCGCGACGGGGTGCTGACCGTCACCGTGGAGAAGCTGCCCCCGCCGGAGCCGAAGAAGCCGAAGACGATCGAGGTGAAGATCGCCTGAAGTGGGCCTGGGGAGCTGAGCTACGGGGTCTCCGATGAGCGAGGCTTATGGGGAATGAAGAATAACGATGGGCGTGCTTAGCCTTTAAGAAGGGTGTTCTTGTGTTTTGCGCGTGGAATTTGCAGGTTCTTGCGCAGGTTGCTATGTTTTTTTTTTTTTTTTTGGGTCGAAGCGCAGGTGCTATGTTTAGTAGGCTATGTGTTTGATGTTTGGGTCGTGCTTATGATGAATGAATATCGGTGGATGTATCGTATGCTGAACTTGTTTGTTATCTTCTTTTGCCTGATCTTATTCCTCATGGATCGTAATCTCGGCATTGACAAAACCAAGTTAAAATGGCACGGTGTGATCCTTCTTGCTTGGAAATGCGTCGTTGTCAATGTGGCAATTTCATTTCTTTATGACTTCGTGAGATTTGCTGTGATTGCATTGCCTAGAGTCAAATCCTCATTGCTCGGCACAGAGTTTCGTTATCCGAAATATTAAATTAAAACCACTCCATGTTTTTCGGGTTCATCTGATCCGAAATGAAAAGCAATGCTCACCGGAGAGGCCATGATATGCACTTGATTCAGCCCGTTCACTAATCCCTAAATGCCTATCAAATGGAAATCCTAAAAGAGAAGGCTCCACGTAATTTCCAGCCCTGATGTTCTCTCCTGATGAGTTCGCATTCCCTGTTCCCGAAAAGCATTTGGAGAAAAAACCGGACGAACGATTTGACAATTCATTCTACCGGAACAAAATCGGAACTGAAAAGCTAGAAGATGGATTCAATTGGAGAAATTATATGACCAGAAGCAGTGGAGAGACAACCCACTACGCATGGATGACATGTTCTTCAATAGTCACCGTTGAAGAACAGAGCATATTATCAGAGGAAGAGCAGGGGATATGATCCGTGACTAGCGATGGTATGCTTACGGTCATGGACGGTTGTTTACTCATATGTACATCTACTGCCTAAAGAATTGTATGTGAGCAGATGCTGCTATGGTGCTTTCACTCGTATGTAAGCAGATGCTGGCATGCTGCTATGGTCCTTTCACTCTTCAAACTGTTCCATGGGTGAGATTAAAGAATGCTGCAGTTACTTTACGCTCCATGCAACGTCGTTTGTGGAGCCAAAAGTTGCTGTCAAGGGATATGGTACTAACAGGAAAGTGCAATATTCACCTCAAATAGAATCTTCTCCAGGCCATCACGACATCAAACACTTCCAGATCTAGTCCACCAATAAGACGCCTCAAAGTAGGATAAAAGAAGGGAGCAGGGAGGAGCAGCAGTGAACCTTATAGACAAACCGGTCACAATTCGGAAAATAGATGAGAGAATAATTCTCTCGAGTTTAAACTCTAGAGGTGTGGAATAAATGTTAGAACACTGTCATGTAACATAGAGATGTATCGTTTCTACCAAAGAAAGTGAAAGAAAAGAAAAGTTGACTGGGGTTGAACCTGCGTAAAATACAAGAGGCTGATTTACTATTTCAAAACAAGAAATTCCTGTACCCACTTCCAAGGCTTATGTGCCTACTAGGATCTTCAGATGGTCAACACAACCTTTAACGTATCATGTCGCCTGGCCTTGTGAGTTCATCTGATTTAGGAGAAAGACATACATCCTTGAGAGAGAGATTTCCTGCTGTATGCTTACTGACACCACAAGCATGGCTGTTGTGCTCCAAGGTTCCATAAGTTCACAAGAAAATTTCTAGGATATCCGCAAAGAAATTAAGTGGTCACTAAGTGAATGTCCTCCCGATAACAGTTCCTCTTCTCCGCAGTTATTGGCGCACACGAATAATGCAAAAACCCTTAAGGAAAAACAAGTGATGTCACCTTGAATATTCATTCAGTAGCCACAAAATCGGAAGTCTCGGTCAGGAGACCAACCCAGAAACCACTACATGCTTGATACACTTAATTTCAGTTCAGGCCTCGGATTCACCAAGGCAACTACCTTTTTATTTTACATAAGTGGACCTTGCAAAAGAATCAATGCATCAATACACAAAATCGTCCTTATTTTCCAGTTTTTTCACCAATGTTGATTCTTAAGGGCTTCTCTTGACAAAACAGATATAGAAAAAGAGACTGCCAATAAACATAATGCCATTAAATAAATAAAGCTTTGCCAACGAAATGAGTTTCACAGACCCCTAAACATGTCTTCCTAGTTTAGAAAACTCTGCATCATCTGGAAAAAAGACATTACTAAAGTAGCATAACAAGCACTGCCCCTGCTTGGACCTCTGCACAAGACCTTGTAATCGAGTTCCTCATTTTCATGCTTAGTGCAGTGACAAATGAATAGTCACTTACTTCTTCATTCATTAATGTTGTCCTGCCTCTAATTCCATGAACCAGCCTCTTCTTTCTCTACTATATTAAGTAGACATCGCTTAGGAAGAATTAGAATAACTTGGACATCTAAACCAATCAAACAGGTAAATCATTTCCTAAATCAAATGACAGATGAGTGCCTCAAGAAATCACCATCCAAGTTCAATATCTAATCGCTCGACACAGCAACGATCTCATGAATTAGTCTCCACACCATCCGCCACATTCGCCGAGTCGGCTCTTGCGGTGCCGTCGAGGCCTTCAGCTTCCAAGAACCGGCTCAGGTGCTTGTCCTCCAAATGTTCCTTCACAACACCCCGGAAAATCAAACAGAAAATATTTGCAATTCACGGGCAAAGTACAATCAACATAAAAGGAAATCGCATTCGGCAAAAGCAAAGAATCACGAGGATTACGGAGAGGCAAGCCCTGTACTTCTGCCACTCGGCGACGCACTCCTCCTTCTGCCACTGACCCTTCACGAACTTCTCCGAGTACCACCTGAAGACCACCGAAAGAAGCCATTTTGAGGGGGGGTTTAGGGTTTTAGCCGGGGGTCTTGACCGATCGGAAAACGCAAAAAATTCATGGTTTTTTTCAGTTGACTGGGCCGATTGGCGGCTTTACCTGTTGAAGCAATTGTGGTAGGCGGCTCTCAGATCGGCGCAAGGCGACGTCGACGACGGAGAAGAAGAAGAAGACTTGGGCTTCTTCTCTCTGATGATCCCCATTCGTCTTCCCAAGAAATCTTCAACGCAGTTTTCCAATGAGGAAGGAAGGTGGCCCTGTCTCGTTCTCTCTAAAGTGAGAGAGAGGACTCAGGTGGGCCCATTGTGGGCCTACCGTACTCGTTTGTGGCCCACTTCAAAATATTGGGCTTTTCGATAGGAAGCCCAAAACCTTTGGAACAAGTTATGTAATACTGTTGACCAAAATGAAGGGGGGTCGTAATCTCAGTCAGACGTGGACTTCCCAACAAATTGCGGGGGGTTTTGACCTTTCTTGGGGAGAAAGGGAAGCACTAGCCACTGATTTATGGTTGCTTGTTCCATTTTGATTTAGATAGAGAAATCACCATCTTCGACCGCTTTATGTGCCCAAATATGTTTGTGTTCAACATTTTCAGTTTTCAATTCAACTAATGTTTTATTACGAGGAAATATAGGCAGGTTTCACAAACATATAAGATGACTAAAAAAAGTCGAAGCACCAATATTGTGACTTCATCGAATTCATTCTAAAAGTATGTATGGAAAAGAGGCGATTTTATAAGATACGATGCCAGATGCTTTCACTGTGCGAGATATTTGGCTATGTTGTGCTCCTTCTACTAAATTTAAGTGCAATTTGAATAAGTAAATCGATGAAAGGTTGTCATTGTGTTAGAATGGTTGTACTAGATCTAGAGAGGACATATTAGCAGACCAAGTTGAAAGAAACTTGCCATGAGAGCATCATGACTGCACACATCAATGGCTGCATATGCTTTATAGATGATCTAGTCCTTAAGATGATGAATGAAAGAATTTACTATTATTGAAATGAGTAACTTAGTGGGCAAGAAACAAATAACCGGGTGTCAAGGGAAGATTGCAAAATATGCACAAAAAGTTAGGCTGGCCTAGGTCAGAGATAGAATAAATAAAAGATAAAATTAATTAGCTAAGCATAAACAACTTTGACGAGACAATATGGTAACACATTTTTACAGATTTAAAAATGCAAAAGTTGAGTAGGAGCATCTGATGCCTAGTACTCGAGCTTGAGTGCTTGTCAATCCCTCACTTATTCTAATACTTTCACGGGGAGATGGAGAAGTAGTGCCAAAATAGGAAGCTACCCAACCTCCTCGAGCAAAAAGAGATTGGGATTTGTCCTTTGCGTTTGTTCCCCAATCTTCCTCAGTGGTGCACCCTCTTTTAAACTAAAGCTGGCTAACCCTTTGATTCCTTTCATTGCTTTTACTATCGTGGAACCATATTCCTTGCAAACGTGAACTACACATTGAGTTTGGAAATATTGTCCAAAAAGTTTTGAATCCATTGCATGGTAGGCGATTAAGTCCAAAGCCTATAGTAAGGTGGTCAATTCAGTCATAAATCTTTTAATTGCGTCAATTTGATCTTAATTTTTTTGATAATTTGTCAATTTAGTTATAAATCTTTTAATGATTTGTCAATGTAGTCCTTCGGTGATTTCCGACTAAAATTATCCGAAATGACTATATTGATAAATCGTTAAAGTATTTAGGATTAAATTGACAAATTGTCAAAATGTTTAAAAATGAAGTGCCCTACATATGATAAGTTGAAAACTTAATTAGCACAGTTAAAAGGTTTATAACTTAATTGACTGTTATATAATAGGTTCATAACTTTTTGGACAATTATCCCCATTGAATTTTCAAGAAAACCTATGTTAGGACAATCATTCAATGGCAACTAGTAATTGTTTTATTTTTTTTTTTTTTTTTCTGTTTAGAATTTTTATCTTAATTGACATCAAGGGAGAATTTTGGTACTTCAATTTGTGTATGATATGTCCTTGTCTCCATATGCATATACATTCATTCGGCTTATCATGCCTTCTTGTCAACGTAATGAATTAATGGACAAGACCACCAATTGATGCTTGAGCTCATGTTTTCTGGATTTTCTATTATGTTTAGTGTACAATTATGTGTCAAGGCGACTAATGGATAGTTGATCTCTCTTAAATTATTCATTAAAGTAATCATAAAAGAATAATTAGTGGCATCCAATACATTTTCATAATGATCCTTTTAATTCACGACAAAACAAACTAAATTTCAAATAACAGATCGAGTCAAATGATACGTATCTCATGTAATGACGTTACGTATCTTCCAACAAGATTATTCAAAATCTGAATAAGAGATCATTAACAACGAATGTGAAGTCGAGAGAAAAAAAAAAATCAAAGCTTGTCGAATAGAATATACATATTTATTGTACGCATGTGAGCTCACATGACTTCTGGCGCGCAAGCCAATGTCAAAAAGACTCGGGCTAATTCCTTAAAAAAAATCCTCAATTTTAGGTTAAATTTCAATTCTGTCACGAATTTTTTTGTCTTATAAAAAACCCTAACTTTTACTCTAGTTTCGAATCTAACGGCGTATTTGAAAATTGCAACTGATATCTCCAATATCATCAACATAAGAAGGTTGCTATCATTCCTTACGATGTAAGTGTGTTGATGAAAACGCAGATTTTGTAATGAACTTTTAGTTGGTTTTGATGTTAATTTTGAATAAATTAGTGGCGAATTTTAAAATGTGTGGATAAAATTGGAAGTAGAGTGTAAGTTCGAGACCTTTTACGAAACAAAAAAGAAAAAAATTATGACATAATTGAAATTGATCCTAAAATTTGGAGGTTGTTTTAGGAATTTCAATTACGAGACTTACATTTATAAAATCTATGGATAATTGCATTGAAAGTTTTAAAACTTTTTGATAAAATGCAATTGAATCCTAAAATTTTAAAAAATCTAATCAAATCTAAAAATTTATCAAATTGATTAAATTAATTTTTTTATTGATTACATTTTAATGATAAATCTTAAAATTTAATTATACTTTTTAAAAATTTTAAATTTAATTATATTTTCATTACAAATTATAGCACTTCCTCTGTATTTATCCCGACACTTACATTTATAAATTTCCGCTCTCGCTCATCTTCTTCGCTCATTTCAAGATCCAGAGAGAGAGAGAAAGACTGCGTGCAGAGACTGAGCTGCGACGTCGCCGCCGCATCGGAGATTCGATCACCGCCGGAGATGGAGCAATTCAAGGGCCAGCCTCGCCTCCCCAAGTTCGCGACGCCCAAGCGGTACGACATACGGCTCAAGCCCGACCTCGCCGCCTGCAAGTTCGCCGGCTCCGTCGCCATCGACCTCGACGTCGTCGGCGAGACCAAGTTCATCGTCCTCAATGCCGCCGACCTGACAATCCGGGACGGCACCGTCTCGTTCACCGGCAAAGCGTCCTCCCAGGTGAAGCGTCTCGATCTCCCGGCGTTCGCGGTGGAGAGAGAATCGCCGTATCGTACCCTGTCTAGGCTTCGGTCGCGACAGATTTCGCCAAATCGTAGCTGATTTTGTGGGGAGCGATCGCTTGGTTTCGTCGTGAATCACTCATCTAGAGCAAAGCATGCGACTTTACGTGCCTAAGACGTAGCCTCTGGGGGGGACATTTTTGTTCAATTTTATTTATTTTTTCATTAAAAATGTGAACTTTTTGGAGGAAGGAAGGAGGCTTGCGACATGTTTGAGGATAGCAGGAAGATGTGCCTTTCTCTGTTTGCATGTGACTTGCGATGTTGCTTCTTCAAAGTTCTCGTTTTGATTTTGGGGTTGGCTAAATGGAGTTTCAAATTGATTGATCGGTTCCCTTTCGTCTTCTGTTTATTCAGCATGAAAAATGGCATCGTTGAATTTATTTTCTAATGATGAATGCATTTTAATTTGGAAAAAAAAATTTTGAGATTGTGGGTTGGCTAACAGTGAAGACTATTGTTGTGAAGTTTTGAGATTTAAGTTTCTATCTTATTTTGTGTTACTTGGTATTTAGAGGATTTGGTGTTGTAAAGTGACTTGATGATATTGAAATGCTGAGCAGGTGTTTGAGCCTTGTAAAGTGGACTTGGTTGAGGAGGATGAGATATTGGTTTTGAGTTCCCCGGGACGCTGCCTACTGGACTTGGAGTTTTGTCTATCGGTTTTGACGGAACTCTTAACGATAGGATGAAAGGGTTTTACAGAAGGTAATTATTTTCAAGAAAGCGCAGAACATGATGATCTTCAGCATTATCTGATTGTGGAACGGAGATTTTTAAGCAATTGGGATGCTATTTAACCAAATAAAGACTAAGCTTCATGCAACCACTTGCTTCCTCTGCTCTCTTTTTTTATAAAATTTCGTTGGTTGTCTACTCTGCTTCATTTGGGATATCACTGTGCTGTCTTCTATTACTACTTCTGAATCTATGCCTGTCTTCTATACATTGATTTGGAGGTACTTAGTTTTTTGAATGAATTACTGGATTTTGAGATGCTAGCACTGTTAGTATTCTCACTAATTTCTGATTTAAATGAATATGTATTACTTAATAATTTTGTATGGCCAATTCACTCACTTAAGTTCAAATATACTCTATGCAGTACTTATGAGCACAATGGTGAGAAGAAGAATATGGCGGTTACTCAGTTTGAACCAGCTGATGCTCGGCGATGCTTTCCTTGTTGGGATGAGCCTGCGTGCAAGGTTCTTATCTTTCCTTTACATGAGTGGTTTATCTGCAACTGTCCTACCGATCTTCTCATGCTTACCATGGCGGTACAAACCTTTGAGGGAGGTGTCATTCTTTTCTTTAGATGTTTGATACACCCTCAATAGTTCCACTAGTTTGGTCTATATGAGGTTACCAATCTCTTTAATGATCTGATTTTATATACTGTTTTGAACTTCATGGAATGTATCTTTTAGGTGGGCATTTATTGATGTTACATGATGAGTTCGCTTGACTTTGATGAATGGTTTGACAGGCTACATTCAAAATTACTTTAGATGTGCCGTCTGATCTAGTGGCTCTCTCCAACATGCCAATTGTTGATGAAAAGGTCGAAGGACATGTTAAGACAGTTTTTTATCAAGAATCGCCCATCATGTCCACGTACTTGGTTGCAGTTGTTGTTGGGTTATTTGACTATGTCGAAGATCATACATCTGACGGTAAAGTCACTGATAATTGCTCTTCTCTCTTAAGAAGTGCTGTTTATCTAGTGATTAGCGGGGAAAGCCTTGTGCACAAGGAAAGCCTTTTTATTCCATTTGTTTTGTCGAATTGTCTATATATCTGCTACATTGTCTTTGCAGGAGTAAAGGTGCGGGTATACTGTCAAGTCGGGAAGCAAAATCAGGGAAAGTTTGCCCTAGATGTTGCTGTCAAGACGCTTGTATTATACCGAGAGTATGTTCCTATCAGAGTAGTTTGCATTTGTTAGTACTCTTACATTCTGAGCACTTATGATCATCGTCTTTAGTTGACTATCGGTAAATTGAATGAAATCCAGGTACTTTGCTGTGCCATACTCTCTTCCAAAACTGGATATGATTGCTATCCCAGATTTTGCTGCTGGTGCCATGGAAAATTACGGTTTAGTTACTTATCGCGAAACAGCTCTACTCTATGATGAGAAGCACTCCGCAGCAGCTAACAAGCAGAGGGTAATGTAAATTACAATTTTCCGGCTACCTTTCACCATCTAGTTTGCTGTTCAAAGTTGGAAAGTTTCATATGTGTGGTCGCTGATTTGCATAGACGTATGATACTTTTGTCGGGCTTCTTTAAGGTTGCTACAGTTGTAGCTCATGAACTGGCTCACCAGTGGTTTGGTAACCTTGTTACCATGGAGTGGTGGACTCATCTGTGGCTAAATGAGGGATTTGCTACTTGGGTAAGTAACCTTGCTTTGTTGTTTTGTCCTTTATTTTGCTATCATGCTTGTTTGCATGACATGTGCTTGGCTTAGGTGAGCTATTTGGCTACCGATAGCCTGTTTCCTGAGTGGAAAATATGGACTCAGTTCCTTGAAGAATGTACTGAAGGGCTGAGACTAGATGGGCTTGCTGAGTCACACCCCATTGAGGTAAGCATAAACATCTTTTCCTTTTCAAAAGATATCCTTGTGCAGTAAGCATTGAAGTATTTAAATTGAAGAGACTTTTCCTCCTCAGGTGGAGATTAACCATGCTGGTGAGATCGATGAAATCTTCGATGCAATAAGTTATAGAAAGGGTGCATCTGTGATCCGGATGCTTCAAAGCTATCTTGGTGCTGAATGTTTTCAGGTAATTCTTCTTACTCTCAGCTTATGATGATCACTCAGTAACTGCCCAGAGGGTTACTTATTGAGGAGGTCTCCAAGACAAAAGTGTAATATCTGCTGCTATATAATTTAATCAAGAGGATAAGTTAGTTGCTGACGTGATGCTGATGAAGACATCTAATCTTCAAATGCTTTGCTAGCAGTTTCACTGACTCGAGCGGAAACAATGTCCAGTAACTCAGTATTAGACTCTCAACTTGAGTTGGATTTTGCTTCACTTTTTTGTGCTCTGGACTTGATGAGACTATAATATTCATGAGCTACTCAAATCATTTGGGATTGACTTCTTTTTGCTCAATATTGTTGCCCAAACAAAGCCTTCATTTAGATGTAATCTCAACTTATGTTTGAAATATTAAATAAGATACTCTATATAATGCACATTCTACTTAGGTGTCAGAGCACTCAGCTTGCAATTTACCACATATGGTAATGATATCCTTTGACAATTGTATTTTGCTGCCCCCCAATCAGCAAAAGCACTATGGCTTGATAAAACTACTGTGCTGAGTCAATTATCAGATGCTCTAAAATTAAACTCCTGGGCTTGTAATGATTCTGTTTGATTTATTTAATATAACAGATTTAAGTTGATGAGATTAAACTCAATATGTGAAATAAGGAAGATTCTACAACTTGGTCTTTCATATCTTCGGTTAGTTTGTTGAATTATGGGTTCATGAAATGAACTTGCTAACTAAATCATGATCTATCTAAATCATTGTTGATGTGAATGTTCTTACGCCATATTTTGTTGCGTATAGTACACTTTCGTTTCAGATTTTACTTGTATTGGATTTTCCTTGAGATTTAACATGGACATCTATTTTTTCTGTTTGTGAAAATAGAAATCATTAGCTTCATACATAAAGAGGCATGCTTGCTCAAATGCAAAGACAGAGGACCTCTGGGCTGCCCTCGAGGAGGGATCAGGTGAACCCGTGAACAAGTTAATGAATTCATGGACCAAGCAGCAAGGATACCCTGTGGTTTCCATCAAAATCAAAGATGACAAGTTAGAGTTCGAACAGGTTCTACAATGTTATAATTCTTTGAAGTTGAAGTTTGTTGTCTTGTACATTACCAATCTCCATAGAGTGAACCAGCTCCAAAGTGACATGACTTTGATGATAATGGCAGTCACAATTTTTATCAAGCGGTTCCCATGGGGATGGACAGTGGATTGTGCCAGTAACATTTTGTTGTGGCTCATATGATGCACGCCAAAGTTTTCTGTTGGAAACAAAATCCGCATCTATTGATTTAAAGGAAACCGGAGCTTGGATAAAGGTCAATGTGGACCAGACAGGTTTCTATAGGGTGAAATACGACGAAGACCTTCAAGCCAAGATAATATATGCCATAGAGAATGAAATTTTATCTGCAACCGACAGATTTGGTAACTTTGTTATTTCTTCCAATATTTGAACATCTTCTACACACCCCCATTTTTCTTCTCTCTTTCCAACCTAAAAGATCAGCGTAACCAACTTATGTGATGCTTGTAACAGGTATACTGGATGACTCCTTTGCTCTTTGCATGGCTCGCAAGCAGTCTTTGACTTCTTTGGTCACTCTAATGGCTGCTTACAGAGAAGAACTTGATTATACCGTGCTATCGAATTTGATAAGTGTATGTTCCGCTGTAACTGGATTCTCACTTTATATGTATATATTGTGTCTGAACTTGGATTGGGTGATTCTCACTATGGATTCTTGTTAAGATAATGCTATCAAGACTGATTTTACTTCCTTCTTTGCCAGGTAAGTTACAAAATTGCAAGAATTGCTGCAGATGCTACTCCTGAATTAATGGATTATATTAAACAATTTTTCATCAGTCTTTTTCAATACTCTGCAGAGTAAGTTCAGTTACTTTTATGAATCTAGCATAGCCTTATTGTAGAATTTCAAATTTACATTTTACATCTCTTTGCACCATGATAACAAATGAACCAAAACAAAGAAGCTTCTTTGGCTGGGTAAATTAAGTTCATTTCAAGAAATT
This sequence comes from Eucalyptus marginata, assembly GCA_014182565.1. Taxonomy (NCBI): domain Eukaryota; kingdom Viridiplantae; phylum Streptophyta; class Magnoliopsida; order Myrtales; family Myrtaceae; genus Eucalyptus; species Eucalyptus marginata. The sequence continues at coordinate 39,807,701 of CM024587.1, read as the reverse complement.
AGATGGCTTTGCCAATTTTCACCCGAATGACTTTTATTTTATGGTGGATTCGCTTAAGTAAGAGCACTGGAAGAATGCTGAATCAATGCTTGAAATTTCTCATGATAATTATCTTTTCCACCTTTTTTCTCGATGAGTTGAACTGGAAAACCATCTTGATGATTTCTTTCGAGTTTAATTTGTCTGGTGGTCTTTGGATGTGTAGTGAGAAAGCTGCTTATGTAATATTAAAGTTTCAAGAAATTCTTTTAGCCATTGTTGGAATGTTAGTGAAGTTTTGGATTCCAGACTATCTAATGTTCTAAAGAAATTGTTTTCTGTTAAGTTTTAAGTCAAAGTTGTGATGGTGAAAGTGAGGCTCTATCATTGTCTTTATTTGCTGCAATTTCCTGGCAGGAAGCTTGGTTGGGATGCCAAAGAGGGTGAGAGTCATTTAGAAGCTATGTTAAGAGGACAAATTTTAACTGCCCTGGCAGAGTTTGGAGATGAATCCACACTGAAGGAAGCAAGCAGGCGCTTTTATGCATTCTTAGATGACAGGAGCACTCCTCTTCTTCCTCCCGACATCCGAAGGGTTGTGCAATCTTCATGCATTTTCTGTTACCTTGTATTTCTTCATATTCTACAGCTTCTGAACGCATTCTTTTACCTGTTCTTATAGGCAGGCTATGTGGCTGTGATGCAAACTGCGAATGCATCAAACCGATCAGGTTTTGAATCTTTGCTGAGAGTCTACAGAGAGACTGACTTGAGCCAGGAGAAAACCCGCATTTTAGGTATATAATGTCATTTGGACAAGTGTTGCAACCGTCTGATACTCCCCTAAAATCTGCCTACTTTTTGTCTTTGTAGGTTCATTGGCCTCTTGTCCAGATCCTAATATCATCCTTGAAGTGCTCAACTTCGTAGTGTCTCCTGAGGTACTTGGCTTGTGTACTAGTTGAATATACCTTAGTAATTTCCTTGAAGCCTCCTTTGTTAAGTTCACCATGCCTTGATCTAAAAGGCAGAAACTAAAATTTTGCACCTTTGGTTTTTGATTAGGTTCGCAGTCAAGACGCCGTCTTTGGGCTTGCTGTTTGCAGGGAAGGACGTGAAACTGCTTGGACTTGGCTGAAGGTAATTCTATTATTGCCAGTGGAACATATTGACTACTTATTTATATTCCTTAAATGAATCAATGATGCTCTCATTGGGTCTGAGCTATAATATAAACTAGATTATTTTTTGCTATTGCAAAATCCACAACTGAAACAAAGAATTGAAAGCATGTGTAACTCTTAATTCTTCTTGTCGTTGCTTGTGGAGTTTTTGCTTGTACCAAATATCATTTGATGCTTTCTGCCGTATCTAATCTGGCATTCTTCTCTATTATCTCAATCATTGATTGCAGGAAAATTGGGAAAACATTTGGAAAACATATGGTTCTGGGTTTCTTGTCACGCGGTTTGTTAGTGCAATTGTCTCGCCGGTATGTAATCCTATCGCTTGTGTGCCTGTATGTGTTCGTGTGGGTTCAAACTTTTCTAAAGCAACTCTCTCGTGAAAAGCTGCCTGTTCTCAAGGATTGAAATTTTTTTGTTTATGTTATTTTTCCCTTATGTTTGAATATATGGGACAAACGTGGTCAATTCCTTGAGTTCCCCTGCTTTTTCATTATTTGTCCAGTTTGCAACATTTGAGAAAGCCAAGGAGGTGGAGGACTTCTTTGCAACCCGCTCGAAACCTTCTATTGCAAGGACACTGAAGCAGAGCATTGAGCGGGTGAACATCAATGCACAATGGGTCCAAAGCATTCAGAAAGAAGAAAATCTTGCCGAGGCGGTGAAGGAGCTGGCATCCAGGAAGTAGTAGGGTTGTCTCTTTTTTAATGATTTGATGCTTCACTGCTTGTCCACAAAACATGCAACGTGACATTTCATCTGTGTCTATCCTGAACTTACCTCAATAGTTGCGAATAAGAAGCTCATCCTTCAAACGTGCGAATGTTCAATCCATTCTGCCATTGTCTCGAAGGGCAAGATTAGCCGCTCTCAAACGTCCATTCTCTCGAGGAACAAGCAAATTACATTTTAGTCTAGCTGAGCTGTATATTTCTTTTTACCTTTTGATTAGCCAATCATAAATGGCTCCTGATACAATCATTGTCAAAATCAGTAACCTAAAATTCTTCCGGTCCGCACCGCGAGAATACTCATATGGTGTGTTATTCTTCCGGTTCGCACCGCAAGAAAACTTGTGTTAGTGCAGATGAGCACTGCTAAAACATCGAAGAAATTGACTTGCACTTGGACAGTGTACCTTTCGCTGCACAAGTAAAGCAACCTAGGTAAAAGTTATGAAGCTCCGACACTTTCAAGAGCCTTTGTGTCGTGTCGGATACTTTAACACGTGTCCGACACTCTCCGACACTCGAGTTGAAATTCTATATATGAGTTTCCGACACGATACGATTCCGATTTTAAAATTCAATAAATGATTATCAAAAATTATAAATAAATGATATATCAAAATATATATATGTGAAAAATAAAACACAATAATAAAAATAATAAATGGAGAAAGAAAAAATATAGTTATATCTTCTCTTACGACTCCCACTTCCCGTGATACACAATTCATCCCTTAAGTTTTTTTTACTCCTCTTCCAACATATCTGAAATGCGAGTGCAAAATATGGATCATTTGTTTTTTCTCCAAATTTTATGAATTATTAAAATAGAGTTGAATTTATCAAATTGAAACAATGAATAATATTAATAAATAGCATATTAATATTTTTCAGTATAAATTCATTCTAGGCTTTTTTAATTATTTATTATTTATGAATTTGATTTAAATTAATTTGATTGAAATAATCATAAAAATGATAATTTATATTTAAAAAAATATATTAAATAATGTGTCCCAACGTGTTGGAATTCTCTATTTTTTTAGAAATAACGTGTCGGCGTGTCGTGTTGTGTCGTGTCGCGTGTTGCGTGTTAGTGTCGATACTACTTAGGGTAAAAGTCTGGCATTGTGAACATGGAAGAGCTTAAAAACTTGGGAAAAAGGTATTTTGTTATAAATGGGCCCGGCACAATCCAACCTAAAGCCCATCTAATTTGGCCTTACGCTCCAACCGCCTAAGAACAAAATTAAAAATTAAAAATAAAAAGAAATAAGAAAGGGATGAACCAGAGACAAAAGGAAAGATGAAAGAGAGGCTTTCGACAAAGGGAGAAGATACTAAACAGGGGATAGAGAAAAATTTGTGCATACACTCTCAGACGTCTTAATAAATCAAAATAACTCCATTCGCAATGTCTGGCAAGGATTCAAGCCCTATTTCCATCTAATCGGAGGAATTTTCAAAGTTAAAAACTATAAATCCATAGCTATGTTATGAAATACATAAATGAATATTCATTATATTCATCTTATCTAATGTACTTATTATGGTACATTTATATTATACATTCTAATAATATTTCTCTATACAATGAATGTTCATCTCCCTATTCAATGTATGTATTATTCAATAAATTGATATTAATGATAGGTGCTCCCAACCATCGGCCGTGGTGGCTCCGCTGGATAAGGGCTTTATTAATCCTTCCCTAAAGGTGAGGGGTTCGAAACCCAGTGGAGGCGCTTGGTGTCTTAAGTATGATGTCGGGGTGGTGGGTCATCCGCTAGTGTCACCCCGGGTTTACCTCGCCGGCTACTAGCTATACGGGGTTCTCGGGTCATAAAAAAAAAATGATAGGTGCTCTCTATCCAATGTATGTGTTATTCAATACATTGATATTAATGATAAGTGCATAATTGTTTTCTTTTAAATAAGAGCTTAGTTTTTGTCATAAACATACAGTGATATACTGGAAATAAAATTTTCTTCTCTGACTTTCTCTACTATCTTTGGTGTTTACCTACTTTCACTTTTCAATATCTTTATTCTCTCTATTACATATTTGCAACGCAATATTTTACAACACAAAGATCTATCAACTGAGTAAGTAATTTTTGCAAGGTGGATGTTTTTTTTATTAATTAACTTATACTTCATCTTCTTTTATCAATTCTTCATTTTTATTTTTCTTGGCCCGAAGTCAATTTCAAATCTAAAAGTATCCTTATGCTCTTAAAGTGGTAATGGATATTTGGAAATCATTTTAATTAATTTAAAGATTTATTTTTGTAAGGATTATAACAAATATTGAAAAACCCAAATTCCACATTCTGGAAGTAAGTGGAAAGAGTTATCTATCGTGGTGCCTTGACATGGAAATGCACCTCCAAGGGCAAGGTCTCGCTAATGCAATTACAGAGAACAGAACCTCAAATGCAAAAGATAAAGCAAATGCACTGATTTTTATTCGCCGTCATTTGCATGAGAGTCTGCAAACTCAATATTTATCCATTTGAGACCCTCAGATCTTATAGAGGAGGTTGAAGGATATGTATGATCATACCAAGATTGTTATCCTCCCTCAAGCACAATATGACTGGCAAAATCTCATACTGCAAGATTTTAAATCAATGTCTGACTATAATTCCGCTTTATTTGATATTGTTTTTAAGCTTGAGTTATGCGGTATCAAACTTACTGATGTGGAATTGTTAGAGAAAACTTTATCCATCTTCCATGCTTCGAATATTGTATTGCAACAACAATACCGGCAACGTTAGTTTGCCGCATATTCTGAATTAATTTCTGTGCTCCTTACTACTGAGCAAATTAATGAATTACTACTCAAAAATCATGATCTTAAATCCGCTGGCTCAAAAGTATTACCTAAAACACATGTTAACTTTGAGAAAAATATTGACTATTTTAAGGGCTATAAGTGCAGGCAAAAAATAATCCTAGAAGTGATAGCAAGAAATTTAACTGCTCTAAGAAATCTAACTTTGGCTCAAATCATGACAAAGAAAAGAAGCCAAAAAATGTGATTAATGAAAGTATTTGTCATCCTTATGGCATAACTGGGCACCGGTCACGTACTTGTCGTACGCCAAAACACTTTGTTGATCTATATGAGGCATTTTTGAAAATACGGGTAAGCGTGGTGAATTTAAAACTAAATTTATTTAAAACATTTAAAAATAAAATTTACAAATTTACAAAAAAAATTTACAAAAAAATTTAAAAAAAAAAAATTTAAAAAAAAAAGGAGGCGGCCGAGCTGTTGCAATTTGAACATTTGAGAACACTTCGGCCAACAGATTTTATAAAAAATTTTTGAAAGTGATTCCTATAAAAGGTCTTTGTTGGTCTTTGTTTGATTCATTCCTTTACTTTTAGCTACTATTATAACCACTGTTAAGGCCAACAATATCTCTTGCTTCTGAAGTAGCAAATGCATCCCTGGATGTCTCTGATTTCTTTGAGGACCTCTGATTATTTTGATGAGGCATCAGACTGGTGGATGATAATTTAAACTTCGAATTCTATTATTCTAATAATTTCTTTTCTAGTTGTTTTACTTTATTACTTTTTATTGTTCTCTAATATAGTTATGAAATGCTTATGAACCTTATATAATATTTATTTTGAAATTTTATTTAACTCTATAACTAATATGCAAATTTTATGATATTTGACACTTGAAGTTGTCAACGTAAATGCAAATGGAAAATACCAGAAAAAATGAAAATATTTGTTTGCTTGATAGTGCAACAACACATACTATATTTCATAGTAAACACTTTTTCTCGAGTATGACATTGCGTAAGGCACAAATTCATACAATATTAGGTTATATTCTAATTATTGATGGTTTTGGGAATGCCACAATTGTTTTGCCAAATGGCACCATCCTGCATATTGATGATGTGTTTCTAAGCAAAAGATCAAAATGTACGCGTAATGGGTACCATATTGAAACTATTTATAAGCAAGATAATAAATATATTAGCATTTTCCTCTTATAAGATGGGCTTGAAGATCATCCATGAGAAGCTAAAAGCTTCTTCTATAGGTTTATATTGTGTCATGATTAAGGTTGTTGAAACATATGCCATCATATCCTAGAGATTGGTAAACCCTGATCAATTTGGACAATGACATGATCGCCTTGGTCACATTGGCACTTCAATGATGCGTAGAATAATACAAAATACAAAAGGACACCCTTTCAAGGATACAAATGTATTATTGTCCAAATATTATAATTGTGAGGCTTACTTACAAGGAAAGCTCATTATCAAACATTTTATAACAAAGGTTAATCTTGAATTTTCTTTATTCTTGCAAAGAATTCAGGGTGATAACCACCAAGTGAACTATTTCAATATTTTATGGTACTAGTGAATGCATCCTGTAGATGGTCTTATGTTTGCCTATTATCTACGCGCAATGTCACATTTGCACGTTTACTTGCACATATTATAAAGTTTCAGGCACAATTCCCTGATTATCCAATTAAGAGCATAATGATGGATAATGCTGGTGTATTTACATAAAAAAGTTTTGATACCTATTGTACTTCACTCGGAATCGATGTTGAACACCCAATTGCATTTGTTCATACTCAAAATGGATTTGTATAATCATTGATTAAACATATTCAAATCATTGCCCACACTCTATTATTGTGAACGAAACTCAACGATACAGTATGGGGTCATGCAGTTTTGCATGCGACAACCCTAATAAAATTACGCTCCACTGCTAGTCTTTTACAATCTCCATTTCAAATGGTTCTTGGTTATGAACCAGAAATTTCATATTTACGCACCTTTGGTTGTGCAGTACAGGTGCCTGTAGCACCACCAAAAAGAACGAAAATGGGTCCCCAACGCCGTTTGGGCATTTATGTTGAGTTTAATTCACCGTCTATCATTAGATTCTTAGAACCAACTACCGGTGATCTTTTTATTACCAAATTTGCAGATTGTCATTTCAATAAGACTAGATTTCTATCAATTGGGATACCTATAACTTCCATGAATGCAAAACAAAAACTAGTTAAGGTTTTCTTTTGGAATGAGAAAAATTTATCTCAATTAGACCCTAGGACTCATGAATGTGAAAACGAGGTGCATTACATAATCCATTTACAAGCTATGGCTAATAGACTTCTTGACGCATTTAATGATGCTACTAAGATAATGAAATCTCATATTCCAACTGCAAATGCTCCAGCTAGGATAGCCGTTCCCAAATGACAAGTTAAAATGGATCAAAATCCCCCGCACTTGAAGCATGGTAGATCAATAGGATCAAAATATACTGTTCCTCGAAAATGAAAGGAAAAGAATCAGGAATCCGCTTTAGAAGAGCCTGGTGTTATGCTTGCTCCCAAAGAGCTTATTGCCCCTGAAGAAGCGCAAACCCATGAAAGGAACATCAACCCAAGAATACTGAGAATTTTATTATATATTATAATGAGATTTGGGATCAAAATGAAATCATCATTGATGATATTTTTGCATTCTCAGTTGCTCATAAAATTACGAATGACAATTATAAGCCACAATCTATTATTGAATGTCGTAAAATGTAAGATTAGCCTAAGTGGGAGGAAGCAATTAAAACTGAATTAGCTTACCTAGCTAAACGAAAGGTTTTTGGACTCGTAACTCGAATTTTCGATAATGTAAAGCCCGTTAAATATAAATGGGTATTTGTTTGGAAACGAAATGAGAAAAATGAAATTGTTAAGTATAAAGCCCGATTCGTTGCCTAAGGATTCTCCCAAAGACTTAGGATTGATTATAATGAGACATATTCACATGTGATAGATATGATTACATTTCGTTTTCTCATTAGCCTAGTAATCTCTAAAAGATTGGAAATGTGTCTTATGGATGTCGTGACAACATATCCATATGGCTCATTAGACTTTGATATTTATATGAAAATTCCTGAGAGATTGCACTCCCTGCAATTTATTCTCAATAAAATTGCAAAGATCCTTGTACGGGTTAAAGCAATTTCGCATGTGGTATAAACGCCTAAGTGAGTACCTAATTAAGGAAATGTACAAGAATGATCATATCTGTCCATGTGTCTTTATTAATAAATCAGAAACTGGATTTACTATTATAGCAATTTATGTCGATGATATAAATTTAATTGAAACTCTAAAAAAGTTAGCTAAAACTACTGAATATTTAAAAATGGAGTTTAAAGTTAAAGATTTAGGTAAAACCAAACTTTGTCTTGGTCTAGAGTTTGAGCATAAAGCAAATGGAATAATCGTCCATCAATCAGCATATGTTGAAAGATTACTTAAACGCTTCGATATGGACAAAGCTCACCCATTGACCTATGGCTGTAAGATCTCTAAATCCTCCAAAGGACCCATTTCATCCTAGAGAATCTAATGAAAAATACTTGGTCTTGAAGTATCATATCTCAATGCAATTGGGGCTTTAATGTACTTGACACAATGTACGAGACCAGATATCGCTTTTGCGGTAAATTTATTGGCATGTTTTAGTTCTGAGCCAACTCGGAGACACTGGAATGGAGTTAAACATATTTTCCGTTATCTGCGAGGAACCATAGATTTAGGATTATATGATTCCAAGGATTCCACTAACTCTAGTTTAGTTGGATATGCTAATGCTGAATATAGATCTAATTCACATAAGGCTCACTCTCAAACCGATTATTTATTTTGTTATAACGGTACTGCTATTTCTTGGTGTTCTACGAAACAATCACTAGTAATTACATCCTCTAACCACTCTGAGATTATTGCTTTATATGAAGCTGGAAGAAAGTGTATTTGGTTAAGATCCATTATAACGCATATTCATAATTCTTGTTATTTAATACCGGTTATAAATTTTACCACTATAATTTATGAAGATAATGCTGCTTGTGTTGCACAAGTTAGGGGATGATATATTAAAGGTGATAGGACCAAACATATCTCGCCGAAATTTTTTTTTTTTTGGTAAAGTATCTCGCCGAAATTTTCAATACTCATGAACTCCAAGAAAGTCAATAAATTGATGTTAAACAGATTCGATCCATAAATAATCTTGCAGATCTTTTACCAAATCATTACAAACATCAACTTTTGAGAAATTATTATATGGCATTGGTATATGGCGAGTTTACAAGATGCAAGATTGATTAACCCCAGCAGTAATTATATAGCTCAATTGAGGGGGAAGATATTATGACTATGCATTGCACTCTTTTTTCTTTATGTCCGGTTTTTTCTCATAGGATTTGTCTGGCTTAAATTTTTTAACGAGGCAATTAATGCATCCATAAAAAGGAAGAGATTATAAAATTTGTGTTCTGCACTCTTTTTCCCTTTTGTCCGATTTTTGTCCCACCGAGTTTTTCCGGTTTAAGGTTTTTAATGAGACGGTATCATTCAATGCACATTCGTAATATAATGAATACAATGAATATTTAAGGGAGAAGTGTTATGAAATACATAAATGAATATTCATTATATTCATATTATCTAATGTACTTATTATGGTATATTTGTATCATACATTCTAAGTACATCTCCCTATACAATGAATGTCCATTTCGCTATCCAATGTATGTATTATTTAATACATTGATATTAATGATAAGTGCATCATTATTTTCTCATAAATAGAAGGTTAGTTTTTGTCATAGATATACAATGATATATTGAAATAAAAATTTCTTCTCTAACTTTTTCTATTATCTTTGGTGTTTACCTGCTTTCTCTTTACAATCTCTTTATTTTCTCAATTACATATTTGCAACGTAATATTTTACAACAAGCTATACAAATTCTCAATTGTAGGGTTCAATTTAGGAATCCATAGTTTTAAATCTACGTATTTTAAATCTTCAATTAGAAACCTACAGTCTCAAAATATGAGATTGAAAGAATTTAAGCCCAATGATTATAAATATTCTAAAATCAAAAAATAAATTTGTTGTGAAATGATGGCCGTCTTAATTTTATAAGCAACATTGAGAAGTTAATGGAAGAAGCGTAAGTTCAAAAATCCCAAAAGTAGCTAGAAATCCTAACAGAGTTATTAATTTCGCATATTTACACTGCCACCTAAGGGATAAGGAAGCAAAGAACATTTTGATAGTAAAATATTTCGAGAGTATGGGTTTCCCATAAATTCCCAAACCTCTCTGAAACATTGGAAGGTTTTTAGGGAATGACCCCAAACCCAAACCACTTCTGCAGACCCACTATCCTTATACATCCCGGTCTAGACGGGTCACTTAACCCGGTTTCCATACTTACCAAGAGCGATGTCATGTCCCGAACCCCGAGCGCGTGAACATCCCTCGGCGGTTGATTAAATTGAGAAGTCTTAAAATGCGTCGCCGACCCTTTTTTGTTTTTTTGGTGACTCAGGGAACCCCGTAAGCCGACAGCCGGCGAGCAAACACTAGGGAAGCGACTGCAGAACCCACCACCACAGTACTCTAGGTAAAAATCCCTAACGCCGCCTCTGGGATTCGAACTTCTCCCCTCCGTGAGGGGGAAAGAGCCCAAGCCAGCTGCGCCGCTGAAGGTAGTGGTTCCGACCCATTCTTTTTATCTTTCAATTAAACGTAAGTGGAAGCATAATAAACAAACAACACCCAATCAATCATCACAGTAGGGATGATAAAACACAACAAACGAATTCCAAAAGCGGCATCTTTATTTATCCACTTGTTAACCCCAGGAAGTTTGATATTTACAAGTCTACCTCAAAAGACAACTTCCTAATGACCAATAGGTAGAAAGGGTCAAAGAGGGTCGAGGTTAACTTAAACTTTAGTATCAACGAGGCCAACCAAAAGTAATGCTAGAAACACCCGCATTTTGGTCCATCAAGACCCCAAACCGCACGTGACGGTTCTCCATACTACGGCCCTGAAAATAGTTAACAATAACGGGGTGAAATATAAATCTCAGCGAGTTAACAGCTTAAACCTCGATTAAGACGCAAATTCGTCTCGAAGGCAACCTAAACAAGCACCACATACAAACTTACCTCACCTTGGGATATTAGCACATCTCAAATGGCAACAATAGTGCAACATGCATAAATAATAATTAGAACACATTCTAAAAATTCCATGCGCATTGCCAACACACGTGTTTCAATTATTACAACCCCTCGAGCCACGGTCAACACAAGAGTTGACGATCTTCCAACATAACCAGGCATTGTCCTGCCCCATCGGACACGACATCATCTAGAACCCCCGCCTAGACTGCATTCCATAAATGAGCATCAATCCGGCCTCAACCGCGACTCGGCATTCGGACCCCCGCCGGGCATCCGATAAAAATCGAGCATCACCCCCAAACTCCCGTTGGGTGACGGGTTCAATTAAATGACCACTCAAGCACACCATCAATCAAGCCGATTCTTATTGCCATTAATTAGCCAAGAATAAAATAGTTCTTTTTCAAATAATCAACTTTGGCAATTTTTCATAATTAAAAATCTTGGTAAAATATTCATATGTGGTCACATATTTAAAATCAACCCGTCAAACTTTGCAAACTTATATTTTAAAACCTCATTATATTATTTAGTATGTAAAATTTGGCGTCCAAACCCGACACCTCAAAATTCTCTATTCTCTTGCCTATAAAACCCTTTTTGAAAATAATAAATAAAATTTACAATTGGGCAATCAATAACATAGCATCACACGTGCAAACCACCGGAATTATGCACAAACTCATCCAGAAAAACAGGCATAAAATTATATTTAATGGCTAATATGTCATTAATTACGCTAATCATGATTAATTAGGCTAAGTACGATTAATTAAAATAAACTCAATTAATTAATCTAACCACAATTAATTAATATAATCATAATTATTTAAAATAATCGCACTTAAATTTAATCTAAACCATCCTTAACCACAATTAAGGCTAAACTAAAATTAATAAATACTAACCGTCATTAATATTAAACTAACCACCTCTATATGTAATTAACACCCTAATCCATGATTAGGAAGTTAACTCGTGGGTTTCCGGTGATGTTGAGCTCGTGGCGATAGCAGCGCGACGGTGTCAATAACTTGACACTCGCGGCTCGAACGGCGTTGAGAACTTGATGCTCGCGAACGGTGGCGGTTTGGCAAAGTTGAGCTCATGGCCAAGGGGGCTCAGCTTGGGCGGACAGTGGCTCGACAGCGACTTGGAAGCTCGGCTGTGGAGATGGTGATGCGAGTGGTGGTGTTGGTGAAAAAAATAAATAAAAGAAGAAGAAGATGGTGAAGAAAATGAAGAGGCTTGAGGCAAAAATGAAAGCAAAAGAGGAGGAGGGAGGATCGGTAGAGCGGTGAGAGAGGAGGGGAAGAAATTGCGTGAGAGAAAAAGGGGTGGAAGAGTGAGGGAGAGAAGAGAAAAAGAGAAGAAAGAGGGAAAGAAAAGAAGAAGGGGCTGACTTGCTTGGTGGGTTGGCGTGAGGAAGAAGGGGGAGGGAAGAGAGAGAAACAATAAAAAGTTGGAGAGGAAGTTGGGGGAAATTGTTGGCGTGAGGGGGAGGAAAAAGTTTGGGGATAGAGGAAGAGAGAGAAAAAAAAAATATTATTATTATTATTATTATTATTATTTTATTATTATTATTATTTCTTTTATTTTTCTTTTTTTCTTCTTTTTTTTTTTCCATCTCCAATTTTTCATTTGATAATTTTTTTTTTTCTGAAAATTTCAGACTCACCGATAATTCCACGGAAGATGAGACAATGTCCAATAATTTAATCTCGAAATCACCGAAAGTTCGATACTTGAAATCGAATTAAATTTCGTGATTAAAAATCGATCGAACGCAACTTTAGTACAACCTAATCTATCGTGTGGCTTTTAGGGATTCTCATGCGGTTGACCCATGGTCAATAATTTTTTATCCACGTTTGTGCCTTTTCGAATCTTGGATGACCCTCGATTGTTATGTAATCGCTAGAGTTCAATTACGTACCCTGAATACAATATCAATAGAAAATCGATTTATTGTCGTTCGACGCGAATATCGTAATTGTGCGGAATCACCAGCGAACCAACTCCGTACTTCCGTTGAATCGATTTATATCCGTTCGTTAATTGATTTATACAACGTAATATTGACCATTATCGACCCTTATGGTCGAAGCGGTCGATTTCCGATCGAATTCTCTAATCTTTCTTGTTTTAACCATTTACGGCCTTACCCAATGGATTATTTAATCCATGAGTGATCAGTTCAAAGTAAAATATCCATAAGTGTGTCGATGAAATAACTATCTCATATATTTTGAAATAGGGCCAAATTTCGGAATATCACAAGCGAGGATCGAAACCCTCACCTCCAGATGCTCGGAAGAAGAACTGGCTAACTGAGCTAAGTTTTGTACATGGAATAGTTGGTTTAGTAGCTCCCTTGTTAATTTTGCATAAGGAACAGTTATTTATGCATCATGCCTACATGTCTTACCAACAATAGAAGAATAATAATGATGTGAAATTTAAGTCGAAAGTACAGTTATTGATAAACAGGTCATTTAAATACAACACAGGACAACAGGGGCATTTTCTATTGGGTATAAGTCCGCGCTTAAGAACAAAAACCTGGATCGTGATGCAATAAAACCCGGGAATGAGAAAAGCCAAGCATACACAGACCAGGAGCACCATTGAAAAAAGCAGAAGCTAGACCTTCCTTTCCTTACAGACGACAAGAGATTAGTTTTCCATCCTACAATTACTTGTTACACTCTGTCGTTGGCCCAAAAAAATGCACAGGCACACGAACACAAAGAAGCATTAAGCCAGAAAACCAACACGCCAAATACGAAGTCTTCATCTAAGGGCACCATGGAAACTATCAAAAACCACTATGCAGAGAACAACACTGATGAGAAGCCTGACATCACACTCGTGCAGAGCCTATGCTTGCATGGAAAAGGGAGTTCGCTCAAGATAATATTTTGGACTAGTCCCGATGAGAATCTCAGGTAAAGAATCTACAGAATGAAAAACGCTAACCCTATGTCATACCTGATCTACAACTCAAACCCTTTTTTTTTAAGTCTCATGGGCTTCTCTATACATAAAAAATGTTCACGACTTCTGGAGGACGAGCTTCTCGTATAGTGCAAGGAGGTCCTTCTTGTTAGGATTCTTCAATTGGAGCAACTCAGCACCGAAATTGTGACTCGTGAGTTCTTGCCTCAGTTTGAGCATGGTGAACTTGGTATAATCCTCCTGCGACGTTTTGTTGCTGTGGTTGTCCTCATCGCCTCTGTACACGGATCCGCCATCTTCTGGCTGAATGTGCTTTAGGGGACTGGTTGTGCTTCGAGACCTCTTATTTCCTCTGGAGGCGTTATCAATATCCATATCTTGAACAGAGTCCATGCCAATTTCACCATCATCTGCTCTGAGCCGTTTCCCGAGAGAAGCAGTCTTGAGCTTGCTGTCCAATGCAGTTTCATTTATAAGAACAGTAGTTAACTTTTGTTGGAGGGAATCAATTTTTGCCTGGGCAGATTGTAGCTTGACTGAGAGATCTTCTGCTCTGCTGTTGGCTTCTGCACGAGCCTTTCGTTCAGTGTCGAGGAGACTTTCCAGGACCTGAACCGTACTAGCCCTTTGCTCATTATTTGAATCCAACAAGGACTCAATTTCTTTCTCCCTTTCTTCCACTCTCGCCTCTAATAAGGTGACTTTTGAGAGGGCCTCCGTCTCTGATATATGTGCTTCTTTAAGTTGATCTTCTAATGCAATTTTATCTCTCCCTAAACTCTCAATAAGCCTCTCAGCCCTCTCAATTTGAGCCAGTCTCTCCATTGCCAGCCTTTGAATATCGTTCTTTTCCTTTTGGGCAGTGACTGCATCTGCTCGTGCTTTGTCAGCCATTTCAGTAGATCTTCTGGCTTCTTTTTCAGCATTTCTGCACCGTTCCTGAACTTCCTCAAATCTTTTGAACTCAGTTAAGTACTTCTGTTCAAGATGGATCTTCTCCTGCTCCACAATTCTAGCTTCTCTTTCAAAAGATAGGGCTTTAGCATTTGCAGCTTCAAACTTCTCACTCAATGCTCTGATTTCGTTCTTCAGGGACATAATCTCCACATCATAATTCTCTATTTTTGACTCAGCAGCCTGGAAACCATATCAATCATCAAGTACAAGAGAGTGCAAAACAATGAACTTGAGAAATTGTCCTAGAGACCAGGATTGATGGAGACAATAAAGAAGTTATCAGAACAGTAAATTCAAATAAACAAGTTGCTTTCCTATACATGTTTATTAAAAAATGTGCTAAACCCTAAAACTTCAGCAGTAAAATCTTCGCCGTCAATTTTCAACACTCCTAAATCAAAATGATATGAGCTTACCTTCAGCCCTGACTTTATGGTGATCAAGCACTGTTCAGCATACTCCATTTTTGCCACCTTCTCCTTCACTTCTTCCTCCTGCATTATCATCAAGAAATGGTAAACACATCGATTCCACTATTATAGGGCACAAGGCACAAGAAGAAAGCTACATGTGTTTGCACCAATACAAATGCACATGTGCATGAGAGAGAGACCTTTGCAGCCAATTCAATGGAAAATTCCGCCCTTAGAGCATCTTCCCTCTTTTGTGTATCCTTATTCGCACGCTCTTGTGCAATTGCTGCCTTCTCTAAGGCTGCTTTTGCTTCTCTAACAGCAATATCATACTTCCTTTTCCACTCCTCTGCCTCCTCTTGAGCTGATTGAGCTTGTTCCCTAGCAGCAGCCAGTCTTGCCTCAGCAGCACTGCTCCGGGATTTGAGGATACCAATTTCAGAACTAGCCTGGTCTTCCTCAGCTTTCTGTTTAGACAACACTTGCTCATATTTTCTTTTCCAGCCCAAAGATTCTTGCTTTGTAGATTCTAATGTTTTCAGCAAGCTAGAAGACCTCTCTTCAAGTAAACTACAAGTGCTCTGTAATTTACTTATACGACTTGAATAATCATCAGAAAGCCTGTTCTTATCACTGATGGCATCTTTATATTGCTTTAAATACTGAGATTTGTAATTCTCACTGGCTTCCAGTTGCTTATTAAGCAACCCCACCTGATCTTCAATGGCCCGACATTTCAGCATCAAGGAACTCCTCTCAGATCCAACCCGATCAATTAGCCTTTTCGCAAGGTCTAGTATTGGGCCTTCCAAGCTGAGTAGTTTGAAAGCAGTAAGTCAAGGATACAGATAGAGATAACAAACTTGGAAAACAGGTTAAAAGAATAAAGGGAAAACCTTTGTTGCAAGAACATGGCAAGCTTTTGCCATTTTGATGGACCATGAGATGATGCTTCATATTCTGACAAAAGAGCATCAAGAACCTGCAAAATATCAATACAGGACACTCAAGATTATGCCCAAAATGACATCAACAATCCATACTTTTCCAAAATATGATGGGCACAACAACCATAAAAAATTGTAACATTTATTTTAGACCTCAAATTATGACATGGGCTTGATTTGTTAATTTCTCAGTAAATCTATGAAATATAACTTTGGGACATAGGTGAGGATGTTTATCAAGCAAGATTACTTTGTGTTAAGCCATTTACATATAAACTGCACCTTCATCTAATAGCTTAACCTTTTGGAACAGTTGGAAGTGGTTCCACAAAATTTTACGTAGTATTAAAGCAAAACATCATGAGTTCGAATCTTTGTTAATTCCTTATTTACCCCCCAATATATATTTCCATGCTTTAATCTTAAGCCAAACACCAGTCTTTATGTGAAGGGATGTTAAATCATTCCAATATTAAACTGCACCTTCTTCTAATAAAGCTTTTTAAATTGTTGGCAGTGGTCCCATAATTCTACACCTAGTCATCCCATGCAATATCTATTGAAAGAGTGAAATTTTGACGATGATCCAATCATCTCTTGGCATTATGGGGTTTCTGATCTGGAATGGGCAACTCTTATCACATAACAAGAGCTAAGACATTGTAGAACCAGAGATCTGCGCAATAGAATACAAAGTGGCCTTTTGAACCCCTATTATACTTGTTCCACACTAAATGCTTTGCAAAGAGAAGAGAATCTCATCTCCCAGCATCACTATAATTGCTTGCAACGGTCAACTCGAAAGCCACTCAGATTTAAATAAAAGCTCTCTATGCTTTTTATGAGATTGATCAACCAATAAATAGCCTACCAACTTTAGCGTTAGATAGAGAATAATCTTTGATATACCACACTCCATGTCCGCACTAATGGTCAATACATCACAGTTCCCCTACATTTGGAACTGGACCTCGTTTGCATTTGGTACAAGCATGGATAATTTCCCAAATGCCCTCATCTCTTCTGCCCTTTCAACAAATCTACTTCTACTAGACACTGATCAGACCCCACACAAATGATGGCCGCCTCACGATTTCACCATCATCAACATTCTACAAGATTATTTTTCAGTAGATAAAGACAACTTCAAATCTGTATTATTGAAACAGAGCCCAAATGCTGTAAAAATAAGACAGGCTCTGATTGTCAAAAGCAATTTGATCTAATGAGACATCAATACAAGATAAGTTAACAATTGCCCGATCTCATAAACAAACAAAACAACATATTCAAGCTCATACTATAAGGTATACATAGAAAAGAATGAAAAAGAGAAAAAGGAATATGCTTTATAGATAGCATCAAACATGACTACTAACCTTGACAACATTATCAATATTAGCATCAGGTGTATGACAAGCTGCTCTCAGCCTCTTTTCCATGCTCCGTATAGCATGTGAACAGTGCAAGTCTGCCTCCATAAACGCATTCCTCTTGTAATCCTGCATGGACCAGTTTAGTCAAGAGGGGATTGCTTAAGTTATTGGTCCTAGTACAGAAAAAACAAATAACCTAACAAAAATAGACCATCATCATTAACCATAATTAGTCAACACACCACAGCTTTTTTATGAAAAGGAAATATTTCAATTAAACCTTATCTACCAATGCCAGCATCATTTTCTAACCGCATCAAACTCAACTTGAGACAAAGCTTTTCAAAATCCTGGTAAACAAGATTTTCAATTATGTTGGCCACTCAATTTTTGCACTTTCTATGCCATAGATCAATTCTTAGACCAATTGTCCCATACTGTGAGAAAAAAAAAATGTCTAGTGGTATATGGATCTCCAAAATCTGACGTGACAATGCACATCAAAGGGAGCAAATCAAACGAAGTGTTGACCCAAAAAAACAAAACCGTATCAACACCAAACCCAATGCAACCACCTAATCACAAGCACAAAGGAAAAGAATAAACAGAGTCCATAGAGATGTAATTTCCCCAATGTAATAACCATCATAGAACCAAATTATTGGGATCACTTTATTGCAGCATAAAAAAGTTAGCATTTTGTGACTCAAGGCACCACCTCAAAAGCCTTTCTGAAGAACTTATGGAGAAGCTCCTCATGTTTCTTCCTTGTTGAACCAGCACCAACTGCACTCGCATTGAATGCAGCTAATGATTTTTGTACTGCTTCCTCATGAGCATCCCTCATGCCAACCTACATTAACTGAAATTAGGAATATACCAAAATAATAGAGCATTCATTTCTCTGGCAAAGTGTTGCTTACTTCCTCCGGTGGCTTCGACCGGTCAAAAATAGACATGTAAACCTCAGTAGCTGAATCATAAGCTTTACGGCACTCAGCTTCTTCAACACTCTACAATAATAAGAGGTAGAATAAGAGTGAAAACATAACTCCTGCACATTCAATAGATAGCAATGACAAGTGACAATCAGCACCAGACAGCTCTTTAGCTTTGTTCTGCTAATAATTGATAATTCTTATCAAAAGATGACAAAACCATTTTAGACTTAACTCAATGCATTATAGAAATAAACAGAAAAACACAGACAGACACGTCAATTTGCAAGATGAAAAAGATTCTGTCATCAAGACAAAGTGGAGAAATTCCTTAGCTCATTAATATGAAACAACTCAAATCTTTAATAGAAGCTCATGAAAAAGATTTTTTTTTCCTATTTCTAGTGACACAAAGTGTAAGGTAGCAATCTCAGTGTCAGGCACCAAAACTATTTTGGTCAATAAAATGCCATCGTATTGCCCAAAATTAATCAAATGCTCATCTTTATTACCTTAATTTTAATTTATAAAAATTCATAGCCAGGCTTGTTAATTACCTGATAATTTCTCCTTTTTTATATTGCAAAGATGAAAAAAAATGCACCAAAATATAAAAGATTCTTTCTCTTAGGGTGTGTTTTGATAACCACATTAAATCTCTGAAAATTATACTTTTCCAATACTTGATGTCATCAAGTGCATTTGATCATATTTAACTACACAACTAGTGTTTTGCATAAAAATCACTTAATGCAGTAAGGAAAGCCTTACTCAATGGCTCAAGTGATACAATATTCCATGGAAATTAAAACCTTACCCAATCATATAACCAAAACCTTCCAATAATGCTCACTATTCAATGTTTGGTAAAATACTAGTAAAATTTATTTTCTATTATCAAACAACCTTTTATTTTCATTTTCAGTACTTAAAAGACTTTAGCACTTCATATTCAGTACTTAAATTTCCGCACTCATATTTTAATGTTATCAAACGAGCCCTTCATTGCAGACACCCATGTACTCATAGTCAACTTGTGAAAAAAAATCCTCAACCTCAACCACCCCAGGAAAAATAAATAGAAAAAGAACAAAGGCATAGGGGCACAAGGGGATTCCAAAGGGCTCCATATCATGACTAAACATGGCAGACTAGTTGTACAAATTGCAAATGCCACAGAAGTCACTTGGTGGTTTCATTTAACACTTCTCAAGATTGTTGCGCAAATCTTTAAAGAAAATTATCACGCCTACTCAGATCCAACCCAGTTCGGGAGACTGACCAAGTTTTTATATTGGAAACATAAAGACATTCAAGATATTACCAACCTGCCATGAAGATGATATCGTAGGCACTGCACCATTATTCAAGGCCTCTAAGTAAGACTCTGTGATACCCACTAGAACAGGGCCGGTCAAGACAGTGGTCCCAACTTGCTTGGGCCTTGTTCTCTCAAACACAAACTTTGTCAAGGCCTCCAACCCAGACCTAAACTCAGGCCTTAGTTTATCCATCTGCATCCAACATCACAAATACAAAGCATGAACTAAAAACTACAGACTGAAAAATATTTTCTGAAGTAGATAAAAGCACATCTGACAATGACAATACTCACTGATATTTGATCAAGCCGCTGGAGATCATGTTCATTATTCAAAGGTCGCACGAGGGTGAAACATTCTCTATCTGGAAATAGAGCTCGAATAGAGTCCCGAATCTGGAAAGCATTTCTTTAAAAGTTTACAACCTCTAACGACATAAAGAAACACTAAAAAAGTAGTAGCAGGTAACCCCACAGCACAGATGTATACATAGACACAAGCAGGAACCGGGCAAAGAAGAAACTGATGACGCACTGAAGCATCACATTAAATTCCTTTAAAACTAGAACATGACAAAAGGAGCTTTTAGCCTAACCATTATAATGAATCAGTTTCTAAGCAAGTGGTCTAACTACAATCCAAATAGAAATGAAGGAATTTGTTATTTAACAATCATCTACTCCCAAAGCGTTTTTGTGTGTGGGTGGGGGTTTGTGGAGGGGGCAGAGGGGAGGCTAAAGCTTCCAATAAATGTTTGCTTGCCTACCCTAAATTATTACAGCACACAGTTCGGTCAGTTGCAACCAAACAAGTTCAAGTAGCACTGATGACTAGAATGACACAAACACACAATTGTCTATGGAAACATGCCACTATTATAGATGGACATTTGCCTCACATAAACCAGGCTAAAATAAGATCAGACATAATGT
The DNA here is from genome assembly GCA_014182565.1 of Eucalyptus marginata. Taxonomy (NCBI): domain Eukaryota; kingdom Viridiplantae; phylum Streptophyta; class Magnoliopsida; order Myrtales; family Myrtaceae; genus Eucalyptus; species Eucalyptus marginata. Next base: position 39,786,899 of record CM024587.1, on the reverse strand, counting down.
TTATGGGAGCTCCTATTCATGGATCTCACACTAAAAGGGTAAAAACAAAAAGCAGATGATACCTCATTTTTGGCAGCTATATCTCTTCCAGTACCTTGAACTGGCCTCAATGCAAGTTCCAGGTAGTCACGTGGTGTTATTCTCCTATTATCTTCCACTAAATCCAAATAGAAGTCCTACATTATGTAGCAACAAAAACAATAGTTCAGTACCCAAAAAATCACCTAGTCTAAATTCACAATCACAGTTTCCAGAGAAAAAGCAGCAGAATAGTTTGGGGAATTACTCTCAGAAGCCAAACAAAGATAGGGGAGAACTGTCCCAACTCAGAAGCAACACTCTTCCCCCCAGACGCTCTCACACGAATATGCTTAGTCATCTGAGTGACAAGAGACAGCCGATCCAGTGCAGCTTCATCAATCCCCCCCATCTGAATACGAGTTATACACAAGCAAAATGGTAGTAAGAAGACGTAAAACTGTAGTTTGAAGTCTACTTCACCAAAGCAGTAATAAAGCTGATAGAAAGGAAAAAGTTTCAGCAACTTATAACTAAAGCTAATAAAACAAATCTTAAACATCTAAGACTTGAAAGCGATATCACTATAACTTTGCAAGACTTTACCAACCTGGTTGTAGATGAACATGCTAGACAAGAGGACGGCCAAAGAAAATATTTGTGTGCTGTATGTCCCCTGTGAAAAAAAGAGTACAAGGACAACCATAAGAATTATTGTTGGGGTGAAGAAAAAGTCTAACAGGACAGTATGTCACCATTCTACAACAATCAAATCAGCGATCAAAAAGTAATTCTCAGTTCAATGAACTTGGCCTACCGTTTGATCATAAGCATCAATCCCTTCACTGTCCAAAAGTAAGAGATTATACTCAGTTCCATCAAGAGCTCTTCTCTTCAATGGTGCACTCCACAACCAAAGCCCTTTAGTGCATGGCCGGTGGGTTGATGCTACTTGGAATCCACTACTCTTTCCAAGAAGCTACAGTACAAAATAAACATCATAATAAATATCATAGCACCTTCACCGGATCATCTACACAAGCCAAAATAGAGAATTGTACAACTAGAACCAAAGCAGAAATCGCAGCAAATGGAAGAACTAGCACACTAATAAGAAGATTAGAGAAAAAAGAGATTTAAACACAATCTAGGAGATGACTGATTTGTTTATTTTCCTGCAGTAGGCTGCTGAAGAGAGAACATGTTCACTGTGCTTAGTGATTTTTTATTAGAAACTTCTGTCTTGATCACATTTGGCATGACTTTATTTGTTTATGCAATATTGTCCACAATATGACTTCATCAGTATCTTCTCATAATATTAACCTCATGCATTTCATTCAGATGTTTGAATAGGCCAGCAATTCCTACATCTCAAATGCACTAAATTGTAAGAACTTCCATCTCATTAAAATGAGAGATTCCTAATAGCTAGGTGCCATCTTAAGGTTATTTCGGGGGTCATATAAGGAACTATCCAAAGCAGCAGCAGTAGGAAATCTAACATTCGATGCTTAAAATTTCTGAACTTGCTGTTTGGAATGAAATTGATCTTTTCTCTTCACTTCTAGTGTCATTTGCATCATCAAGACCTTCAACCTTAGCAAAACGTTCAACCATGCTCTGATTGTCAATGATAGAATTAGTAGTGGATCCTGTAGCATGGAACTTACCATCATTCTCCAGAACTGGGTGTCTTAATATTTCGTAAAATGATTGTGCTCTCACCTCGCCACGACAATTCATAAATTCAGTGAAAGGAGACTTTCAGTCTTACAAAGACCTTCAACCAGGCTCCAATCATCAATGGTACAATTAGTAGAGAATACTGTCCACCATTCTCCAGAATTATTTATATCTTAATATATACCAAAGAATGATTCTGCTCTCACCTTGCCATGACAATTCATACATTCAGAGAAAGGAGGGTGTTGCTAAATAGATAGGTTAGTAATAGCCCACTTTAACATATCTTGCATAGAAATCGAAGAAGGATATTACCACATGCATTTATATGGCACTTGCCACAAACGAAGACAACTAAACCTTAACTAGTCACAAATGAAGACTACTATAAACATACTCCCACATCGCTATTTGAGTTTACAAAAACTGACTGTGACACCACCATTAGATGCTTGCCAGAATTTCAATTATGAAACGCATAAACTACTATTTAGATGAGGCCTAAACTCATGGGACGAAAAAAAAAACAGTAATCAGGCATATCAAATCCATTTCAGGCCAAATTACATTAGAATTTACATATCCTAGCCTCCACCTAGCCTACAAAACAGTGTTTCACCTTCACACTCGTGCAACGCAAATGCTCACCATAACTCCTCTTTCAAAAGTACATAAACCACTATCAAACATAACACCTAACTCATCCCCATCCGGATTCGGCACACAGGCATTACTTTAAACCCAGCAGAATGAAGCAGAATGAAGTGACAAAACCTAGTAAAGTCAGCCCTCGTCACTCTAGAACTGCGATTAGAAGCTCAAGCAGTTCGAATCCTAATCACACTGGAGAGAGAGCTCAAACCCTAGCCATCGCCAAACACCGACAAACTCCACATCCACCGCCGAGACAATGGCGCATTGAGAAAAGCTCACCTGGTTCAAGATAAAGCTCTTCCCCTGCCGAGCGCGGCCGCACACGGAGACGACCCCAATCGGCTCCTTCACCAGCTGCAGCACCGCCACGGCCTCCGGATCCATCCGGAACCTCCCCTTCTCGTCGCAGTACACGAGGCGGATCGGCCGCGCGGGCCCGGTGAGCGACGCCGGCGAGGACGACGGGGAAGGCGCGTACGGCGACGGCGACGGCGGCGAGGCGCTGGAGGGATCGTCCCTGCCGCCTCTGTTGAACAGCCTCATCATCGCGCCCGGCCGGGTGGTCTCGAGCGAGGGAGAATTAGCACGAGAGATCAAGCGATCATGATCGGGAAGAAGATGATGGAGTGGAGTCTCAGTGTTCCTTCGATTCAGAGATATAAAAAAGATGAGATTTTTAATAGGACTTCCAGTTACAGCTGCGACTGGGAAAACAAGAGGGAGGAAACTGGGAAAGGGAGTAGAAGTTGGCTTTCAATTCTATTTCGACACATAAAAATTAAAAATATATATATATATTTATAGGGACCGATCCGGTCCGAGTAGTCGGCATAGGCGGACGGTTCGGGTAGGCTGCTCCACGCTAGACCCGAGATGGTCCGGTTTCAAGTTCCAACTTACATACCCAAGAGAACAACCTAAAATCGATCTGGGATCCTGGACGATCAGACCATCAATGAGTGAGTTAGATCAAAATTGTCAAACTTATTTAACCTATTTTGACGGGTTTATACACATAATTAATTTAATATCTGATAGTCTAGTCATATCTAACCCAACTCATATTATTATAATACATCTTATGAAACCCAATCTATGAAAAATTGTACTAACTCATTTAAAGCCCATTAAATTCATATTTACGATGCATATATGTTCTTAGCTATTTATTTAGTTATTTTTCCATGTTTGCTTTACCCTTTCTCATTTCTTTGCATTTCAATATATTTTCTAATTCCAATGACTAATGCATTTAATGTGAAAAAAAAAATATTAAGATTATGGGTTGGCTCACACATTTAATGACCCTCCAGCAAAAACCTAGTGTATGAATGATTTGAAGTGAAGAGTTATCAACGTTCAGATTGGTTTCCTTGGTCAATAGTTTCAATTAGTGTTAATTGGTACGTAGACCCTGGGGAGATTACCGGTGGGATAAAAGCATGCTTTGACGAGATTGAAATGACCAGAAGTCCAAGGCCTCTCGTGGTGATGGCTATTCTTGTCTATTTTGAGATTGTAGTTTATAGTTTGTGTTAATTGGAAGATGAGATAAAAGTGATTTGACGAGGTCCCCTTGTAAAGTTGACTTAGTTGAGAAGATGAGATACGCTGCCTAGAGTTCTGGCCATGGGTTTTGACGGAATTCTTAATGGTAAGTCGAAAGGGTTCTGCAAAAGGTAATTTTTTTTTTCTAGGAAACGCAGAGCATGATGATCTTTAGCATTATTGATGGTGGAGCAAGGATCCTAAAGCAATTGGATCTGCATGCTATTAAACCAAATGAAGACCAAGCCCTGCATCATTTAGGGCATCACTATGCATCTTCTATTACTATTTCTGAATCTACGCCTATCTGTTCTACATTGACTAGAGGTAGTTCCATATTGTATTATGAGATGTTACCACTATTAATATTGTCACTTAATTTTGAGCTCCCCCACTTTTTCATTAATTTTCTAGTTTACATCATTTGAGAAAGCCAGGGAAGTGGGAGACTTCTTTACAACCCGTTCAAAGCCTTCTATTGGAAGAACACTGAAGTAGAGCATTGAGTGGGTGAACATCAATGCACAATGGGTTCAATGCATTTAGAACTAGGAATATCTTGTCGAGACAGTGAAGGAGCTAGCATACAGGAAGTGCTAGGATTCTTTTTTTTTAAACGGTTTGATGCTTGTGTCATGGGTCGGCAGTTCCTTGGCCGCTAATAACCCCTGTGGCACTTGGCGAGCGGAATTCACCAAGTCAACCTTTCTTCTATAGTGGTTCCAAGGAACCATACGCCAAATAGCTTTCTTATACGAGATCGTATCACACTTAGTTTAACTCAAGCATCTAATCTATCGAACGAGACAACATATCTCTTTAGATTTAACAATTGGCTTCAGCTTGCCATGGCCTCATTAGGAAAGCGACACCGCTCCCGACCAGTTCATGCACGGAGGCCAACCCCACCAAGTGATATAATCATTTTATCCTAAAACTCATAACACCAACTCGTTTAACGTCATTCCCACGGACTAGTTGTGTCCATCATCTCTACATCCTCACTCTTCACTTGATAACCCCAAGCTTCATTTCAAAGGGTTTACAAATACGGGAAAATCACAGACCGTGACAAACTTCCCCACTCAATTCCGCAACTCCCCTTCATTGCAAGCTGTTCTATCACTTCTTTGCATTTCCCCTAACCATCAATGCCACTTCCTGGGACTTATATAGATAGCAATGCTTGCCCAATAGAGCAAGCTACTCCACTCCATTAGTTGCTTTCCACGATCAAAATCATTCGCGAATCTCTAGTCATTTGTGCTCGCCAACAAGTGTGGCACCCCTAGCCAATTACACTACTATGGCAGCACATTCTTTTGCCTACTAAGCTCCTCCTAATCTCTACGAGCCAACAAGGGTATCTTTTGTTGGAAATGTGATCGCAGACCTCTCCTCTTGAGATTTGCCAATTGATCTAAGAACGTTATCCCCACTCGACGAGCAATTCAATTCCGACCTATGCCCTCATTGCCATCCTAGAAGCTAGACGAGAGCCGCAAGCTGTTCGAGCCCTCCTAGCCCCAACAATCACTCTTCGCCCTTATAAGACCAGGAAGACCACAAGCTTTCCCCTAAATCATCCATCTACTAGAGGGATCTTGGCTTTTGATACCATTTGTCACAAGTCGGTAGTTTTTTGGCCGCGGAATGACCCATGCGGCTCTTGGTGAGTGAAATTCACTAGGCTAGCCCTTTTTTTTTATAATTGTTCCAACGAATAATACAGCAAATAGCTTCCTTATATGAGATTGTATCATGTGCAGCTTAGCTCAGGCATCTAGTTCATCGAGCGAGACAACTTATCTCTTTAAGCTCAACAACTGGTTTCAGTTTGCCATAGCCTTATCAAAAGAGCGGCATCAACTCCTGATCAATTTATACATGAGAGGTCAACTCCACCTTCAGAGCTCCTAAGTAATATAACTTTTCTATCCTAGAACTCTTAAGACCAACCATCCTAACGTCACTCTCACGGATTAGTTGTGTTCATCATCTCTGCATCTTCACTCTTCACTCAATAATCTCAAGCTTCACTCCCAAGGGTTCATGGGTACTGAGAATCATGGAACCATGACACTTGACTGTTTGTCCGCAAAACATGTGAGGTGACATTTCATGTGTCTATCTTAAACTTACCTCAATAGTTGCAAATGCAATAAACAAGTCCATTCCGCCGTTGTCTGAAAGGGCAAGATTTGCTACTCTCAAACATTCTTTTTCTCGAGGAACGAGCAAATCACATTAAGTCTAGCTGAGTCAAATACTTCTCTTTACCTTTTGATGAGTAAGACATGAATGGCTACTGAAAGCAAACATTGTCATATTACCAAAACCAATAACCTAATTCTTATGGCTCTCACTGCGAGAAAACTCATATGGGGTGTTATTGTGAATGAGCACTGCTAAAACATCGAAGAAATTTACTAGCAAAGCATACTTTCCCCGCACTTGTGAACATGGAAGAGCTTAAAAATTCCGGGAAGAGGTATATGCCAATTTTGTAATAAATGGGCCCAGCAAAACCCAGCCCAAAGCCCATCTAATTTGGCCTTATGCTCCGCAGGAAAGGGATGATCGAGAGATAAGAGGAAAGAGGAAAGAGAGAGGCTTTCAGCGGGAGCGGAAACTGAAGAGAAAAGGGTGAAAATTTTGCACTTACATGCCTCAGACCTTTTGACGGGTCGGATATTTTCGATTCACAATGTGCAGTTATGATTCAAGCTCTACTTTCATCAGATCAGAGGAATTTTCGGAACTAAAGCTTAAATTCAAAGTTACGTGAATTCCGAATGTTCCATTAAGAAATCATTAACATGTAAAATTACATAGAAATGATAGTTTGGGGTATTGTGTATCTATGAGGCTTATTGGAAATTAATTCCGAATTACAAGTTGGTCAGAAAGAACTTTTAGAGTTTCGCACATAAGTTACGCATAGTAGACAGCACTGAATGCCTGAAATGGGCAAGTTTCATGGATGGCACGGTGCATAGAAGTTGTTTTGTTAGTAGATGAACTTAGTTTAGTCAAGTAATAATTAAATTAGCTTGTTATTTAATTTTGATATCATTTTTTACTTAATTGATAGGATTTTGAGTTCATTGGCTTGAGAAAACTTTTGTGATTTGGTTTAGATTTTCCCAAGTGAGTTATGTCTGTTTCTTCAACGAATATGTAGACTCGTGTGCCAAAAGTGATGAAGATTTAATATATTATGAGTTATTACAAGTAAATGTGTTGCATAAAATGTAGATTTGGCATTTATTAATTTTTGGTATTTGTAAATGATTTGAGAAACTTTATAGGAAATGTGCCGCAAAAGAGTGTTATATATATATTTGTGAACTTGGTTTATGAAATAAATTTTGAAATAGCTTATGAAATGTATTCTGATTTATAAGATGAATTTATGAATTTGATTTGGGAATTATTGGAGGATAATGTTTATGGATTATGCTCATGTAGCTAAGATTAGAACCCATGGTGGGGTTGACTATACATATTGTTTTTAGAATATCTTTATGAACCAAGCTATCGACTAATATAGATGTAGATATTGCCAATGAGTGTCTTAGTCTTCTTTGTCACGAGTATTAAGTGTGATCTCAATTGGATAATGAATATAGGATTGATTAATATACTAGACCATTAATGCATGTTTAGATGTTATCCATTAAATGAATATTTCTTATATAGTTAAGTTGAAGTGATATGACTCATCTTAATCTTGTAAGTGTATCATATATTGGATTTGAGATAATTGAGTTATGATATTATTTTATAAATGTGCATAAGGTTACTTGATCTAGTTAGAAAAGTTTTGTACCACCCACTGAGTCATAGTTGCCTATACTATTCATCTTACATTTTTTTTGGGGTTATTCAATTAGTGACAAGAAATCAAATGACCAACTCTATGACTTTGTTGAACTTAGTCAAATGGCATGTATGGAAATGAGGTAATCTCATAAAATTTACCGTAGATTCGGCCCATTTCATTGTGGCTCAGAATTTAGTTATGTTGCGATACTTCTGATAAATTTAAGGGTGTATCAAAGAAGCAAATCAATAAGGGTCCTTATTTGTGTTTGAAAGGTTCTGATAAACTAGAGGGGACTCATTAGCATACCAAGTTGAAAGAAACCTACCATGAGAGCATCATGAGTGCATGCATCAATGGCTTCACATGCTTAAAGGATGATGCGGTCCTTAAGATGATGAATGACAGAGTTTACTATTATTGAAATTTGCACAATTGAAGGCTGGCTTAGGTCAAACATAATTTTATAGATAAAAGATTGATTAATTAAGCATTGCAATCTTGACCTGACAATAGAATAATATATGCCACTTTCTTTAAAGACTCAAAGTGCAAGTTGAGCAAGAGCATCTAACATCTAATGCTTTGAGTGTGTGCTAGTTTTCACTTATTCTAGCTCCGTCCAATAAGAAGCAACACAAACTCCTCAAGAAAGAGATCAAATTTTCTTTTGCATTTATTCCCTATCTTCTCATTCCTTAGTGAATCATTCTTTTAATTAAAGCTGCTGATTATTTAACTCCTTTTATTGCTTTTGCTCGAGGGGCCATATTCCTTAGAAAGATCAATGACCCATTGTGTCATCGAGAACACCTACGTTAGAAAAATAATTCAATGGCAACCGGTAAGTTTTTTCTTTTTTTTTCTTTTCTTTTTTTTTTTTTTTGTTGGGGGGGAGGGGGAATTATCCGTACAATGTTATCGCAAATCATAAGTCTACATTTTCCTTGTTCATTGAAAGTCCAAGTAGAGCATAAAACGGATGACTAATTGACAAATCTAACAAAACCGATACATTACCATAATTATCCTCTTAATCCACGATAACAAGCAAACTAAATTTCTAAAATGACATATAATTTAGCTTGATTATTTAAAGTCCATATCATAAATTATTAAAGACGAATGTGGAACAAAAATTAAAATATGTCAACGTAGAAAATAGGTGCCATTGAACAAGAAAGACAACATGAAGACACAAGAACTCACGTAACTTCTCACGTACAAGCCATGCAAGAAGAAATTTCTCAAATGCAAAACTAACGCTATAAATTTCCTCTCTCGCTCGTCTTCTTCCTCGCTCACTTCGAGATCGAGAGAGAGAGAGAGAGAGAGAGAGAGAGAGAGAGAGGGAGCGAGGGAGGGAGACTGCAGAGATTGAGCTGTGACGTCGCCGCGCAAAGATCCCATCAACGCAAAAATGGAGCAATTCAAAGGCCAACCTCGCCTCCCTAAGTTCGCGTCGCCGAAGCGATACGACATAAGGCTGAAACCCGACCTCACCACCTGCAAATTCTCCGGCTCCGTTGCCATCGACCTCGACATCGTCAGCGAGACCAAATTTATCGTCCTCAATGCGGCCGACCTGTCGATCCAGAACGAGACTGTTTCCTTCACCCACAAAGCGTTCTCCTCCTATTTGAGGCCGGCTCCAGGAAGAACCAGTCCGGTTCTCGGTTCAGCACCATCGTCATCTTCAATGATTTTCTCTCTCTTCCCTTCGGCTGTTCTGAATTATCTGTGGCAATGGTGGCAACGACTGTGGACCTGGGTTTTTAGCCTTCTGAAACTTGAACGATTCGGCACCAAGGTTAGTAATGTAGAATCGCATCTCATTTTCTTTTCCGCGATGCGTATCTAGGCTTCGGTTGTGAGAGAATTCGCAATCGCTGATTCTGTTAGAAGCCATCACTTGGTTTAGTCGTGAATTATTCATCTAAAGCAAAGCATACAACTTTGCGTACCTCCAGTCTCTTAGAAGTAGGTCAGTCTAATAAGCAAGTCAGGTCGAAAAGGTCCAGTCCATTTAACTTGTTTTGAGTGATTTATATACAATACAAACCTAGTACCTCTTAGCCTGTCCATACCCGGTTCAACCCGTATTAATAAAATACATTCATATTTAACCCAATCTATGAAAATTCGTAGCCACCCATTTTAATGCCCATTAAAATCCTTATTTATGATGCATATGTGTTCTCAGGCTCCCCGATATCTTTTTTTTTTTTCCATGTTTGCTTTACTCTTTCTAATTATCTATGAATTTCAATATATTTTTAATTCTAATGATGAATGCATTTTATGTGAAAAAAATTGAGATTATGGGTTGGCTAATGGTGAAAGCTATGGTTGTCGATTTTTGAGATTTTAGTTTCTATCTTATTTTGTGTTAACTGGTACGTAGAGGATCTGATGGTGCAAAGTGAGTTGACGACATTGAAATGCTGAGCAGGTGTTTGAGCCTTGTAAAGTTGACTTGGTTGGGGAAGATGAGATAATGGTTTTGGAGTTCCCCGAGACTCTGCCTACTGGGTTTGGAGTTTTGGCTATCGGTTTTGACGGAATTCTTAATGATAAGATGAAAGGGTTCTACAGAAGGTAATTTTTTTCTAGGAAACACAGAACATGATGATGTTCGGCATTATTTGGTTGTGCAACAGGGATTGTGAAGCAATTGGATTTGCATGCTATTTGACCAAATGAAGACCAAGCTTCATGCAACCACTTGCTTCCTCTGCTCCTTTTTCTTTCAAAAGTTTCGTTGGTTGTCTGCCCTGCATCATTTAGGACATCACTATGCACCTTCTCTTACTGTTTCTGAATTTATGCCTATCTGCTGTACATTGACTAGAGGTACTTCCATACCAATTGTAAGATATGCTACTTCATTAGTTTTTTGAATGAATTACTGGATTATGAGATGTTAGCACTGCTAGTATTGTCACCAAATCTTTATTTAAAAGCACACGTATGACCTTATTAGTCGTGGACAGCCAAATTCACTCACTTGAGTTCTAATGCACTCTATGCAGTACTTACGAGCACAACGGAGAGAAGAAGAATATGGCGGTTACTCAGTTTGAGCCAGTTGATGCTCGGCGATGCTTTCCATGTTGGGATGAGCCTGCATGCAAGGTTCTTATCTTTCCTTTACAGGAGTGGTTTATGTGCAACTGTCCTAACGATCTTCCCATGCCTATAATGGCGGTACAAACCTTCGAGGGAGGTGTCATTCTTTTCCTCAGATGATTGATACACCCTCAATAGTTCCGCTAGTTTGGTCTATATGAGGTTGCCAATCTCTTTAATGATCTGACTTTAAATACTGTTTGTACTTCATGGAGTGTAACTTTTTAGGTGGGCATCTATCGATGTTACACGATTCGTTCACTTGACTTTGCTGAATGGTGGGACAGGCGGCGTTCAAAATTTCTTTAGATGTGCCGGCTGATCTGGTAGCTCTCTCCAACATGCCCATGGTTGATGAAAAGGTGGAAGGACACGTTAAGACGGTTTTTTATCAAGAATCACCCATTATGTCGACATACTTGGTCGCGGTTGTCGTTGGGTTATTTGACTATGTTGAAGATCATACATCTGATGGTAAAATCACTAATTATTGCTTTGCTCTCATAAGAAATTCCGTTTATCTAGTGATTAGTGTGGAAAATCTTGTGCACAAGGAAGGACTTTTTCTTCTTTTTTTTCCCCTTTTGTTTTTGCCCAGTTGTTCTTATATCTGCCTCATTGCCTTGGCAGGAGTAAAGGTGCGGGTATACTGTCAAGTCGGGAAGCAAAATCAGGGAAAATTTGCCCTAAATGTTGCTGTCAAGACGCTTGAATTTTACCGAGAGTATGTCCTTATCAGACTTATATAATGTCTGTTAGTTCCCGCCCGCTTAACTCTAAGTGAATTGCATTTGTCAGTACTCTAATATTCTGAGCACTTATGATCATTATCTGTAGTTGACTATCACTAATTTGAACGAAATCCAGATACTTTGCTGTGCCCTACTCTCTTCCGAAACTGGATATGATTGCTATCCCAGATTTTGCTTATGATGCCATGGAAAATTATGGTTTAGTTACTTATCGTGAAACAGCTCTACTCTATGATGAGAAGCACTCGGCAGCAGCTAACAAGCAGGAGGTAATGTAAATTACAATTTGTTGACTATATTTCAATATCCGGTTTGGCTGTTCAAAGTTGGAAAGTTTCATACTTGTGGTTGTTGGAATAATTAAATGTTAAACCACATCTTAATCTAATAACTTAAGCTTTAAATCTCACATGGTATCAGAGCCAGAAGTTCCGAGTTTAAATCTTTTTAGGTCCCATTTACCTCCCCAATTAAATATGTCCACGCTTGATATTAGGCAAAAAGATCAGACTAAGCGTGAGGGGGAGTATTGGCGCAATTAAATATTAAACCACAGCTTCATCTAACAACTTAAGTTTTTAAAATAATTAATAGTGGTCCCAAAAAATCTCATGGTAGTCACCAATTTGCATAAACATTTGACACTTCTGTCTGGCTTCTTTAAGGTCGCAATAGTTGTTACCCATGAACTGGCTCACCAGTGGTTCGGTAACCTTGTTACCATGGAGTGGTGGACTCATCTGTGGCTAAACGAGGGATTTGCTAGTTGGGTAAGTGACCTTGCTTTGTGTATTGAATCATGCATGCTTTATATGACATGTGTTTGGCTTAGGTGAGCTATTTGGCTACTGATTGCCTTTTTCCTGAGTGGAAATCATGGACTCAGTTCCTTCAAGAATCTGTTGAAGGGCTGAGACTGGATGAGCTTGCTGAGTCACACCCAATCGAGGTAAGCAAAAACTTCTTTTCCTTTTCTAAAGATATATGGAAGTCCTTGAATTGAAGAAACTTTTCCCCTTCAGGTGGAGATTAACCATGCTGGCGAGATCGATGAAATCTTCGATGCAATAAGCTATACAAAGGGTGCATCTGTGATCCGGATGCTTCAGAGCTATCTTGGTGCTGAATGTTTTCAGGTAATTCTTTTACCTTTCAGCTTATGATGATCTCTCAGTAACTGTCTGGAGAGTTCGTGTAGATGACATGTGAAATTTGCGTATAGAATCAGAAAGAGAATGAACTGACTAGAAGGCCTTTCTTTAAGGAATGTTGAGGAGTTCTCCAAGATAAAAGTGTATGGTCTTCTGCCATGTAATTTAATCAAGAGAATAAGTTAGTTCTCAACATGATGCTAAGGAAGAAATCTGCATCTCGAAAGCTTTACTAGCAGTTTCACTGACTCGAGCAGAAACAATGTGGTGAAATTTCTGAACTTGATTTGATTAGTAGACCTGATATTGGATGCTTAACTTGAGCTGGATTGCGCTTCACTTTTTGGTGCTCACCTTATGAGACTATAAAATTGATGAGGTACTTAAATCGCTTGGAATTGGCTTCTTTTTCTTGGTATTATTGCCTAAACAATGCCTTCATTTAGACATAGTCTCAACTTAAGCTCGGGTTCAAAATTTTCAGGATACTTTCTATAATTTACGCGCTACTTAAATGTCAGAGCACTCAAGTTTGCAATTTACTGCTTACGGTAATGTCATCCTTTGACAACTGCCCTTTACAGCCCCCAGTCCGCAAATGCACTATGGCTTGATAAGACTACTGTTTGATTTATTTGGAATATAACAGAATTCAGTTGATGAGATTAAATTGTACAAGTGAAATAAGAAAGATTCTCCAACTTATCTTATCATTTCTTCTGGTTAATTTATTGAATTACGGGTTCACACGGTGAACTCGCAAATTAAATTATCATCTATCTGAATTATTATTGATGTGAACGTTCTTCTGCCATGTTTTGCTGTGTATAGTACACTTCCGTTGCAGACATTGCTTGTATTGGATTTTCTTGAAGATTTAACACGGACATCTTTTTGTAAAAATAGAGATCACTAGCTTCGTACATAAAGAGGCATGCCTGCTCAAATGCAAAGACAGAGGACCTCTGGACTGCACTCGAGGAGGGATCAGGTGAACCTGTGAACAAGCTAATGAATTCGTGGACCAAGCAGAAAGGATACCCTGTGGTTTCCGTCAAAATCAAAGATAACAAGTTAGAGTTCGAGCAGGTTCTAAAATGTTATATTTCTTTCAAGTTTTTTTTTTTTTTTTTTGTCTTGTACATTACCAATCTTCATACAGCGAACCAGCTGCAGACTGACATGACTTTGATAAATAATGGCAGTCACAATTTTTGTTAAGCGGTTTCCATGGGGATGGACAGTGGATTGTGCCAATAATATTTTGTTGTGGCTCATATGATGCTTGCCAAAGTTTTCTGTTGGAAACAAAATCCACATCTATTGATTTAGAGGAAAATGAAGCATGGATAAAAGTTAATGTCAACCAGACGGGATTCTATAGGGTAAAGTACGACGAGGATCTTCAAGCCGAGCTAAGATATGCCATAGAGAATAAAATGTTATCTGCAACAGACAGATTTGGTAACTTTATTATTTCTTCGAATATTCGAACATCTTCCGCCCACCCCCATTTTTCATCTCTCTTCTTAACCTAAAATTCAGGCTAACCAACTTGTGGCATGCTTGTAACAGGTATACTGGATGATTCCTTTGCTCTTTGTATGGCTCGCCAGCAGTCCTTAACTTCTTTGCTCACTTTAATGGCGGCTTACAGAGAAGAACTTGATTATACTGTGTTATCGAATTTGATAAGTGTATGTTCAGCTATAACTCTACTCTCACTTTACATACATATATACTATATATATATATATATATATATATATATATATTGTGTCTGAACTTGGATTGGGAGAGAATCTTACTATGGGTTTTTGTTGAGATGATATATTCGTGACTGATTTTACTCTCTTCATTGGCAGATAAGTTACAAAATAGCAAGAATTGCTGCAGATGCTACCCCTGAATTGGTGGATTCCATAAAACATTTTTTCATCATTCTTTTCCAACACTCTGCAGAGTAAGTTCAGCTACTCTTATGCATCTAGCATAGCCTTGTAGGTAGAATTTTGGATTTACATTTTTACGGCTCTTACATCATGATAACAAATAAACCAAAAAGAAGAAGCTTCTTTGGCGAGGTAAATTAAATTCATTTCAAGAAATTGGAAGGACATACCAATTTTTCACCCGGATGTCTATTATCTATAAGATGGGTTCTCTTACTGGAAGACTGCTGAATTTATGCTGAAACTTACTCGTGATAATTTTCTTTTCAACCTTTTACTTCATGATGTATTAGTCGAAAAACTATCTTGATGATCTGTGTCGAGATTAATTTGTCTAGTTCTCTTTAAATGTGTAGTGAGAAGCCTCCTTAAGTGATGTCAAATTTTCAAGAGATACTTTCAGTCTTTGATAGACTCTTAGTGAAGTTTTAGATTTTAGACTACCTAATGTTCTAAAGAAATCATTTTCTGTTAAAAATTTTGTCAAGTTGTGATTGTGAAAAAGAGAGGCTCAGTCATTAGCTTTTTTGTTGCATTTTCGTGGCAGGAA
Organism: Eucalyptus marginata; assembly: GCA_014182565.1. NCBI lineage: Eukaryota > Viridiplantae > Streptophyta > Magnoliopsida > Myrtales > Myrtaceae > Eucalyptus > Eucalyptus marginata. Next base: position 39,771,633 of record CM024587.1, on the reverse strand, counting down.
GCTTGGTTGGGAGGCCAAAGAGGGTGAGAGTCATTTAGATGCTATGTTGAGAGGACAAATTTTAACCGCCCTAGCAGAGTTCGGAGATGAACCCACACTGAGGGAAGCAAGCAGGCGCTTTCATGCATTCTTAAATGACAGGAGCACACCTCTCCTTTCTCCTGACATCCGAAAGGTAGTGCAGTCTGATGCATTTTCTGTTGCTTTGTATTTCTTCATGTCCTACAGCCTCTGCATGCATTCTTTTACCTGATTTTACAGGCAGCCTATGTGGCTGTGATGCAAACCGTGAATGCATCAAACCGATCAGGTTTTGAATCTTTGCTGAGAGTCTACAGAGAGACTGACCTGAGCCAGGAGAAAACTCGCATTTTAGGTATTTAGATGTCATTTGGGCGAGTATTGCAACTGTCTGCTACTCATCTTGCTAAAGTCTCCCTTTTTTTGTCTCTGTAGAGTCATTGGCCTCTTGTCCAGATCCAAATATCATCCTTGAAGTGCTCGGCTTCATACTGTCTTCTGAGGTACTCTGGCTTGTGTACTAGTTGAACATACATGTCATGTTAGTTCCTTGAAGTTTCCTTTATTCAGTTCACCTATTGTTTGATCATAAAGGGAGAAACTAAAGTTTCACGCCATTGCTGTTAATTAGGTTCGCAGTCAAGATGCTGTCTTTGGGCTTGCAGTTTGCTGGGAAGGACGCGAAACCACTTGGAATTGGTTGAAGGTAATTCCATTAATGCCAGCGGACCATATCGACTTCTTATTTATCTTACTTAAACAAGCCAATGATGCTTTCCTTGGATTTGAGCTGATATAACATAGATTGTTTTTGGCTTATTGCAAAAACTACAGTTGAAACGAAGAATTGAGAGCATTTGTAACTTCTCCTATTCTTTTTGTTGCTGCTTCTGGTTTTTCAAGAGTTTTTGCTTTTGCCTTATAATATTTGATGCTCTCTGCCTCATCTAATGTGGCATTCTTCTCTAATAGATCAATCATTGATTGCAGGAAAATTGGGAGTACATTGCAAAAACATGGGGTTCTGGGGTTCTCATCAGACGGTTTGTCAGTTCAATTGTCTCACCGGTATGTCATCCCATCACTTGCGCGCCCGTGTGGGTTCGTGTGGGTTTTAACATCTAAAAAGGGGGAAGGATTTTTTCAGTAAAAGCGAACGAACAGTTCGCTCTGTACTCATGGCAAAAGTTGTGTGTTTTCTAGGACTGCATGTTAATGTTCTTCGATACGGTATTTTTCTCTTCTGTCTGTCGTTATGCAACGAACGTGGTCAATTCCTTGAGTTACCCTGCTTTTTCATCATCTGTCTAGTTTGCATCATTTGAGAAAGCCAGGGAAGCGGAGGACTTCTTTGCGACCCGCTCGCAGCCTTCCATTGCAAGGACACTGAAGCAGAGCATCGAGCGGGTGAACATCAAAGCACACTGGGTTCAAAGCATTCAGAACGAAGAATATATTGCCGAGACGGTGGATGAGCTGTTAAATGGGAAGAGCTAGGATTCTCTTCTTTATGGTTTGATGCTTAATGGTTTATAAGGAAAACATGTAAAGTGATATTTCATCCTTGTCTATGCTTATGCTTCAAGTGTCTGAATGTTCAAACCATTCTGCTACTACCCCCAAAGCGTAAAATTTGCCACTCTCGAACGTACATCCTCTGGAGGAATGAGCAAATTCTATTAAGTCCAGCCGAGCCCAGTGCTTCTCTTTACCCTTTGATTAGCCAGTGATGAATGGCTAATGAAACTATCATTGCCCAAATCCAGTAATACGACAGTCTATGGGTACTCTCTTATGGCTTGCACTGCAAGAAACTTAATATGGTGTTCTATTGCAGATGAGCACTGCTAAAACATCGAAAAAATTAACTAGTTGAGCTTATCTTTCTCTGCACTCGCAAGGTAACCTAAAAGTATGGCATTGTGAACATGGAAGATCGTGAAAACTCTGGGAAGAGGTATCCGCCAATTTCAGGCTATTTCTCAGCATCAGAATTGTTCTTTCAATTCATGTACCACACATTATTAACATAACACAAAGTCCTCGTTGAACCCTCCAGATCTACCCAACTACGATGAATGTAATTGCTCGCAACGTCAAAACAGCGAGGTCATCACGATCTCAGTCACTACAACCAATATTAGCTGCCATGTACAGAAGCCAGTAATAGGCAGTGTGTAGCAAGGGAGCATGTTCCCACAGTACATTAAGAACAATACTCTCTGTAAATCGTAAAGCCCGGGGGTAAAAACATAGGGGCTAACCTTATCCGACCTTACGCAGCTTTATATACTACAGTCAAAGAACAAGAATCAATATTAAGAAGCCGGTATACGAATCATGTCTTGCTCTTGAACTTCCTTTGAGCTTTCAAATCTACAACGATCACTGTGATGTTGTCCTTGCTTCCCTTTTGGAGAGCACATTTGGAGAGGTACTCAGCCGCTGCTTGAGCTGCAGGGTCCACCACCTCGCCCCTATTGGGAAGATGCGTGACCCCATTCTTCTTGTGCCATAGAAGTAATCTCTTTCGAGCCAAATCACATACCTCCTCATTTGTCATCACATCCCATAAACCATCACTTGCCAAAACAAGGCATTCGTCTTCCCTTGTTCGGGGAACGAACATCACTTCTGGTTCTGGGATGATCCAAGGTTTCAGGTATCTATCACCTACAGCCCAAAAAGATAGTCCCACTCAGTAATAGATCAGGTAGCACACATATCTGTTTGGGGATTTCACATCTATCTGATCACTAGATTGTGTCAATTCATGGTCATTTTATGACCTTAGGTCAAGTTCAGTATTGCAGAATCCTGAATGAATATGAAATTTCATATTTCAGAGTAGAAAGATTGAGCACAAATGATCCTCCAATCGGAACTCCCAACCAAAAAGCATGTGAAAATCAATTTATAACTGGAAAGGAAGCCAATAAACTCCTTCAAGACAATCAACATTGACTAAAACACAGAACTCCACGGAAGAGAATCCTAAGAAAATTTGTAGAGTTGAGATGCTCAATTAACAGAGTGGAGCCAGAACAAAGTCAATTCCAAAGAGTGAGGACAATATTTAGCAGCCCTTGTCTTTGCAAGACGAGATTAAAAAAAGAATAACAAGACTAAGACCAAATAAAGTCTGGGGTCACAGGTAAACAGTAGACACTTATTACAACGTAAGCTCATAAATTTTGATGGACCTTTGATATAGCACTGGATGGTTTCTACTTTCAACATTCAACACAGAAAGAGTTCTATATCAATTTTTTGGACATACTTTTAACCTAAACATGTAAAGAAGGAGAGACTGGATCAAAGATAGAGATTATCATCACAAGAACTCCAACTTATTGCCAGCAAGTAAAGGGACATTTTGCTAGGATAGGATCACATTTATTTTCCTAACTAAACAAGCTGAGTACAGCCATTAGATCCATATTGATATGCAGACTTCCTCCACAGGTTAGCTCTTCAACATCATGATCATGTTAAGATAAAAAAGTCGGCAATTCAAGTCCCATCTAAAGTGGGAGACCAAGGGAACAGGAAAAAATCAAACAGACAAATCAAGCCCTTTTTACAGGTAAATATAATATCAAAAAGAGGCTACGAAAAAGTTTCTTACCAATAGATCTCGACATTGCCAGAACACCAAAGACACGATGACCGTTCCACTGAATCACCTTTCCTCCGGCTGCTTCGATCCTAGCATATTCATCTTCCCGATTTGGCTGCCAAAGCATGATTAACCAAAATTAAATTAAAAAAACTAACACACTTCAATCATGTAGATGCTCAGTAGGAGGTTTCTACCTTATGATCCACTGAAAGTGCAATGGGTTCTTTTCCACGATAAAGAACTGCTCTGGAATCTCCACAATTTGCCACAACTATATGTGATGAACAGATCATGGCAACAACAGCAGTAGAGCCAACTGTCTCCGGGGCAACAGGTTCAGTGCTGGATTTGCCGCTGACTTCTGCATCAACCTTAACAAAGCACTTTGTGAATGCCTTCCTCCATAATTCTTGGCAACCATCCATTAAATTGCCATTAGTTAAGTGATCCCTGACGCACTCTATTTCCTCAGCCAATGCCAAATGAACACGCTCTCGACAGTAATTTGCAACCTAAAAATGAACAAAACAACTCAATAAGTAAAAAAAATTGTAGAGGTACAATTTTTCTTTTATAAGTTGCTTGCTAAAATTTTAAGAAAATACTCCAAAACAGACAACCCGGAAAGAAAAGGGTAGATTAATCAGGACTAAAAGATGGAAAACCTTGCTGAAAATTATTCAGATAAAACATAAAAATGAAGTACCTGCAAACCTCCATGTCCATCATAAACTCCGAAGAAATGAGCAGTCTGCTCACTCACATAATCACTTATGCCATCAAGGGCTGGACCACCAACCAGCATCTGGATAGGAATCTTTAGAAACTGAGGCACAATTGCGACTGCATCTTCCATCTCAGGTCTCCTGCCGCACAGCGAAGTGAATCCCCAAAGGGGCACATATTCCACCTCAAAAACACTTCGGCCAACAGTCGAATTCACTTGTTTGCCTAGGGGCAACTGAACTACAACAGCAGAAGATTGGGAACTCAAACTGTTCCTGATATCTTCCTCGAGGCTTACTGCAACAGAGAGAGGTCCGTTGGTCATCTCTCTCTCTACATTCACCTCCTCCACTTCAGGCGCCTTGGCAAGAATATTGACACTGCAAACACTCTTCTCAACATCTAAGCACCTAGGTGTTTCTATTTCAGAATTAGCATCAACAATTAGGAAATCTTCTGCACATAAGCTACTAGTCTCACTTGTCACTGAAAGAGAACACGAACTATCAAGGAATCGATCACCCTCCAATGATAAGGAATCATCTTCACTTTCTTGGGCAATCACATCACCAGTAGCCATCCAGTCAGTTTTGTCATCAGTCATCATATCCAGCAAAGGTATTTCGTTACCTTTTTCCTCTCCTGGAACTGACACTGCTACAATCCTAACCTCATTATCCAAATCACCACAGCTAGAGTCATCTTCTTCACCAGAAACCACCTCTGTTGTATCCTTCATCGCAGAATCGGACAGTGAACCTGAAGTATTCGCCATCAAATTTAACCTTGACATATCCATGTTGCTTACCCTTCTTGTATGACCAGAGCCAGAATTATCTACTCTAAATAGCACCAAATCCGCCAGAGACATCTCCTACATCAAATTCCTTCGCCCAACCAAAGAAAAAGTCTCCCTCAAACCCCTCAGAAAACAAACAACCTTCCATTTTTCAACTAAATCATCAACTTCATCACTCTCTAAGAAATATTCAGAAAGATCATCTGCACTATTCAATTGTCCATTTTCCATGCCCAAGAGCCAACACCAGAGAAGAAGCTAGTCCATGCTTGCCGACATTGAAGTTGGTGAAAAGTGTTGAGAAATGCAAAAGGGCAAGTATATCTGGCCCTGTAGAGAATTTAAACCAGACAGGTACGGTAGACGTCTAATAAAGCCTTATCAACTTCCCCTTCTCTGGAGTCTTCTTTATCCACATCCATCAACTACAATGAAAGCGAAATAACCAGAAAAGAAAGGATGGTCTTAAATCCTCAAAGCAAGGATTGCAGAACAAAACCCGATAATTGAAACCAACCACTTATCTCCAAACACAAGAAAGAGAAAGTGAAAGGGTCATGAGAAAGTGAGCCAAGAAAAGGGTAGAAGTCCCAAGAATCACAGGGAAACCCTAAAAAGATATTGCCCTTTTCTTCTTACTACTTGAGTTCCCTGGATCTGAGGCAACCCACTTCAACCTATTGCAAATTGACTCTCTCTCTCTCTCTCTCTCTCTCTCTCTCTCTCTCTCTCTTTCTCTCTCTCTCTCTAACCTCTCTTTTCTGTCTCTCGCATATGTATCACAATTAAACAAGAAAAGGAACTTGTAGGAAAGGCAAAGAAGACTTGCTACCAAATTTCTTCAACTGTAAAAAGCGCCTCCTCCGCACTCTCTCTCTCTACACCTCTTGCAGAGACCTCTAAAATCTGAAATCTTAAAGCCAGAAGCTTCCAGGGAAGAACCACGCAACCAGGCTCGAACGTTGCCAAGAATCACAATACAACAGCTCAAATACGATCACAACAGTTAAAAGAACTCAACTTTCACTCCTCTCTCTTTTCGAGAACTGAAAGGGAAAGGAACCACAGAGGAACTGAAGCAGCAGCGGGTGAAATAATAAAGGGAAGATATTAAAATGGAGAAAAAGAGGAGACCCAGGAAACAGAGAGAGAGAGAGAGTGCGTGTGTTCAGAGAGAGAAAGAGAGAGATATGTTACACGTGTCGGATCTGGAAGAGCAAGCTAAAGCATCTCCACCCATTTTCATCCCATTTTTGCTTTTTCTTTCTCCAACCCTATGTCTGTCCCTCTCTGTCCATTTCCATCCTTTGCCTTGCTTGAAGGGACCTTCTTTGCCTTTTGTGTGCACACAATCAAAGGAGGGAAACAATGTCCCTCGGTTAGGTTTCGCCCATTATTGTCAGACACCAGAGTTCCTTTGGCAGATGTGAAAATTCCTGAAGCAAGCATCTTTTCTCTTCATATGGGAACTGTTCACTTCCATTTCTCCTTCTGTGGGCAAGTCGAATCCGTTGGGTGGTTCGCTTTCTCTCACCAGCATGATCTAACGTATCAGGGATGGTTCCCTTTCTCTATATGAACACCTTAATCAAACACTTTGTGGGTATCATTCTTAGGGTCTTGTAGACTTATACCTCAATTTTCTTCTATATGCATTTAAATTTTAAGTTGGGCAGACACGTATCTAAAAAGTACCATAAATAGTTAATTGTATAAAATATATAGATCTTGATCAATCGTCTTTTTGTTACCTTCCGATTCGCATCCTCAAGAAATCTTTCGTATTATTTTCATGCCCGTCTTTTTATCCAGGAAATTCATATATAGTCTTAGACAGATTATTCTTATTCCAATCTTCTCTCGCCACTGACCCCTTAAAGAGAAATTCTCCATGACTCCAATCCACGAAAAGGAGGAGTCACTTGTTATCATTGCTGTCGTTATTGCCACTGGCATTTTCACCTTTCTCATCACTGTCATAAGATCATTTATTACCCCCCCTCACATGCACCCAAATAATTTGAACCCCAGAGAAAAAAAGAAAACTCTTTGGCGTGTGCCCATCGCTGGTGAGCACATGGTGCCCGAGCAATCAGCCCGCAATCAGATAAAACTCCATCGCCGGTCAAAATCACTTTTAGAAAAGACTGATTAGAACAGTTTCTTGGTAACTTCTTTTGGAAAGGGAGCTTTCTTGCTGCTTTTATCAAACGAGGAGATGGAAACAAGAGGAATTCCATGGGTCGAAGGCAAAAAGGTCCTTTGTCTGCTTCTAGAAGTAAAATATAAGCAAAAAGATAGGAGTTGATGATGGGGAGAGGCATGGGCTCCCCCTCGTGACAACGTCTGCAGTGATAAAGAAAGAGATTTTTGATGTAATCGTCAGTCTTTCTTACGAAATTAGACACTGCTTTCTTTTGACTTGGGTTTTGTATTATATTGGGTGCTGAGAGAGACTTGGCTTTGGTTCTAGAATGAAAAGTCAAAGCCTGGCCTGATTTGTGATGTCTGTCTGGACATAATAGCAAAAGATTGGCTTCGAAATGGGGTAATTAATTGGATTTCTTGAGGGGCAAAAGGGCGAGAAGATCGAAAGGATAATAGACTCGAGCCAAGTCGATGATCGACCTAAATAATATAAATATAAAGTATCTGTCGGGAAGTATTTGTTTATTACGTGACAATCTTATCGCGCTTTAGGTGAGTTTCCGCCAGATTTTTATATGATTTAGCGGTTTCCTAGTTTTATAAAATAAAGGGTGCATTTAATTTTCCACGTTTTGGTGAACTTCACCCTTCTTTTCTGGTCAAAGTTTGACCCCAATTCTAGTATAACAGCTGAGGTGCTCCTAGAGATTCAAAACGACTAAAGATCCCAAGGTCCTCTGTTTTGCATTTTTAAAACCAAAAGTGTTTGTTATTATATAGCGATAAGATTACCTAATAGGCTAATACCATATCAATTCTATATGTAACTCTAGACCCAAATACCCAAACATATAGAATTTGTATCAAAATGACTCGTGTCACTAGTAAGTCTCAAAATGCTTAAGTTAATTGATTAGATCTAAGTCAACAAAGATGAAGTCATTTCAGATTAAATATTTCAAGGGCGACAATTTTCCTTAATATTTTGAAGGAAAAGTACTTAAATAGCAAAATATTAATAAAATGGTATGTAAATTGAAATACTATATCTATGTATGTACGTATGTATGTATATACATATATATTAATAGTTTGGTCCAAACTTGTCATTTTCACAGAAAGATTTGCTAGATCCATGGGCCCCATGAAGTATGGAAATACGGCGAAAAGTCCCAATTTTTTTCTTGGCCAAATACAAACTGAAAAAAAAAGTCAGATTCACGTTCTGTAAACTGGCCAATGGCGCAACCGACTTTGATACCACAGAGGAAGTCATTCTCTTTCTTTTGGATTGCCAACCTGGTTCTTTAATTGAGCTTCACGTGCTGGGGAAGGAGGCCAAAAAAAAAAGCATTTTGCTTAGAGTTGGGACCAACCAGGCACCCTTTCTCCACTTCTGGAGGATTCCATCAATCTATATGTCTAAAAAGATAATGTCAACACAGCCAATGACCCAACCACCCCTTGGTGAAGTCAAGATGATGCAGCCTTAGCTCAGCAATTTTAGAAACTAAACAAGACAAGGAGATGCCAATGCTTGGCTTCGAAAGGCTCGGTAGCTCACGTTTGTCATCCGATTGAAGCGGGATCATCGGCATCGGGACTAGGGGATTTAAAAGAAAATTCCATGCACTTGACCCGACCTCAATCGAATGGGCCAATCACCGATCGCATGTCTCCGAAACAGCGGGGCAAAAGATTAGGGGACAGAGCCGATGCAGACAACATCGAAGAAAATTTAATAGCATTGATGCTTCCAACAACTTCAGATGTTCAAAAAGAAGGGCAACGCTCAATAGGTAAGTTCATGATTAGTAGTGAAGTACCAGAAACTGCCACTAGAGAAGGCAAGGGTGTCACTATACCAACCTGGGCAGTCAGCACATGTTTGATCACCATCTCTGTTCTAGAATGAATATACAAACTCTCTAATGAAAACCTCCTTAGTGCCCACCGGTTCATCTACCATGGCTAAAAGAGACGAAGGCAACGGCAGCACGGAGAAAATTGCCATCTTGCTGGTTCATGGTAACATGGCATCGCCTGATGCTTCCACCATTTGCACCTCCGTCTCGTCGGTGCTCACCTTGGAACCATGTGGAGCCCTAGGATCACCTACATGCAACAGACAAGAGGTCAATAATCAACGAAGGAAATAGAAATCACTGTATTGGATGAAGAACCCCATTTAAGTAAGGGTTAAAAATAGTAAGACACATGACTTCAATAAAACACCTGACTGACATTATTCCCGATACATACAGGGAGTGTACTTGTACAGAGTGCAAACATCCTCCAATGATGTGCATAACCAAACAAATTATCAGCTCACAAAAAGAGGTATAGACATCCGCATATAAAATTAAAACACACCTAATGAATAACCTTTCTTCTTCCTTACTTGGCAAGAGTAAACAAATTATGTTTGCCACATTGAGCCTCATTACCTTTCCTCCAGTATAATACCAAATGATAAATACATGCCCTTAGATGCAATGAAACGAAAAAATGATGCATCTTTGAGCTTCCCCTCCTCGCTTCATGGTTAATACCTCAAACTTGTAGCTATCTATGAAGTGCTCAGAAATAAATAAAAATTTGTAGTCATTAGCTCCATCACCTTAACTAGACCAATAATAGCTGACCTTCTCAAGCCTGGTAAATCTTTTTATGGTTTTAAGAACAACTAAACTATTGGCATTTCAACCAAAAAAATAAAAAACTATGGGCATGAACAATCACACAACAGCATGAGTTATGGTGGTTGTTCCTCTTCTATTCTCTAAGCTTCTTCCAAACAATAAAAGGGGTAACCTGTCAAAACCTTACTTGGCTTTTTTCCATTTGCCCAAGGCTACTCAACAGAAAGCCGAAATAGAATCCAAAGCAGATCCTATAGTTTGGAAGTATTTTTTGAGGTCAAGCCCTAATTTTTGAAGTTGAGCTTCTTGATGAAACATGAAATTGCATTCTCATTTTCACTTTAAGATGTCATATTTTAGCAATGCCTTGTTTAAACTGCGTTCTGAATGTTATGCGCACCTCAAAGAACTGACTTACCTACTATAGAAAGAATAGCCCGTCCCATGTCTCAGTAGGCACTCTAAACCAACAAAACAATGTTACCAAACACTTCTCATCATTCCTCCTGATTTTTGCCTCCTTATTCCGCTCTACTCTATTGAATCTTCGGGCATTATCGGCAACTATTTACACTAGGGAGCTGCTCATGGTTATTTAGGATATATTATCGCATATGTATCTGGCTACAGTCCACCTGATAGGCTACTAAATGTGAAAACAAATCAGAGCAAACATGAAACATGAACTAAGAAGCAAGAATCCATACCAAAAGCACGACGCAACCCCTTCACAGCATCAAAGTTCTTGTATGTATAGCCAACGAAGCTTAGATCTTTGGGTGTCAAAAGCAGCTGGAACTCATGAAAGACAAGTTTAACAGAGATTTCAGGAGATGGAAGTAACTTCAGGCAAGACCGCAGAGGGTCATAAAAAATAACACAAAAGGTGTTTGTTTAAGCAGTCAAACCTTCCGGGAGGGTCCTGATCCAGTTCTTGAAGATGTTGGAGGATCCAACTAATTCAACATCCAAAAAGCAAGTAATTATTATAGAATATAATGACTTATAAAACAGATGAAGTAAAGAAATCTCTAATGATCGATAATAATGAAACTTGGAAAAGAAAATGCTGAAAACGTGGAAGGAGTTTAGCAGTTTAGCAGCACTAATAAAATTAAATAAAATGCAACAAGGTAATTCTACCGGTAGTCTTGATAAATTACCAAACAGGAGTTATCTTAAGCTGAAAGTACTCTCGGCGACATTAAAAGAAACAGTTCAGTCTTTACTTCGTCAAATTTCATGAAGTTCTGAGTGTCAAGCTCTCCATTGACCTCTGGTTTGAATGCTGCCTCCATTTCATAAAGTTTATCCCACTGGACGGAGCTGAACCAAGGATGAGCCTAGTACAATGAAACTTGCTTAGAGAGAGTAAGTGACAACCAAAAGACTGATCGATTCAGATAATTACTTTGATTTGCTCTGATCCTCCAGAACCTAGTCTATGCTCAGCATCACAAAGCAACCGACAAATGAGATCCTTTGCTGCAGGGGACAATCTTGCATCTTCCGGAAATTTCAATTGATTTCTCCAATTAACAATCTGACAACATTGGCAAAATGTGTAAGAAAGATCTGTCCTAGCATTCCCTCCTTTTTTGGGGCCACCTCCTCACATTCCCTCCTTGACGTTCCACATAAGTGAATGTGAGCATTACAAATTCACGATAGAGAAGGTTTTAGATATCATGAGTTGGTTATTAACAACTAATTAACCCAGTATTTCTCACTTGATCCTTCTTTTGCAAGGGAATGATGAAAGACTAGCAAGTATCATACAAGTATCTAAACGTCAGATAGCCAAATGAGAGAAGCTCAGTATCACAAGAAATTACCTCTGCATGTAGTTAGTGGGTCATCTGAGTAGAAAGGTGGATATCCAACAAGCATTTCATACATAATTGCTCCAAGTGACCACCTGAAACCCAAAAAAGGTTAAATAAATAGGGACCAGAAATCAAAACACAAATGGAATGAGGAAGGATGCAATGAAATTCCACATTTGTCAAGAAACAATTAATCTGACTGGAAACATAATTAAGAGACAAGAAACCCTTGGCATGTGCAAGTCATAATTTGGAATATAACCTGGTTACCTGAAAGTGAATGTATTGCAGAAGAACAAATGCAGAGATATAAAAATTAACTATTGTGACATGACAACAATATGAAGTCAACATTCATGTCATAATGAAACTTCATTTAATAATTAAAAAAAAAGGACCAGCGATGGATGAGCACAATACTTACCAGTCGCACTCCATGCCATATCCTTTCTTCAGTAGTACCTCTGGAGCAATATAGTCTGGTGTTCCAACTGTTGAAAAAGCCTTCAAAACAAGATGGTAAAAAGCATTAGAGTTTTCATGACAATTTTCATGAAAAGTTCAGATCAAACCTCTGTGTGTGCGTGTGCGTACATGCGTCCTCAGGAACACAGTAACTGCATTACTTCTAATGAATTGATTTGAAAAGCATGAAACATCAAGTTTACAAGAAAACACTTCTGTTTCTTCTGAACAAAAGCAGTCGGGAAAAATAAAAGCAAGATGGTTTAAGAGAATGGTTAATTATTATTCATGTTCTTAAGGACCAGAATGGAAAAGCGTCACTCTAGGTGACTGGAACTTATTCTGTCTTCGCCAATATGTTCTGCAAACATGTTATACAGGTCAATAAGATGAACCTTACCATTGGTTTTCCCCAGAACCATGATCTGACTTGCAATTGGTCAATGGTTAGAAGAAACGCACATATGAAAATGAAAGAAAAAGAAATAGGTTTTCAAAGTTGCATGCTGTCAAATTTTAAGGGGATATCCTTCCATTCAAAAAATGAATATTCAAGGTAGTATCCATACCAAAGTCCTCCTGTTCATCTGCCAATGCTGAAGCTGTTCATGAGGGCTCCTCCAGCTCCTCCCATAGTTTGTACCGGTTGAACAATGATCAATATCCATTGGCTCTGCCAATTCTCCATCTTCCATCATCTTATTTTCATGAATAGCAGATAAAGTTGTACAATCAAGAGGCTTGCAAAGGCCAAAGTCAGAGAGCTTCATGTGACCATTTTTGTCGAGGAGAAGGTTGTCAGGTTTGATATCTCTAAAACAAAAAGAACGTGAACAAGTGAGAAAAGATAACTCTTCAAACTCAAACCAGACAGCTCTCAACCTGTGGAAGTGCAATCCAATGTATGATGTTGTCTCTGTTTTCTAACCTGTGCACGTAGTTATGTTTATGAATGGATTCTATTGCCAGAACACTTTGAGCTATGTAAAATCTGGCCACGTCTTCGGATAATGTGTCTTCCCTAATAAGCAAGGTCATCATATCTCCACCAGGCAGATATTCCATAATCAAATATAAGTACTCTGCATCCTGAAATGAGTAGTACAGTTTTACAATGAATTGGCTGGCAACTTCTGCCAGCAAGTTCCGCTCTGCTCTCACATGCTCCACCTACAATTATCATTATATCAGTATTTTTTTTTTCATTATATCAGTACTTCAGCAGTATAAAAACTTGAAGAATGGAACCTCAGACAGACATGATAGAGTCACAAAGGCAGTATGTTAGAAAAGATGTCAAACCCAGAAAGATAGCTAAATAGGTGGCCAATCATTTTTAAAAATCAGGTGCATAAGTTCCAGCATAGTAGTTTGATAAACTATTGATTGACTCATGCAAACTAAGTTAAAAGATCATTGGGTAGGCAAACAATTGAAACACATATAATTTAAAATGTACAAGGAGCTCAAAGAAAAAATTTACTGGAATCAGTTCCCAAAATGTGAAAGCTTCTTCTTGCATAGAACATAATACAGTTTCTCACGTGCTCATGACTATTGACCTATTTCCATATGCACCCAAAATCATTCTTAATGAAGAATGGTCACTAGCTGGTCTGTGAGTCATGACATGTTACGAGAGCCATTGAATTACTAGCATAAAGATCTAGCAGCTTATATATCCATTATGCAACTTAATCCTGTCGAAATTCATTTCAGGCTGCCTTTATATGCGGTGGTACCTTAAAAATCTGTCAATTTTATGGGTGACATGTTGCAGCAGAGAAAAAGTGGCCAAAAAAAGGTGGCGACGCGAAGCTCCAAGGCCTAGTAAATGAATTTGACATGTGCTTTTCTTTTTTTTTGTTGGTATGTTCTAATATAACTCTCAACTCACTCTCTAACTTTTGCTCTGTCTTTTTGCAAAGCGTAGATGTCAAATCCCACACTTGAAACTAATCATCCCATCCCCAAACCCCCTGAGAAGGTGGGGACTCAAACTCCCATCTATCTCTCCCTTCCCATGTGGGAAGGATGGCCACTAGGGCAACCGCTAGTGGTGAATTTGATGTGTGCTTAACAAGTAATAAAACAATGGACAGTTCAATTCTAAGACACCCATTTGGAGGCAAGGCCACATGTTAGTGTTAGCAAGTGACATACCAATAAGACTTTATCAGGAATATTATCTAACATGTATAAACCGTATTTTACTTAAGTAGCTCATGCAAACAAATCATTAACAGTAGAACAGTAAGCTGTACCGCACTTACATCAACAGTTAAAATGTCTCATCTCACCTGCCCCCTCTTAAGCATTTCGGATTTCTTTAACTTCTTCATTGCATATATATTGCCAGACTTCTTCTCCCGACATAGTCGCACCTGAAATCGAGAAAGTGCACAAAACATGGTTCAGCTCACAATGCATGAGGAGACATTCAAAGAAGGATAAAGATGCAGATAAACATTCATTGATTGACTTATCTTACCTCGCCGAAAGCTCCCCTTCCAATTATTGTCAAAAGCTCAAAATCATCCACACAGATTTTGTTCCTTTTGAGTCGCATATATTCTGTCTCTTTCCGCTCCAAATCTTTTATCAGATTGACTCGCACTTCCTTGGGAACATCTGAACAAGCTAATTTTCTTTCCAACACCCATCTCCTGCCATATAAGCATGTAAATTAGGCACTTTTTTTATGCATCTCGAATCAGGATTCCACCAACATGTAATGATCACACTCATAATTGCACAGGTCAATCCCCCAAAAGAATACTCGAGATCGACAACCGAAAATTGATGACATCCACTCACGTGCATCACACCACGAACTCATGCCTAACAATGCAGACTTTGAGTCTCATGCAAAGTACAGAAAAAGGATAAGGATAGAGATGTTTTTATTATGATTATGAACATGACTGACAAAAGAAAAGAAAATAGGGAGATATACTACAAGAAACTCAAATAGACCATTTTCTCTCTACCGAAAATCTTCTCAAAAGACGCCTCAATAAGCTGCACAAACACAAATCAAATGCTCTCCACTTTTACTAGACAGGTCCAGTAGCAGTGATAAAAAGCAGACTAAAAGATTTGGCAAAATAAAATGATTAACCTGACAACTCGTGATATCATCAGTAGAGGAAAAGAATCAGTCTTTCTTCAGTTCCTATAAGATAATAATTACTCATTCTGCGCATCTCGGCATACCCTAAACTAAACCAGAATCGGTAAGAGCTTTAAAGATCGAACCATCAAGACAATTCATTTAAGCCCAAATCACAAGCTTGAAGTTTCCTTCTACCTGCCTCCAAAAATTCCAGTACTCAAACTGGGCTTCCTCCAGTTTCCTACATTTTCTCAACAACCAAACAGATCATAACCAAAACAATGAACCAAACGAACTGAATCTAATACCGTCAATTGTTTTGCAAATTAGAGATACACGGTACACTCGCTGTACACGAACTTTCCTCAACTCAATTCTTCTCCCGAGCAAAATCATAATCCAAGATTTTCGACTTTTCCAGCTACCCTCGTCTCTTTTATACATTCTCCCCGCAACCGAACAGAGCATCAACCAAGAAAAAAAGAACCTACGAACTATCACGCTTGTTTCCCCCCTTTTTCGAGCATTACCTTTCTTTCCGTTCTTGAATGTTCTTCATCTGGGTCCTGTAATGGTTCTCTATGTACTGCTTCGCGGCAGCCACCTTCTCCATGGTCAAGCTCGAGCCCAGCACTTCCTCTCCGCCGTTCTCGCCCTCCTCCTCCACTATGTCCTCCATGATCTCCTTCTTCACAGGCATAAAAATCGTACCTTTCCGGCAAAAGTACAATCTTTACTAGATTTCACTCGTGCCCTTTTGCTGATGAGCTCTCAATCCGCATAATCCTCCCTACCCACTCCCCTATATATGCTTTTTTAGCTTTTTATGGTCTGACAAGAGCTCCCTCCCCTCTCTCTCTCTCTCTCTCTCTCTCTGTGTAAAGTGTGACCACTTTCCTGTTGCTTCCAAAAGGAAAAGAGATGAATGCCCTCACCCTCACAGTAGATTCTTAAGTGTACATCTTAATTGCAGCAACTCGGGGTGGGATGAAATGATGCAAGGAGGGGAAGAGGGTTTAAAGAGCAACCCAAGATCAACCTACAGGCCAACTCACATCTTCCCTCTTTCCTTGTGTTTTTTTCCCTTTTCTGCTGCTGATGTCCAACTCAGAATGTTGAGGCGCCCCCTCTCCCACATTATTTATCTCCTCCAGCACCACCTTTTTCCTTTTTTTATTCCTTTTCCCCCGTTTTTTAAATACTGTCCAGCTTTGTTTATTGTCTTCCTGAAAAAGTGGGGAGAGAAAAAAAAGGGAAAAAAAAGAAGAAAACAGAGCATTTCTTGTCAGCTGTCTGGCATCCCCTCATGCTTTAAGACGACTCAATTTGACCCTCAATCCACCGCAAACTGAACTGGCAATGTTTGCATCGGAAACTTTTGAGGGGGATGCGTTCTAGATTTTTTTGTCCCCGGGCACGAATATTCAGTTTTATAATAATAGTGACTGAGATACATATATTTTTAATTTGTCAATAATTGGTATAATCTCTGAAACACTCAAACGCGACAATAGTTGTCTTCAAATTACCAGAAAATATATATTTGTTTCCTTGCCAAAGGTAGGCATTAATCGCAAAAACCCGTTTTTTATTAGGATTTTATTTAAAAGTATATTTAACAGGCGACGATTAAAATAAGAAAAATAAGGAAGGCTAGTAGATGCGAGGACAGAAAAAATGGGTTTATTTATGTTAAACAATTTCAATGTTTATTATCTTTGGTAAATTTGAAAAGCTAAATTTCAAATGATGCAGTCAAAAAACAAAAGCAAAAAAAAAAAAAAAACTTGCCCTATAACAATTCTCGACAAACAGGCTAACTTGTATATGATAAATAAAGCTGACTAATAATGTGTCGATTCCATATTGGATGCTTAAACAAGCCAATCATACGTAACACGAGTCTCTCTTATTTTAACACTCAATTATAAAAAAGAACTTTAAAAAATCAGTGAGATCTGTCTGAGCATATCTTAGCATTTCTGAAAAGGTAAAAAAAAAAGAAAAGGAAAATATCTTAATTTTCGGATGGGGTGTCTTTCTTTCTTTGTAGTTGCTGCTTACATTTCATTAATCAACCAAGGATTGGCTCAATTATCACTGTCCCACTTTTGGCCCCACCAAAAGAGGAAGAGGATGGGGTGTTGGCGATTGGGTGTACGCGCGGTTAGGTGGTGGGCCTTTTTTGGGGGAAGGGGGGAGTCGCTGTCAGGATCATGAACTTTCACCCCATTCTCAGTAGCCGGACTGCGACGTGTCGATCCCTCCATGTACTAGCTTTCCCTCGCTCTGCTCTCCCCCCACGCGCCGGCGCCGGCGTTTGATGCTCAAATTCCATTATTTTGGCCGCACTTTTGAGCTCCAAAGTTCGTTAGGCATGTGCAAATTCCATTTGACAAATTCTTTTTTTATAGCTCTCGGAGATGCAATTGCATTTTTAAAGACTTTTAGGCCAGAGTAGGTCGAGAGTTACTTTGAGGTTTGAGTATTTTCGAGGATGCGAATAGACCTTTTTTTCCTTTCCAGTTTTGCCCTTTTTATACTTTCATAATAATGGAAATGTTCTCGAAAATCCTAATGTTGCCGACAAAGGCCTTAGTCATCGGCGAGTGGCTAGCAAGGCTAGCGGGACTAGATCTAGCCACCTACCACCAACTTGGGTCGCTAGTAGCTTGAGTTCCACCGGTAAAACCAGAAAAGGTTCTTTATCAAATGTTTTTTATTTTCCAAACGATATTTAGGTCAAAGTTACTTTCTAATATTTTTTTTAAATTACACTTTACCAAAGAAAAATGAGATATGTGAACCCACCCCACTGTAGGCGAGATGGTTTGGGCTTTTCCCTCTCTAATTGCGGAAGGAGGGAGGTTCAAGTCACTGAGTGCGCATTGCGCGACTTAAGTGCGGCGTCGTGGGAGGTTTCATAGTTTATTGTATTTGCTTGTGCAGCATGGGTCATGTGTGCTCGAGGTATTGCATTTTGCAATCAATGTCATAAGGCCCTTCTTCCAATAGGGAATGTGCCCAGGTAAAATTAATTGATTCCCAACAAGATTTGCTTTGCTTGTCTAATCAACGACGCATGCACACCACACACATGGTGCTAAATTAGGGGGGGCAAATGCCATTACCTTTGCACGGGGACCCATGATCTAACATATCAATCGTGCATATGGTTCGAGTGCCAATTGATTATTGATTTGAACTACTCGATTGCACCACACCTTTTTATTGATATTTTATTTGTCAGTTGAAATTGCACTACCCATCCCATCGGGTGCAAATCCACAGTCCCCAATTAGGGGTGCATGACAACCACTTATTTACGTTAAAAACAATTTTTCTTTTCGTTTGTTTTTACGGAATAAAATCCGTTTGATAAAATTATTCCAATTTTCTATTTATGAAATAGATTTTATTCCGAAATATATTTGAAATAGAAATCGAAGTACAAATTTTCTACTTTTCATTTCTGAATGTAAATGAGAAATAAAAATTCTTCTCATTGTTCGTCAATTGGTCATTCATCCGTCGCCGCCGACCACTGTTCATCGGTTGCCCGCCGCCACCGCCCGCCCGCTGCCACCGATCGCTGGTTGCCGACCTCCGCCGCCACCGCCCACCGCCGGTCCGCCGCCACCACCGCCGCCGTCGCCGATCGCCCCCGCCGTCGCCGTCCGCCCCCACCACCGTTCGAAAGAAAGAAATTTTGTGTCATTATTAAACGAATTTCTATATTTATAGTAGAAATTTTGTGTCGTTATCAAACGGTTATTTTTATTTAGAAACTTTTCTAGAAATATAAATATAAAAATATATTTTTCTTCCAAAAATCAATTTATGGCTAAAATTGTTATCATTCACCTCCTTATAGTCCCCTCAGCTATTGTACAGCACGAGATGACAATTTATGGCGTTCACTATAGTTTCATCTGCACTAGATAAAAATCTCAAATCTAATCCTCCCTTGTCTCTTCAACAATCGTGTCATCTCTGCTGCCCAAGTTACCGCAACCTCCGTTTTTCCCCATCAAATTATCGCTGCAGTCGTGCCCAAAGGGAGAGTTCCATTTTCCTACTTTCGTCCTTGCAATCTCGTCCCTCTGTATTTTTCCCTTTGTTTCTGAAACTCTCTGTTTGTGCTCATTGCTGTTGGCTGTGCTTGGTGCGACGTCAAGCTCCTCCCGAGCCAAAGACGGTACTGCTTTAGATCTAGCGACGGCGACGGCTTGTCCAAGGATGAGGTCAAGGATGAGGCCGAGATTTTACCAATGAAGAACTAGCTGTCGAGATGAGAAACAACTGTGAGCTTAAAAGGAAATAAAAAGAAAAGGAAAGGCGAGGAGTCAGCCTCAACTTGGATGCACGGGGAGACTAAGCAAATGAAAAGACCATGATTAAGGATGTGTTTGGTAACCATTCTGTTTTCGGGAATAATTTCTGCTCATAAATGATTTTTTCTGATTCTGTTCCCTAAACGAGTTTATGAGTATTTAAATGCACTTAATAATTGTCCAAAATTTCTATACCCGAAATAGAAATGTGTTTGATATGACCCTTAAATTATTTTGTGACTTAAAATTTCTTTAATTTTTGATTATTTTATTATATTTTTCTTTTTTTTCCTTTTCTTCTTCTTCATCTTCTTCTTATGGACCATGGTCAAGGCTGTAATCAATTAAAGGAAGAAGAAGAAGAAGAAGGAGAAGAAAGGGAAAAAAGAAAAGAAAAGAGAAAAAAAGAAAATGATTTGGGCTTGATTCTTGACTTGTTTCACGAACAAAGAAGTAATTTTTTTTTTTTGTAACTTTTTGATTATATTCCAAATACATTCTTAGGAATAAATTTGTTTCCATAAATAAAAAAGTTACCAAAATGATTTTTGTTCTTTTTTTTTTGTTCGGTGGAACAAAAGAATATAATTAAACAATATTTAATACATTACCAAGCATGCCCTAAATAGCTTGGATGCACAACAATCGGTTGTCCTGTTTATTGTAGTAGATATGTTGATGGCAATGGTCAGGGGAGGCACAAAGATTAGGCTTAGAAGTGGCTAGGGGTATTTGAATTGAGTATGATGCAATTAGAATTGAGTAGACACTTGTCACGATCTCAAAATGGATACAACAGATGGATCCACAATAGAACAATCAATATGCATCCCCTACTCAAATGCACCATACTCTACTTTAATTGTTTTATTAGTTGAAAGTGCATTACCCATCACGTGTAGCAATATTGATGTGTAATTATTCTCCAATAGAGTGGAATTCTTTTGAAAAGCTAATTATAATGAGATAAGATTGCGGCACATATTTTATCCTAACACTCAGCTACATCAGCCTATTTTCTTCTTCTTAACAAACGTCGCAATTACAAGAATTGACTAGAGATATACATCTCGCAACCTTTCGTATGTCATCATGTTGAAAAGTTGGTAAAGCATAATAAATCTTATCCTCAAATAACAATCTCTCCAATTAATAATCTATTTTCTCAGTTATGTCTATCATTTTATAGACCGATACATAAGAAGAAATCCACTACAAATAGTATAGTCTGGCAAGAACAATTTAATTCTCAGTCTAATTAAAAACTATATATCCTAATATTTTCAATAATTAATTCTTTACATATATAATGAACAGCGCCATTTAATAATAATATCTTTGCCCTTCCCCAAAAAAATCTTAAATTGGACATCCATCGTGACCGGGCGTCGAGGACAAAAACCAAAGAAAGCCGCGGGACCCACTCGCTCCAGCTTCACTAAATTTTATGCGACACGTTGTGGGCCCCAAAGTGCATGGTCGGTTGGATGCTACTTGGGTTCCTCTCCTATTTAATTCTCTGTCTTCTGACACTTGCTGCGTTTCTTTCTTTTTTATTTTCTTCTATTTTTCCCTCATGCAACGAAAAAAAAGAAGAAATAAAATTAAATGGAAAAAAAAAAAGGCCTTCCCATTCCCACTGTCAATAAATAACACGGGCTAATATAAGACATGAGGCAGTTCATAATTATATAATGTGGTTAGGTTCCCTTTTCTTTAAATTTTTTTTCGAGATCTGTTGTTCTGCACGGACAAACTGTAATGTCATTCATTAAATAATACATGGGTTTTCGACAAGCATGTGATATTTATGGTGCGACAGGGACCACGCCGGATTTTGATCAGTCATTGGTCAAAATATTGATTGAAATTCATTTTTCTTTACATATTCAAGCTGTATGGTTTATAAATCTTTGTTACTTCCACCTTTCTGTAAAGAAGTGAAGATTGACTTTATTATATTTCTATGTACGTAGGTTTTTGATGAAATCGAGTGCTAATTCTGTTCACAAGTCCATTCGATGGTTGTAGAAAAGATGTTACAATTGATCTCAAACTTATTTTCTTTTTCTCTATTGTGATTGAACGGGAAGACGCAATCGAGTAGAATCATGCAAAAAGTAGATAATATGCCAAAGTCGAGTGGTTTGTGAACAACGTGGAATTATTATTCAATATTCAATCCTATTGTAATTAATAAAATGAAGAAAGCCTTAGAATGTATTTGGTAACCATTCTATTTTCGATAATAAATTCTACTCATGAATAATATTTTCTGATTGTGTTCCCTAGACGAGTTTCTGAGTATTTAAATATGTTTAGTAATTATTCAAAATTTCTATTCCCGAAATAAAAATGTGTTTGGTATGACCCTCAAATTTTTTTTTTGTGACTTAGGATTTCTTTTAATTTTTAAATAATTTTATTACATTTTTCTTTTCTTTTTTTTTTTTTTTTTTTTCCTTCTCTTCTTCTTCCTCTAGCCGATCGCCACCGACTCTTGTCTAGCCGATCGCCGACCACATGGTCGAAAAAAAAAGAAAAGGAAGAAAGAAAAGAGAAAAAGAAAATGGCTTGAGCTTGATTCTAGAGTTGTTCCCATGAATAAAGAAGTAACATTTTTTTACTTCTTGATTTTATTCTAAATTTATTCTCGGGAATAAAAAAGTTACCAAATGGAATTCTATTATTTTTTTATTCCGGATAACAAAAGAATATAATCAGGTATTATTTGGCACGTTATTAAATAGACTCTTATCATCAAAGTTTTCATGTTTTTGGCTTTTATATATTTGTTTTTTTTTTTTTTTTTTTGAAAAAAGGTTTTGCACATTTCTTGGCGCTTCAGCTAAGGATAGAGTGCGATGCGGTTTAATCATCTGAGAAGTTCCTGTTAATTAAAAAAACCGTAAGGCCTCGAAGAAAGTTAATCATTGCAATTCCAGAAAAGGTGCGCTTAAACTTGAAGGTGAAACTTTGGAAGCCAAAACCTTCAAAGGGCACATCTCCTTGAAGCAGAGGAAGGGCAAAAAGGTGGGTGCTGTATCGAAGTGAGAAGAAAGCATCACTCCAAGAATAGCCTGTCTTTCTTTCATATGGCCAAAGCACTCGAAGATGGATTATGTTTGGAGAAAGGTATTTTCATGATAGAGATGCCGAAACTTTACTAGAGCACCTCGATCGCTGTATTGTGCGGCACCTGAGATTGGTCATGGTGATTTTAGGTTTTTCATGATTCTTGCATGCGCTCGTAACAATTTACTTAGGGACTAGTTCTTTGAAAGACGGATTTCAAAACAAAAGAATGCAAGGTGACACACATATTTATTGGATTAATCGAGATTTGACAAGTTGTATTAAGTCCATGGTTTCTCTAATGTCTTTTAAAATGTCTTCCATTTTCCAAAAATGGAAAGGTTTTAGATCGAAGTCTTGGAAGAATCACATCCTTAACGTATGAAGAGTGCAAAGGCCAACAGATTCTCATGCTCGTGACCAAAAAGTTTGCAGGAGTGACCAATGACCATGTACCATGAACCAAGTAAACCTAAGCTTGATCCATCATGCATTATTCAAATCTTTATGTTTAACATATTTCTCTTTTCCGATACCGAGGAAACCATATTTAAATAAGTAAATTTTAAGCCTTTCAAGCACCTTACTATCTTCCCGAATGACATAAAAACGCGAGCCAAGACTCTACCGGGCGGTCCAAAAGTAGAATTATTAGCATCTCGTGGCACAGGGAATTAACCTGCTGGGTCGTGAGCAGGGTCGTGAGCCTGATTTACATGGACAAATCCGTTCATTAATCCCTAAGCTAACCGGGTCCGAGTATATTTCTCTGTTGGCTTTTGACCAAAGAATCATCTTTTTCGCTTCGACAAAAATGGAAACTGAGGCTGTCCGCTGTGTGACAGCAAAGCCTGCTCCGATCCTCTCTAAGTTTCAAGAATCAACAAAGCATAAAGGGGGAGTTCGAGGCGCAATTCGCTTTGCTATAAGTAGAAGCAAAGTTCTCAGACAGCATTCACGCGACACGATGGGACAAGAAAAGAGCTTGGCTCCCATCATTACAAGGTCGCTAGGGTTTGTGAAGATCGTCGGTTTCATAATGCTCATCGCTGTCGCGGCAAGAGCGAACTCCGAGGATGCGTTTGGAGAGCCGGCGTACGGGATTCTGTGCATAAGCGAATGCCCGACATGCCCCACCATCTGCTCCCCGCCGCCGCCTCCGCCGTCGTCCAAGTCTTATCCCACTCCTCCTCCACTGTTACCGCTGCCGTCGCCGCCACTTTCTCACTCTCCGCCTCCATATTTCTACACTAACCCGCCGTTGCCTCCACCGCGTTCATTGCCTCCGCCACCTACGTCGTTGCCGACGCCGACGCCGCCGACGCCTCAGGCACCCAAAATGTATCCCGTATGGGGTCCTCCCCCTTTGCCGCCGCCTCAGCCGCCCAATATATATCCTGTGTGGGGTGCTCCCCCTTCGCCGCCTTACAAGTCCGATAAGCCCCCGCCGCCGCCGTCGACGCCGTACTCCCCTATAATTACATCACATAATAATGGCTCCTCTCCTTTCTACTACTACTATTCCGCAAATGCCGCCTTCAAATCTTCTCTTCCTGCCTACTCATGTACCTTGTTGCTCCTCCATGTTCTTCTCCCTTTTCGGCGCTTTTGACAGGTTGGAGGTTCTTTTAGGGGGGGTGGGATCATCTCTGTAATTATGGCATATTGATTTCATGATTTTCAGCTTCTTTTACAATACGGGTGAGGTGGATATTTTTTCTGTACGTGTGGATCACGAATGAGCAGTATGTAAAGCACTACATTTTGATGGATGTTTTTCTGATTTATTCCAATGACTACCATGTTGAATAGAGAAGAAGTTTTTCTGCTTTCAAGAAATGATGGCTAGGGAAGCTCACATCGTGCATGTATTCGCGTTAACTTTGGATGACAAATTTGCTAGATGTATCAATTACCAGAAGGAAGTTATAATTTCTCTTGTGCATCACGGCGCTTTATATAAAAGTTAAGATAGAATATATTTAAACGCGACTGGTTATAGGGTCAAAGGCGATCGTTTCGAAGCGTGAGCTGGAGTCGTTTGCTGAGGGAAGCTCCCGTTGCCGACGAGTGGCTTGTCCGCTCTGCACGACTTAGAGTGTCCCCTTTTCAACGAGACTTGACATGACCGAGGAAGCACAAACCGATGAGCTTCAACTTGACACGGATCGACAAGAATTTGTGACAAAAATCAATGCGTTACCGCCTTCACATATACATAAATTTAAATAGGAATAAGAGCATTAAAAGTTTTAAAACTTATCATGAAGATACGATTGAGTCTTAAAATTTTTAAAAACTGTAATTAATTCCTTTAAACCTATTAAGAAAATATAATTGAGTCCTAAAACTTTTAAAAAGTACAATCGAATCCTAAAACTTCTCACGATAGTGAAATTAAGTCTTAAAACTTTCAAAAAGTGTAATTAACCTGAGAACTTGATTGAATCATTTTGACAAGTTTTATTACTTGATTGCATTTTTAAAAATTTTAAAATTCAATTTTACTTTTGTGATAAATTTTAGGATTTAATTACACTTTTTGAATATTTTAAAATTCAATTGTACTTTTATGATAAATTTTAAGATTTTCAATACATTTATCCCATTAAATACGAGTCTAAAAGACGAGCTATACAACTTGAACAAGAATTCCAAACCCCGCCCCCCGGCAAAAAAACCAAACAAGAATTGACAGGCCCAACTGGGCCTATGTGTTGGGCCAAAGCCCTGATTCGACAGGTCTTAATGGGCCTTCATGTTGGGCCAAAGCCCAATTTCGAGCCCACGTGAGAGTCGCCAGAAGAGGCCCATGAACTGCTCACGCGGCCCATGAACGGGAGCCCATCTCGCTCCTTCCAGCCCCAACCATGGCGACCAGAACCAGCAAGGCCACGGGACATCTCAAACCGGGTCGTCGCAGAGGAAGAAAGCTTCAGATCCATCGTCAATGGAAGCTCGAACCTGAGCTGGTTCAGTCCACCCGCCGGATCGCCGTCCTCGCGCGCTAGATCCCCGTCGACGGAACCTCCCTCGATTCCGAACCGCATCGTCCGAATTCCGATCCGCCGGAGTTCCGAGTAAAACCCGGGCACAATGGAGCCGGACAACGGGGAGGAGGCGGAGGCGGTAGCGGGCCTCCTCCTGCCGCTCGCCTCCGCGGCGCAGCAGCCGTACGTCTCCGAGCTCCTCTCCTTCACCCTCGACCGCCTCCACAAGGTGCCGTCTCGAATGATGATGATGATCTCCGGCCCGTTCGGCGCCGGACGCGATCGTTTTTGATGCGCGGAAGCGGCTGATTCGTCGTGTGTGCTCGAAACTGCAGGAACCGGAGCTGCTCCGGGTGGATGCGGAGCGGATTCAGAGGCAAATGCAGGAAGTCGCGGTCGGCAATTACAGGGCCTTCATTGCGGCCGCCGACGCGTTGCTCGCGATCCGGGAAGAAGTTTCGTCTATCGACAAGCATCTCGAGTCTCTCGTAATTCTCGCTTTCTTCTGTTGATTTAGCTTCGAGCGCTGTCGAGAATTGTGCTTTGTGTACTGTGGTGACGCACGCCTACTTCTGCACTATCTGTTGTTTTAATACTTGCTTGCATCAGAAATTTTTGCATTTTTGTTGAGAAATCGAGTTTTGACCAGTATGGTGAATGGTCGTTGGGGATGATGGTGTTCTATCTGTTTGCAGATAAGTGAGATACCAAAGCTCACTTCCGGATGCACTGAATTTGTTGAATCTGGTGAACAAATTTTGGAGAAGAGGAAGATGAATCAGACTTTGCTTGCCAATCACAGTACATTGCTTGACTTACTCGAAATTCCTCAACTCATGGACACGTATGTGTTTGCCAAATTTATAAGTCAATCATTGGTTTGATCTCATTGTATGTGTCTCATGGGACATTTGGCGAATCGCTTAATATGTTGTCCTTTAGATGGCTTGTTTGTTCTCTGGCTATGTGAGCTTTGTTAGGTTGTCATAGAGTAAAGAGTTGTCTGCATGCTGTTTCAGTTTGATCCAGTTGATTGATATGGAGATCAAAGAATTTTGAACTTATTTGTGAAGGACATGCACTACCACCTATGGTCTTTTGTCATTTTGGGTATCTGGCGATAGGCATTTGAAAAATTGAACATGATCAGTCTTATTAGAATAATTAAAGCATCTAAGTTGGAGGTCTAGAAGGTTTGACTGGAGACTACCGCATAGTAGGATGCTATCCCAGACTATTGCCGAGAGAATTGCTGGATAGCTTAGACCAACAAAGAATTCCTCATTTCTTAAGTGCAAGGAGTCTGACATCTTAACCTTTTGGAATGGGAAGTATTTGTTGGGTATTCAATAAATTTGCAATCTGAAGGCAAGGCTTGGGAAGTATTTGTTGGGTATTCAATAAATTTGCAATCTGAAGACAATTTAGCCTTGCCTTCTGTGATAGCATTGGAGCTCTTCCTTTGCATGGCTTCTCTTTGGAGGGTAGTAATTACAAATTTTCTGAGGAAAGTATATGCTAATATGTGAACATTAATGATATGCCGGGAAGCACCATGAGAGAAGAAAATGCAAAAAGAAAATACCCTCTATTTTAAATCTTTTTCTCCTTTCCTTTCTCACAAAAGTTTTAATTTTTTCAAAACTTTCCACTCAAATTTTCATATCCTTCATTTTCCGCCATTTCCCAAGCAGAGAATTACTGGCCCTTGAGTGGCTTGCCCTGAGAAAATGTTATACCTCGCCCCTTGACTAATTAGTCTTTGATAGCCACTGACTCTAAACATGCTGCAGATGTGTGAGGAATGGAAACTATGATGAAGCTCTTGATTTAGAAGCATTTGTCTGCAAACTTTCAACGATGCACCCCAAGTGAGTTTCTCTCATCACTTTGCTGTGAGTTATGCCTTAAGTATCACTTTTATCTAATTAGCTTGCTGTGGTTTTGTGCTTCTGTCCAAGATTACCTGTGATTCAATCATTGGCAGCTGAGGTTAAGCAAACCACTCAGTCTCTTCTTTCACAGCTCCTACTGAAACTCAAGTCAAATATTCAGGTAACCTTGCCTATTTGGTATTGAGCATATCTTGCTTCACCTGGATATCTATGCATGGATTTAGCATTCTGAATTTGATTTTACCCATTTTCCTTGACAGTTACCTGAATGCCTCCGGATTATTGGATATCTACGCCGAATAGGAGTTTTTAGTGAATATGAAATGCGGTTGCAGGTAAAACCTGTTCTGTATTTATTACGAGGAGATCATTTCATGTTGCATTTAGATTTTTCATGATGTCTAAAGTTTCACAAGGGGCATGTGTCACTATTTGTCAAACTCAGCAGATGAGATATAGTGGTTCTATTAATTCTGTTTTGCATGTTAGACAATTTACTTATATCTCACTTCTCTCTCTCTTCTTTCTTTCTTACTTTCTTTCTTTCTTGTATTTTAGTTCTTACGATGTAGAGAGGCTTGGCTTACTGGGATTCTCGAGGACTTGGACCAGAGAAGCCCTTATGAGTACTTAAAAGGCATGATAAACTGTCATAGGATGCATCTTTTTGATGTGGTTAATCAATATCGGGCAATATTTGCTGACGATACGTCAGGAAGTGAAGAAAACTACGATGGTGGCCTCCTTTTTAACTGGGCAATGCATCAGATTACCTCGCATCTCAAAACTTTGAAAGTCATGCTACCCAAAATAACTGAAGGAGGGTCTTTATCAAATATATTGGATCAATGCATGGTGAGATATATGATAGTTTGGTTTTATATGCATGGGCTGGCAATTCTTTATTTATTTTGTTGATAATTCTCTTACATACCTTTGTTTTTTGCCTAAAAAGATAAGTAACACAAAGAACTGCTCATGAATGGTGAATTCTAGTTCTCTGCTATTCTTGATGATCTTGTCCAAATAGTCAAGTTCTATTGCATCCCAAGTTGATGATGAGTTTACTTTTGCTGCAGTACTGTGCTATGGGCCTTGGCTGGGTTGGGCTCGACTTTCGAGGCTTGCTTCCATCACTTTTTGAAGAGTAAACATATATCTTATCTTTGTTTCCTGCTGCTTATTGGCTTTTCACTAGCTTCGTGCAAAAGTTTGACTTTGGTCTGCTATGCAGGGCGGTTCTTAATCTGTTCTCGAAAAATATGAGCACTGCGGTCGAAAATTTTCAGGTGCATGGATGAGTATGATGTCTGCAAAACACGTGTTTAAATGTACTTATATGTTACTACTGGAGATATAGTGAAAGTATTAAGTGCGGTGATTCTCATCTTAGTGTTTTTGACCCAGTTGGTCCTGAATTCACATCGTTGGGTTCCTCTACCAGCTGTTGGTTTTTCAGCCAACAGTGTCACAGAAGATAGTCAAGAGGATGTCACTCCTCCATCTCATCTGATGGAACATCCACCTCTTGCTGTATTTGTCAATGGTGAGTGTATTTTTAGGATGGAAATATGTTCGAAGAATGTAAACAGATATTTGTAGAGGTATTCTGGGGTTCGTTGCCTGTGCTAACTTCTCGACTATGGTGGTTGTAGGTGTATCCGTGGCAATGAACGAACTACGCCCTTGTGCCCCGATTAGCTTGAAGCATATCATTGCTCAAGAATTAATTAAGGGATTGCGAGAAGTGGCCGAGTCTCTATTAAGATATAATGCAACTCAGATACTGAGAGAAAACGAATCTAGCCTTTTTCTTTCCCTTTGCCGAGCATTTATCGAGGTATTGACACTAGCGTTCATCCACCTCACTGTTCAAAAATTACTTTTGCACCTTTGAGATCTAATCTTCTTTCTTTTCCTTTTCAGGTTGTTTATCCTCATTGTGCCACTTGCTTTGGGCGATGTTATCCAGGGGGAGTGGCTCTTGTCATGGATGCAAAAGGTCTGTATGAGGGACTCAGCCGTCTGTTAACGGTCTCTCCTGCAGTAGAAGTACCCAAAACCTCGACACCTGTTGTAGAAAGAACCACATCTGCGAATGGTGAATTACCCATTCTAGAGAATGGAGCTCCTCAACATTCCGAGGAGGCCCGGTCTAGCAACGTGGACGAAACAGAAAAAACAATTTTGGAGGCTGATCCAAAAGATGAATGAATAGATTGAGATCCGACTCTAGTAAAAAAAGGTGCCTGTTGTTTTTGCAGTTCTATATCCTTTCCATTGTTTCAATATGGGTCTCACGAGTTATATGTGGTCGTAGAATTAGACTTGTCCATATGTATTCAAAGCTTCTCTTTCTGCCATAATAGAAGAAATGTAGCATGAGGGGAGATTGACTTACAGTGAACATGCAGCAGCTTACAGGCAATTCACGGAATTCCGTCTAGCCATATTCTCTCCTTTGTTCACGTCTCATTCAGTTTTGGATTGCTTACTGGACGATGCTGGTGGAAACCAGTAACCATAAATGTCTGAGGTAGCTGAAACTGAAGAAGTATTTGAAGCCTCGTATCAGATAAGCTCCGTCTGAACCGGTTTTACTAATATAACGGGAGATTGTTAGAGTTTGATGTACGGACTGATGAATTTTATGCATTCGAGAATGAAAAACCGCATGAGTTATTTTGATGCGACGAAGCAAACTGAAATAGGGATTGCAGTGAAAAATCCTTTTGCTTTTGCTTGGTTATGAGAAAGGTTATGGTAAGTGGACTGATCATCTTAAGTCGCATTTGGTAACGTTTCTGTTTCGGAGAACAATTTTTGAACATAAATAGTTTTTTTTGTTTCTGTTCCTAACAATTTCGAGTATAAGAACGCACTTGGTAACTGTAAAAATTTATATTCCAGAACAAAAATGTGTTTGGTAAACTTGTACAATTTTGTTATTTCTTTTAATTTTTTAATATTTTTATAACATTTTTCATTTTTTCTTCTTTTCTTTTTTTTCCTTCTCTCCTTTGTGGCTGGTTGTTGACGATCGGCTATCGGCTGGGGCGAGCCTCGCTAGTGGCCTTGGTGGCCAGGTGAGCCTCGCTAGGCTAGGGCGAGGCCGACCTTGCCCAGCCATCGCTGGGCGACGCCGACTTAGTGGTGGCTCGGTAAGGCTGAGCCTCACCGTTGGCTGGGCGAGCTCTCGATCTCGCTAGATTTGGACGAGCTCGAGCTCACCTAGCCACGGCGAGGCCGAGCCTCACTGGGGGCCGGCGACCCTTCGGCGAGGTCGGCGGCCCTCGTCGGTCGGTCACCGGAAAGGAGGAGAGGATGACGGTGGAGAAGTGGAGACGCCGGAGAAAGGAGGGACTTGAGATAGACCGGCTGAAGAGAAATAAACAAATGAAGAGTTTTGAGTATTTGTTCTTTTGTTTCTTAGAAATTGTTCTCGGGAATAAGAAATTATTTGTTTCTATTTCAAATCTATTTCCGGAAACAAAAATTTTACCAAATGTGTTTCTGTTCTTTTTTTATTCTTCGGGACAAAAGAACATAAATTTTTATTCCTGTTTCGAGGAATATAAACAAAAATAAACAAACATGGCCTTAACGAACGTGGCAACTGCTGCACCGATGATCCAGAAAAGAAAGCCCTTGCGTCGCAATCTGCCGGTTATATAATGAATCAAATCTCTGATCACGTCTTGGACATACTTTTTCGAGGCACGGCATCTCAATTGTCCTTTCAATTCGTTAAAGCTGACAAAAATGATTCGAGTGGTGGTCGTATCTTAGATGGTCATGCTGACTCGAGCTCGGTTTCTACTTTGGGACGACCCAATAGGGATGACTCAGATATGTGGAAACGTGAAGAACGAAAGCAGAAGATACCAAAAAATATTCTTGATTTCACTCCCATTACAAAAGATATAATTCTATCTGTAAAATTACGAATTGCATTCCTCACTTCAGCAAAATTGTTCATCTATTTACGACTTTGCCATCTCGCTTGTGTGATGAAGGTCGAAAGCACGAACGGTTGATTTCGCAGTTCAAATTTTCTCTATGTCAACTCCTAAACAATGGATGTGGTTAAAGGGCATATATCCAATGCGGAGCTGTTGTCAATCAGCACTCTCGCAACAGCCATATCGTGGTATCTCACAGAAATATACAAAACTTTCGTACGTCAACGAAGGGAATTTGGTCTTTTGACAATATGGATCCAACGAACTCCCCCAATTGACCAGGTGTATGTACTTCGTTAAGAATCTTCAGCAAAGCATCCTAGTGTTTTTCAGAAAATTTAAAAAGATCCAACAAAAGAGATTTTGAGCTGGGCTTCAACTATACGCAAAGCCTAAGAAGCACCGACACTCTCTGAAAGCCTTCGTGTCGTATCAGACACTCCGACACGCGGTCAAAGATTGTCGGGAAATCCAACACGTGGTCAACTCTTCCCGACACGCTCCGACACGTGAGTCCGAAATTCCGACACGCACATGATCAATTTTAAAAATTTTCAATACTTGAGGGGTCAAATATAAATATATGAAAAAATAATGAAAATAACAAAAATAAAGGGAAGAAGAAAATTGTCACTCTTAAGTTTATCATTTACAAGTTTTGACATTCCCGTGAGTGACGATGGAACGCCCCTCTTCTCACTGGCGTTGCTCTGCTGCTCTCGCAGACTTAAAGTTGCGATTTTTTTTTTTTTTTTTTGCTTCTTTCCACCTCTTGCAGGCATCACCTGTGAGTTATCTCTTTTGGTCTATGTCATTAGTTTGTGAGTTATCTTTTACATTTTCCATGGTGAATTTAGTTATTTCCTTTTCTTTTGGTCGTATTTCGAGAGTTCTTGTTTTAGATTTTCATTTTTCTCGAACCTTGTTTTGCAGAGGAGCTCCAAACCAGTCTATATCATGAACTCTGAACTCTGTCTAGGATTATAAGAAATTTCACTAATTTCCGACAAGTGTAAGAAAACATAACACGTTCCTTCAAATTTACTCTTTTGTGTTCGCAATTTTTGAATTTCTTAATCAATCTTTGTTAAATTAAAACAATGAATGACATTAACAAATGTTGAATTAATATTTTTAGTATAGATTAATTATATGCTCTTTTTATTATTTATTTTTGCATTTATATAAAAAATATATATTTAATATATAACGTGTCGGAACGTGTCGGAATTCTCTATTTTTTTAGAACTAACGTGTCGGCGTGTCGTGTCGTGTCGCGTGTCCGTATCGGTGCTACATAGTGCAAAGCTCGAACTGGTCTCCGCTCCTCCATCGTTCCCACCTCCCCATCGATTTCGACTACTTCGCCACTTGGAAGAATCTCTGCTTCAGATTTGCTCCGTAGAAAATGATGGAAATGAATTCCTCATTACATATGTCAAATTATTGGGAAAAATTGCCCAAAAAATTCTAAACCTATTACATTTTTACTAATTCGGTTATAAACATTTTCACTTCTTACCAATCGAGTTCATCCGACTAATTTTAGTCGGAAAATACTGACATGGACACTGGTGGTGTCACGTAGGACCGCCGGCGCTAACGTAGACAATTTTTAATAATAGTTTTTTTCTGTTTTTTTTCCCCTTTTTTTTTTCTTTCTTTTCTTTTTGGCTTTCTTCTTTGTCTTTTTTGGTGGCCGGTCGTCCATAACAATGGCCGGGCGAGGGGAGCCCTCACCCAGGTGTGGCTTGGGAAGGGTCACTTGGGTGAGTCCGACCTACGCCCAAGCTAGGGCGACCTCGCCAGATCTGGTTTGGGTGAGGCTGACAATCGCTTGGGCGAAGGCAAGCCTCGATGAGGGCTCCCCTTGCCAGATTTGGCGAGGCCGGGCCTCGCCCAATGTTGTCGTCGCCTGGCGAGGTTGCCTTGGCCTGGGTCGGCCTCGCCTAGCCTGGGCGTAGGTCGGTCTCGCCTAGCCTGGGTGAGGGTCAGCCTCACTTAGGCAACCCTTGCCAGGTCGCGCCTGGGCGAGGGCTCCCCTCGTTAGGGCTAGCCCTTGCTGGTTGGGCCTCACCTGTGGCGAGCGAGGCCAGCTGGCTGGCTATGGCTGCCCGTCGCTTATGGCTAGTCGACCATCGGCAAAGGTAAAGAAGAAAGCCAAAAAGAAGAGAAAGAGAAAAAGGGAAAAAACATAAAAAAATAATAAGAATTCAAAATAAAAGAAAATATTATTAAAAATTGTCCATGTTAGCACCGTCGGTCTTACGTGGCATCGCTAGCATCCACATTAGCATTTCTCGGCTAAAATTGGCTGGATGGACTCAATTGGCAAGAAGTGAAAATGTTTAGAATTGAATTGGTAAAGTTAAAAAATTTAGGATTGAATTGGTAAAAGTGCAACAAATTTATGACTTTTTGAACAATTTTCCCGAATTATTGAGTAACACAAGAAACACATCCAAGAAATGTGCCGAGGATGAAAATAAAAATTCTTATTTTCAAGAGTTTTACACGGCTTAACAGTTGAGATCAAAATTTTTGCCTTTTGCCAACTCTTATTGGTTATCTTATGCATACGTATGATGAAATACATATTATGGTATTAACTCATTCCTCATAGAGCGTATGTCTTTGTATTAAAAACCGTACATATAATAGTTCAGGCATTCACAATGTTTACCTGAGTTCACCATTCTATTTCTTTTAAAGAATCCATCAGACTAACATCTAGCATCAAACACAGATAAAATAAAATATGTAGGTCGTTTTACTTTCGAACATAATAAATATATAACCTCATTTTAATGCTCTGTTAATGCGACATCTATATTTTAAGCTTGAGTTTTCAATTATTTTTAAATGATAAGCTTAAAATTCTCTCATCTCTATTTATCACGCAATAAATAGAGGCAATTACCTGTGTGAATGAGCTAATTTCTTATTTGTCCGATGTACTTTCTTAACATAATACACTAAGCATTAAGATACATAAATATCAAATAAACTCATAGGCATCGATAATGATAGAAAACTTCACTATTTGTGAATATATAGTGAAATTACAATATTCAGTACATTAGCTTCTATGCAGTCCTAAACATTTCTAGGAATTAGCTTCGTCATAAGATCTACTATCATTCTATGTGTAAATATATACTGTAAGTTCACATCTCTTTGACGTCTTCGTGTAACCATATCATTCTATGTGTAAATATATACTGTAAGTTCACATCTCTTTCACGTCTTCGTGTTTGGTCTTGCAATGATATTTCGAATCTTTGGCGTAAGTTATCAATTAACTAACATTGAGTTTGCAGTATTCTTAACAACATTTAAATGATTCAAAATCTCTTAAGCCAAACATCCTCTTGTATTACTGTTGAGAATGTCACAAACTTAACTTCTATCGTGGATAAGACTATACATATTTGTTTTCTACTACTCCAAGATATGATGCTATAATTTAATAAGAATACAAATCCATAAGTAGATTTCATTTCATTTAAATCTCCTCCTTAGCCAGTGTCTAAATAGCTTTTAAATCGCAGATCCCTTCCTTGATAATTGAACATATAATTAATAGTACCATTCGTATACCTCAATATTCTTTTGACAACTGTCCAATGTACTTGATTTGGATTGGGTTGATATCTACTTGCCAATCCAACTGCAAGACATATGTCAAGTCTTATACACATTATAGCATACATTAAATTTCCAATAGTACTAGTATAAGGAACATGTTTCATTTGATCCCACTCTTGTGGAGTCTTAGGACGTAGTTTATGGCTCAATCCTTTATTTTTTGCGATAAAAGTATATATGGGTTTACAGTCTTGTGTATAATCATTCAAGTATCATGTTTGTATACGTCTCTTGTGAAAGAGACAATGATCTCTATGAATGATTTTTTGAAATCTTCACTCCAAGAATATATGTAACTTCACCTATATCTTTCATTTCAAAATTGAAAGATAACCAATTCTTAACAGTATTAACAAACTTCATATTACTTCCGATAATTATTATATCATCCACATATAATGATAAGACCATAAATTGATTTTTGAATCTTTTGATATATACACAATGATTTTCATCAATCATTGTAAAATCATATGCCATTATGGTATTATGATGTATATATATCATTGTCTTGAAAATTGCTTAAGGTTATATATCGATCTTAAAAGTCGACATACATTTTATCCTTACTCTTTAAAATAAAACCAACGGATTGTTCCACGTAAGTTTATTTATTTATTTTTTCAAATTCTCCATTGAAAAAAAAACAGTCTTTATATTAATTTGATATGATTTAAAATCCATACTTGCCACTATTACCAGAATAAGGTAAATTGAAGCAAATTTCACTATATAAGGAAAAATTTCTATAATCAATTCCTTCTTATTGCTTACACTCTTTTACTGTAAGGTGATCTTATATCTCTATATTGAGCCATTAACTTTAAGCTTTATTTTGAGAATTCACTTGTTCCCAATGGCCTTGCGTCCTTTTGGAAGATCAACAAATTCTCAAACTTGGTTTAATTTCATTGACTCCGTTTCTTTTTCCATTACAAGTATCCATTTTTTCAAGAGAATTATTAAAAAGTCATAAATTTTTTGTAATTGTGCCAATTTAGTCATAAACGTATTTTTTTGGTCAATTGAGTCATAAACCTTTTATAATTGTGTTAGTTTAGTCCTTCCGGCTAAAAATTGACCTGCCGGTGCCGGTGACAATTTTTTTAATAATATTTTATAATTTTGAATTATTTTATTAATTTTTTAATCTTTTTCACTTTTTTTTTTCACTCCCTCCTTCTTCCTTTGGCTCCAACGACTAGATTGAGGTGGCTGGGCAAGCTTTCCTAGTCACTGGCGAGGCGAGTCCTTACCGTCATTGGGCGAATGGGCGAGCTCACTCTCGCCAAATTCGGCGGGGGCTTGCCCAACAGCGACGAGGGTGTCCTTGCCCCTCGCCAAGCGACGGTGAGGCGAGCCCTCGCTAGATCAGGCGGTGGCTTGCCTCGCTAGTGGTTGGGCGAGCTCGCCTTCGCCTAGAGACGACGAGGCAAGCTCGCCTTGCCGCCTTAGTTCGGTGATCGGCAAGGGCTTACTAGTCGTTGGAGCCAAAGGAAGGAGGGAGGAGGGAAGATGGATGAAATTCATGAAATAATTCAAAAATATAAAATGTTATTTAAAAAATTGTCACCAGCGTCGGCCGGCCAATTTTAGCTGGAAAAATTGAACTTGCACAATTATAAAAGGTTTAGCATTCAATTGGCCAAAAAAATAATTATAGAACTAAATTGGTACAACTGCAAAAGGTTTAGAACTTTTTTGATAATTCTCTCTTCATTTTTCCTTATTAGGACAATTTAGAGTATCATTTATATTTATTGGCTCATCTTCATCTTATGAAACGACCATAAAATTTTTCCTTTCAATGTCAAAATGTCGATGGAGAATGCTTTTGCGACTTATTCGTCGCATGAGAGATTGTATACTTGGTACATTATTCTCCATTACGCTCCCACTTGAACTAGATAATGACGATATTTTTTATTCAGGTGATTATAATTGAGACTGAGTAGAATTTAATTCCTCACTTTTTGCATTGCTCCCTCTTGGGGGAACTTTATTAAGTTCATTAACTCGATCTAATGTTTTAAATAGTGAGTAGTTTATCAGTATAGGCAGCACATTCTCAAGGTTTAAGAAAACTCAAATCGGGTTTTCTACTTATTCATAATGCATATGGAGTAAAAGTGACTGATTTTGAAGGTACATGATTAAGTGTATAGGTAACAATTAACAAAGCATCACCCTAAAAAGTAATTGATAAGTTAGCTTGTGCCATAATGGATCTAACCATTTCTAGTAGGATCCTGTTTTTTGTTTCCACAAACACTATTTTGTTGAGGAATACATGGAATAAACAATTTTTTTTCTATTTTTTTCATCACATAAATTTTTGAATTCATCGTATAAATATTTTCAACCTCGATCGGATCTTAACACTTTATTTTCTTATCTGATTGTTTTTTAACCAAGCTCATAAGTTTTTTAAAGCAACTTAATGCTTCAGATTTATGAAAAATCAAATAGACATATCCAAATCGAGTACAATCATATGTAATTGTGATGAAATATACAATCCAATGTCTTACTCTTACATTCATTGAACCATAGATGTTGCAATGGATTAATTGTAAAGAAAACTCAGCTCTTGTTCATTTTTTAAATGATTTTCTTATTATTTTTCCTGCTAGGCAATGCTTGCAACAAAGTAGGGATAAGAACAATATAAGTGTCATAACTTTTATATTGTGTTCACTTAAGTGTCATAACTTTTTTTTAATCTATTAAGTGTCAAATTAGTGAAAAATTGTTCACTTGAGAGCCAATTCCGATAAATTGTCCTACATCACATTTCAAATTAAATTTTTATTACCATGTGGCTTTTTAAAAAGACATTTAAGTTTGACTTGAATAATTTTCGATTTATGTGACAAGAAAGGGCAAAAATGATGTCATTTTGGCTCTTTCTTCCCCACATTCATTTTACAATGAAACCCTAAATTCTAGAAAGGGGAACGCTTTTACAAGAAAGAGGTTCAATCTTGAGATCAACAACGGACATTTCAAGCTTATGAGATAGTAAAATGGGGACCAGTTGAATCAGCTTAGGTGAGATTGAGATGATGATAAGTGTAACAGCGTGATATAAGGAGTTACGCTTGATTTGGAGGAATCGCAAAGAAATTGTTAGGTTTATGACATAAATCACCATGGTATTTGTTGGAATCTTGCAAATCACAGATAAATAAGGTAATGGAGATGCCATATTAGTTGCATTAGGAGGAAATTCCCCGGCATCAAAGATCTCTTCTCAAGTAATACTACTTTTTTTTTTCCCGTCTATTTTGCCGACTCATCTTGTTCCTAGTTCAGCCTCTTTTTGATTTTCATTAACCTTTCACTTTTCAGCTTTCCTAATTAATCAACTCCTTCTCTCAAATCACGTTTTCCCCTATTTTCGAGCTCTTCACTTGAACATCTCTTCCAAAATTTTTGCTCCTTTTGAATCTTGGTTGAGAAACCACGACTCAACCATGGAGAAGAAT
Organism: Eucalyptus marginata; assembly: GCA_014182565.1. Classification (NCBI taxonomy): domain Eukaryota; kingdom Viridiplantae; phylum Streptophyta; class Magnoliopsida; order Myrtales; family Myrtaceae; genus Eucalyptus; species Eucalyptus marginata. The sequence goes on along the minus strand of CM024587.1, from coordinate 39,732,877 downwards.
AGGAAAAAAAAAAACAGTTTCCATATATATATTTTGTATAATTTTTACCAATAGGGCCAAAATGATGCTGTTTCATTTAGTGTTTGCTAATTGGATTATTTTTGGCGAGTCATGCTAGCCTATATATAATAAATTAATGCCACATTGGATTTTCCGACTATCTAAATCGCCGATGGCACTCAAGTGATAAAAAAAAAATGATGGCACTTAAGGTAATGCTGTACGAAAATTATGGTACTTGTATTGTTCTTGTCCTCAAATAGACAAATCAATTTTATTAATATTGCCCAATAAGCTCTCTTTGGCTAATTTATTCATTTGTCATTGGCCAATATGATCAAGTTTCGCATGTGCCATACATTTACATTATTATCATAGGAGTTAGAAGATGTAAATAGGGAATAACAAATGTTAACATTACCACAATTAACATTTAATACAATAAAACTATCAATAAAATTTCTAGAGCCATAGTAACTCATACTTAAATACAAGTCCACACTAGTATTATAGAAGTTCAAACTAAAACCAAATTGAACTAATATTAATACATACGCTAAATTTTGACGAATCTCCGGAATATATAAAATATTATGTAGGAACAAAGTGCATCCATCACGCATAATTAATTGATAGGTAACAATCCCTTTAACTTCAGTTCCGAAGTTGTTCCCTACAAAATCCATTTTGTTTCGGTTGGAACTCATCGGAACTCCACAAAAGCATTTTTATCTTTCATTACATGATTTGTTGCTCTCAAATTTACAGTTTACAAAAGATTAAATTCAGTTAGAAAAATTGAACTTGATATAATAGTACTCTTAAGAACACAAAGGGTATCTACTTTCTTTGGCTTGTCACAGTCGCAAGTGAAGTAATCCCTCTTACTACGATTGTAACATTTCACTCTTAACATTTCTTTCATGAGAGGACGCTTTTCTTTCTCATATTGGTTGAGCTTTAGTTTCTTTCCTGAAAAACTTGCTCCCTTGCATTTCTACCTCTTGAACTTATCTAGACGCTTGCGCTTAGAGCTCGAAGCCTCGTGTGAGCTAGGACCAGCAAAAAAGATGTCTATTACTTGTTTAGCCACCTGGATGTGGTCTTCTTTTAGCTCAAGATGGCACATGGCATTCTCAAAGGTCTTTATATTCTCATTGTAGGTTAGTTGCACCTTTATGTGCCCAACTTTGAGGTAAGGAATGGATCACTGCTTGCATTTGTTGCTCATTAGTCAGAATGTGGCTAGCATCCTTTAGCTCATTGATCATGTTTGACATCCGCCTCAAGTGTTGTTTCGTAGTTTGTTCATGAGGTTTCTTGTATGAGTCAAACCTTATTATGAGTTATCTTAATTTGATCATAGATGTTGGACCAAATCTAGTCGTTAATACTTCCCACATATTTTTGGCATTTTCAAAACGCCTAAACTCTTGCATAATGTCATTTTCCATGCTACTTAGTAATGCGATGCGAGTAATTGAGTTCTTTTTCTCCCAATTCTTATCCCTCTTATGTTGTGCGGTATTTCCATCTTCGAGTTCTTTTATAACTTAATAAAGAATTTCTAGTGCTTCTTGCTCTTCTAGTACATATTGGATTTTCATATTTCATAATTCTCGCTGTTCAATTTTCTTTTTTGGTTCAGTTTAGCCACTATGTTCATAGATATTGAAGCCATTGTATTTGAACATTTCAGATATACATATACGAACTATTAATGTCCATTATTTATGAATCCATTTTGTGTAAACTAATCATATCAATGAATAATTGCAAATAATGTTTTAGAATGGAAATGTCACTTTATTTCCAATTATCATCCAAAATTCCTAATTTGAAATTATCATTAATATAATCATCTATGCAAGAAGTAATATATTTAAAGTCACTAAAACTTTCTTGAACTTCCTACAAGAAATGCAAATAAAATAATAAAAGTAGCAGCAAATAACATTGAACATTCATTAACTAAATATACCATTTACACAAAGTAACAAATCTAGCATAAAAAAATCAACATTAACAGGGAAATAAATATTTACAAAGGATAATATAGTTTTATGATCAGCGCCACTCATCTATGTTATTAACGGGGAAAGACTTATCAAATTCCTCATAAAATTCCTTTGAAAATTCAATGGTCACATTGGGCAGTCATGGAAAGACCTTCGGAGATCCCTTCTAATTCCGCCATGGCGCATTCATTCTACGCTAGGACGTGTTCAAGCCAAGGGTTGACACCTTCGCCGCCCCAACCCTTATGTATTCTATTAGGAAATCCATCGTATGTTGTTAATAATTAGGAACAAGAGGGATTTCACCGATTTTCTATCGACCATCCATCACTTCGATTTCTGGAGCTCTCCATAAATCATTGATCACTTCTTGCCATTCATATGGGAGAGTGTTTGTCAAGGCATCAATCATCTCAATGTCCGACATATGATAACCTTTCCAAATGATATCTCGTATAATCTTATTGACCTTTATGATGTGTTTTACCATGTCACATCCATCCCATCGATAGATAACTAACTCAGCTTTCAGCCTTGTAAATCTCTCATTTTGTTCATCCGTTCTTACAAAAATCAATGTGTGCATAAAGTGCAACATTGTTCCCGCAATAAATGCAGAACAAAAAATGATTACTTATAATCCTTGGTGCATCATAAGAGGGAATGCTTATTTGCATTAATACTTCAAGGCACAAAGCAATCCATTACCCGCATGCTAGTACCAATAACGTTCTAATTGGAGCTCCCACACTACCATACGCGTGGACATTTTTTTATTTTTTATTATCAATGGTCAACTGTTAGTCAATCCATTGGGCCAACTGATCGACCGTGTCAGGTCAAAGGTTCAAAGGGTTGAGTCCGGTCAAAAGACCCGACCGTTTAACCGACGTGGCTAACCAAGTATCATGGAATGAACCTATTTATCTAGCGGTTACTCGTGTGTGTATGGTGCATGCGCTAGTGAGGCCGCCCCTTGCGGTCGTGCATAGAGATGCACTTGGCCTCCTCCGGTGGCGTACCACCACTCGATTTTATCATCTCACGAGAACTACGGTCTTACACTTTTAAAAATGATTTTTATTGCACGAAACATCAAGAAGTGGCCCCGAACAGTATAATCAGGTGTCGTTTTTCGTATTCGAGTGTTTGTCAGCGCTGTCTCGCGATTTTCGGCCAAATGCGTTTATATACATGTTCAACGATTAGGAAACAATAACCTAACTCTAATACCAATGATGGAATCGAATTCCTAATTACATATCTTAAATTATTGGGTAACACAAGAAACACATCCGAGAAATGTGCCTAGGAAAGCTTTGTATCACTGATCGAAAAGTACATTATGCAAAGAATATACCTTGTTTTTCACATATTAAGGGCACCCTCTTGCAAGCTTGAGAGTCTTCAGTGGATTGTACTTCGTAAGCAGAACGTCATATGTCTTGGAAAGTGACAAAACGTCGTTCTTCAGAGAAGACGTGATAATCAAAGTAGAAAATATCTTCTATTATCTCGCTCTTCAAGATAACTTACTATTTATTTAACGATATCTCCTACTTCTCTTTGAATTGCAAAGGGCAGTTGTCCGCAAGTAATCACTTGAAGGATGATGGGCCGACAAGATGGATCATGGGCCGGGTTAGCCCAACATGGGCGGCCTATATAAAAACCATCAAAAGACAACAAAGAGGAAGAAGATCAATCTCTCAATGAGTAATAAGAAGAAGACGACGACAATAAAGAAGAAGTTTATTGTGGGAGTTTGGATGATTGAATTTCTATTTAGAATTTCCAATTCGGGGTTCATTGGATTTGGGGGCTTTCAGGGTTGGGACAAGGATCCAATCATTTTGAGAAGAAGAGTAGTCCCACGGTCCATGTGAAGCTCTCCAATTATTTGACTGGTTGAGATTATTTTCTTTTGCTTGAATTTAGGTTGAAGGCACTTAAATAATCATTTTTCTTAAGTGATTTATTGAAAAAGTTTTCATAATAAAGTCACGTCATATGAAAGTGATGACATTTTTAGTATTTTGTTTCTGAATTTTTGGAATGCTATTCAGGGTTTAATCATTTTATTTCAATCTTGTCTCACTAATATTTTTGGGTTCCGATTTTGCCCACATGAAAACACTCCCGTCGTCTCACTTAGAACTCTAGATCTGTGCTCACCCGGTCGACGAAGTATAGGGCCGCCTGGTCGAGGTGGAGGGTCACTGTTGTCGAGAACAGAACGAAAGCTTGTTGAATATAAGGGCGAAGGATTTCGACCGCAACAAAGGGGAGTGAAATGAAATCCCCAAGAAACCGGAAGAGCTTAAAATTTGGAGAAATGGTGTCTTTCCTCCAGAGCTTTTAGAATTTCAGAGATAATCGTCGAGTTCCATGATCGATTCTGCATTCGAAAAGAAACCCCAAACCTATTCCAAGAGATTCCTCTTAACATATAGATATATAAATAGGGAGATAAATGATGTACTTACTTGATTAAGATTAAGTACTTTACGAAAAAATATAGCCGACAATTCTCATGGGTTGTCAAAAATGGAAACGCAATCCCATTCCACAATTCAAAATCCCGAATCGGATTATGATCCTCTAGGGTTCAATTGGGATTCGAGCGGCTGCCTATCCTAATTCTCGGTGTTGACTAACTCTAGATTTTCATAAACATGTGTCTTGAATAATCGAGTTGATTGTCTCTACGATAATTTTGAGGAAGATTATTGGAAAGATTTTTGGAACAAGAAGGTCCAAATATATGAGGACTAATTTCTCAAAGCATCTTCTCAAATTATTTTCAAATTCATATTTTGAGGCACAAGTGTGTGATGGTTAGGTTGATCCCGCAACGAATTTTGAGAATCAAATTTTCACGTACATGTTCATTTTTATATTGGCATTTTACTAGGTCTATCTACCTCGGTCTTGCAAAATGCATTAGTCTTAGGGCTCTTAGGTGTTCATTAATCATTCAATTGTGCTTAGATTATCTAGAAAGTTCTTTGGTACGTAACTTGCAAGAGTGTTAACTTCTAATTGTGTTTAGACAGCTGGGTTTACTCCATGTAGCATATGCATCTTTCCCTCCTTCACTAATGGGCTCATCTTATGAATTGTTGATGAACATCCCAATTATTCTTGCTCATATAGTCAAATTTTAGGGCCATGTGTTCCTTCGTCCCCAATCAGAGAAATTTATCACCAATTAGTTTTCGGATTGATGATTATAAAAATGAACATTACTTATATTAACATTTAATTCAATTTATATACAAATGATATTCATACCTTGCAACCCATCAATAAAATTGGGGTGATAAAGACTAGGCTTTAGTGAGAGTTTTATGGGTTGGAATTTGCAAAAAGAGTAATTTGGTCTTTTCAAAGTAAGAGGTTTTGTCTTGGGTAAAAGCATTTTTTATTTTATTTTTGCCAGTAGATGAAATTTGAGGCATACTTTTTTGAATTTTTTAAATAAAGATGAAAATTCGAACCAAAAAAAAAAAAAGATGAAAAAGCTAGGACTTCCTTGAACGACTGCACAGTGCACCGAAGCCAAACCCTGCCTCCAAACCCCCACGCCCATCAGATTCGATCCTCACCTGCGAAGAAAACAGAGCTTTGCTTCAGGCAAGTGCCTCGCCAGCCATGTCATCCGATGCCCAGGCGAGTCCAGAGCAGCAAGAACCCAACCCCAAGATCCAGATATACTCCACTTCGGCCACCGGAGTTTCCCCTTTCTGGAGAGGTCTCAAACGCTCTGCCCTTCTCCTCGATCTGTGGCCTCTTTTTCTGATTGGAAATGGTGCTAAAAATGCGATCTTTCTCTTCTGGGTTCGTTTTGATTCTGCAGACAAGTACGAGAGAGAGGCTAAGAAGTATTGGGATATCTTCTACAAGAGACACCAGGACAAGGTTTGCTGGCTCTGGCCATAATTCTTGTGCCTGCTTTCTGATTGAGACGGACTTTTTTTTTATTATTGTTTTTGGTCTGGTTTGAAGTTTAAATCTTTTGGGAGATTGATTGGTCTGCAAGTAAATTGATAGGAGCATTGGTGCTGCTTGTTAAGTTATGACTTGTTTTTTCAAGCTGCTCAGTTCATTCTTTGTGCCCTTTGCTGCTTTAGCTATTGTTACTTGTTTTGTTAATGTCACCTCCCTCCCTCCCTCTCTCTCAACAGTTTTTCAAAGATCGGCACTACTTGGACAAGGAATGGGGCCACTATTTCTCTGTGAGTTGAGAAAGCTTTTGCTATCTGTAATTCACTTTGCAAAGTTGGAGTTTTATTGGATGGTGTAGATTTTGTTTAGTGCTTTTGATTCAACAGATTCTTGTTTTGTCAGGGAGCAGGGAAGAGGATTATTTTGGAGGTAAGCAACTGGTGCCGTGTTTGTTTTCTGCACATGGCGTTACACTTATTACATACGATAAATTTTCCAGTCATAAGATTACTCCATGGTTTGTATGGAGAAAATCTTTCACTTTTGTGTTGGTCTGTTATGTTGAGAACTTGTCTTCACTGCAGATAAATGGTGGTTTGTGGGGTCTGAGTTATTGGTTGCATTAATCAAGATTGATGCTAATGGTCTGTGCAGGTTGGTTGTGGAGCTGGAAACACTATATTTCCATTGGTTGCTACATACCCAGATGTTTTTGTTCATGCCTGTGATTTCTCACCACGTGCTGTTAATTTAATTAAGGTTTGATTTCTTCTTCTTGTCATTATCTACGTCTTTGTTTGCTTTAAGGTCTGATCGCTGTTTTCTGAGCTCACATGCCACCTGCTGGACTGCTGGGCTGGACAATTTTTTTTTTTTTTTTTTTTTTTTTTTGGAGGGGGGTTGTGGGGGCGTGAGGATCAGGTTCTTGGGAAAAATTGGATGTCAATGCCAAATTACAAATATATGATCCCTAAACCTACACTTGCTAGCTTCTTATCATTGATAATTAAGCCCTGCTATTCGTTCCATCCAAATATGAGTTCCAGAAGGTCTGATGTACAATTTGGTTGTATATGTCCAAATTACAAATATATGATCCGTAAATGGAACCCTACACTTTTGGTCTTCAACATAGAACGGTCTTCTTATCATTGATAGGACTAGGAGGAATCGAGGAAGAGACAAAGAGAGAGAGAACCGAAGATGAAGGGAGTAAGCCCTTTTAGTACTTTTCTTTTTAATATTGAAAAGGTTCGGTTCCATCCAAATATGAGTTCCAGAAGGTCTGATGTACAATTTGGTTGTATATGTCATTGGATGTGGTTAAAATTTGCATTTGCTAGATTGACATAGTTCAGGATACATTTGGCATTTCTTTAATGACAGGACCTTTTTTTTTGCTCATTACAGATGCATAAAGACTTCAAGGAAAATCAAATTAGTCCATTTGTCTGTGATTTGACCATTGATGACTTGAACCAGCAAATTCCACCATCTTCCATTGACATTGTGACCATGGTAATTAAAAGGAAGTAATGATCTAACTTAAGTACATCTTGGTAGCTTAATGAGCTGCTACTGCTATCTCATATTTTGTGCTATCAATTCAGAGTTTGCTTGGTCAGTTAGTTACGCTGTTTCACTAGCTGATTGTAAAGCAGATATTTGTGCTATCTGCAGTGTCTCCGGAGAAGATGCATCTCGTGTTGCAGAATATAAGAAGGGTTCTCAAGGTAGGACACCTCCCTCTTTGTAAGAATAAAACTGCTAATATGCTGATTTTAATCAGACAAAATACTATCACTGGAGGAGATATAACTGCAATGTACTGTTTTTGCTTCCAGCCAAAGGGCCATGTGCTGTTCCGTGATTATGCCACCGGCGATCTTGCTCAGGTTGCTCTTTCAGTATAACCTTTTATTATTTAGAAATTTCTTTTTCTGCTGACAGTTTATTAAGTGCAGCTGCTCACCCTTTTTTTGCTCTATCTTACGTATTTTCCCGTGTCTAACTGCTTGCTGACAGGAAAGGCTTACTTGCAAGGATCAAATGATTAGCGAGAACTTTTATGTCAGGGGTGATGGCACTGTCAGTTCCTGCGATCTGTTTGTGGATGTTATCTCTTATATTTTTCCTCTTAATTAGCAAACCTTGATACTCTTTTCCTTCTTCTTTTTTCTTCTCAACACAGCGTGCATTCTATTTCTCTAATGAATTCTTAGCAAGTTTATTCAAGGACAATGGATTTGATGTGAAGGAAATTGATCTGTGTTGCAAACAAGTTGAGAATCGATCTAGGGAGTTGGTGATGAATCGGTATGTTTTTAATTTTAGTTTGGCTTCAGAAAATTTTCCTGTTGCTTTTGTTGGTATGACTGTTATCTTGTTGCATTTGACTTCAGACGATGGGTCCAAGCCGTATTTTGTCCTTCAGATTCTGAGGACCTTTCCAGCAGCAATCATGCTAGTACTGAAGTTGACTTGCCAAGTCAAGAAAATACTGAATCCAACATATCATCGAAAGCTTCAAAGGAGCCCATTGAGAATATTGAGGTTGATATGTCTGAGGGTGTTGCAGCTGACATGTTTGGAATTTCATCATCTGTTGACAACGAGGTAAAGGTTTCTCTTATTGCTAATTCTGTCCATATTTTCATATTATGGATCAAGAATGAGGTATTCTGCCTCTTCTCATTGCATATGATTTCAAGTTTTTTCACCTTTGAAAGGATTTATTGGCAGACAAAGGTCTCCATATCTATTGTCTTGAACAGTGACACTAGTATTTGGTATTATTTCCTCTCAGATAATTCAGGTCAGTCTTAATGAGGAAAACCTTAGCATAAGAGTATTGTCCGGAGAGTATCAACACACATGCAAGTCGACTGGGATGATACTTTGGGAATCGGCCCAAATGATGGCCTCCATTCTGGCCCAAAACCCAAACATTGTTTCAGGAAAAAAGGTTTTGGAGTTGGGCTGTGGTTGTGGAGGCATCTGCTCAATGGTGGCCGTTAGATCTGCTGACCTCGTGGTAGCAACTGATGGAGATAAAAAGACCCTTGACCTGTTGGTGCAAAACGTTGCTTCAAATATAGCTCCACCTTTCCTTGATAAATTGATTGTTAAGAGCCTGGAATGGGGAAATAGGGACCATATAGAAGCAGTCAAAGAAGTGAACGACAAAGGTTTCAACATCATCATTGGCACCGATGTGACATATATTCCTGAAGCAATTTTGCCTCTTTTTGCCACTGCAAGAGAGCTGATCTCAACCAACAGAGGTGATGAAGAGGACCAGGCATCGGCACTTATTCTCTGCCACGTTTTTCGCCGAGTTGATGAACCATCTATACTCTCTGCTGCTTCCCGGTATGGTTTTCGACTAGTAGAGAGGTGGCCAGTGGGAATTTCTGGTAATTCATCTCAGGGAGTTGTCAGCTCTTGGTTTGCTGAAAGTGGTATTGACAAGTATAGTTTTAGTACAGCATTAAGCATCATGTATTTTCAGATTGAATGACAATGATCTTCAGAGTTCATATTCTGTTCTTTTTGGGTCTTGAGAAGACATTTGTTAAAGCTGGTACCGGATTTGAGCCATCTCCCTTCTTTTATTGAATTTTGTTTCTTGTTGGACAAATACATGGTTTTGCCACACGAAACAAAACCAAGGAAATAGAATATGTTCGGCTTCGAGAGCAAAATGATTCAGTTGCATTGATTTGTGTTGCTGGATTTTGTACACGTTTATGAAACTTGTGGTGATGTGGCTGTATAAGTGCCAACATTTAAAACATGTGCTTTTTTAATTCTTGAGGGAATTACTTTTTAATTTGCCTTTTCTATACAAATTTGATTTGAGTTGGACTGAGGCAAGCCTAAAGTTGCAAATGCCTCGTTTTGGAATAGAGCTATAAACAAATGCAAAGAAGTTTTAAGTAAACAAAAGCTTCAAACCAGAGTAACGAGCAGCGGATCAAAAGCTCTAGACAAAGTCATGAGAAGACCAGGCATTGATACAAGTTAAACCCTCTTCTTGCCTGAGGGCTCTGACCCGACTGGACATAATGGATAGATTCCTTCCATGAAAGCAATTCGATCATATACCAATACTGGTGGGAGCTGGACTTGCAGTACGTCTGGTCCCCAATTTGAAGTAATAGGGTCACTCACATAAACCCCTGAAGATCTTGCGATGCATGGGCAGCTTTTCCTAGAAACATTTGAGAACAGATGATGTGAAGAAAGATCATTGATTACTTATTGGTGATAGGCTTTTTTTTTTTGGCTGCTAAAATGGCATGGAATATAACACGATGTTGTAAGAAATTCACGTAACAAGGCCCACTTAAAAGGAGCTTAGTGATTACTATTATATGTAAGTTTCTTTGGTTTTTTCAATATAGATCCGTCTAGAATGACATTGTAGGTCAAGTTCAGTATATCATATCATGTTCACCTTTGAATTTGGTCATGCACAAATCATCCACATTGCGACAAAAGAGACCCAAGACGAATGTATAACTCCTTGGTTATGCTGAGTTGGAATTGAGCTTGCTGCTTTATGTTTCCCAAGGCAAAATTGACTCCGTCAAGTTATCAACTCGGCTAACTCCTACCATACCATGGACAATTGAAAAAGGTCGATCCAATTATATTGTCTTGTTCTTAGGATGTTCGAACACTGTTTTAGCAAAACAGGTATTGCATTTCTTGATATTGGGAGAACTTTAGTCTGCGGTGGGTGACTTCGAACATTAAAAAGATAAATCTGACTGCAGTCAAAAGAAACATCTTTGGTTACAGACAATGGAAGAAATCGGCAGAAGACTTTGACAGAGATCTCAGTTCATTCTTCACTGCAAATACGCCAACTTGTGCACCTACCGAAACGTAAGAAACTAAAAAACTAATCCCATGTCTTTCACTTCCACAGTTCACAACGAGAGTTTGGCCCAAACTGTTTTGTTCCATCTGATCTGGGGATATCATCAACCTGCTTCATTTTTCAATTCAAAGATGAATTGAAAAACAAGCCCTCTGTGACTGTAAAGTACAGTTGGGTCCCGATATAATAAGTATTTTGTTAAAAAAGTTGGACATGTTAAACAGGCTTAATGTAAAACTTAAAAATATTTAATGCACTGACTATTCTGGTGAGATGCATAATTGGTACTTTGAAAATTGATTGTTTCCTTATTAAACATGTTCAGTAGAAGTCCTGAGACCAGATTGTTCACAAGATTCTTTCCTTGTAGCATGAGAAAAAGGACAGTATCATGAACACACACCAAACTGAGCAAAAAGAATGTTGGAAATTGTGATCCATTTTCCACAAAAATCTAGAAATTACTACTTAATCATGAAGAAAAGAAGACTTGAGATCGTGGAAACAAGCTAGACAATTACTTGTCAAAGTTGAAGACAACTACATGGGCAGAAAAATTTTCTAGAAGAAAAGATGAAGAGTCCAAGTTGAACTTGAAGACTTCGTGAAGAAGTATGTTGGATGTTTGTGGAAGCGTGTGTGCGTGCGCGCAAGTGTGTATGTGAATAAAAGTGGACTACAATGGCAAGGGAGTATAGGTTAAAAAAAAACAGAACTTTTATTATGAATCTTTGTATTACAAAGAAAAGAAAGGAGTATGCTGGTTTTTCTGGCTACATAAAACACACACCTTAACTCCTAATAGGCGTGTGTTCACCGCCTTTCACAACCGACATTGCACAAAAAAATAATATAAAATTACAAAACTTGCTTCTTTACTCCTGCTCGTGCGGCTTCTTCCGTGTCTTTTGGTTGCTTCTCCACTTTTCTACATTTTTCTATTCTGCAGCAGCTTTTGTTGACTTTTCTTTGCTTTTCTTTTGTCTATTTGCTGCACGTGGTCTTGCTGCCCACTCGTACCAGAAGGTTCTTCAATATTTGAGAGTTTTCTTGCTTTTTCCTTGCATGCACATGTACTAGAAATTTCTCCAACGTACGAGAATCTTCACACAAATTGTTGCCGCCATTTTTCTTTCTCCATTAAGTCTGGTGTAATCTAGATTTTTCCAAAAATGGATCACTTTTTAACACTCCTCCTTGATCCATTTTGTGATACTCCAAAGCATTTCCCGTAATGTCTCGAACTTGGCTCGCGATAATGCTTTAGTGAAGATGTCCGCTATTTGTTCTTCGGTTTTGCAATATTTCAGCTCGATCTCTTTGTTATTTTGCGCTTCTCGTATGAAGTGATATTTGATGTCTATATGTTTGGTTCTTCCATGGAATACTGGATTTTTTGATATAGCGATTGCGGACTTATTGTCGCAAAGTATCGGAGTTGATTCCATCTGTGTTTCTTCAATGTCTTCTAAAATTTTTCGAAGCCATATTGCTTGACTAGTGGTCATTGCAGCTGCGATGTATTCAGCTTCTGCAGTGGATTGTGCCACCGAGTCTTGTTTTGGATGCCCATGAGAATATTCCGGAGCCCAATGTGAAGGCATAGCCGGTTGTACTTCTCCTATCATCAGGCCGAACCCGCCCAATCACTATCGGTGTAGCCAATGAGCTTGACATTTACACTTGGCCGATACCAAATGCCGTAATCTATAGTTCCTCGTAAATATCTGAGAATCCTCTTAGCAGCTCCAAAGTGAATTTGACTCGGACTTTGCATGAATCGTGATAGTAGACTTGTTGCATACATAATATCCGGTCGTGTAGCAGTGAGATATAGCAAACTGCCAATCAAACTTCTATAGAGGGAGGCATCGGCTTTTTCTGCTCCATCTTCCTTCAATAGTTTTTCATTTGTCATGAGCGGGGTTGAAACTGCTTTGCAATAGTTCATCTTGAATTTCTTTAGGAGGTTTTCGGTATATTTCTTTTGCGAGATGAAAATTCCTTCATCTTGATTGACTTCAATGCCGAGGAAATAGTTCATCAAGCCCAAGTCCGTCATTTCAAATGTCTTCATCATTTCTTCTTTAAATTCTCGGATCATTGTCTCATTGTTTCCTGTATATATGAGATCATCTACGTATAGAGAGACAATGAGAGTGTCGGACTTACCTTGGGTCTTGATGTAGAGTGTCGGCTCACTCATACTCCTCCTGAATCCTTGCTTGATGAAGTACTCATCGATTCTACTATACCATGCACGTGGTGCTTGTTTTAACCCGTATAGGGCCTTCTTAAGCTTTAAGACTTTTTCTTCATTGCCTTTGACAATAAAGCCTTCTGGTTGAGCTACATAAATTTCTTCTTGAAGATATCCATTTAGGAATGCTGATTTTACATCTAGTTGATGGATCTTCCATTCTTTTTGTGCTGCTAGAGCTATGAGTGTTCGAATAGTATCAAGGCGAGCAACAGGAGCGAAAGTTTCAGTATAGTCAATACCTGGTTGTTGCAAGTATCCTTTCGCCACAAGCCTTGCTTTATGCTTCGGATTGATCCATCCGCGTTGAGCTTCGTCTTGTAGACCCACTTGACGCCAATGATTTCTTTGTCTTCGGGTCGATCGACAAGCTCCCAAGTTTCATTTTTCTCGATCATCTTGATCTCTTCCTCCATGGCTTTTATCCAGACTTCATCTTTGGATGCTTGTTCATAGTTTTCTGGTTCCAAAATAGCAAAGTTGCATGTGTCGTAAATTCTTCTAAGGGCTTTTACCCTTAGTATTGGAGACTCTGGAGTAGATTCTTCTTGCGTCACTCTTGGAGAGCTTGGTGGAGTTATGTCGTGAGTGGTGGAATCCGGTACTTCTCCTTCTTCTTGTGACGTTGACTCCTCTTGAGCAGATTGTATGTCTGGCAAGGTGATATACTTCTTATCGATCTTCTCGTCTTCCCAATTCCAGGCAGCATTCTCGTCGAACTCGACGTCTCGACTAATCATAAGCTTCTTGGTTCTTAGGTTATAAACCCGATAGCCTTTTGATTGATCACTATAGCCAAGGAATATCCCTTTTTCTGTCTTCTCATCTAGCTTACTCCTTTTTTGAGCAGGGATGTGGACGTAGCAAATGCATCCAAACACTTTGAGATGCTTTGCTGAAGGCTTCCGTCCACTCCATGCTTCGACTGGTGTTTTATTTTGAACAGCTTTAGTTGGACACCTTTTTTAGTTTAACAGGTATACTGCAGTATAAACTGCTTCTGCCCAAAAAGTGTTGGGAAGGCCTTTCTCCTTTAGCATAGACCTTGCCATCTCCATGACGGTTCTATTTTTTCTTTCAGCTACTCCATTTTGTTCTGGGGCGTAGCCAACAGTTAGTTGATGATGGACTCCTTCATCTTCACAAAATTTATTAAACTCCTTTGAATTGTATTCTGTGCCTCTGTCACTCCTTAGGACTTTGATTCTTTGGCCACTTTGATTCTCGACGTGGTTTTTGAATTTTCTGAAGATAGAGAAAACCTCAGATTTTTCTCGAAGAAAGTATACCCACGTCATTCTTGTGTAATCGTCAATGAATAGGATGAAATATTTATTTTGACTAGGTGTAGGTGTCCTCATCGGACCGCACACGTCCGTGTGGACAAGTTCTAATGGCTTCTTAGCTTTCCATGCACCTCCAGATGGGAAGGACTGTCTCTGTTGTTTTCCAAGAAGACAGCCTTCACAAACATCTGAAATTTCTGTAATGGCTGGAAAATCTCTCATCATATTTTTCTGATGGAGAATTTTTAGCCCAGCAAAATTGAAGTGGCCAAATCTTCGATGCCATAGCCATGAATCATCAAGTTGAGCTTTCATGGCTATATCTTTGACATATTTCCATTGAATAGGAAAATTGTTATTTTCATCTTAACAGAGGCAATGATATTTTTATATTTATCATAGATAATGCAAGCATCTCTATTAAAATATAGAGAATACCCACTTTGTATCATTTGGCCCACACTTAAGAGATTTTGTGCAAGACGAGGGACTAGATATACATTATGTATATATTTTGGGCATTTATTTGTTTCCACGGCGATGGTGCCTTTTCCTTTGACATCTACTAATGCACCATTGCCCAACTTTACTTGGGATTTCACTGTCTTATCAATATCAGTGAATATAGATTCGTCCCCCGTCATATGATTGCTACACCCACTATCGATGTACCATATTTCACTTTTATTGTTATTTGCCGCTTGGCCTACGTAAAATGTATTCTCTTCACTTTCTTTTTTTTTCTACATAGTTTGCTCGATTATTTGTTTTCGAGCGACAATCTTTTTCTACGTGGCCATATCTTTTACAAAAGCGGCATTGTTTTTTATTTTTAAACCAACAATCCTTCTCCAAATGATTTGTTTTCTTGCAAATACCACAAGGTGGATAATTTTCCTTTTTTATAATTTCTCCTCCTCTTTTGTTTTTCCATGAGCTCCTTCCATCATTTTTAGTTTGACGAGACCGTAAATTTACTTTAGACTGAAAGGCACTTTCAATCGAATCTTCCTCTTGTGCCATTAGTCTTTTCTCATATGCTTCTAGAGAGCCAATTAATTCACTTATCGATAGGGTTGTCAAGTCTTTAGTTCCTTCTATAGTTGTAACTATGGAGTTGTATTTTTTGGTAAGTGACACCAATATTTTCTCAACAACCCTTTGATCAGTTATCCCATCTCCATAGGCTCTCATTTGATTAACTAGTTCCTTTAATTTTCCACAATATTCTTGTATGGTCTCATAATTTTTCATTTTAGAATTCTCAAAATCTCTTCTCAGAGTTTGAAGGCGAATAGTGCGTACCTTTTCCGATCCTTGAAATTCTTCTCGTAGTATATCCCAAGCCTCTTTTGCAGTCCTTGCTCCAATTATTCTCGGAAATACGGTTTCCGAGAGTGCTTGTTGGATAAAATATAGCGCCCTTGCATCCTTTTGTAGTTGATCCTTCGAAACACTTGCACCTTCTGGCGGAGCCTCGCAACCTTTTTCCACGATGTCCCATAAGTCTTGGGCCATCAAGAATGTAGTCATTTTTATGCTCCAAAAGTCATAGTTATTTCCATCAAAAATGGGGATGGGAAATGAGGATGAGGTAGAGTTGGCCATGGTTTAGTTAGTGGGTATTTGGAAATGGTAGTTTTAGGAATGGGTAGGTAGGACAAACGCCCAATACCAACCAAAGACGTGGCTCTGATACCACTGTTGGATGTTTGCGGAAGCGTGTGTGCGTGCGCAAGTGTGTATGTGAATAAAAGTGGACTACAATGGCAAGGGAGTATAGGTAAAAAAAACAGAACTTTTATTATGAAAATTTGTATTACAAAGGAAGGAGTATGCTGCTTTTTCAGCTACATAAAACACACACCTTAACTCCTATTTATAGGCGTGTGTTCACCGTCTTTCACAACCGACATTGTACAAAAAAATAATATAAAATTACAAAACTTGCTTCTTTACTCCTGCTCGTGCGGCTTCTTCCGTGTCTTTTGGTTGCTTCTCCACTTTTCTACATTTTTCTATTCTGCAGCAGCTTTTGTTGACTTTTCTTTGCTTTTCTTTTGTCTATTTGCTGCACGTGGTCTTGCTGCCCACTCGTACCAGAAGGTTCTTCAATATTTGAGAGTTTTCTTGCTTTTTCCTTGCATGCACATGTACTAGAAATTTCTCCAACGTACGAGAATCTTCACACAAATTGTTGCCGCCATTTTTTCTTTCTCCATTAAGTCTGGTGTAATCTAGATTTTTCCAAAAATGGATCACTTTTTAACAAAGTACCAGAGAAAATCCTAGAACAAGCTAGAGAAGTCTACGTGCATGGGAAACGCGTTTTCATTGGCAAGCAGCTGAAAGAATGAAGCAAATTTTCTTTATCAAACTCCAGCAGTCAAGAACTTATTGAAGAAGAAAAAAGGAAGTCAAAGAGAGGCGTAGGCCGTGAAAAAGAGTCAAGAGTGGTGTCCAAGTTGAATATAAATGTCTAAAAATCTAGAATTGTGTTGGTAAAAAACATGAGAAGATTGTCCTATGTCTAATATCGGCGGAGTTTCTCTATAAATAGATCTTAGAATCATTCATGTAACGTAAGTATAAAACTCCATATCAAGATGCTCCTCCACCAACACCTCCATCAAACTATCTTGTTGTGCTGAATAAACTGTGTCCCTTCAACCATCATACCTTGGCACTTGTCCATCCTCCACACAAATTATAACCTACACACTTGCACAAATTCAAAACACAAACAATCATCCATATCAAAACCATGTGCACCCACACACACACATCCAAATTTTTAACAAAGAAAAAATATAAAAGAACATTAGTAAAATAGAGTTTGTTGCAGCCATTCTGAACAACCTCCTACAGATGGAATGGGATGGTGATGCAGTATGCAACACTTGTTAGTGACGGCCTGTGCAGTCCCAGAAGAGGTTTCAGCAGTCAAAAGACACATGTATAGGAAGCAGAAGACTTTATGATGGCCCTTTCACTCCCTATCACATGTTTACAACCTGTGCAGTCCCAGAAGAGGTATCAGTAGTCAAAAGGCATACATGTACAGGAAGCAGAAGAGTTTATGATGGCCCCTTCACTCACTCCCCATCACATGTTTACATTCTAGGAAGGGAAAAGCACACACGAAAAAACATAGACAAACAGACAAATCTTTAGGGCTTACACTGAAGAACATCCCATCTGACCAAGACCAAGGTCCCTTGGATTTCGGTATTGTACAATATAATACTTTCTTTCTCCAGCCATTTTTGCTGATCAATTTGGTGCAAGAAAACTATAGCCAAATAAAGGACTGTTGCAAGTAGAAATATGAGCAATAAAGGCCTGAAAGCTTTGTTACATCTTGTCGAATATAGAGAGTCGGACATCGTTAAGCAACGATTTTTCTCCGTAAGATCTGTGAAGTGAAAGTCGGACTTCCTAATCCTAAAAGAGAACCATGAAGATTAAAACGACACAGATACAGACGCAGACGCAGACACACACCCCCACCCACATCTGAGAGAGAGAGAGAGAGAGAGAGAGAGAGAGGTGGGGTGACAGATAGAGAGTAAGCACACAGAGCTTCAAGCATGACCATGCAAGAAAACACCATGTGTGCTCACTCTCTTCTGTCACCTCCCTTACCCTTCAAAGGTTCAAGAGGAACAAACGCAAGAACCATTCAACCATCGATTGCTTGCTCCCTTCCTCACTTGCACAAAGATAAAACTAAAAACCCTAATTTTGACGCTGCACTCTCAAACTCGCCCTTGTTACTGTTCCATTAATATAGAACAATTAGAGGCTTTGGCTTTGCTGATGAGATAAAGAAGCTGTACACATGGGGTTTTATATAGATGGAGAAAGACGGGGAGGGAATAAATGTGGGTTCCCCTTCCCATTCTCTTCTTATTTTTTTTTATTATCATCGTCCGTGAGAGAGAGAGAGAGAGAGAGAGAGAGAGAGAGAAGGAAGTCTTCATCTTTTCTGAATCTGATCTCTTTTCCAGAAAGATCAAACCAGACTCATTTACTCAGTTACCGTTTATCAATGCATCTTGTGATTCTAAATCTTATCTCCTCTCTCTCCAAACCCTAGCTACTACGACTGTATCCCTGCCTTGTGGTCTTCCTCTTACTTCATCACATCATCAGTTCACATGTATGTCTCTGGAAGCATATTCCATAACAATCCCCAGAAAGGTTAATGGTGAATTAATCTGAAGATTTATTTTGGTGGGTACATATCGATAGAACAGGAATTTTAGATTCTTTATCATATTTTACAGTCTATTCAAATTAGAAACTGGGCAAATCTATTGAGATTGCATGCATGTGGCACGAATTGCAGCATAATAATGAGATAGAAAACCTTTATACATTATAATATTTCATTAAGCCCAAAAAAAAATAGAGTAAGTAGTCAATCATCATTGTAATGACCGAAAAAAAAATAATCAAACATCATTGGACTTGTAGGATCTAGAAAGGACGATGGTCATGCATCATTTGTTGTCCACGCATTACAATAAAACACTGACCTTAGGCCAAACCTTATGCCACAAGGCCGGATGATCTTTTGTATACTCCTCTTTGAAAATGGTTTTCGTTTTTCTTTCCGTAGCATGACCCATAAAACTTCAGTTGCTACTGCCTTTTAGTAATTATAGAGTGCTTAAAAAAGAAAATATTCTCAAATGATTATTGTAATTAGATCATTCACTTCTTTCCTTTTCCATTTCTCCCTAAAAGCATCTTTTCGAGACCATGCGCATGTACCACATCAAACGGTGAATTTTCACCGCTTGAAACTGTGACCATCTTCAAGAATGTTGTACATCTTCAAGAATGTTGTACAACTCAATATATCTCTTAGCTATAGCAGCAATAATACCATGATTAATACTCAAACTTTCTTTTTCTTCCTCTTTAGCAAATTATAACAAAGAGAAAGGGCAGCCCATGCAGAAAGAATGAAAGCTTCCAAATCCAAGTATACAAGTTGAAAAAATCTAGACTATCTAGGAAACTTAAGTTATATATATGTATGTATATAAGTCATTCCACTTGGGTGATCCCAAGCTCGAATTAAAGGAGAAGGCAAGGGTTGCATTGGGTAGTTGACAATTGACACTCCTTTTTCAACAATCTAAACTCTACGAATATTATAACATAAATCATTTAATTTGTAACTAATAGGTTTGCCTAACTTAGTAAAGTATTCACATACTAAACCAAGCATTTTTCTAATAATTTAAGCTTTTAAAATAATTGACAGTGGTTCACAAAATTTTGCATAATTTTGAATAAGAAGATTATGAGTTTAAATCTTTTTAGGTTCTTCCATCTCCCTTATTATAGATTTCCACACTTTAGTCATAAACTTTTAAAACAACCATCCTGTAAAATCTCCTACGGTATTGCGAAATTATGATTTGTAGGTATTGCAACTATGATGTGTTTGCGGTCATGATAGACCGAAGGATGCTAGCAGTGGCCCTGCTCACTAAATTTAAAAAAAAATCATAAATATTAGGTAATATTTTCAAGATTTGTATACAGCCAAAAGTTTTTGTCTTGCCTTGTTTTCGGTGGTTGATTTTGTTTGCTTTAAGCACTTTAAAATATGACTTTTACTTTGACATCCAACATCTAGATTTTCAGAAACATATACTTACATACAAAATTTTTTCTAAAAAATGTTTCTAAAACCAAAAACTGTTCTCAGGGGCAGGTTTTACTTAACATCATAGGGGGTATCAAGAAATATGCTTGAACTATCGTACAATAAATGTGCATTGAACCATATAGCGGGTATCAAAATGGAAAGAGACCCATCTTTGGCACTCTGGGAATCACAAGATTTTCTCATCAGAATGTCCATATCCTTGGAATGGCTATTGCAAGAAAGATGCAACGTAAGGAATCGGATGTTCCCTTTCTGAAGGAACAACACGAAGCTATTGGGATACGTGGGGAGCAGAAAACAATCAACCAAAACATCCCTAACGTTGACCCGTCCCCACCTTCTCCAACAAAGGGAAAAGGGTCCAATCCCTTTGTTCAAGTCAACATGTATTATGCGGCGCAGAATAAAGCGGCTCGTAGTATATATGCCTTCTGATAATTAAATGATTAACTCAATTGGGAAATATAAAGCGTAAGAATCTTTGACATTGTTCCTACCAATCACAGCCAACGCGTGGCTTTTGTGGGACGTTTTGTCTTTCCTAAATTCCCTACACATCCTGAGCATCTGTTTTGTCCTCAGGATTTTATGCTTAAAGTAGTAAAGTTCAGAATTTAGGTGATCAAACACTCACAAGGCTTTATTGCATCCTTTCTTCCATCCGACTTTGGTACAATAGATTCACCAATTAGGAGATGTTGCATCATTTTTTTCTTTTGAAATTTATTTTGTCGCACTCCAATTACCTTCCATAGTTTCATGAGCAACAGTTGGGAAAATTCAACATTTATACTTTTCAAAACGAGAGATTATGGTCATCTTTTATCTTGACCGTTTTTCCATCTAACTAGATTAAGATGGTTAGTTACAAACATTGATAACAAGTATGAAACAAGTCCCTATCCGTTTCTAAAATTTATTTGAACTCTCATATTCTTTTGATGATAATAAGTGGCACTAGACTATACGACTCATCAGATTTTTGTACCATATGACAGGAACTGATTTTTCTGCTATAATGGTGACCGCAATAAATTATTATCGATCTTCAATAAACGCTTGTGTCACTTGATAGACAGCGCTCATATAAATATACTTTACACTGACAGTTGATACGAATTGCAAATTCCCATCGAGACACACTAAAGCAACTTTCTCTCTAGCAAAGTGGATAAAGGGAGATTTAGATTTCCCTTTTTATAGTGGAGAAATGATATGGAAGACCTTGCATAGCCTCAATCACATTGGGAATTTTCTTATTCTAAATAGATCCTATGCTTGCTTGCTATCACTAGAATTGTTTTGTTCGAAAAGGAGCAACAACACACACTCACACAGACACTTGCTTCACCAAGAAATTTAAACTATCGATAGAGATAAGCATCTGATCTTTTGCTTCGGTCATTGCAACTCCTTTAAACCTAGTCCAACATCCGGTGTGGTGATCATGGCATCATGGGCATCTTCTTCTCTGATTCTATCCTCTCTTCTTTCTTTTCTCACTTTGGGCCACTAGCCAAGGATGGGCCTCTCTTGATGATGGCATGACCTTTGCAGAGTTAGTGTCCACGTGGCATCGTGGGGATAAGTCTCTTGTTGGCGTAACCCTAACCTTCCATTATCTGATATAAATGAAATCATGTCTTGCCAATTTAGTTGGAATGGACATATTTAAAAATTGAGAATGTTAAATTGTATTCATTGAACTTTGTGTAGTGGCTCTTTTGTCTTTTTGGTTTGAGAGCTGCATTCGCACTAGACAAAATGTTTTCTTTAGTATTTCGGGTGGTGGCGAAGGAATGGGGGCATGCACAGACAGATCCAAATATTTTGCCAGAAGGATACAGAAAAAACATTGGCCAAGGGAAAATTAACCACATAAAATACAGAAGGCCTATACAAATATGCCCATATTTATAAAGAATAATTGTGTGCGTGAGATATTATAGATGTAGGTATAAGAGAAGGGCATCAATGTATGTGTATATACAAGAAGTATCATTATTCACCCCATTTAGTTAAGTAGTTAATTAAACCGTTCCATGTAAATTATCGTTACATGTTTGCCTCTTGCTGGAATTTGTTAAGAATTTATATCCCAATTCGCGTTTGTTAACTAATAGTCAAAACTTTTGCAATTTGGCTTAAATCACTCTTTGTGAGGAAAAATCTTGTTTAAAGGATTTTCTAAGTTGACATTAGAATCAAAGTTTAGACCCAAATATAAAGAAGTTAATGATTAAAACTGGGTCATGACAAATACACTGCACCCATAGGGTCCAACTGATTGATGCCAACTAGACTCATCAATCATTAAGGCCATAACATTACAATTGACTATAGGACTCATCGATGGAGTGCCTGATGAACTTATTGATCGTGATTTTCTTACCCACGATAAATTGACTGGAAATGTAATAAAAGTTAAAGGTTAAGTAAAGGAGAGTCTGTCGACCAAGAGATGACCATGGCTGAGGATTCAGGAGCATTTACAAATCATCCCAAAAATAGTGCGCAAGGAAAGACAGTTAAAGATTCCTGTAGGGAAAGATCAGGACGCAAAATGGAATGGCTCATAAAAGAAGCAGAAGCAATCAAGGCATAAACAAGCACGAAGAATACACAACAACCTATCAACAAGCAGCAGCAACTGAGGCATTCACAAGCAAACAAGGCATCATATTTCAAAGATGAGAATATTATTCGTAATAGATTGATCTAGATTAGATTTTGTTTGCACTTTGAATGCAAACTCGAAATCGATTAGGTTTCTCGGTTCTGGCACTGGCCTATGTTTATAAAAGCTTTCCATTTGTAAAATTTTTACTTGCTCTATTCAGTGATCTTCATTAAGAAGTTTATGTTTGTAGTCGTCTAGGGAGCATGGCATCCAAGAATATAAGCCATCTGTTGTAATGCAATAAAGTTTCATGCAATATGTTTATCATTTGTTCCTAATCTATTATCTGCACATTGTTTTAGTAGTTCAAATACTACAAAGTCATTGTGACATCAATTCATTTACTTTTAATTTGAAGTCAAATTTGACAATTAAATTTTAATCATCGAAACTATTGAGTTTCTGGTGATCACGGCTTGATAAAAGCACACCTAAAACTCCCATATTGAGCATCCCTTTTATGTCGCCTTTAATCATGGCCATAATCTCCTTTGTCTCCCACAATCCCGAATTAGTTAACAAATCAAAAGATACATTAAAATTTAGAATTATGGACAACTTTGTCACTGCCAGAAAAGGAGTCAATAGGGATATTTTTCAAGTGGATGTGTTTTTCGTGCATATCCCTTATCAATTTAGCGGGACGCCTTCCGAATCGTCCCAAATCCTCTCCAAGCGGTGGACCTGTTCACGATATCGTATGCATGTCTTGCCATAAATGAGAGGCCAAAGGAGCAAAACTAAATTCAAAATAGATCGAGGCTCGAAAAGTTTGGCTATATTTTAATTCAAACGATGAAAATTATTAGGGATTTGTTAATAGTAACATGAACGCTTGAGAGAAATGGAATCTTGCTTTTGTTAGATGGACGTGGTCCAGGATACATTTAGCATTGCTTTACCTTTTATTATGCTCAATACAGATGCATAAAGACTTCAAAGAAACACAAATTGGTCCGTTTGTCTATGATTTGACCGTTGATGACTTGAGCCAGCAAATTCCACCATCTTCCGTTGACACCGTGACATGGTAATTTTTTGGGATTTTGCGGAAGCGTGTGTGTGCAAGTGTGTGTGAACTATGGCAAGGGAATATAAAAAAAAACTTTATTAAGATAGTTGGTATTACAAAGGAGGGAACATTTCTAATTTTCGGCTACTTTGAACAACAACCGCTAACTCCTATTTATAGGCGTGAATTCACCGCCATAATCTACCCACTTTGAGTACAAAAAATAATATAAAATTGTAGCTTGCTTCTTTGTCTCTGCTTGTTGCGGCTTCTCCCGATTCTCTCGTTGCTTCTCCCTTTTTCTCCATTTTTCTATTCTTTGCAACTCTCAGCCACTTTTGTTGACTTTTCAACCAACTTCCAGTTGGCTTTCTTCCTTCATACGTATACTTGCTGCCCATATAATACCAGAAAATTCTCCAACATATGAGAGTCTTCTTGTACAAATTGTTGCTGCCGACTTCTTCCTTCTCCATTAAGTATACTTAATTCTTAAGTATGAGTAGTCTAGTGAGTTCTTAGAGTTTTCACAAAATGGATCATATTTTAACACTCCTCTTTGATCCATTTTTGTGATACACCAAGCATTTCTCGCAATGTCTCGAACTTGGCTCGCGATAATGCTTTGGTGAAGATGTCCGCTATTTGTTCCTCTGTTTTGCAATATTTTAGCTTGATCTCTTTGTTATTTTGCGCCTCTCGTATGAAGTGATATTTGATGTCTATATGTTTGGTTCTTCCATGGAATACTGGATTTTTTGATATAGCGATTGTGGACTTATTGTCACACTGTAACGGAGTCGGTTCTGTCTGTGCTTCTCCAAGGTCTTCTAGAATTCTTCGAAGCCATATTGCATGATTGGTAGTTGTAGCAGCTGCAACATATTCTGCTTCTGCAGTAGATTGTGCCACTGAGTCTTGTTTTTTAGATTTCCATGAAAAAATTCCAGAACCTAATGTGAATGCATAACCGGTGGTGCTCCTCCCGTCATCGATGATCCCGCCCAATCGCTATCGGTGTAACCGATCAGCTTAGATGTTGCACTAGGTTGGTACCAAATACCATAATCCGTGGTTCCTCGTAAGTATCTTAGAATTCTCTTGGCTGCTCCAAAGTGAATTTGGCTTGGACTCTGCATAAACCGTGATAGTAAACTTGTCGCGTACATAATATCTGGCCGTGTAGCGGTGAGATATAGTAGACTCCCAATTAGGCTTCTATAGAGTAAAGCGTCTGCTTTTTCAGCTCCATCTTCTTTCAATAATTTCTCATTCATCACAAGTGGTGTAGCCACTGTTTTGCAATTATTCATCTTGAATTTTTCAAGGAGCTTTTCTGCATACTTCTTTTGTGAAATAAAAATTCCTTCATCTTGATTGACTTCAATACCGAGGAAATAGTTCATCAAGCCCAAGTCCGTCATCTCGAAAGTCTTCATCATTTCTTCTTTAAATTCTCGAATCATTGTCTCATTGTTCCCTGTATATATGAGATCATCCACATATAGAGAGACAATAAGTGTGTCAGAATTACCTTGGGTCTTGATGTAAAGCGTTGGCTCACTCATGCTCCTCCTGAATCCTTGCTTGGTGAAGTATTCATCAATCCTACTATACCATGCCCGTGGTGCTTGTTTTAACCCGTATAGGGCCTTCTTAAGTTTTAGGACCTTTTCTTCATTGTCTTTGACATTAAAGCCTTCTGGTTGAGCTACATAAATTTCTTCTTGAAGATATCCATTTAGGAATGCTGACTTTACATCAAGTTGATGGATCTTCCATTCTTTTTGTGCTGTTAGAGCTATGAGTGCCCGGATAGTATCAAGGCGAGCAACAGGAGCAAAAGTTTCAGTATAGTCAATACCTGGTTGTTGCAAGTATCCTTTCGCTACGAGTCTTGCCTTATGCTTCTAAATTGATCCATCTGCATTAAGCTTTGTCTTGTAGACCCACTTTACGCCTATGATTTCTTTGTCTTCAGGACGATCGACGAGCTCCCAAGTTTCATTTTTCTCGATCATTTTAATTTCTTCCTTCATGGCTTTAATCCAAACTTCTTCTTTGGAAGCGTCTTCATAGTTTTCTGGTTCTAAGGACATAAAATTGCATGTTTCATAGACTTTCCTTAGAGACTTTACCTTTAGTATAGGAGACTCGGGAGTAGATTCTTCTTGTCTTGGGCTTGGAGAGGATGGTGGTGTTACATCTTGAGTGGAAGAATCCAATGTTCCGCCTTCTTCTTGTGGTGTTGATTCCTCACGTGCAGGAGATATGTCTGGTAAGTTGACATACTTCTTCTCAATCTTCTCTTCATCCCAATTCCAAGCAGCATTCTCGTCGAACTCGACATCTCGACTGATCATGAGCTTCTTAGTTTTTAGGTTGTAAACCCGATAGCCTTTTGATTGATCGCTATAGCCGATGAATATTCCTTTTCCGTCTTCTCATCGAGCTTGCTCCTTTTTTTTGAGTAGGGATGTGAACGTAGCAAATACATCCAAACACTTTGAGATACTTTGCTGAAGGCTTCCGTCCACTCCATACTTCGACTGGTGTTTTATTTTGAACAGCTTTAGTTGGACACCCGTTTAACAGTATACTGCGGTATAAAACTGCTTTCGCCCAAAAAGTGTTGGGAAGGCCTTTCTCCTTTAGCATGGATCTCGCCATCTCCATGACGGTTCTATTCTTCCTTTATGCTACTCCATTTTGCTCTGGAGCGTAGCCAACAGTTAATTGATGATGGACTCCTTCATCTTCACAGAATTTATTGAACTCTCTTGAATTATATTCCGTGCCTCTATCGCTCCTTAGGACTTTGATTCTGCGGCCACTTTGATTCTCGATGCGGTTCTTGAATTTCTTGAAAATAGAGAAAACCTCCGATCTTTCTCGAAGAAAGTAGACCCACGTCATTCTTGTGTAGTCATCAATGAATAGGATGAAATATTTATTCTGGCTAGGTGTAGGTGTCCTCATCGGACCACACACATCCGTATGGACAAGTTCCAATGGCTTCTTAGCTCTCCATGTGCCTCCAGATGGGAAGGACTTCCTCTGCTGCTTTCCAAGAAGACAGCCTTCACAAACATCTGAAATTTCTGTAATGGCTGGAAAATCTCTCATCATATTTTTCTGATGGAGAATTTTTAGCCCATAAAAGTTGAGGTGGCCAAATCTCCGATGCCATAGCCATGAATCATCAAGTTGAGTTTTCATAGCTATATCTTTGACATATTTCCATCGAATAGGAAAATTCTTGTTCTCCATTTTCACATATGCAATAACATTATTCCTATATTTATCATAGATAGTGCATGTATCTCCTTTAAAGTATAAAGAATAACCATTCTGCATCATTTGGCCTACACCGAGTAGATTTTGTGCAAGACTAGGAACCAAATATACTTCACGAATGTATTTTGGGCCTTTCTTAGTTTCAACAGCTATAGTCCCTTTTCCTTTCACATCAACCGATTCACCATTACCCAATCTCACTTGTGTTTTTACCGATGTATCGATATTGGTGAATATAGATTCATCTCCCGTCATATGATTACTACACCCACTATCAATATACCATGGGTCATTCCTCTCATCTTTTTCCACTTGGCTTGTATAGAATAAATTATCTAAATTTTCTTCTTCCTTTTCATTTCCTTTTTCTTCTTCAACATAATTCGCTCTATAATCTATTTTAGAGCGACAAAATTTTTCTATATGGCCATATCTTTTACAAGAGCGGCATTGTGGTTTATTTTTAAACCAGCAATCCTTTTCCAAATGATTAGTTTTCTTGCAAATACCACAAACTGGATATTTTTCCTTTCGTGTAGTTTCTCCTCCTCTTCTATTTTTCCATGAGCTTCTTCCACTACTTTTAGGATTATGAGACCGTATGTTCATTTTTGACTGAAAAGCACTTTCAACTGTATCTTCTTCCTGTACTTGCAATCTTTTTTCATATGCTTCTAAAGAGCCAATTAGCTCACTCACCGATAGGGTTTTAAATCCTTCGATGATTCTATAGTAGTAACAATAGAATTGTATTTTCTAGTGAGTGTCACCAATATTTTTCAACAACCCTCGATCGGTGATATCATCTCCATAAGATCTCATCTGATTTACTAATTGTTTCAATCTACCACAATATTCTTGAACAGTCTCATAATTTTTCATCTTAGAATTGTCAAATTCCCTTCTCAAAGTCTGAAGTTGAATAGTTCGTACCTGTTCAGTGCCTTGAAATTCTTCTTGTAATGTCTCCCAAGCCTTCTTTGCAGTCTTCACTCCAATTATTCTCGGGAATATTGTTTCCGAGAGTGCTTGTTGAATAAAGTATAGTGCCCTTGCATCCTTTTGTAGTTGATCCTTTGGAACACTTGCACCTTCTTGTGAAATCTCATAACCACTTTCGACGATGTTCCATAAGTCTTGGGCCATCAAGAACGTGGTCATTTTGATGCTCCAATAATCATAGTTATTCCCATCAAAGATAGGAATAGGAAATGAGGATGAGGTAGAGTTGGCCATAGTTTAGTTGTTGGAAATTTGGATGGGTAGTTTTCAGTAACGGGTGGTTAGGACAAACGCCCGACACCAACCAAAGACGTGGCTCTGATACCACTTTTGGGATTTTGCGGAAGCGTGTGTGTGCAAGTGTGTGTGAACTATGGCAAGGGAATATAAAAAAAAAACTTTATTATGATAGTTGGTATTACAAAGGAGGGAACATTTCTAATTTTCGGCTACTTTGAACAACAACCGCTAACTCCTATTTATAGGCGTGAATTCACCAGCTGCCTTTCATTTTCCTGCACCACGCCGGACTCATAAATGGCCGAGAAGGCGTCGCGGGAATCCAGGCGGGGGGATTAACCAGTATTTGGTGAAATTCCCCCCCGGTTGGCCATTACCCTGCTTAAGCCCCTGGGTTGGCTCCGATGGGGCAAGCCTTTTAAGGTCATGCTTAGGACCTAACCGCTAACTCCTATTTATAGGCGTGAATTCACCGCCATAATCTACCGGCTTTGAGTACAAAAAATAATATAAAATTATAGCTTGCTTCTTTGTCTCTGCTTGTTGCGGCTTCTCCCGATTCTCCTCGTTGCTTCTCCCTTTTTCTCCATTTTTCTATTCTTTGCAACTCTCAGCCACTTTTGTTGACTTTTCAACCAACTTCCAGCTGGCTTTCTTCCTTCATACGTATACTTGCTGCCCACATAATGCCCACATAATACCAGAAAATTCTCCAACGTATGAGAGTCTTCTTGTACAAATTGTTGCTGCCGACTTCTTCCTTCTCCATTAAGTATACTTAATTCTTAAGTATGAGTAGTCTAGTGAGTTCTTAGAGTTTTCACAAAATGGATCATATTTTAACATAATTAGAAGGAAGTAATGACCTACCTTCAGTACGTCTTGGTAGTTTAATGAACTGATATTGCTAGCTCATACCTTAAGCCATTAATCTAGAGTTTGCTCGATCAGTTACTTATGCAGTTTCAGTAGCTGAATGTAAAGCAGATATTTGTGCTATCTGCAGTGTCTCCAGGGAAAATGCAACTAGTTTTGCAGAATATAAGAAGGGTTCCCAAGGCAGGAGACCTTCCTGTTTTTCAGAATTAAATAGGTGATATACTGATTTCTAATCGGTCAAGTTACTATCCCGAGAGGAGATATAACTAATATGTAGTGTTGCTGCTTCCAGCCAAAGGGTCACGTTCTGTTCAATGATTATGCCACTGGTGATCTTGCTCTGGTTGTTCAACCAAAAAAAAAAATCTTGCTCCGGTTGCTCATTCAGTATGACATTTTATTGTCTAGAAAAGAAATCTGCCGACAATTTTTTTAGTGCGGCCTCACGCTTCTTTTACTAAAACTTACACAGTTTCCTGTGTCTACCTGTTTTGCTGACAGGAAAGGTTCGCTTGCAAGGATCAAATGATTAGCGAGAACTTTTATGTCAGGGGTGATGGTACTGTCACTTCCTGCGATCTGTTTGTGGATGCTATCTTTTTCTTTTTCCTCTTAATGAGTCAATCTTGACGGTCTGTTCTTTGCTTCTTTTTCTTTTTCCTTTTTCAAAGCAGCGTGCATTCTATTTCTTTAATGAGTTCTTACCAAGTCTATCTGAGGCCAACAGACAAGTTGAGAATCGATCTAGAGAGTTGGTAATAAATCGGTATGTTTTTCACTTTCAAAGTTGATTTCAGAAGTGTCCTGTTGCTTTTGTTGGTATGATTGTCGTCTTGTTGCAATTCATTTCAGATGATGGATCCAAGCTGTATTTTACCCTTCAGACGCTGAGAACTTTTCTGGCAGCAATCCAGGCAGTACTGAAGTTGACTTCCCCAGTCAAGTAAATACTGAATCCAACATGTCATTGGATGCTTCAAAGGAGGAGCCTGTTGAGTATATTGAGGTTGATATATCTGAAGGGGTTGCAGCTGAGATGTTTGTAATTTCATCTTCTGCTGAAAGGAGGTAAAGGTTTCTCTTATTAGTAATGCTGTCTATATTTGCATATTATGGATCAAGAAATGAGGTATTCTGCCTCTTCTCATTGTATATGCTTTCAAGTTATCAATGGATTTTTACCTTTTAAATAATTTATTTGCTGACTGAGGTCTCCATGTCCGTCTTAACGGGGAAAACTCTAGCTTTAGAGTATTGTCCAAAGAATCTCAACACACGCAAGGCAACTGGGTTAATGCTTTGGGAATCAGCTCAATTGATGGCCACCGTCCAAGCTAGAAAACCAAACATTGTTTCAGGAAAAAAAGTTTTGGAGTTATAGGCTGTGGTTGTAAATGCATCTCCTCGATGGTGGCTATTAGATCTGCTGACCTCGTGGTAGCAACTGATGTAGATACAAAGCCCCTCAACCTGTTGATGCAAAACGTCACTTCAAATGTCGCTCTACCTTTCCTTATTTAATCGATTGTTAAGAGCCTAGAGTGGGGAGATAGGGGCCATAAAGAGGCAATAAAAAAAAAAAAAAAAAAAAAGTGAACGATGAAGGTTTCAACATCATCATAGGCACCGATGTCTCATATATTCCTGAAGCAATTTTGCCTCTTTTTGGCACTTATTCTCTGCCACGTTATGTGCCGCTGCTTCCCTGAATCGTTTTAGACTAGTAGAGAGGTGGCCTGAGGGAATTTCTGGTGACTCATCTCGGGGAGTTGTCGGCTCTTAATTTGCTGAAGTGTTATTGACAATTATAGTTTTAGTATGGCATTGAGCACCATGTATTTTGAGATTGAGTGATAATGATTCTCAGGGTTCGTATTCTGTTCTTTTGTGGTCTCGACCAGATGTTTGTTAAACCTCGTCCCTGGTTTGAGGTATCTGCCTTCTTTAATTGAGTTTTATTGGTTGTTGGACTGATACATGGTTTTGCCACACGGAACAAGAACTGAGGAAATTTCTTGTATTTAGTGTTATCATCTTTGGCTTCAAGAGCAAAATGATTCAGTTGCATTGATTTGTGTTGCAGGATTTCCTATATCTATGTATTCAGACCATGATTAGCTTGGTATAGTTGGGAACTTTGTTCATGACACTTTTTTCATTAATTGGTGATGTGGCTGTTATAAGATGCCTACATTTAGAACATATGTTGTTTATTTCTTGAGGGAATGCATCGTAGGTTTCTCTTTAATTTGCCTTTTTCTGTTGATTTTAGATTTGATTTGAGCTAATACTTTGCAAATGCCTCATTTTGGAAAAGAGACATAAATAAATACAAAGAAATTCTGATAAATATATTTCAAACCAAATACAAAGAAGTTCTGATAAATATATTTCAAACCAAATACAAAGAAGTTCTGATAAACATTTTGGAAAAGAGCCATAAATAAATACAAAGAAATTCTGATAAATATATTTCAAACCAAATACAAAGAAGTTCTGATAAACAAACACTTCTAAACCAGAATAAGGAGAAGCAGATCAAAAGCTCTTGACAAAGTGAAAATAGAAGGCATTTATACTAGTTAAACACTCCTGTTTTGTGAGGGCTCTGACCCTAGTTGACATAATTGATAGATAGATTTATTCCACGAAAGCAATTCGATCGTAAACCGATGCTAGAGCGTCTAGGACTTGCACTACGTCTGTCACCAATTTAAAGTAATGAAGCCCCCAAAGAACATAACATCAAAATCCAATTAAATTAACTTGTTCTTTAGATGTTTCAGCACTGTTTAGGAGAAATATTGAATGAATTTATTGCTGCACTAGACTTTGAACAAGGATGAATCCGTCTACAATCGAAAGAAACTGTTTTTGGTTACGGACAATCAAATTAATTGGTAGAACTTTGAAAGAGAACTGGGTTCATTCTTCAGTGCAAAAACACTAACTTGTGCACTTGCCAAATTGTACAAGAAGCTTCTTCAAACAATCCAAACATCTATCTGATCATCTGAAAGCCCTCAGTTTCATTTTTCTTGTCCAGCATGTCACCATAAGAGTTTGGCCCCAACTGTTTGGGTTCATCTTTCTAAAGATATCATCAATCTCCACCACTTGTCAATTCCCAAACGATTATGAGAATAAGCCTTCTGTACCTAAAAAGTAAAGCACAGCCCTAAATTATAAGGATTTTGTTAAAAAAGCGTTGCACTTGTTGAACATGCCAAGTGTGAATCGATTGTTTCCTCGTTAAGCATGTTTCATAAAAGTACCTCACGCACTCGTTTAACAATATTCATTAAAAAAGACAATAAATGAACACAAACCCAGTAAAGCAAAAAGAAAAAAAGAAAATTAGGATGATAGAGTTTGTGGCCGCCAGTCTGAACAACCTCCTACAGATGGAACGAGATGGTGATGCGGTATGTAACACTTGTCAGTAACAGCCTGTACACTCCCAGAAGAGGTATCAGCAATGAAAAGACACACAAGTACAGGAAGCAGAAGAAGTTTATGATGGCCATTTCACTCCCCATCACATGTTAACAACTTCTGACTCTCTCTCTCTCTCCCCCAACTTAATTTCTTTTGTATATGATTATGCAATTAATAGGAAACAGGTAGACAAAGACTTTCATCTCAGGGAAAAAAAAACATTCTGGAAGGAAAAATGAAAAGCACACACCGAGAAACATAGACAAACAGACATAATGTTAGGGCTTACCCTGAAGAACACCCCATCTGACCAAGACTGAGGTCCCTAGGATTTGGGTATTGTACCATATAATATTTTTATTCTCCAGTCAAGATTTTCGCTGATAAACTTGGTGCAAGAAAACTATTGCCAATCAAAGGAATATTGCAAGTAGAAGTATGAGTCATAAAGGCCTGAAAGCTTTGTTGCATCTTGTCGAATTTTGAATTATTTTGTTGAATATAGAGAGTCGGACATCTTTAAGCATCTATTTTTCTCCGGGAGATCTGTGAAATAAAAGTCCGACTTCCT
Source organism: Eucalyptus marginata (assembly GCA_014182565.1). Lineage (NCBI taxonomy): Eukaryota > Viridiplantae > Streptophyta > Magnoliopsida > Myrtales > Myrtaceae > Eucalyptus > Eucalyptus marginata. Next base: position 39,699,669 of record CM024587.1, on the reverse strand, counting down.
AATCCTAAAAGACAACCATGAAGATTAAAGAAACACAGACATGCGAGCAAGCCGCAGAGAGAGAGAGAGAGAGAGAGAGAGAGAGAGAGAGAGAGAGAGAGAGAGAGAGGTGGGGTGACAGATAGAGAGTAAGCACACAGAGCTTCAAGCATGACCATGCAAGAAAACACCATGTGTGCTCACTCTCTTCTGTCACCTCCCTTACCCTTTCAAGGTTCAAGAGGAACAAACGCAAGAACCATTCAACCATTGATTGATTGCTCCCTTCCTCACTTGCACAAACATAAAACTAAAAACCCTAATTTTGACACTGCACTCTCAAACTAAAAGCCCTTGTTACTGTTCCATTAGTGTAGAACAATTAGAGACTTTGGCTTTGCTGATGAGATAAAGAAGATGTACCCATGGGGCTTTATATAGATGGGGAAAGGCGGGGAGGGAATAAATGTGGGTTCCTCATCCCATTCTCTTCTTATTCATTTCTAATTATCATCATTCATTCATTCATGAGAGAGAGAGAGAGAGAGAGAGGGCAAAGGAAGTCTTCCTCTTTTCTGAATCTGACCTCCTTTCCAGAAATATCAAACCAGACTCATTTACTCAGTTACCGTTTACCAATGCATCTTGTGATTCTAAATCTTATCTGCTCTCTTTCCAAACCTTGCTACTACGACTCTACGACACATCTCTCTCTCTCTCTCAAAATTTGGAACACTGACTCCGACAGTGTCCTTGCCTGATGGTCTGCCTCTTTCATTCTATATTACATAATCAGTTCCACATGTATATCTTTGGAAGAATTATCTTACCAATCCTGATAAAGATTAAAGGTGAAGAAAACTGAAGATTCATTCTGGTGGGTAGCTATCTATAGAACAGAAATTTTAGATTCTTTTATCGTATTATAGTTTAGAATTTGGATAGATGCAAATCTTATATTTCTTTACCATCTCAATTTGTGTTACTTTAAAAGGAAGAATGATTAGTGTGTATGATGATTTTTAGGAGACAACAAGCGAAAAATGTATCGAGATTCTATGCATTTGGCACGAATTGCAGCATAATAGAAGATAGAAAATCTACATACACGCGACCATTCATTTAGCCAATAAAAAAAGTCATTAAGTAATCATCACTGCGCTTGTAGGATCAAGAGAAGACTATGGTCATGCATCATTTGTTGTCTACCCATGGCCACACCATATGCAGCAAGGCCGCATAATCTTTTGTATACTAGTCCTTGCAAAGAGTTTTTTCTTTCAGTAGCATGACCCATAGTTAGGCTAACACAAATGGTCTAGCATGAATTCAAACTTCAGGTGCGACTAGTTTTTTGTAATTATAGAGTGCTCAACAACGAATGATTATTTTAACTAGATTATTCACATCTTTCCTTTCTTCCGTTTCCTCTGAAAAGCATCTCTTCGAGACTTTACACATGTCCCACATCAAACAGGTGACTGTCCGCCGCTCATAAGTGTGACCATCTTCAAGAATATTATAAAACTTGATTAATCTCTTGGCTATAGAGGCAGAGGCAGTAAGACCATGATCAATACTGACCCTGTCTTTTGCTCTTTCTTTTGCTAACTATAACAAAGAAAAAGAGCAGCCCATGCAGAAAGAATGAAAGCTTTGAAAACCAAGTATACAAGTCTAGACTATTTAGGAAACTTAACTTATATACATTAATTCATATAAGCCATTCCACCTGGGTGATCCCAGGCTCGAATTAAAGGAGAAGGCAAGGGTTGCATTAGGTAGTCAATGACCGATACTCCTTTTTCAACCATCTAAACTCTATGAACGTTATAACATAAATCAATCAATCCATAGCTAGTAGGTTCACCTAATATAGTAATTCTTCTAGAAGTTTAATAATTGATACTGATCCCACAAAATTTTGTAACTTATCAATCAAGAGTTCTAAATTCAAATCTTTTTAAGTCCTATCCATCTCCCATATTTTTTATTTCTACACTTTAGTCATAAACCTTTAAACTAGTGATCTAGTATAATCTCTCATATAAAACACTGCAAAAACTAGTATTTGTAGGTCGATCGCAATTAAGAAGTGTTTGCTATCTTGATGGACCGAGGGGGGTTAGCAGTGGCCCCTGCCCCCGACGTTAAAAAAAATCATAGATATTAGTTAATCTTTTCAAGATGTATATACTTAAATATTTAGCTAAAAGTTTTGGTCTCACCTTGTTTGGGTGGTTGGTTGCATTTGCTTTAGGCATTCTAACTTTGACTTGTGCTTTGATATTGAATATCTCTATTTTCACCAACATAGAGTTGTATACATTTAACAATTTTAAAATGAATCGGAATGCTATTGCAAACCTAAAAATGATTTATGTGTTAATCGCAAAATCCTAAGACTGTTCTCAGAGGCAGGTTTTGCTTAAGCCTCCCTAACATACTGTACAAGAAATGTACATAAACTACATATGGGGTATCGAAATGGAAAGAGACCCATCTTTAGCCTCCCCCTATGGGAATCAAGCTTTTCTCATCAGAATGTCCCCTGTATCCTTTGAATGGCTATCACAAAAAGACGCAACATAAATAATTTGGATTTTCCCTTCCTGAAGGAACAACGCAAAGCTATTCGGGAAATGTAGGGAGCAGAAAATCAATTCATCAAATCATCCCTAACATTGAACCCTCCCCACCAGCTCGAACAAAGGGAAAAAAGGGTCCCATCCCTTTGTTCAAGCAAACATAATATGATGCGGCGCTGAATAAAGCAGCTTAAAGTATATATGCTTTCTGATAAAAATAATCTTAATCTAAATTGTGAAATTCGAAGCATGAGAATCTCTGACTTATTGTTCCTACCAATCACAGCCAACGCATGGCTTTCGTGGGACGTTTTGCCTTTCCTAAATTCCCCACACAACCTGAGCATATGTTTTGTCCTCAGGTTTTGATACTTAAAGTCGTAAAATTTAGAATTAAGGTGATCAACCACTTGCACTACTGCAATTACTTGCATCCTTGCTTTCATCATCACGCAATCATGCGAATTTAGTATAATATATTCACCGATTAGGAGAAAATGCAAATGGCGGGAGTATGCTTCTTGCATCGTTTTATCTCATGAAATTTATTTTGTCTTGCTCCGATGTCCCTCCATATTTTCATAAGCATTCGTTCGGAACATTCATCGTTTATACTTTTCAAATTTTTTCGCCATTTTGAACAAACAAAATAAAAATAAATTATTTTGCTAAAAAGTGTCGATAAAACACCTTTCCAAATGTGAATCAATATAGAGATCGACAAAGAACTTGCAGGGTCCTTTATTGATTTTCGAACAGGAAATCTAAATTGATGAGAAAATTAAAGATACAAAATTGTAGGCTATCATGACCAATCATGTTAAGCGGTACTAGAATGTGTAGATAACAAAAAATAAAATTAAACAACCGGTGTTCATTGATTTGTTGGCGGTAAACTGCTTGAATTACAATTCTAATACTTATAACTACTAGCAACAGTTAATAATAGTTATAAAGAAAGCTGAAATTATTAAAAACTGGTGTTCATTGGTTTGTTGCAGGTTTCTTGCGCAGCTTGCAAACCCTCTTCCTGATGGTTATAAGAGTCCATGTTTCTTGGTTATTATCATTCATGGCTTTCGATATTTACGGCTCTCCGAACTGGTGATCATGCTGGGTTCTCGTTTGAACGGGCCGTTATGATTGTAGCTGAAATTATTGGCTTCATGACTTGAACACTTATCTCGTTCTTGATCCATCAATCTTCACTTCCAATTCGGTTCTTTAGTCAACTGAATTAAGTTTCACCACTCGTGATTCAACACTCCGTAAATTTCTCTTATATCGCTTGCCAGCAATTCCTCATCGCCTTGATCAATTACGTCAATCATGTCTTGCTCGATCTTATCCAGTTTGAGTTGATGGTCAAAGAACTGAACAATTGCTGGTGTCAACAAAAATGAAAGATTCGATTAACTCTAAAGAGATTATAATTGCTAATCTCGAGCTTTTTCCACCTACTAGATTCGGATGGTCCCTTACAAAACATTGATACTAAGTAAGAAACAAGTCTATGGTTTTGGAATTCATTTGAATTAACATATTCTTTTGATGATAGTAAGTGGCAAGAGAGTTTATCATTCATCATATGCTTATACCAAACGACATAAATTTATTTTTCTGCCGCAACAGTAATATTGATTACAACGAACCAATTGTCAATATATGCATGCGTCACTTGATAAACATCGCATAAACATGTTTTGGACCAACAGTTGGCATTAATTATATATCCCCAATCATACCAAAAGCAACTTTCCTTTTAACAAAGTGGATATGATACATGCATGTAATTCACATAATTGAAGATCGTGGTTTCCCCTTTTTGTAGTGGAGCAACGACATGGAAGACCTTCACAATGGGAATTTTCTTATTCTAAATAGACCGTATGCTTGCTTGCTATCACTTTGTTTTGTTCAAAAAGGAGCAACAACACGCACACACCCGCGTCACCAAGAAATCGAAATGATTGAAAGAGATAAGCATCTGATTTTTTGCTTCCGGCATTGCAACACCTTTAATTTTGGTCCAACCTCTGGTGTGGTGATCATGGCATCGTTGGCATCTTCCCTCATCATGTCCTCTTCTTTCTTCTTTCACTCTCGGCCACTTGCTAGGCATGGGCCTCTTTTGATGATGGCATGACCTTTGCACAGTTAGTGTCCATGTGGCATCGTGAGGATGAGTCTCTTGTTGGCTTAACCCCAACCATACGTTATCTGACATAAAAGATTTCAAGTCTTACCAATTTAGTTGGAATGTTCATATTCTAAAGTTAAAAATATTAGAGTGTATTGATTGAATTTTTGTCCTGCGGCTCTTTTGTCTTTTTGTTCTGAGAGCTGCACTCGCTGTAGACAAAATGTTTTCTGTAGTATCCCTGTAAACTAAAAATCACCATATTGGTGTTGCAGGTGCTTTTAGATCTTTTCTTCTGCTCCGACGGCCACAAGATGCAAGTCGAGAGTTTACATTCGAATTCTTATATTTACTCGAGAAACGGCTACAACTTTAACTCGTCAATTGTGCAGGCATGATTATCTAGAGCATAGATCGGCCAAAAAATAGAGCTTTGGATATTTACAATGGTGAGATGCGATTGTGATAATGATCGGCCAAAAACAAAGCAAGAGAGGGAGGCATCGAGACTCCAGATTAGGGATGCGACAGGTGAGGCACCGGGTGATGCGACTTAAGTGAGAGGGTGACGCCTAACTGAGAGCGACTGAGTCAAGCGAGAGAGGCGTAAGCATGAGCGTAAACGAGAGCGAGAGCGAGAGGTGTGAAGAATGAGAATGGGATTAGAGTTTTGTTTTGTATTTGGGAAAGAGGCATGAAAGAGAGAGGTTTGTGAAGATATTAGGGGTTTTTTTTTTACAGTTGTAAGATATAAAAAAATATAAATTAAAAAAACGATTCGGTCTAGGTGGTCTGGATGGGCGGTTCCATACCTAAAATCAATGATGGAACCGAAATTCACCGGTTCCAATTACATAGAACTGAGAACCGAACCATTGCCTCCAAAATTTGTCAATTCGGTCCAGAATGATTTTTGTTGCTCACCCCTAAAGGGAAGATCAAGACGCATAAAAAATGGCTCATAAACGAAACATAAGCAATCAAGCCACAAAGCACAGAGAATACAAAACAACCAATCAACACACAGCATCAATCGAGCATTCACAAGCAAACGAGGCATCAGATTTCGAAGATGGGAAGATCATTTGTAATAAAATCTAGATTAGATTTTGATTTAACTTTGAATGCAAACTAGAAATAGAGGTTTCCCAGTTTTAGCAGTCGTCTATATATATAAAAAGCTTTCCACTTGTAAAATTTTTACTTACTCTACGCCCTTCGGTGATCCACAGTAAGAAGCATTTTTCTTAGTCATCGAAGGAGCATAAATTCAATAGTACAAGCCATCCATTGTGACAATGTGATCCAACAAAGTTTTATTCAATCTTCTTATTTGTTCCTAATTTACTATTTGCGCATTATTTTAGTTGTCCAAACCCGACAAAGTCCTTGATATTTCAAGGCATATTAAAATCCATTTACTTTTGATTTGAAGTCAAATTTGATACTTAAACTTCAATCATCGAATTATTGAGTTTCTATTGATCATGACTTGACAAAATTACACGTAACACTCCCTTCTTTAGCATCCATAGTCGATAGGGAGATTTTTTAGGGCAGGACATGTTTTCCGCACGTCCCTTATCGACTTAGCGGAATGCTTCCGTCCCAAATCCACTCCAGGCGGTGGATCTAGAGATCCACGACCTCGTGTGCACGTCTTGCCATAAATGAGAGGCCAAAGTAGCAAAACCATATTCAAAATAGATTGTGAGACTCGCCAAGTTCGGCTGTATTTCATCAAATGATCGAAATTATCAGGGACTTGTTAATAGTAACATGAACCCTTGAGAGAAAATGAATCTTGCTTTTGTTAGATTGACAAGGCTTAGGATACATTTAGTATTGCTTTTTAATGAAATGACCTTTCATTTTGCTCATTACAGATGCATAAAAACTTCATAGAAACACGAATTAGTCGATTTGTCCGTGATTTGACCGTTGATGACTTGAGCCAGCAAATTCCTCCATCTTCCGTTGACATCGTTACATGGTAATTAAAAGGAAGTGACGACCTCACTTCAATACATCTTGGTAGTTTAATGAACTCCATACTTTATGTTATTAATCTGGAGTTTGCTTCGTCAGTTGCTTGTGCAGTTTGAATAGCTGATCGAAAAGAAGATATTTGTGCTATCCCGGTGTCTCCAGAGAAGATGCATCTAGAATTGCAGAATATAAGAAAGGTTCTCAAAGCAGGAGACCTCCCTGTTTTTCAGAATTAAATTGGTAATATACTGATTTCTAATCAGTCAAGGTAGTATCGCGAGAGGAGATATTACTGCGATGTAGTGTTTTTGCTTCCAGCCAAAGGGTCACGTTCTGTTCCGTGATGATGCCACCGGTGATCTTGCTCAGGTTGCTCTTTCAGATGACATTTTATTATTTAGAAAATATATCTGCCGACAGATTTTTAAGTGCTGCTGCTCAATCTTTTTTTACTATATCTTACACATCTTCCTGTATCTCCTTGTTTTGCTGACAGGAAAGGTGTACTTTTTTTTTTTTTCAGGAAAGGTGTACTTGCAAGGATCAAATAATTAGCTATAACTTTCGAGTCAGAGGTGATGGCACTGTCTGCTCCTGTTATCCGTTTGTGGATGCAATCTTCTCCTTTTTCCTCTCAATGAGCCAATCCGGACGCCCTTTACTTTTCTTCTTTTTCTTTTTTCTTTTTCAAAACAGCGTTCATCCTATCTCTCTAATGAGTTCTAACCAAGTCTATTCGAGGACAATGGATTCAACGTGAAGGAGATCGGTTTGGGTTGCAAACAAGTTGAGAATCGATCTGGAGAGTTGGTAATGAATCGGTATGTTATTTAAATTTTAATGTTGATTTCAGGAAGTATTCTGTTGCTTTTGTCAGTATGATTGTCTGCCTTGATGCATTTGATTTCAGACGATGGATCCAAGCTGTGTATTGCCCTTCAGGTGCTGAGAACTTTTGTAGCAGACTGAAGCTGACTTCTCCCAAAATACTGCATCCAACATGTCATCGAACGCTTCAAAGGAGCCCGTTGAGAATATTGAGTTTGATATATCCGAGGGCGTTGCAGCTGACATGTTTGGAATGAATTTACACTGAAAACATTAATCCACAATTTATTAATATTATTCATTATTTCAATTTCACGAATCCAATTCAATTTCAATAATCCATAAAACTTGGAGAAAAAAATAAGTTATCCACATTTTAGACTCGTGTGTCAAAATGTGTTAGAAGATAAGAGAAAAAAAAAAAAACTCAATGGGTGAATTGTGTATTACGGAAAATCCACATTTTAGACTCGTGTGTCAAAATGTGTTAGAAGATAAGAGAAAAAAAAAACTCGAGGGGTGAATTGTGTATTACGGAAAAGTAAGAGTTGAAAGAGAAGAGAATTGAAAGATAAGAGAATATTAGTTTTTCTTCTTTTCCCCTTTTTATTATTTTTATTATTTATTATTTTTTTTTACATATTTATTTTTTGACCTATCATTTATTAAAATTTTTTATAATTGACCCCATGCGTGTCGGAGAATGTTAGGAGAGTTGATTAAATATTGAATTTTTCAACATGCGACACATGTTAACCGAGTGTCGAAGAGTGTCCGACACGACATGAAAACTTCTGGAGAGTGTTGGTGCTTCATAAGTGTTAGCAATTGATGGAGATACAAAGGCCCTTGACCTGTTGATGCAAAACGTCACTTCAAATGTCGCTCCACCTTTCCTTAATTCATTGAGTGTTAAAAGCCTGGAATGGGGAGATAGGGCCCGAACATAAGCAATCAAAAAAAGTGAACGATTAAGGCTTCAACATTACCATAGGCACCGATGTCACATATATGCCTGAAGCAATTTTGCATCTTTTAGCCATTGCAAGGGAACTGATCTCATCCAACAGGGGCAAATGAAGAGGACCAGGTAGCGGCGGTTATTCTCTGCCACATTTTGCGCCAAGTTGATTAACCATCTATACTGCCTGCTGCTTTCCTGTACGGTTTTAGACTAGTAGAGCGGTGGCTGGCAAGAATTTCTGATAACGCACCTCAGGGAGTTGTTGGCTCTTGGTTTGCTAAAGCAGTATTGACGAGTATAGTTTAGTACGGCATTATCATCATGCGTTTTCAGATCAAGCGATAGTTCTTTTCAGGGTTCGTATTCTATTCTTTTATGATCTTGACCGGACGTTTGTTAAACCTCGTCCCTGGTTTGTGCATCTGCCTTCTTTCATTGAGTTTTATTTGTTGCTGAACTGATACAAGGCTTTGCCACATGGAACATGGAACAAGGAAATTTCTTATTGTCATTAGAATCATCTTTGGCTTCAAGAGCAAAATGATTCAGTTGCATTGATTTGTGTTCTGACCTTAATGAGTTTGTTATGGTTGGAAACATTGTCCATGAAACTTTTTTTCATTCCAAGTTATGAATAGAGGAGGCATTGATACAGGTTAAACACTCTTGTTGTCTGAGGACTCTTTCCACGAAAGCAATTCCATCATGTACCAAACTAGAGGGACAAGGACTTTCAGCTGGGTCCGGTCACCAATTTAAAGTAATGGGTCAGTCACAGAAGCCCCTAAAGAGAGTTACATCTTAAAGATCCTATGAAATCAACTTGTTCTTAAGATGTTTTAGCACTGTCTTGGCGAAATATTGAATGTATTTCTTGTAATTATGAGCACATTATGCAGGGACACGATACTTTGAACACAACGGATAAATCCAGCTACAATCTAAAGAAACTGTGTTTGGTTACAGACAATCAAATAAATTGGCAGAACTTTGAAAGAGATCAGGGTTCATTCTTCAATGCAAATACACTAACTGATGCAATCGCCAAAATGTACAAGAAGCTTATTCAAACAATACAAACATCTTTATGAACATTTAAAAACCCTAGTCCTACATTTCTTATGGTTCATCTTTCTTCAGCATGTCTCCACAAGAATAAACTGTTTGGATTCATCTTTTCTGGAGATATCATCAATCTTCATTATTTGTCAATTTTCAACGAATGAATATGAGAATAAGCCCCTGCATCTAAAAAGTAAAGTTCAGTCCCTAAATTATAAGGATTTGTTAAGAAAGCCTTGCACTTGTTAAACATGCTTAATTTGGATTGATTGTTTCCTCGTTAAGCATGTTTAATAAAAGTACCTCACGCACTCATTAACACTTTTCTTTCCCTGTAGCATGAGAAAACAGACAGTATCAGGAACACAAATTCAGTACAGCAAAAAGAAAAATCTAAAAAGAAAATTAGGATAGTAGAGTTTCTAGCAGCCAGTCTGAACAACTCCTACAGATGGAATGAGATTGTGATGCAGCAAGCAACACCTGTTAGTAACAGCCTGCTCAACAGTAAAAAGACATACATGTACAGAAGCAGATGAGTTTATGATGGCCCTTTCACTCCCCATCACATGTTTACAACTTCTGACTCCCTCGCTATATCTAATCTAATTTCTTCTGTATATGATTATGCAATAAATAGGGAACAGGTAGACAAAGATTATAATCTTAGGTTAAAAAAAAAATTCTGGGAAGGGAAAATGAAAAACACACACGAAAAAACATAGACAAACAGACATACCGTTAGGGCTTACACTGAAGAACACCCCATCTGACGAAAACCAAGGTCCCATGGATTTGGGCACTGTTTAAAATATGCTTTCTTTCTCCAGCCAAGGTTTTTGCTGAACTTGGTGCAAGAAAACTACTGCAAAAGAAAAGCACTATTGCAAGTAGAAGTCCGAGTCATAAAGGCCTGGAAATTTTTGTTATATCTTGCTGAATTTTGAATTAATTTGTTGAATATAGAGAGTCGAACATCCTCAAGCATCGATTTTTCTCCGTAAGATCTGTGAAATTAAAGTCCGACTTCCTAATCCTAAAAGACAACCATGAAGATTAAAGAAACACAGACACAGAAGCGACCAAGCCACAGAGAGAGAGAGAGAGAGAGAGAGAGAGAGAGTGGTGGGGTGACAGATAGAGAGTGGGCACACAGAGCTTCAAGCATGACCATGCAAGAAAACACCATGTGTGCTCACTCTCTTCTGTCACCTCCCTTACCCTTCAAAGGTCAAAGAGGAACAAACACAAGAACCATTCGACTGTTGATTGCTAGCTCCCTTCCTTACTTGCACAAAAACAAAACTAAAAGCCCTAATTCTGACACTGCACTCTCAAACTCAAAGCCCTTGTTACTGTTCTATTAGTGTAGAACAATTAGAGGCTTTGGCTTTGTTGATGAGATGAGAAGCTGTACTCATGGGGCTTTATATAGATGGAGAAAGACGGGGAGGGAATAAAGGTGGGTTCCCCTTCCTATTCTCTTCTTATTTTTTTCTTATTATCATCGTCCATGAGAGAGAGAGAGAGAGAGAAAAGGAAGTCTTCATCTTTTCTGAATCTGATCTCTTTTCCAGAAAGATCAAGCCAGACTCATTTACTCAGTTACCGTTTACCAATACATCTTGTAATTCTAAATCTTATCTCTCCAAACGCTAGCTTCTATGACACATCTCTCTCCATCTCTTTCTCTAAAATCTAAAGATTTGAAACCGCAACTCCGACCGTGTCCCTGCCCGGTGGTCTTCCTCTTACTTTTTACATCACATTATCAGTTCCACATGTATATCTTTGGAATTATATTACCAATCCTGAGAAAGATTAATGGTGAAGATATTAAAGATTCATTTTGCTGGGTACATATCTGAACAGGAATTTACGGTTCTTTATTATAATTCAGAGTAAAATTTGGATAGATGAAAATATTAAATTTCCTTGCCGTCTCATTTCGTTACTTAAAAAGGAAGAATGATTGGCATATATGATCATTTTGAGGAGGCAAGAATAAGCGATATATGCATCAAGATTTTACACATCTAACACGAACTGTAGCATAATAAGAAATAAAAAAATCTATATACATATAATCCTTCAATTAGCCAAAAAAAAAAAAAAAACTCAGCAATTAATCATAACTGCACTTGTAGGATCTAGAAAAGAATATGGCCATGCATCATTTTTTTTTTTTTTTTTTTTTTTTTTTTTTGAGTAAAGGTAAGTAATATATAGATTTTACCAAAAGAATGTACAAATAAGGAGGCCCAACACCAACAAGAACAAACACTCAAAAGACAAGGAAGTCAAAAGAGTGTAGGGGTGCCGTGGAACCACAAGAAATGTACCAAAAGCCAAAAAGAAAGAAAAACGGCAACAAGAAAAGGAAAGAACGAACAATCAATCAAAGATTGTCGAAGGCAATCCCCAACTTTGCTGTAGTCTTCTATTCCTTGGAGTGTTAGAAACGTGCTTGAAAGACAAAGCTTTATCCTTAATCACCTTATGAAGGTACATCTTCAACGACGGGAGGAAGAGAGAGTGGTTGCGAAAGATGATCGCATTTCACTCATTCCGAATAAGATAGCATAAAGCTCCAAAGGAAAAACGAGACATGGATTGGTGGAAACTATTATCATCAATATGCTTGGTAACCCAAGCTAAATTCTCAGCCCAACTTCTATTTTGCCAAGGTAGATTACACTTACCTTGGCCGCCCAATACCGCACAAGATTGTCGTAATTCGACATCCAAAAAATAGGTGATCAGTTGAATCAAGCCTATGAAGAGTAGAAGGCACACACTGCAGAAGAGATACGGCCATAAGAGAGAAGCGCTACTAGAGTTGGTAACCGATTACGCGTGATTAGCCAAAGGAGAGTCTGGTAGCGAGGAGGCAATGCGGGATTCCAGACAAAGGAGAACCAAGGCATTGAAGGTTCTCTAGGGCGAATTAAGTTCCAGGTAGAGGAAGTAGAGAAGCAATCAAAGGGGTGCCCAAGCTAGAGGATGCGGTTGACCTCTTGGTTGAGTACCGGAAGAGGTTCTCCCCAATCAGCCAGGATGGTAGCTACATCAGAGGAGAGACCTGTCCTAACCGAAGCCAAACGCGATATAACATACCAATGCACCTTATGAAGTTCCATGCATCATTTGTTGTCTACGCATTACAATAAAACACTGGCCTAAGGCCAAACCATATACCACAAGGCCACATAATTGGCAAATAGTTTTTTCATCCGTAGCATGACCAATAGTTAGGCCAAGACAAACGGTCTTGCATGTTCTCAAACTTCATGTGCGAAATCTAGCTTTTCCAATTATACAGTGCACGAAAAAGCAAAAAGTCATATGTTATTTAATTTTTTTTTTCTTTTCTCCTTGAAAAACATCTCTTTGAGACCTTGCACATGTACTACATCAAATGGTGAATTTCCACCACTCATCGTGACCATCTTCAAGGATGTTATACAACTTGATATATCTATTAGCTGTAGAGGCAAATAAGATCATTATCAATTCTCCATCTTTTTTTTACACTCTCTCATGCTAATTATTAGGGGTGAACTTAGAACTTGAGAACTGAACTAGTGGGAACCTATTTAATATTAGGTTCCAAAGTATATAGGGTAGGTTCCACGTTCCAAATATTGGGGAACTTATCTTGACAGGTTTGGCTCCAAATTCTAGGTTGATGGAACGTGGAATTTGGAATCTAGAATTTGGAATAATTTTTTGTGTTTTTCTTGATTTATGTTTTCTTGCGATCCTATGGTATTCTATGACGTTCGATGATAAGTGTATAATTTGGAATCACTAGTCCAAGCTTCCAATTTATGACTAAGATTTTTACTTTGTTAATATTTCATTTTTTTTGCGTATTTAAATATAAGTTAAAATTAGTGAATTGTAACAGCAATTAATGGTTGTTAAAGATATGAGTCATTACAATCATTCAATTAATAATAAAAGTGATACCCGGGTAGACCTTGGAATCAACCCTAGAACTTTTAATGGGATAAGTTTTAGATTCCAAAATACGCAGGGTAGGTTTCAAAAAATGAAAAACCCATTTCAATGGGTAGGTTCCAAGTTCCAGGTGAAATATGTACGGAATTAAAACCGCTCACCCCTACTAATTATAATAAATAGAAAGAGCTACTCATGCAGAAAGAGTGAAAGTTTCCAAAACCAAGCATACAAGTTTAAAAGATAATTTAGGAAAATTAAGTAATATGTATGTATGTATATATAAAGTCACTCCACTTGGGTTTTTAGAAGCTTGAATAAAAGAAGAACGCAAGGGTTGCATTAGGTAGTCGACAATCACTTCAGTAACCTAAACTTCACAAATGTTATAACATAAATTACTCAAATCCTAGCTAGTAGGTTTGCCCTATATGGTGTTAAAGTATTTAAATTATATATTCATTTAACAGCTCAAATATTTTGAATAATTAGTAATCTCACAAAATTTTATGTTGTTCAAAATTCAAATCCTATTCGTTTCACCTATTATATATTTTTACACTTTTGTCTTAGACTTTTAAACATGATGGACCAAGGCATGCGAGTAGTGGCCCCTATCCCCTAGGTGAGAAGAAAATCATAAATACTAGGTAATCTTCTCAATATTTGTATAAATAAAAATTTAGAAGTTTTGGCCACACCTTATTTTCAGCAATGGGTTATATTTATTTAAGAATGTTAAATTTCAATTCTACATATGGAACATCTCTATTTATAGAAACATATAAACCATTTTTGGTAAAATAAATCTGAATGCTATGAAGCACCTAAAAAATAATTTTATTATTATTATTATTATTATTATTATTATTATTATTATTATTTGGGAAGGGGAAAACCAAAACCTCTTTTCAGAAGCAAGTTTTACTAAAGCCCCCCAAACATAGTGCACAAGCAATGTACATGGAATCATATAATGGGGTACCAAAATGGAAAGAGACCCATCTTTAGCACTCTGGGAATCACAAGCTTTTCTCAACAGAATGTCCCTCCTTCCTTTGAATAGCTATTACAAGAAAGGTGCAACATAAGAAATTTGGATTTTTTCCTCTTTTCTGAAGGAACAGAACAAAGCTATTGGATATGTTGAGAGCATCAATCAATTAATTAAATTATCCCTAATGTTGACGTGTCCCCACCTTCTAAAGCAAAGGGAGAAGGTTCCAATGGAACATGAACACTTAGTTCAAGCAAACGTATATAATGCGGCGCTAACTAAAGCTGCTTAAAGTGTAGATGCTTGCACATGTACCGCATCAAACGGTGAATTTCCACCACTCGTCGTGACCATCTTCAAGGATGTTATACAACCCGATATATCTCTTAGCTATAGAGGCAAATAAGATCATGATTAATTCTACCCCTTTCTTTTACTCTCTCTTTTACTAATTATAACTGTCGAAATAAAATACGCTAAAAAGACAAAATCCTGCAATTTACGTTAATACAAAATCCCTAAAGAAATAAATGAGAAATAATAAGAATATCAGAGATTTACGTAGTTCGATCCGAGTATCAGCACCTATATTCATGGAGAGGGCTAGTAGTAATCCACTATAATCGGAAATTCAGAGTTTACAATTATTCACATGTTCAAGTATTTCCTACTCTAAAGTATTTATAGATAAACAACTCAATTTAGATGTAAAACTCACAACACAAAATCACCGCATGTTCAAGGCCAAGTAAAAGCTTTACTCGAACGACCCACAAAATCAAGAGCACCTCTGCACGCGCTTGCGGTTTCCTCACGTCGTGTTCTCGTGCGGCGTTTCTTCAAGAAACCCTTTGGAGTCCACACTGCGCAGCTTTTGGAAGAGCTCTCTCTTATTTGCGTTTCTAATCCGACTTTTGTATTCACAAATAAAGAGAGGCGTCCACTTCTTGGTCAACCGGTCAAACTTAAATAAAAGAAGAAATAAATCTTGTTGACTAAATCTTGAGATTTATCTCCAACAAAATAACAAATCCTCCATTATCCATAAACCCCCGCACAAGAAATTCATAAATTGGATTAATTTGTGCGATCACACTTTGGATATTTATCCAAATTTATCCAATGAATCAAGTTTTGTAAAATTTCAAACTCAAGACATAATTTAACAATAATAAAGAGAAAGATAAGCCCTTGCAGAAAGAATGAAAGCTTCCAAAACCAAGCATGCAAGTTTAAAAGACTATTTAGGAAAATTAAGTAATATGTATGTATGTATGTATAAAGTCACTCCACTTGGGCTTTTAGAAACTCAAATAAAAGGAGAACGCAAGGATTACATTAGGTAGTCGACAATCGTTATAGCAATTTAAACTTTGCAGAGGTTATAACATAAATTACTCAAAACCTAGCTAATAGACTAAGTAGCATCAATATCGACATGTGACACGACACGACACGACACGCTACAAAAAATAAAGAATTCAGACATGTTGTATATTAAATGTATATTTTTATATATACACGATAAATTATTATTTTTATGATTATTTTAATCAAATAATTTGATTCAAATTCATAAATAAATAAATAAATAATAAAAAGAGCCTAGAATGAATTTACATTAAAAATATTAATATAAAATTTGTTAATATCATTCATTGTTTCAATTTGACAAATTCAATTTCACTCCAATAATCCATAAAACTTGGAGGGAAAAAAAAAACCAAGTAATCTACATTCTAGACTCGCATGTCAGAGTGTATTGAAAGAGAAAAGAAAAAAAATGGGGGTGAATTGTGTATCATGGGAAGTAAGACTCGAAAAGAAGAGATACTAGGTTTTTCTTCTTTTCCCCTTTATTATTTTTATTATTTAATTATTTTCTTATATATTTACATTTTGACCATTTATTAATTGAAAATTTTTATAATTAACCATATGCGTGTCGAAATCATGTGTCGGAATTCCAAACTCCCATATCAAAATTCTTGATTCTATCGGAATTCTCGACTCATGTGCAGGGGAGTGTTGGAAGAGTTGAACAAGTATTGAGTTTTCTGACACTTGTTGACCAAGTGTCAAAGAGTATTGTAAAACGCCGGATACGTGTCTGAGTGCCCGACACGACACGAAATCCCCCGGAAAGTATTAATGTTTCGTAGCTAGTAGATTTGCCTGATAGTGTGTTAAAGTATTTGAAAAAATATTCATCTGATAGCTTAAATTTTTTGAAAAATTGATAATCTCACAAAATTTTATATTGTTCTGCATGTCAAATTCAATTCGTTTCACCTATTGTATATTTCTACACTTTAGTCTTAAACTTTTAAAGCATTTGGTGGTAGTCTTGCAAAATCTCCCATGCTGATGGTCATGATGGATTGAGGGGTGCCGAGAGTGGCCCCTAAGCCCTATGTAAAAAGAAAATCATAAATATAAGGTAATCTTCTCAATATTTAAATACAAATGTAGAAGCTTTGGTCTCGCCTTATTTTCAATGGTTGGTTATATTTATTTAAGCATTTTAAATTTCAGTACTACTTTGATATGGAATATCTCTATCCTTAGAAACATATATATATAAACAACTTTTTGTACAATAATTTATTATTTTTATTTTTTTTAAGGGGAAAATCAAAACCTGTTTTCAGAAGTAGGCTTTACTTAAGCCCCCAAACATAGTCCACAAGTAATGTGCATGGAATCAAATAATGGGGTACCAAAATGGAAAGAGACCCATCTTTAGCACTCGAATCACAAGCTTTTCTCAACAGAATGTCCCTCCTTCCTTTGAATGGCTAATACAAGGAAGATGCAACATAAGAATTTGGATTTTTCCCCCTTTTCCGAAGGAATAGAACAAAGCTATTGGATAAGTTGGAAGCATCAATTAATTAATCAAATCATCTCTAATGTTGACCCGTCCCCACCTTCTGAAGCAAAGGGAGAAGGTTCCAGTGGAAGTAATGCACGTACATGAACACTTAGTTCAAGCAAACGTATATAATGTGGTGCTAACTAAAGCTGCTTATAGTATAGATGCTTTCTGATAATTAGACATTTAACTTAATCGTGAAAGTTGAGGCATAAGAATCTTTGACTTCTTGTTCCTACCAATCACCACCAACGCGTGGCTTTCGTCGGACGTTATGTCTTTCCTAAATTCCCCACACAACCTGAGCATCTGTTTTGTCCTCGGGATTTGATGCTTAAATCGTAAAGTTAAGAATTAAGGAGCTCAACCACTCACACTAGGGTTTATTGCAACGAATTGCATCCTTTCTTCCATCGTCATCATGCAATCAGCCATCTTTAGTACGGTAAATCTAATGATTAAGAGAAAACGGGGAAAAAACAATAAAAATGTCATAAATTTCGTCGTATTACTTCAATGCCACTTTAATTATAAAAAAACAATTGTATAAGTGTCATCTCCGATTTGAAAGGCTGAAATATGATGTGCCAATATATTTTATTATTTTTTTCTGATCAACTTGGCTCATCGGTACTCCGAATTAGCATTAATAGCCTTAAATGATTACTCCCTCAAATTTAAACCCTAATTCGGACAAATCAAGACATTTCCACCTTCTTCTAATCCTAATTCGGACTACATAATTTGGGGCAAAATTAAGAGCTGAATCTCGCAATGAAGAGCATGACCAGGACAAGCAGCTCAAATTCGTTTCAACAAGATACAAAATTTTCAAATTGAGTAACAAAGATGATCAAGTGAGATTAGGGCAAAATTTTTCATGTTGTGCAAAGTTTTCACCTTTTTCTTCTCATCTTTTACTTCAATTTCGGTGAAGAGCCTCCCCACACCATACCTATATTAAGATTAGGGGCGTTTTGCCAATGTCATGAACTCAAGCTCAAATCTTCCGTTTTGAGTTCGGTGTGAAGTGATAGCTCATCAATGATGAAGAATATTTTCTTGCTGGATTTTGTCGTTGAAAGGCACTAAGTGGTCATTTTTCTTTAATGTAGCACTGAAGTGATCCATCAAAAGATTTTGATACTAAAATGAGCGTTGTGCGAAAACTATAGCACTTCTATTGTTCTTTTCCGGAGAAAATGCAAATAATGGGAGTTATTTTTATTACATCATTTTCTCTCTTGAAATTTACTGCCATTAGCCTCCACACTTTCATAAACGCTATCAGGAATATTCAACATTTTTAGGTTTAAAGTGAAATATTATGGTTATATCTAATGATAGTAATGATAATCTCAACCCTTTTCCATCTAACCGGATTTAGGTGGTCACTTACACATCGTTAACGAGTATGAAACAAGTCCCTATCGGTTTCTGGAATTCATTTGAACTAACATATTCTTTTGATAATGGTAAGTGACGAGAGAGTATATTAGTCGTCAGCTTTTTATATCATATTGTGGTTAAAGTGATTACTGATCCTCAATATGCGTTTGTGTCATTTAATAAACATTGCTCGCATAAACATGTTTTAAATTAATAATTGGCATTAATTGCAAATCCTCATTAAGATGCACAAAAGCAACTTTCCTTTTAGCAAAGTGGATGTGATACAAGCATGTGATTCATATAAAAGAAGATTTAGGGTTTCTCTTTTCGTAGTGGAGGAACGATATGGAAGACCTTGCATGGCCTCAATCACAATGGGACTTTTCTTATTCTAAATAGATCTTATGCTTGCTTACCGTCACTAGAATTGTTTTGTTCACAAAGGAGCAACAACACCCACACACTTGCGTCACCAAGAAGTTGAAATGATTGATAGAGATCAGCATCTGATCTTTGCTTCGGCCATTGCAACACCTTTAACCTTAGAGTAACCTCCGGTGTGCGGATCGTGGCATGATTGGCATCTTTTTCTCTCACTCTATCCTCTTCTTTCTCCTCTCACTTTCGGCAACTAGCCGAGAATGGGCCTTTCTTGATGATGGCGTGACCTTTGTACAGTTAGTGTCCACGTGGAATCGTGGGGATGAGTCTCTTGTCGGCTCAACCCTAACCATTTGTTATCTGATTAAAAAGAAACCGCGTCTTGCCAATTTGATTGGAATGGTCATTTTCATATCTTTGAGATATTCAAGGGTATTGATTAAATTTTTGTCTTGCGGCTCCTTTGTCTTTTTGGTCCGAGAGCTGCATTCGCAGTAGACAAAATGCTTTCGGTAGTATTTCGGGCTGTGGTGAAGGAATGGGGGCATGTATAGAGAGATCCAAAGATGTTGCCAGAAGAACACATAAAATTCAGTGGCCAAGGAAAATAAAACCCAATAAAATACAAAAGACGTTCATAAAAAGCGCACATTCATAAACAAATTGAGTGCATGACATGATAGATGAAAATTTAAAAGAAGGGCATCAATGTATTTGTATATACAAGAAGTATCATTATTCACCTCACTTAGTCAAGTAGTTAATTAAACCATTCCATGTAAATTATTGTCACACTTTTGGCTCTTGTTGGAATTTGTTAAGAATTTCTATTCCATCTAGCGTTTGTTAATTGATAGTCAAATCTCATACAAAGTCGGCTTATGGCATTCTCTATGAGGAAAAGTTTCCTTATTTAAAGGATTTTCTTCCCCGGTTGCTCGGGGATCAAAATCTAGATCCATATATAAAGAAGTTAATGGTCCAAAACTAGACTATAAGAAATAATTTTTTTGGCCCTATGGCCCAATTGATGGAATGCCACATAAGCTTATCAATCATGAAAGCTAAATCATATGATTGACCCATAAGGCCCATAGATGGAATGCATGATGAGCTCATCGATCATGAGTATTCAATAGGTAGATTTTTGGTGAAGTACATAACACGGAGCTATGATTGATTGACTCGAAGCACATATAGAAGTTAAGATTGAGTTAAGGAAAATCCATCGAGGGATAATCACAGCTAAGGAATTGGGAAAAGTTACAAATCATCCTTAAGTAGCACACAAGTCAAGGTAGTTGGAGACTCTTGCAAGGGAAGCTTAGGGCACATAACAAAATGGCTAGTAAAAGATATAGGGCCAATCAAACCATAAACAAACACAGACAATGCACAACTACCAATCAACACAAAGCATCGATCAAGGCATTCGCTAGCAAACAAGACATTATATTATGAAGACGTCATTCATAATGGATCAATTTAGATTAGATATTGCCTAAAGCTTGAATTTTGAACTTTGAATTAGATTACATTTCCTGGTTCTAACACCTGTCTTTGTTCTTTCCAGTCATCCTTCGTAAGCTTTTTACTTTCTCTGCATACTTTAATTGTATCTATGAAGAAGTTTATGTTCAATTTTAGTCATCAAATGAGTACGGCGTCCAAGAATATACGTCATCCGTTCTGATTCAATAAACTTTCATATAATTCCCCTATTATAATCTATTTACTTTTGATTTGAAGTCAAATTTGACTATCGATCATCCTCAGTTTGGACCTTAATATTTAAAACCATTGAGTTTTTGACGACCCCAATTTGTCAAAAAAATACATGTGACACTCCCATAATGAGCGCCCATTGCATTTCGTTTCTAATCATGACCACAGTCTCTTCTAGTCTCTCATAATATCACATTAGTTACAAATCAAGAGATAAATTGAAGTTTAGAAATATGGAGAACTCGTCACTACAAGAAAAAAGCCAATAGGGACAATTTTTCCAGGGGCCCATTTTCTGGATGCTTTCCAATTGTCCCAATCCCCTCCAGGCAATAGATTCAGAGATCCACAACCTCATGTTCATGTCTTCCCATTAAAGGAAAGGCGGAAGGGCAAAGCTGAATTCAAAATCGATCAAGGCTCGCAAGATCTGACTACATTTCATTTCAAATGATCAATATTGTGTGGGATTTGTTAATAGTAACATGAACGCTTGCTTTTCTCCTTTCGGTAACGCATGTTAACATGGGCCTTGAGGCCCATAATATCGTGGGCTTGATGTTTTTGGGCCAATAGTGCAAGCGTCCGGGCTTTGCCCTTGGGCCCAATTATATGCAAAGAGTTCTCTGTGCACGTCCTGCTTCTACCATGCTTTCTTCCATTTTCATGTCCCTGAAAGCAACCTTTGAGAATGAGTCAAGAACCGTAGTCGATTTTAATTTTTTAACGTTTCGTCCGTGATCCCAACGCCTAAATTCCACGTCAGTCAAGGTTGGAGAACTACGCTTTCCCCATGTTACGACACGGCGAATTTATTTTCGATGATAAGATTCTTCAGAAAACGTAATTGACTGAAAGTGAGAACCGCTGACTCTCGATTGATTGAAATAAAATGAGATTGGCTCAATTCGTCAAGGGAAAATATAAAAGTTTGTATCGGAACTATTCTATAAAGTCATGGGGAAGATACTGTGACTTGTCTTCATCTAAATTCGAATTAATAATTACGTGGGTAGGTAGTGTACAGTACGTAGTTAAATAATTGTGAAACACTATGTGTACAAGAGATTAGTTTTGAATGAGGTGGATTTGTAGCTGTCGTCCCTTTAGCTAATGCATTATCTCTCCTTAGTTAAAGATAGACTTGTCCCCCTTCGGTGAAGCTTGTGTTCTGTCATCTAGGCTTAGCTTGATGACAGAATATAATGTGTCTTTTAAAAAACACCACCCATTCTGTCATCTATAGCAATTTCAATAAGAAATTTATTAAACGACATTTTTTTTTTGTTTAAATATTGCGAATTATACACTTACGTATTAAACCCTTCAAGATATGTAGAGGAAAGTCTGCTCATGACAGCTACTCGTCCAAGGCAGCCGTCGTATAGAAAAGATTGTGAATTTCATCATTTTTTACCAAACCGATGCTACCTACCGCTTGATTATTAGTTCGAACATGCGGAAATATTGTGCACGCCGTATCAAGAAAATATCAAAACTGCAACGAAAGAAAGCATGATATACACACAGGGATATATGTAAGTATGCACCTATGTATGTATATGTACATATAAATTTGATATAGTTTGCTAGATGGGTTCAGATAAATGAATCTACAGAAGAACATAGAGTTGTAACCCCAACTTTACACCCTTCCTCTCTATTATTGACCACATAAAATATCCCTCCGTGAAAGCCATCCGAGTGTATCTGTCACCAATTAGAGAAGTTTCTCTTTCCACACTTCTTTCATTTGCTTAAACAACTGAAACTGAACAAGATAGTATATTCCAGATGCCGCCTATGACTTAGTCAAAAACAAGAAACAGACTGGTAATCGGGCAGGAATGGTCAGCATGTCCAGATAATCAATAATTCAACAAGTCATCTCCAAAGTCTCCCTGGGGACCTCCAAGAATGTCATCTTTTTCTGGAGGAAAAATCCAAACCTATGGCAGCCTTGCCATACTCAAAAAGTCAATTTCTTGGTTGGACACCACGTTTTCTTCTATCTTGGCATCATCCTCATCGCCTCCCTGTGCCTCTCTCTTCTTCCCTTTTCCTTCTCAAACTCTGAATTTTTCAAGAAACAACCAAAGACTCAAGACCCAACACCCATCACTCATCACCCACCCCGGTCCCCGACCAAGGCTGCAGTCTTGTAATCCATGGCTGATTACAACTACAGTCACAACAGATCAAAGTCCTATGGAGGACCTAACATGATGCAGTTGCAGCCATACTATGGACCGCCGCCGCCACAATCACACGGCGACCTCAGGTGCTACAGCGCATCATATGCACAGACAGACATGTGGGGCACTTACAGCAGCAACAACTTCAACAGGGATTTGAAGTTGAAGAAAGGGAAGAGCACATCTGGGTCAACCTCGAAGTCATGGAGCTTCACTGACCCTGAGTTCCAGAGGAAGAAGAGGGTGGCTAGCTACAAAATGTTTGCGGTTGAAGGCAAGGTGAAAGGGTCATTCAGGAAGAGCGTCAGGTGGCTCAAGGATAGGTACACACGGGTGTTTTATGGTTGGTGGTGAGATATTTGTTGTTGGGGGGTTTTGTTGAGTCCTTTTTTGGTCTGCAAATTTTGTTCTTTGTAATATGTTTATGATGAGTCTTTGATTTTCCAAAAGGGGGTCTCTTTCACTCTGGAAGGATGTATTCATGAGTCTACTGTATATAGATTGGAAAATTGGCATGAATTGTAAATTAGTGGCACCAGTAGTTGTTAATCAAATCGTTTGCAATCTTCTCCCAGGGCCTAAAATCTATTGGCGTGTCTTGTTTCGGTGGACTCGGTATAAGCAATTTCATTCATCCCTTTTGATTCAACCTGTAGTTTCTGCAGAATGAGTTATTATGACTAGGTGATGTCTTTGGTTTCTTGCTAGACTTGCACTGTGGAATCGTGGTTAGGAAGTCCCTCATCTGTTCTCCATTTTCCTGTTCAGGTTCTCATTCTCGTTGAAGTAGTTTAACTACTGCTGTGACATCCTTCATTGTGAATTGGTGTACTTCTTCATGATTGATCACCGATATTGCCTTTGATGTCCATGAACACAACCTTCTCTGTCAAAGGACTGTCCAAGTGATCTTTCCTGCAGCAACTCAAGGGACGAATTCTTTTGTTTTTCTTGAATGTTTTTCTTGAATTATCTGATGTTCACTATCAATTAAGTTCAGGTGGATTCATCATAAGCAAGGCCTGTCTTGTTGGAGAGTTAGCTATAACTGGGTACCCTCCTGAAAACATTGTCATCAAGTCTAGTGTATACTGGTAAATTATCACATTCCGCTCTTTTCCTCTTTTGTTTTGCCGATTATAGTGGAACATGTTCCAGCTGATATATGTCTGTTTCTTTGCTTTTGCTCGCCCTGGTTGATAAATGTAAAACGCTATACAATTTTGGTACATGATAGATCCCAGTGTAGTTATTCAGTCTTTTCTCCCATCGGTGAAATTGTCTTTGAATCTCATGTGCCTTTTTAACTGACATGGCTTGATGTAGTAAGTTCTGAGTGCTCCATATGGCCAGGTTCAATCTTTCTTCATTGACACCATCATAGATTGACTCAGTTGCTTGACTAGATTCATTGCAAACCCAGAATTATTCTATGCCTCCTTATATCTTGCTATCTCCTATTGAAAGGAGGCTGTTGAACAATCTGATACACCAGTTTGTGCACCACTCATGAGCTTTCATAGAAATCTACCAGCAAAGAGTGTTATCTTGATCTATGCTTGATATTGTTGTTGAAATGTGTTTGCTCAGTGAGATTGTGGAGTGTGAAGAAGTTAACATGGGGGTTAATGTCTACCTGTTGAAACATTGCCCAGACAACCCTGAAGGCTCAAGAATGGAACAGTCCATGCCTGAGACATTCCATTACTATCTGAAAATGGAACAGTCAATTACCAATTCTCAGAATTTACATAGGTCGACTCTCAATTGCATCATTCCATGATACTCTGCTGTTGTCCATGAACCCTTGCCTTTTTTTCTGTACCAGTACTCTTTTGGTTAACCTGGATCAATAGATATCCTCCATAACCCTCTCGCAATCTATCAGCATGTTTCAAATAGAGTTGGTCAACATTCGACGGTCACTTTTCCAATGACGCAGCTAAGTTTCTTAAGCAGGAACACGGGTTCAGCCTAGCAATAGCCATTAGCAAAATCTTTACCAAGATCAACATGTTGAATGTCGACAACTGTTCTAATAAGCAAAGGCGGGATATGCATGTCGATGTCATCTCATTCTTCGACATCTCCAACTTCTTGGACCATAACATTGTGCTTGTGGCTCTACTGATTGGTGTAGCAGCGCAGTAAGCGATTCCAGCAATGGCTGCTGCTTCAATGCTTG
Source organism: Eucalyptus marginata (assembly GCA_014182565.1). Lineage (NCBI taxonomy): Eukaryota > Viridiplantae > Streptophyta > Magnoliopsida > Myrtales > Myrtaceae > Eucalyptus > Eucalyptus marginata. Next base: position 39,674,406 of record CM024587.1, on the reverse strand, counting down.
CCATGCCATACATGGGATTCAAATTGCAAGCAACCTTTTCAACAGGATGGCCAAATACTATAGTTTTTCTCCTTTGAGACCTATTTACATTAGCAATCGTTTGATGTGATCTAGGTTAAGGAACCCTTCTGCTCAAAATAAATGGAGGTCATGTCACCAATTCTGTTTTCATAGGTCATGTAATTATTTGACCACTACCATAAAATTCGTAAATGAATAATTTAATTGTCTAGCATCTCAAAAATTAACTAATATTCGAGGCTCACGCTAGAAAGAATAAGATTGAAACCAGTCCCTTAAGATGTGTTGGCAACTTGGCAATTGAGGAAGATGACCAAAATTTCTCATTTAATTGTGGTTTCTCCACCAATATATATATAGCAAAATTTAATTTAATTAAAATATAAATAATAGGAAATTGAAGTGAAAAAAAGAAAAGAAAATTATAACTAGGGAAAATTCCAAATAAGAACCAGAAGTATCCTCATTTTTTTTTTCAAATAAGAAAAAAGTAAACATTGTTTTCAAATAAGGCTACCAAGTGGCCATACTAATCTCAAAAATGATTTAAAGTGGTTATGACTTTTTCAAATAATAACTTAGCTTTGCCAACTCATCGGCTGACAAAAAATTCCAACTAATGAGGGATATTTTCTTCCAGACACAATTTAAATTTACATTTAAATAAATTATATTAAAATTTTAAATAAAAAGAAAAAAAAAAAAAAAAAGCGGGAGGGAGTTGTCCCTACCGTGTGTGTTCTTTTTTTTTTTTTTTTTAATTTTTTTTTTAGTTTGTTTATTTGGAAAGAAAAAACATAAAAAGAAGAAAAAAAGGAAAAAAAAAAATAAAAGATGAAATTGTTTTCACTAAACAATGAGTTTAGGCCCTTCCTTGATATTGATATGACAACTTCAGATCTTATTTGAGATAATGAGAGCACTTAGAACTCTTATTTGAAACAATGTTTATTTTAGACATTTATTTAAGAAAATGATGACACTTCATGTTTTAATTTGGAATTTTCTCTTGTAACTATTCAATTTGAGGTGAAACTTACATATGAATTAAAGCAAATTATAGGAACTTTATGGGAATATAGTTGTCAATTATTATCCACTTAATAAGGTGATCAATTAGATCATTAAGGCTTTACATAGGAAGAGAGGGTTGGCATTTAGTGATGTTTGGTCGAAAGCAACATCTATTCCTTCTATGCATGACTTTCCTTTCGATTTATATATAGAAAATTTGTTTCCAATTTTCAAGGAAATATGTAAATGGGTCATATCATCTTAGGTGTATAATCTTAGAAAAATTTCAAATAAGAGTATAAAGTGTCGTCATTTTCTCAAATAAAGGTTTGAAGTGAATTTTATATCAAATTAGTATCTAAAGTGATTATGTCAATTTCAAATAAGGGTCTGATCTCGTTGATCGCCAACCAATTAAATATTACAACTGATCAAGGGCATTTTGGTCAAAAGATGATTTAAATTTTCATTTTTTTTTTAATCTTCTCTCTTTTCTTTTCTTTCCGGTAAGCGTTGGTGAGGATCGCCTCGCCCAAGCTCTCAGTGGTTGTAGGTGAAATGCCTCGCCTAGACCTAGTGAAAACCCTTGCCCAACCCTTTTTGAGCATCACTTATGACCGGCTACTAGGGGTGTGCAAAATATCCAGGAACCGCCCGAAATCGGACCGGAACCACCTGGAACCGGTGGTTCTTGAGGGAATCGGTTCGGTTCCCGGTTCCTATTTATGGGAATCGGTGGGTATCGGTCCGGTTCCGGCTTCCGTGGGCGGATCCACCCGCTCGCCCACCCGGACCGGACTGAAACCTTTTTAATATTAAAAAAAAAAAATTACTAAAAGAAACCCTACGTCTCGCGTCTCATCTCTTCGTCTTCGGTCTCTTCGCCTTCGGTTCTCTCTCTCTCTCTATCTCTTCCTCAGTCTCTTCGTCTTCGATTCCTTCCCGAGCATCGACGCCGCCGCCGCTGCTCCTCCTCCATCGCTGTCCGCCCTCTCGCGCCGGTCGCCACCCGCCACAGCCGCTGCTCCTCCGCCTCTGTTGTCCACCCCCTCACTGCTGTCCGCCCCCTCGCTCAGTCTCTTTGTCTTCGATTCCTCCCCGAGCGTCGACGCCATCGCCACTACTCCTCCGCCGCTGTTGTCCGCCCCCTCGCGCCGGTCGCCACTCGCCACAGCCGCTACTCCTCCGCCTTTGCTATCCATCTCGATCGAGCCCCCTTTTTCGTCACTCAACAAGGTACGATCATCGGCTTCTAGCTTGCCTCTTGATTCATCGTCCGCTTGTGAACTTGTACTTCGGTTCGATTATCCAATAGGTTGGAACATAGTGAAGTTCGAGTCTTTGTTTTGGGAATCGATCGCTATTCATCTTGGTGCTTTGTCTTCGACGGTGCTCATGCTTGAATTTGCATAATCCTGGGTTGCTTTTCCCTTTTGCTGTGTTTTTTGATTTTTTGTATGTCTATGCTCAGGGTCGTGAGAAGGAGATAAAGTTTTGAGCTTTTTTAATTTATAATTTATTTTTTTCAATTTTGTTCTTCTTCCTTTGGGTTAGGAAACTGGCTTCACCTCCTGAATTTGACTGTACTGCTAGGTTGAACTACCCTTTAGATATATGACGTGGAGGGATGGGGTGATAAATTGAAGAGCTCTGTTTTTGTTATCAACACTCTTTTTTCATATGTTATGCTCGATTTTATCAGTTTTGGCTTATGTGATTTGCGTGTTTGCAGATAATATACTTGGCAATAGTTGGAGGAACTTATTTCATTGTGGCAAAATTGTGCTTTAGCTATATTCCTAGATATTATTTAAGTGGAATTCATAGGTATTGTTTGAAAGGATTTATACAATTTCTGTTATGAGTCAATTTGCTGGTGTGATCAAGGACAAACACTTGGTTTGATAGCCCAATCATCTTGTGGTGGGAAATATTTTAGGGCGTTGGTAGAGAAATGGGAAGTCACCATTTCACCTCAGAAGGCTATTAACTACATTCAACTCTTTTCTAGAAGATGCTTTTCTTTTCATTTCTAATGGCCCTCTTCGAATTTGGATTCACTTGAGTTGTTGTTATAAGTAGTTTTCTATGCCTGATACTGATGCATGGCTAGCGGGTTGACAATTGATAGTTGTGTGTGTTTTTTTATGAGCAAGATATATACTGCTACATCGGTGTAGTTTCTGTAGAAAATGTTCTTGCACTTGTAGTACAAATCTAACTTGCTTTGATGTCATGTAGTCGTTTTATGTTGAAGACCAAAATTATTTCGCGTCAAGATCAGTTCCATGGATCCATCCGGGAACCGGACCGTCCGGTTCCTGGTTGGATCTATGCAATAAACGGGTGGATTCCGGTTCCAATTTTTCGAAATCGGTCCTTAGCAGGCGGTTCCCGGTTCTAGGTTGGGAATCGCCGCTCGCCTGACATGCACACACCCCTACCGGCTACCAACCATTGGCAAAGAGGAAATGGGTAACTAGAAAAAAGGAAAAAAGAAAGAAAAAACGCAAAAAAGGTAAAGGATGAAAATGCTCCTGACTAGTTTGAAGTTAAACATTTATTTGAAATTGACATAACTATTTTAAATTATTATTTGAAACGAAATTCATTTCAGGCTCTTATTTAAGAAAATAAGGCTACCTTAAGCTCTTATGTGGAACTAGATCCACTTCAAGTCTTTACTTGAAAAATGAGAATACTTCAAATCCTCATTTGAAATTTTCCCTGTAATCTTTATGTACATTGAAAAGTTTCAAGTACTTCAAATTAAATTATAATCAAATGCCCATAATTGCAAGATCCGATCATCATTTTTAACATATGAAAACCCCGAGTGCATCATAATGATGGTTAAAATCGATTGAAATGATCAAATCCTCTTGCTAATACGCAAGCAGATTGCAGATGAACAAAATTCATAGCAAAATGACCCGATCAAGTTTTTTTCAAAAGAAAAAGAAAACTATCTCTTTTTCCTTTCCCTTTCTTGGGTAAAACTGAAATTGGCCGTACCATTTTAAGGCGCCTTCGCTGTGCATCAGATCAGCTGTCACCATACATAAAATCGAGAGAAAAAGAGAGAGAGAGAGAGAGTGTGGAGGTAACGTGAAACATCAGAACCTTCGAACGGTATATTACCGAATCCAAATCCAGAAAAAGCACAGATCTTGCAAATCCATCTCCCTTCTCCTCCTTCTCCCCGCTTCTGGGTGGCTTTTCTTTTCGAGGGAGATAGAGAGAGAGAGGGAGAGAGAGAGAGAGAGAGAGAGAGAGAGAGAGATGTGGGAGTCGATCTGTCTGACGTTGGTGGCCACCGCGGGCAACAACATCGGCAAGGTTCTTCAGAAGAAGGGCACCGTCATCTTGCCCCCTCTCTCCTTCAAGCTCAAGGTCGGCCCCTCGTATCTTCGTTCCTCGCCTTTCTCCATTCGGGGGCTTCTTGGGTCGATCGTGTTGTTGGTAAAGATTGTGTTTGGGTTCGATTGCATTGCGTATTGCGCGAAGAAAAAAAAAAAAAAACTGGGTTGGCTCATAGGATGGCAGTTATTGGCGTATCCATATGTGAATTTTAGCAAATGGTTTTCTATTGGGATTTGAGGAAATCGCGGCCCTGTTGAATTGTTATGCTAAAGTATTGCTCTTTCTCATTGGGATGCTCGATGGGATTGGTATTTCTACATTTTAATCCACTTCCATGACTTCCCTGGAAGTTAAAGAAGTTAAAAGTATTGTATTGCCATGCCGTTATCGATCTTTTAGTTATGGAATGCATTTCCTGCGCAATTAGCAACTTTGGGTAGGCTTTTTGACGAGGAAACTGAGTTCTTGTTAGCATTGGCTGTTGGCTGACTGAATCTATTCCCTTTTTGTAGGTTATTAGGGCATATGCTTCCAACAGAGATTGGGCTTTTGGGTTTCTGATGGACATATTTGGAGCATTGCTGATGTTGATAGCTCTATCTCAGGCTCCAGTAAGTCCATGCTTGTGTGAGGATTCCATGTGAATGTCCCTATCTTACACAAGTAATGGTCTAAGTCCATACTGGAGTCAGGGCAACTTACCTATCGACGACTCTAAAGTCAAGTTTTGTCCTGTTTTTACGTCTTAAATTTGTTTGTGTCCCTGCAGTTATGTGCCTGGGCTCTTGTGCCTATGTGTGCATGTAGACACGTGAGAGAATGTTGAATATGCTCATTTCGCTAACTATATTGTGATTACAGGTATCTGTTATTCAGCCTGTTTCTGGTTGTGGACTAGCTATTCTTTCAGTGTTCTCTCATTTTTATTTGAAGGAAGTCATGAATGCGGTTGACTGGATGGGGATCACATTGGCAGGAATTGGTACCATAGGTAACATGAGTTTATTGTCTTTCTTTTTATAATACGTATCAGAAAGAATTTCATAATTTGTTTTTGTCTCTGATACCGGTAAGATTGCTGCAAAGTGGTGGATAGGTAGATTTTTTGGATGTATGTATCCTTGGTTAATAATATTAGTAGTAGTAACTTGCCAAATAAATAAAAAGGAGTACATCGTGGCACCACCCAAGGGCTCACCTGGCTCTTTGCCTAGATATGAGCATAGTTTTCCAACCCATTCTCAGTTTTCCCTGCCAAATCAAGAAGAGAAAAAGATATGAAAGAGAAACATAACTATATTTGTGCCCTTCTCTGATTCTTTCTTGTCCACCAAAAGTGAGTTTTCACAAAATCATTCTGGACTAATTTGCAGCAGCATTGAAATTCTTTTAGATAATAAAGACATGCCTGTTTTTCTTTGCTCTGATGACTAGCAACTATGCACTTTTCACATGGATTTCTATTTGCAGGAGTTGGGGCAGGAGGTGAGGAGCAAGTGGCTTCTGCAATATCGATTTTCCATTTGCCATGGCTAGCATTCATAGTTGCAGTCTTGTTTGTAGGTATTCTATCCTAGGCACAATTTAATTGGCTTGTCTTTTCAGTATAATTACACATTTAGGCATTTTTGGCTGTGTCAAATTTGTTACATGTTATATGATATCGAATATGTAAACTTATTTATTACTTCAGGTCCATTATTTCGGAGTTTGGTACTTATGTCCGTTATTGAGACTTTTCGTGTTTTGCATTTTCACACGCATTAAACTGTAGAGAAGTAAGTGCAATGCATGGATCCATACAAGCCTATGATTGTCACTTTATAGATGTGCCCCATCCATTTTGAAAGCACTTCTTGGCCTTCTCAGATCAGTCGAAGCATAAGATTAAAAAAGAAGAGGTTTGGATGTTAGTATGCTAATCTAGCATGTAATTTCTTTAGCTGCTGAAGTTAGTAATTGATGTGTGTAGGATATCCTGAATATTCTGTAGTGACACCTTTCCCTACTCTTTTCCTTTATAATAAAAAGGATAATATGACTCAGTTGATGCTTTTGATTGGATCTACTAGTATCACTTCTGAAAAGATACAAATTACTTCATCAATTGCTTTTTATTTTGGGCTGCCTGATTAGGCACACATCTTCTGTAAACTATATTTCAATTAATTTCCAATGTTAAAAACCTAATGGAATTATTTGGAAAAGGTACTGCTTAATGGGTGGCTTCGCATTTTTAGACGACATCGCAGGGAGCAAGAGATGGTAAGATGGGGCAATGCGATTTAAAGTTCCCATGAGTGTGCTGTTTCACTGAGTGCTATATAGGCACCTGACGCTCAACATCTCTCGTGACTGTCTTGTGGAGCAGATGGAATATGAAGTTGTTGAAGAAATTATATTTGGCTTGGAATCTGGCATTCTGTTTGGGTACTGATCTATATTGACCTCAGCACTTATGTTCCTTTTGCTTCACTAACAATTTATTCATATCTGTCATCCACCTATTGCACAAGAGATTGTGCTAAGAGTGAATCTACCATAGGTTTGCAGTTTCCCTTGTCAATGTTGTTGATATACTCACCACTGATTTGGAGACTAATTGATTCTAGTTTGATTGACTTAACACCTTCTCGTTGATGAGGTCATCTTGGACGACTATGAGACATTGGAATGCTACACTGTTTAACATCAATATGGAGCTTTAATGTGTTCAGAAGCAGAATTAAGTTTAGACTTTAAACCCATTCAGAAGCAAAATAAGTTCAGAAAGTAAATTGTGCCTTATTATTTAAATTTGCTTCTCTTCTTTCTTTTTTGTTTTGGAAAACAAAATCATGAAATGAACCTCTGGTTGCAGGATGGCTTCTGTAGTATCCAAGATGGGGTTTCTTTTCATGGAGCAAGGTTTCTCTAAGATGCTAGTTCCTATATGCATCGGAATCAGCGTTTCTTGCAGCGGTACAGGGTTTTTCTACCAGGTATGTGTTTAGCCTGTCAATATGGCAGTCATTTCATATGGTGTTGACATTGGATCTAAATTCTGTAGCTTTTCAGGAAGTATAATTTGCTGTTAGTCTAGTCAATACCTTAATCACACTGTATTTTTTGTACTTATTTTATGACAAAGATGAATAGTTTTTTCCCTTTTTTATGCTATTATTGGACATCGGGTCAATATGAAATGCATTTTTTAGAATTTTCTGTGCTTGTACATTCTGTGGTGAACCTGCATAGAGTGGGTGTAATTTCATTTTACTTGTCTAAATGAGTGAAACGGTGCTTTTCAATAGACTCGTGGTTTAAAGCATGGGAGAGCAATCATTGTATCTACATGTGCTGCGGTGGCATCAATCGTGAGTGGTGTGCTAGCCGGCATGTTGGTACTGGGTGAGAAGTTGCCTTCAGCACCAGCGGCACGACTTTCACTTTTGCTTGGATGGTAAGTGGAGGCACCTCTGATTTACAGAAGAACACATCATACATGTAGTCTGTGTTTCAACCCTTGATCTTTTAAATTGCGTAAGCTCACCACATTTATTTCCTTTCCTCAATATGGTAAATTGAAGTACATGAACGTCGTAGGATTTGCTTTTTCTGAAAGCCAGTTTCAATTCAGTTAAATAACTATTGGGAGAAAGAAAAGTGTGATCTTAATTTTTGTATGCAGGCGCTACCTGAGGTAACATATCCATGAATAGATGATACCTCATACAAATGATTAGGAAGAGTGTAAAACTTAGGGAGTTCAGCCATGAGCCAAGTTGATAGTCTGTGGCGCGTTTGCTTTCTTTCTTTAGCAATACTTATCAGTTGGGTGGTTTGAACCGCACATTGAAGTTACCAATGCATTGCAGCGTCGATGATGTTCCTTAGGTAAATTTCCTTGTGCAGGCTGCTCATCATTGTAGGTGTAGTTTTGCTTGTGAGCTCAGCACGGCTGGTTCGACTCCTCCCACGGAGATTCCGACAACTTGTCCCAAGTGGAGTTGGTCGAAATTCTGGCCTGAGACGCTCAGGATCTGTCCATGCCAAAGATACCGGCCCAAGTGCTGTCATCCATGCAGCCACATTGCACCATCTGATATCTTCGCCTTCTAAAGAGAAGGCTTAAAGCTAATACGGAGTTAGCACAGTTCAACTTTATGTGTGATAAAGTCTCGCTCACATTCTTGTGCATGACCTGTTTTGCACTTATTCTTTTGAAGGGTAGGGTGTACAGTAATAGTCCGTTGCCTATCCATTTTCTGGAGGGCATGAAATATTAGAGTTCATTCCTTCTTTTGAGAGGACTCACCTCATCTTTTCCGAAGTACCACACTTTTCTGTTCCAATTACATTTGTCAGACAATATTTGACTCTAGAGATTTCTTTCGGTGAATGATATGGAAGTTTATCTTGAAACTCTTGCACTACATTAGCTAGCAATAGCCCCATCGCTATCACCCTAGACTGTATATTTAACACTGGTCGCATGGTGAACCAACAAAAGAGGTTAGTTATTTTCTTTAGCAACTCGCCCAACAAATACGTTAGCTCGATGTGGCGCTTCCTTTTAACAAAGGAGTTCCTTTTGCTGAAGAAATGTGCATTGGTGAACTTATGGGTGGACACAGGTCCACAAGAATATTATGCAGTGCCCAGAGTTTCAAGTATTGCAGATGTGAATGAACACTGGACCATTATATTTAACTGATACATCCATGTCATGCTCAGAAAAGGCCATAAAGTCGCCAGTTAGACTCTTTCGGAGATGCATGTGTGAAGGGGCTCCAGTTTCTGAGTTGGCTGGTCTCTGTCTCCCTTTACTTCTGTGGCTTAATGCAAGTGGAGTTGGTCCCCAAAAAGGGCATCTGTGATGTGTCGTTAAGTAAAATTGTACCATGGATTTGATCAGCAGATTTGAGAGCAGGTAAAATCATTGATGTTGGTATCCTTTTTCATCTATTGTACCATTCATCTAGGTCGAAAATTCCATAGTTCTGCACGGAAAATTGCTGCGACGACCAGCGTGTGCCAACCAACTTCTCAAGACTGCCCAAATCGACAGACCCTGCGGATTTCGTGACGGACATTCGGGCTTAAGAATTTGAGCATCGTAGACTTCTGTGGGATTAGATACTCGGAAAGACTACTCGAGCATGTGATGCTGATCATGAGTAGAGTCATCGCACGACAGGTGTGTGGCATGGGAATTTGCGAAGCCCACCTAACGTAGTTGTCTTCTTCTCGTGGTTTGAAATGTTGCTCCACGCTCTCCTTACACTTTTCACTGGTGCAGTCGATGTCGAGACACCCTGCTCACATGTTGTCATCAACTGAATTTTATGAAAAGCCTATATGGAGTTGCATTTTAGGGTCCTTGAAATTAATGCCGAATTCGATGGAATTCTTCAAAGATCTCAATTGGGCATGTGAGGACCATTTCCGATATTATATCACGTTCATCCAAGCGACAGCGACAAAGCAACAGGGAGAGCAACAGGGAGAGTAGTAAGCCCAAGACGTCAACGCCTGACACAGGTAGAAAATCCAAACCGTTTTTATATAATCACGAGGGACGACAACATAATTTGCACCCAGTGTTCGAAAATTTTTCACCTTTTTCTTGTCCCTTTCCTCGGTGCACAGTACCCGACGGGATGATTTGAATATGAAGCTGAATAAGGTTGAATTCCTTCATCAGAATCCTATGATTTAAGAAATTTTCATGTTCGTTTGTCGCCTCCTGCCACACATGGAGATTTAGCTTTCTGTTAATGACATTATGAAAATAAGAATCACCACGAGTGCTAAAACATTGTAACAGTGACAAGAAGACAGTAGTCTGTGGACAACTATGTCTTGACACTCCATGCACAATCAAGAGATTATTCAATAAATGCATCCAATCGTTCAACTAAAAGCATTTGGTAATATATATATATGGCAACATAGGAAGTGTTTTCACTTACATAGATATCACGTAGAGACATAGCATTAAATTGTTGATACGATAGGTCCACCATATATTTTGCCTAGTAATGTTATCAAGATCTTGATGGACCTTTGGAATTATGTCTCGAAAAACCACATTCTATTAATCAAATAAAAAATAACAAAATGAGTCTTTCCATCAAGTACAATCCATTATTCTAAAACTTAGGACAATTGAAAACCACACAAGAGCAACGGAGATTACGAGACCAAACACCAGCCATGAAAGCACAGTCATGAATTTGAGTATGAAGGAGATAATTTTTGCCGGATGTTTCTAAAGGAAATTTTGTCCTGAATGTTACTAGAATGTAATGGAAAGACCTATCGTGATCCTTACAAATTAGTTGAATGCCCTAAAACCATTGAACACCCAAGTCATCAATAAACATGGGAGGGCATATGCATTATACATTGAATGAAGAGGACACCCTTTTTCGTTTCTTTGCCCACAGGAATGAAAATAGGCAAATTACTGTCTTCATCAACAGTGTGGCCCCCCAAGACCCAACTCGAATCCAAGCACATACTGTTTCTGATTACCTCGCTCAAAATTCGAAGGCACTGCCAACGTTTCGACAAGGGCAAGGAATCGTGCGCAATCAAAGCCGTGAGGCCCCCTCCTCTTCCCTCGTTCAAGCAAGAAAGGCACCCGGATCTTTGACAGCACTGACTCGAGTGATTTCTTGTCCCCTTCTTTTTGGTTCTCTTTTCTACTGCGCCAAAGGGGACGTGCCTTTCCATGAAGAGAAAATCACCTTTTTTCTCTCTATATTTTATCTTTCCCTTCCGGAGGACGTGGCGCATTGCTGAGTTTTTCAGATGCCGAGACGAATAGAAATAATGCAGAAGCAGGAACTATTGGCAAGGCATCGGCCGTGGATTCGAGCGGGACGATGCCTTTTTGTCTCCATTTTATTGCTTTTGAATTTCAAAACCCATGGCAACCCCCAAACGGTTCGTTGGATTCCGGAGCATTGTACTGGCCTGGCCTGACTACTCTCCGCACGCTAAGCAAAACCAGCCCACGACCGCGACCCCGAAAGCCATCACTTCTGTAACTACACACACACCCCTCTCTCTCTCTCTCTCTCTCTGATTTTAAATGTGGCACCATCTACTCTTCTCTTCTCCCAGTACAAATCTTTGCTTTTCATGAAGCTTTATAGTTACTCAACTCTCTCCCTTTATTGTTACCCATTTTCTCGTTTTCCTTTCTCTTTCTTCTGTAACCCTTTTGACTGCTTCACATCTTCTCTGTCACTTCAGTTTCTAGTCTGAAACTGGGTTCTCGAGCTCTCTTCCAAGTCATTTTCCTGCATAGCAGAACCTCCTCTTCCTCCATGTGAGCTCTCATCTCCATTGTCAGGGTTAAAGATCGCGTTACCAAAGAAAGTTCTGATTTTTAAGGTGTTGCGAGCTCGCTTCTGAAGCTAGAGTATCTGCGCAAATGGGTGCTTCTGGAAAATGGGTGAAAGCTCTTATAGGTCACAAGAAGCCCGAGAAAGAAGACCATGTACGTCTCAATCATCACGCTTATGAAAAGTTCAAAACTTTGATGTCTTTGATCTTGCTTCCAGATGTTGGTTTTGCACACTGTTTTATAGGCCTAAGCTCATCCTCTCTCTCTCTCTTTCTCTACAGCAAAAGGGAAGCTCTAAGGGCAAGAAATGGAAGCTGTGGAGGGGCCCGTCAGGAGATCTGGGGTCTTCATGGAGTGCATTTAAAGGGAAGCACTATGCAGCATCCGAGGGGTCTAACAACGGTTTATCACCACTTGCTAATGCCTTTTCTGCTGCAATGGCAACAGTGGTTCGAGCTCCTCCGAAGGACTTCAGGGTTGTGAGGCAGGAATGGGCTGCCATTAGGATACAGACCACTTTCCGTGGATTCTTGGTGAGTGGGTTGCTCATGGACTCTGTTGCTGAAAGTGTTTGCTCTTCTTATAATGATGCTTGATCTTGAAAGGCTGAAAAATTGTGAAAATTGTCTGTTGACTGAGTCCCTTCACTTTAGCTGATTCAGATTTGCATTCTCTGATTGAGAAAAAATTGGTTTAATCATAATATTTGTAGCTTTTCCTGAATCATTAAGCAACGGTTTTCTTTATTTTTTGCACCCACTTTATGAGATTGTGAAGGGATGTGATTTGATTTTAAAGCAGCGGGTCTTGTTGCACTTGGGTTGCCGTTGCATACTTACCCCCTATATAGTCCACAGAGCAGCATAACCGGCTTGCAGTTGCCGGCTCTCTGAATCCTCGACTGATTTTTGAAACTTGAATTGAATATTTCATATGATGTTCTAAATAGTAATGAGATGAGCTCGGATAAGATTATGCTGGACAAACAACAATGTTTCTAGGATTCAGAATTTGAATTTTTATCTGGCAATGGGTGCTTTTCTCTTAGTTTTATCTGTGTATGTAAAATGCAGGCTAGAAGGGCATTGAAGGCCTTGAAAGGAATCGTGAGGCTTCAGGCTTTGGTTCGTGGGAGACAAGTGAGGAAGCAGGCGGCTGTCACACTGAGGTGCATGCAGGCTCTCGTTCGAGTCCAGGCCCGAGTGAGGGCACGCCGTGTCCGAATGTCTGTTGAGGGCCAGGCAGTGCAACGGATTCTTGATGAGCATCGAAGCAAGGCCGATCTCTTAAAACAAGCTGAGGTATCAAGTATCTGAAAGCATATAAATTTTCTTAAGATTATCACAATTTTTCTATTATTTTGCATTTAAGAGACTTCATGAACTCAGAAGTCTAAATTATGCATCTTTACTATTCAGGAAGGGTGGTGTGATAGTAAGGGAACGCTTGAAGATGTCAAAGCAAAGTTACAAATGAGGCAAGAAGGAGCTTTCAAAAGAGATAGAGCAATTGCATACGCCCTTACTCAAAAGGTAACTAGATTAACATTTGATGACATTCTAGTCTCATATTACATTGCAACCTAATCTCTGGCATAAGCATGCTGAGTAATTTCTTGGATAATGCTTGCATTGGCGGCAGTGGAAATCAAATGGTGATGCAAATTCCAGACCACTTGGGTCAGTGCCTGCTCTCAAGTCATATGAGTTTGACAAAAATAGCTGGAATTGGAGTTGGTTAGAACGGTGGATGTCGGCCAAGCCATGGGAGACCAGATTGATGGAAGAATCCCACTCTGATCCGTTGGAAACAATTGTCGCTTCGAAGACTTTCTCAGACTCTCCTCTAGGTGCACAATTGAAATCTTCTGAACCACCTTCTGTTAAAGTTCGGAGGAATAACATGACCACTAGAATTTCTGCGAAGCCTCCCCTAGCTGGTCGTGCCACTCGGTCATCCTCAAGCCCGAGTTCTGACTACCTCTGTGATGAGAGCTCGCCTTCATCTTCATTCTGTACATCTATGACCCCGGCCTCAGGAAACAATGGCGTGACATCGGAGAAAATGAATGGTGGTAGCCATGGGAAGCCAAGTTATATGAACTTGACCGAATCTACCAAGGCAAAGCAGAAGACTGGAAGTCATCTGTCAAGGAGGGTACAGAGACAATCCATGGATGAGTTTCAGTTTCTCGCACTTTCAGCTGGGTTATGTGGCAATGGGGATTTGAAAAGTGGTGCCAGTTGCGAGCCCTCGATGATGAATTTCTCGAGGCCGCTTAATCAGACAACCAGGTTGGACAGGAATTTGAAGGTGATGGAGAGGGAGAATTGCTTGTATTTTTAGAGATTCACGTAGTTGTCCTTTGTGGGGCTTTTGGTTTTTATTTGTGGGTAATGTAAGTTCAACAACTTGTTGGTTTCGTAGAATTCGGTGCATTTGACCTGTAAACAGTTCTTTCTGTAATTTTTCGGGTTCGAAGATGTAGCAGAGTCAACTGAAATTCTTAAGAGGTGGGAGGATTGGATTTGGGGCGATGCTTATGACTTAAGGGATTGTCCCACAGGTTCATATTTCAAAATCATCTAACTAGAGCATCCTAAAACCAAACATGCGTTGGATATATTCACTCAGGTATTCTTAAAATGAAAATGTAGCCGATTGTGCTGTATAGAGTGGATGCAATTATCGTAAGGTTCTTTTTGTGAAGCTTATGTTCATGTTAACGACGATGATGGAGCACATGTTGCTGCGTGCTAGGATGTTCAAAACTGTATTCTATATTCTTTTACCAGAAAAAAATAAAAATAGAAGGTTTAGGTTCATTCAGATGGTGCAGGGAAGCTTTGAGGTCCTGAGTTGCTCCAGTTTCAATGGTCTTTGCAGAATCGCAACTAGGCGTTTAATTTCCTGCTCAGGCCATGGCTTTATTCGAGACCTTGCCGACAATCCAGCCAAAAATGGTGAAACTGTGCAGTCGAGTTCAGACTCGGCCACTCATCCGTTCTGATGCGCAAGGGGTTAGAACACAAGGACAGAACCGAGTTAGATATAGACCAAATACAATAGTGATTACAGAATCCTAGATGTGGTGCTTGCCGGGTAAGATGCTGACTTTGCCTGCTATTTCTGATATGGCTAATTCCTATTAGAATATGCCAACACAAGCATAAGACAGCAAAGTAAGACACAGAAACCTGAAATTGATCTCCTTGAATCAGGATCTCCGACGCAGTCAGCATTCGAGTAATGGAAAAGTCTCACAGGATGGGTGGGGGCATCTCCAGTCCAGAATAAGACTTGAATAGCTGCTCTCCTCCTCGACTCCTACCAAAAGCTCTCTCTGCTCAAGCTTTTTCACGGGACGAATTCTCACCCCAGCACTGCCTTTTCTTCGCATCCTTCGTCACCTTCGCGTAGAGGAAAACTCGTTCGTGACGGCCCTCACCGTCACATTTCTCCTTTAGCCGACGGCACAGCCACTCTGTCGCGATGTTTTGCGCTTCGTCAAATGAAGGAACAGGAAGAAGCCCACTTATCCCACATCGGAAATTCCAAAACGTAAAACACAGTTAATAAGTTGCGCGCACGTGAGGTACGTTCGCCGAGCTCAGTAACGAGGGCTTGTGACCCGAGCGGGGGCATCAATGTGGTGGAACGTTGACTCGGATCCTTTGGGCCGGGTCTGATGTGGCTATTCTCTGGCCCGCCCATTCCAAGCCGAGAGTTGAACCATGCGGTTCGGGCGAAGGCCCGGAAAACGTGGGTCCTAAAGTGGAGGGGTCCGCGTCAGGCTGGCTTCACAGAGCAGCGAAGACCTCCCGCTCTCGACAGTGGAAGGATAACGGGCCGGTGCCACCCAGGCCCACCACGGCCAAATGGGCTGAGTCCTACTGAACCACCACTTTTTTCAATTTTTTTCCCCGCTTTTCGACTTATTTATTATTGAATCTTCTTAATTTGCATGACTCGAATTTTATGTTAAATTGTCTTGTAAATCTAGTTCTTTCTTCAACATAATCTGTTGTTGCAAGCTATTAGATTCTCGACATTTAATCTCGCTAGATTTTAAAAAGGGACAAATGTACTAGAAATACTAAAACTTATTACGAAAATATAATTGAGTATTAAAAATTTAAAAAAGTGTAATTAAGTCATAAATTATCAAGTTAGTTTAATCAAGTCATTCCCTTAATTCCTTTTAACTAGGTTAATGAAAAATGCTAATGTGACAAGAATAACAGCTTGCTGGTGGCTATCGTTGTCCATCATTGGGAAGGGCCGGTGGAAGTCACTTAGGCCTTGCCTAACTCTGGCAAGGCCTCAATGCCCCCCCCCCCTAAAGGCCTAGCGCTGGACAATGGTCCTCGGCCCTCATAGCAAGACCTTGCCTAGGGTCGAGTGAGCGTCATCGGCCCCAAGTGAAGGCTACACGACTGTCGCTCAAATCTAGGGTGAGGGTCAAGCCTCCTTCTAGATTTGGGCAACTAGTCCCTTGCTAGGCTTATCATGGCCTCATCTAGGGTTGGCAACCTCACCAGCCATTGGTGAGGCCCAGGTGACCTTTATTGGCCATTTATGACAATGGGCAGCCACAAATAGCCAGCCAAGGCGCTCGCATTGTCTTCCTTTTTTTAAAGTTTGGGTTTTTCTTTAATTAAGCTGTTTCATTTTTTTTTTATCTAATTTAGTCTATATTTCTTTTTAATTATGTATATTTTTTTGATGTGGCACTTAGTGGGTGCCACATCATCACCACGTGTCCCGAGAAAAATTTAAAAATGCCACGTCATTATCTTCTATTAGCCCTAATTGAATAAAATTAATGGAATGACTTGATTAAATCAACTTGACAAGTTTTCAAATTTGAATAAAATTTTTAAAATTTTTAAGATTTAATTATATTTTCATGATAAATTTTAGGACTTTCAGTGCATTTACTTTTTTAAAAAATTAACCTCTTAATTAATCAAAGAAGATGAAAGTACCCAAGAGGATCGCCTAGTTAAAGACTCTAGTGACCTGAACAAGCGGCAACGATCAGTTCCTTTCCATTTAGTTTTGCATTTAATTAGGAATCAGCTAAACCATTATTATCGAAATTCAATATGTGCTTATTCATAAATTATATTATTAGTGTTTTTTTTTTTTTTTTTTTTGCAAAGAATATTATAACCATACTTTCTATATAAAGGAAAAAAGTTGAAAACTTTCTTCATCCTTTATTTAGATGCACTTTCCTTAATTTGGTATAAACCGAATGAGAAGGTCATCCGTTAGAAACAACTTGGGGGTCCAACTTGTCTTGCCACTTTGCCGAGAGCAATGGGATAGTCATTTGAATTGAACCGAGGGTATCAAACAAGTCAGCCGATTCAGTGATTGTGCCATTAAGCATGCTTGTCCGACAATTGGCCTTCTATTTACCCTTACTCACCTCGGGCGCAAGAGGTCATTATACCTCCCTACCCGGCGGTCACCGAATCGAAGTCCTGATGTGATACTTACCTTCACCACCGTGAGGCTCCATAATTCCCTATTTACTTTTGTCTTCTCGACAGAGAATGAATATGAGGGTGACATTGCAAGGTCTCTCACCCCAGAGCAATTCTCCCACTTGTTTCATCCCCTTGTACTCTTTATCCTATGAAGAGCTCTTTCTTTTGGATCAACAATCTCTTCTCCATCTTCCCATTTTTACCTAATTTCCACATTTATTGCAGTATGTATTCCCACAGAAAGCTACAAAGAGATAGGCCAAAAATTCAAATTAATATATATATTAGAACGGCCACTTTTTTAACATGAATCTGCTGGTTCAATCAACCAAAATATGCATGACAAACAAATCTATACATCTAAGATTTGGTGGGATGAATGAAACAAATTGGAGGGACCATGATATGGGCATGTGAATTTGGTGGCTTCAACGAGACTTTTAGGGCGTGTTTGGTAACAATTACATTAGAAAGCAAATTCGATCGAGAAATGATTATTTTTTATTACTGTTTTAAATTGATTCGAGTAAAAAAAATGCGTTTGATAACCGTCCAAAATTTCGATTACGGAATAGAATTGTGTTTTGGTATCGTCTTCATTGATTATTCCAAATCAATTTCTTTTAATTTTTAAATAATTTTTTTACTTTTCTCCTTTTTTTTTTTTTTTTTCTTTTTCCTTTTTCTTTTTTTTATTTTCTCCTTTTCTTTTTCTCCTATTCTTCTTCTTCTTCTTCTAGCCGGTCGCCGGACCGACCACCGGGCTAGATGAGGGTCGACAACCTCACCGGAGTGTCGTCGGCCCTCGGCGAGGCCGGCCCTCGTTGGCCGAGCCTTGTCGGGGCCGGGCGAGCCTAGCAAGCCCAGCCCCGGCGAGGACGAGCCTAGCCGGTGGTTAGGCTTGCCTCCGAGGAGCTTGTTGGATCTCGCCCTGGCTTGGCGAGCCTCCGGCAAGCGGTGACCGGCGAGCTCGCCGGACTGGCGGCGGCGGGTAGCGGACGGCGGCGGGCGGTGGTGGCCGGCGGTCGCGGGATGGCGGAAGGGAGAAAGAAGAATAGTTAGTTTTTTAATTCTCAAATTTGTTCCCAGAACAAGAATCAACTTTTTTTTTATTCTTGATTCCACTCCAAATCTGTTATCGGGAACAAAAATTTTACCAAACGCGATTCTGTTCCCAAACTACTCCTGGAAACAAAGAATCAGAATTTGGCCCTGTTTGGATAGTTACCAAACAGGCTGAGTTCGCCTGCAAATCAAAGCCATCCAATAGGTCATAAGACTTGTTCTAGGTGGGATTAGTCGTTAATAGACTTAATTTGATCATTAAATCAAAATTTTGACCATCAGATCGAATTAATGGTCAAGATTTGGCAATTAGGCCATAGTATAAGAGGATTTGCCCTATGATGCGTACTTAATAACACACTTATAAAGGACATGGATTTATTTGACCTACCACATATCTTCATTATAGTCAGGAATGGTGTTGCAGAGGAGGACCAGTTCAGTGACATCGATCATGGCTTCGATCTGAGATAACCAATTTGGTCCGCCAGTTCATTCAAGTCCTCTCCCCAATCCGGAGGGTTCTCGACCAAATCCTCCACGTCCACCTCGATATCCGATTCGTCGCCGAGTGGCAACTCTTCCTCGTCCTCATTCAATAGTTCCTCCCAGATCGTCTCGTTCGCGGGATCCAACTCATCGCTGTTGGTTCCTGGCATCGAACTTCCAAGTGGGTCTTCAATGTCGATGCTTGATTCGTTCTCCAAGGCACCATAGAGAAGTGTCTCCATATCGGATTCAATCGGCGCCAGCTCTTCTAGATCTTGGTCTGCTTGCAAATTCTCCATGCTCGGGCTAGCAGTCAATCTCCACTTCTTTCCGATGCCGAGACTTTGCAATTCCTTTCTTTGTGCCAAGTTCTGAACGAAAGATGGGTTAATGAGCGCTTTGGCGAGGAAAGTCAGCATCTGCTGCTGCTCCTTCTCTGTTCTCTGCAACCTATCTTCCATTGCTGCAATCAGCTCCCTCGAGTGCTGTTGCTGCTGCTTCAGTTTCGCGATTTCAGACATCAACAAGTTGCGGTCCCGTGTCAACCTCTCGAGCTCGCCTTCCAATCCGAACTGTCCCAATTCGACGCAGGCCGTGGCTCCATGCTGCTGCTGATTCTGCGGGACGTTCCTCCTCCTCTTGATGGTCTTGAGAAGATGCTTCTGCCCTCCCAAGAAACCTTCATTCGCGAATTCCCATCTGTCTGGATCCACCTTCCTAAATCCTAGATGCGTTGCTTGCCGGGTAAGATGCTCACTTTGCCGGCTATTTCCGATATGGCTAATTCCTATTAGAATATGCCAACACAAGCATAAGACGGCAAAGTAAGACACAAAAACCTGAAATTGATCTCCTTGAATCAGGATCTCCGCCCCAGCCAGCATTCGAGTAATGGAAAAGTCTCAACAGGATGGGTGGGGGGGCATCTCCAGTCCAGAATAAGACTCGAATAGCTGTTCTCCTCCTCCACTCATACCAAAAAGCTCTCTTTGCTCAAGCTTTTTCACGGCACGAATTCTCACCCCAGCACTGCCTTTTCTTCGCATCCTTCATCACGTCCTTGTAGAGGAAAACTCATTCGTGACGGCCCTCACCGTCACATTTCTCCTTTAGCCGACGGCACAGCCACTCTCTCGCGATATTTTGCGCTTCGTCAAATGAAAGAACATGAAGAAGCCCACTTATCCCACATCGGAAACTCCAGAGCATAAAACACAGTTAATAAGGTCCGCGCACGTGAGGTACGTTCGCCGAGCTCAGTAACGAGAGCTTGTGACCCGAGCGGGGGCATCAATGTGGGTTGACTCGGATCCTTTGGACCGGGCCTGTCGTGGCTACTTGCTGGCCCGCCCGTTCCAAGCCGTGAGTGGAACCATGCGGTCCCGGCGTAGGCCCGGAGAACGTGGATCCTAAAGTGGAGGGGTCCGCGTCAGGCTGGCTTCACACAGCAGCGAAGACCTCCCGTTCTCGACAGTAGAAGGATAACGGGCCGGTGCCATCCAGGCCCACCACGGTCAAATGGGCTGAGTCCTACTGAACCACCACTGTTTTTTCAATTTTTTTTTCCGTTTTTCGACTTATTTATTGAATCTTCTTAGTTTGCATGACTCGAATTTTACGTTAAATTGTCTTGTAAATCTAGTTCTTTCTTCAACATAATCTGTTGTTGCAAGCTATTAGATTCTCGACATTTAATCTCGCTAGATTTTAAAAAGGGACCAAATGTACTAGAAATACTAAAACTTATTACGAAAATATAATTTGAGTATTAAAAATTTAAAAAAGTGTAATTAAGTCATAAATTATCAAGTTAGTTTAATCAAGTCATTCACTTAATTCCGTTTAACTAGATTAATGAAAAATGTTGATGTGACAAGAATAACAGCTTCTAGTGGCTATCGTTGTCCATCGTTGGGAAGGGCCGGTGGAAGTCACTTAGGCCTTGCCTAACTCTAGCAAGGCCTCAATGCCCCCCCCTCCCTAAAGGCCTAGCGCTGGACAATGGTCCTCGGCCCTCATAACAAGACCTTGCCTAGGGTCGAGTGAGCGTCATCGGCCCCAAGTGAAGGCTACACGACTGTCGCTCAAATCTAGGGTGAGGGTTAAGCCCCCTTCTAGATTTGGGCAGCTAGTCCCTCGCTAGGCTTATCATGGCCTCATCTAGGGTTGGCAACCTCACCAGCCATTGGTGAGGCCCAAGCGACCTTTATTGGCCATTTCGACAATGGGCAGCCACAATAGCCAGACAAGGCCTCGCATTGTCTTCCTTTTTTAAAGTATATGTTTTTCTTTAATTAGCTGTTTCATTTTTTTTTTATCTAATTTAGTATATACTTCTTTTTAATTTTGTATATTTTTGATGTGGCACTTAGTGGGTGCCACATCATCACCACATGTCCTGAGAAAATTTTAAAAATGCCACGTCATTATCTTCTATTAGCCCTAATTGAATAAAATTAATGGAATGACTTGATTAAATCAACTTGACAAGTTTTCAAATTTGAATAAACTTTTTAAAAATTTTAAGATTTAATTATATTTTCATGATAAATTTTAGGACTTTCGGTGCATTTACTCTTTTTAAAAAATTAACCTCTTAATTAATCAAAGAAGATGAAAGTACCCAAGAGGATCACCTAGTTGAAGACTCTAGCGACCTGAACAAGCGGCAACGATCAATCCCTTTCCATCTAGTTTTGCATTTAATGAGGAATCAGCTGAACCATTATTATCAAAATTCAATCTGTGCTTATTCATAAATTATATTATTAGTGTTTTTTTTTTTTTTTTTTGCAAAGAATATTATAACCATACTTTCTATATAAAGGAAAAAAAGTTGAAAACTTTCTTCGTCCTTTATTTAGATGCACTTTCCTTAATTTGGTATAAACCGAATGAGAAGGTCATCCGGTTTGTTAGAAACAACTTGGGGTCCAACTTGTCCTGCCACTTTGCCGAGAGCGATGGGACAGTCATTTGAACTGAACCGAGGGTATCAAACAAGTCAGCCGATTCAGTGATTGTGCCATTAAGCATGCTTGTTCGATAGTTGGCCTTCTATTTACCCTTACTCACCTCAGGCGCAGGAGGTTATTATACCTCCCTACCCAGTAGTAATCAAAATCAAAGTCCTGGCATGATATCTACCTTCACCACCGTGAGGCTCCATAATTCCCTATCTACTTTTGTCTTCTCAACAGAGAAGGAATATGAGGGTGACATTGCAAGGTCTCTCACCCCAGAGCAATTCTCCCACTTGTTTCATCCCCTTGTACTCTTTATCCTATCAAGAGCTCTTTCTTTTGGATCAACAATCTCTTCTCCATCTTCCCATTTTTATCTAATTTCCACCTTTATTGCAGTATGTATTCCCACATAAAGCTAC
Source organism: Eucalyptus marginata (assembly GCA_014182565.1). Taxonomy (NCBI): domain Eukaryota; kingdom Viridiplantae; phylum Streptophyta; class Magnoliopsida; order Myrtales; family Myrtaceae; genus Eucalyptus; species Eucalyptus marginata. The sequence goes on along the minus strand of CM024587.1, from coordinate 39,652,232 downwards.
AAAGAGATAGGCTAGAAATTCAAATTAATATATATATTAGAACGGCCACTTTTTTAACATGAATCTGCTGGTTCAATCAACCAAAATTTACATGACAAACAAATCTGTACATCTAAGATTTGGTGGGATGAATGAAACAAATTGGAGGGACCATGATATGGGCATGTAAATTTGGTGGCTTCAACGAGACTTTTTGGGGCGCGTTTGGTAACGATTCTATTCCTAGAACAAATTTTCGAAATAATTATTTTTATTCATTTTCTGAATTGATTCTAAGTAAAACGAATGTGTTTTGAACTGTCCAAAATTTCGATTCCGGAATAGAATTGTGTTTGGTGCGCTCATTGATTCCATTCCAAATCAATTTCTTTTAATTTTTAAATAATTTTTTTACTTTTCTCCTTTTTTTTTTTTCTTTTTTTTTCCCTTTTTTTCCTTTCCTTTTTTCCTTTTTCCTTTTCTTTTTTTCTTTTCTCTCCTATTCTTCTTCTTCTTCTTTTAGCCGATCGCCGGACCGGCGACCGGCTAGACAAGGGCCGGCGACCTCACCGAAGTGTCGCTGGCCCTTGGCGAGGCTGGCCCTCGTTGGCTGAGCCTCGCCGGGGCTGGACGAGGCCCACCTGGCCATCGGCGGGGCTGGGCGAGCCTAGCAAGCCTAGCTAGTGGTTAGGCTTGCCTCCAGTGAGCTTGTCGGATCTCGCCCGGCTTGGTGAGCCTCCCAAGACAAGCGGTGACCAGCCGAGCTCGCGCCGGCGGCGGCGGCGGACGGCGGCGGGCGGTGGTGGATGGCAGTCGCCGGATGGCACAAGGGAAAAAGAAGAATAGTTGGTTTTTTAATTCTCAAATTTGTTCCCAGAACAAAAATCAATTTTTTTTTATTCTTGATTCTACTCCAAACCTATTCTCGGAAATAAAAATTTTACCAAACGCGATTCTGTTCCCAAACTACTCTGAGAACAAAGAATTAGAATTTGGTCCTGTTTGGATGGTTACCAAACAGGTTGAGTTTGCCTGCAAATCAAAGCCGTCCAATAGGTCATAAGACTTGTTCTAGGTGGGATTAGTCATTAATAGACTTAATTTGATCATTAAATCAAAATTTTGATCATCAGATCGAATTAATGGTCAAGATTTGGCAATTAGGCCATAGTATAAGAGGATTTGCCCTCTGATGCGTACTTAATAACACACTTATAAAGGACATGGATTTATTTGACCTACCACATATCTTCATTACAGTCAGGAATGGTGTTGCAGAGGATGACCAGTTCAGTGACATCGATCATGGCTTCGATCTGAGATAACCAATTTGGTCCGCCAGCTCATTCAAGTCCTCTCCCCAATCCGGAGGGTTCTCGACCAAATCCTCCACGTCCACCTCGATATCCGATTCGTCGCCGAGTGGCAACTCTTCCTCCAGAATCGCGTCCTCATTCAATAGTTCCTTCCAGATCGTCTCGTTCACGGGATCCAACTCATCGCTGTTGGTTCCTGGCATCGAACTTCCAAGTGTGTCTCCATATCGGATTCAATCGGCGCCAGCTCTTCTAGATCTTGGTCTGCTTGCAAATTCTCTATGCTCGGGCTAGCAGTCAATCTCCGCTTCTTTCCGATGCCGAGACTTTGCAATTCCTTTCTTTGTGCCAAGTTCTGAACGAAAGATGGGTTACTGAGCGCTTTGGCGAGGAAAGTCAGCATCTGCTGCTGCTCCTTCTCTGTTCTCTGCAACCTATCTACCATTGCTGCAATCAGCTCCCTCGAGTGCTGTTGCTGCTGCTTCAGTTTCGCAATTTCAGACATCAACAAGTTGCGGTCCCGTGTCAACCTCTCGAGCTCGCCTTCCAATCCAAACTGTCCCAATTCGACGCAGGTCGTGGCTCCATGCTGCTGCTGATTCTGCGGGACGTTCCTCCTCCTCTTGATGGTCTTGAGCAGATGCTTCTGCCCTCCCAAGAAACCTTCATTCGCGAATTCCCATCTGTCTGGATCCACCTTCCTAAATCCTAGATGCAGTGCTTGCCGGGTAAGATGCTGACTTTGCCGGCTATTTCCGATATGGCTAATTCCTATTAGAATATGCCAACACAAGCATAAGACGGCAAAGTAAGACACAAAAACCTGAAATTGATCTCCTTGAATCAGGATCTCCACCCCAGCCAGCATTTGAGTAATGGAAAAGTCTCACAGGATGGGTAGGGGGGGCATCTCCAGTCCAGAATAAGACTTGAATAGCTGCTCTCCTCCTCGACTCCTACCAAAAAGCTCTCTCTGCTCAAAGCTTTTTCACGGCTCGAATTCTCACCCCAGCACTGCCTTTTCTTCGCATCCTTCATCACGTCCCCGTAGAGGAAAACTCATTCGCGACGGCCCTCACCGTCACATTTCTCCTTTAGCCGACGGCACAGCCACTCTGTCGCGATGTTTTGCGCTTCGTCAAATGAAATAACATGAAGAAACCCACTTATCCCACATCGGAGCTTCCAAAGAATAAAACACAGTTAATAAGGTCCGCGCACGTAAGGTTTGCCCGCCGAGCTCAGTAACGAGGGCTTGTGACCCGAGCGGGGGCATCAATGTGGTGGAACGTTGACTCGGATCCTTTGGGCCGGGTCTGATGTGGCAACTTGCTGGCCCGCCCATTCCAAGCCGAGAGTTGAACCATGCGGTCCGGGCGAAGGCCCGGGAAACGTGGGTCCTAAAGTGGAGGGGTCCGCGTCAGGCTGGCTTCACAGAGCAGCGAAGACCTCCCGCTCTCGACAGTGGAAGGATAACGGGCCGGTGCCACCCGGTCCCACCACGGTCAAATGGGCTGAGTCCTACTGAACCACCACTTTTTTCAATTTTTTTCCCCGCTTTTCGACTTATTTATTATTGAATCTTCTTAATTTGCATGACTCGAATTTTACGTTAACTTGTCTTGTAAATCTAGTTCTTTCTTCAACATAATCTGTTGTTGCAAGCTATTAGATTCTTGACATTTAATCTTCGCTAGATTTTAAAAAGGGACAAATGTACTAGAAACACTAAAACTTATTACGAAAATACACGGTGAGTATCAAAACTTTCAAAAAAGTATAATTACGTCATAATTTATCAGTTAGTTTAATCAAGTCATTCCGTTAATTTTGTTTAATTAGGTTAGTGAAAAATACTGATGTGATAGGAACAACAACTTGCTAGTGGCTATCATCGTCCATCGTTGGGAAGGGCCGGTGGAAGTCGCCTGGGCCTTGCCTAACTCTGGCAAGGCCTCAATGCCCCACCACAAGGGTCTAGCGCTAGACAATGGTCATCGGCCCTCATAGCAAGACCTTGCACAGGGTCGGGTGGCGTTGTCGGCCCCCAAGTGAAGGCTACATGACTATCGCTCAAACCTAGGGTGAGGGTCAAGCCCCCTTCCAGATCTGGGCAGCCAGTCCCTCGCTAGGCTTGTCATGGCCTCATCTCGTGCTGGCAACCTCACCAGCCATTGGTGAGGCCCATGCGATCTTTATTGGCCATTTTTGACAATTGGCAGCCACAATAGCCAGCCAAGGCCTTACATTGTCTTCCTTTTTGGAAGTTTGTGTTTTTTTTTTTAATTGGCTGTTTCATTTTTTATCTAATTTAGTTTATATTTCTTTTTAATTTTGTATAGTTTTTTTATGTGGCGAGCACCACATCATCACCATATATCCTAAGAAAACTTTAAAAATGCTACGTCATTATCTTCTATTAGCCTAATTGAATAAAATTAACGGAATGACTTTGATTAAATCAACTTGACAAGTTTTACAAGTTTTCAGATTTGAATACACTTTTTAAAAATTTTAAGATTTAATTGCATTTTCATGATAAATTTTAAGATTTTCGGTGCATTTACCCTTTTTAAAAATTGACCTCCTAATTAATCAAAGAAGATGAAAGTACCCAAGAGGATCACCTAGTTAAAGACTCTAGAGACGTGAACAAGCGGCAACGATTGGTCCATTTCCATGGTGCCATCTACTTTTTGCATTTATTGAAGAATCAGTTGAACCATTATTATCGAAATTCAACTTATTCATAAATTATATTATTAGTGTTTTTTTTTTTTTTGCAAAAATATTATAACCATACTTTCTATATAAAGAAAAAAAGTCGAAACTTTCTTCATTTTTATTTAGATGCACTTCCCTTAATTTGGTATAAACCGGAAGAGAAGGTCATCCGGTTCATTAGAAACAACTTGGTGGTCCAACTAAAGACTCTAGCGACCTGAACAAGTGGCAACGATCGGTCCTTTTCCATGGTGCCATCTAGTTTTGTATTTAATAAAGAATTAGCTGAACCATTATTATCGAAATTCAATATGTGCTTATTCATAAATTATATTATTAGTGTTTTTTTTTTTTTTTGCAAAAATATTATAACCATACTTTCTATATAAAGAAAAAAAAAGTCGAAAACTTTCTTCATTCTTTATTTAGATGCACTTCCCTTAATTTGGTATAAACCGGAAGAGAAGGTCATCCGATTCGTTAGAAACAACTTGGTGGTCCAACTAAAGACTCTAGCGACCTAAACAAGCGGCAACGATCGGTCCTTTTCCATGGTGCCATCTAGTTTTGTATTTAATAAAGAATAAGCTGAATCATTATTATCGAAATTCAATCTGTGCTTATTCATAAATTATATTATTAATGTTTTTTTTTTTTTTTTTTGCAAAGAATATTATAATCATACTTTCTATATAAAGAAAAAAAGTCGAAAACTTTCTTCATTCTTTATTTAGATGCACTTCCCTAGTTCGGTATAAATCGGATGAGAAGGTCATTCGGTTTGTTAGAAACAACTTGGTGGTCCAACGTTTCCTGTCACTTTGCTGAGAGCGACGGGACAATTGCCTGAATTGAACCGGGATAACAAACAAGTTGGTTGGTTCAGTGATTGTGCCATTAGGCATGCTTGTCCAGCAATGGGCCTTTTACTTACCCTTACTTATCCCAGGCGCAGGAGGTTATTATACCTACCTATCCAGTGATAATCAGAACCAAAAGCCTGACGTGGTGTCTACGTTCACCACCATAAGGCCCCATAATGCCCTATCTATTTTTGTCTTCCCGACAGAGAAGGGATACGGGGGTGATATTGCAAGGTCTCTCACCCCAGAGTAGTTCTCCCACATGTTTCATCCCCTTGTACTCTTTATCCTATCAAGAGCTCTTTCTTTTGGATCAACAATCTCTTCTCCTTCTCCATCTTCCCACATTAATTGCAGTATGTATTCCCACAGAAAGCTACAAAGAGATAGGCCAGAAATTCAAATTTAAAAAAAAATATATATATATATATATATATATATATATATAGAGAGAGAGAGAGAGAGAGAGAGAGAGAGAGAGAACGGCCACTTTTTTTAACATGAATCTGCTGGTTCAATCAACCAAAATTTATATGAACAAACAAATCTGTACATCTAAGATTTGGTGGGATGAATGAAACAAATTGGAGGGACCATGATCCGGGCATGTAAATTTGGTGGCTTCAACGAGTCTTTTAACTGAGTTCGCCTGCAAAAATGAATCCAAAGAAGAAGAAAATCAAAAGCAGCAAGAACAAATTCAGAAGTAACCCACCTAAAGCAAGTACCATTTACCATCAGAATGCTAGACAAATCAAAAAATTATCAAGGATACAGAGAAACCAGCAAAGCATTCAAGCAACATTTGATTTGGCCCCCTCTGCAACTCCAACCATTCCCTCCTGCTCAACACTCTCCTATCAGATAACAAGCCAGACTAGCACACGTACACATATTTAATAACACACTTAAAAAGTACATGGATTTATTTGACCTACCACATATCTTATGATGTTGCAGAGGAGGACCAGTTCAGTGACATCGATCATGGCTTCGATATGAGATAACCAATTTGGTCCGCCAGCTCATTCAAGTCCTCTCCCCAATCCGGAGGGTTCTCGACCAAATCCTCCACGTACACCTCGATATCTGATTCGTCGCCGAGTGGCAACTCTTCCTCCGGAATTGCGTCCTCATTCAATAGTTCCTCCCAGATCGTCTCGTTCACGGCATCCAACTCATCACTGTTGGTTCCTGGCATCGAACTTCCAAGTGGGTCTTCAATGTCGATGCTTGATTGGTTCTCCAAGGCACCATAGAGAAGTGTCTCCATATCGGATTCAATCGGCGCCAGCTCTTCTAGATCTTGGTCTGCTTGCAAATTCTCCATGCTCGGGCTAGCAGTCAATCTCCGCTTCTTTCCGATGCCGAGACTTTGCAATTCCTTTCTTTGTGCCAAGTTCTGAACGAAAGATGGGTTACTGAGCGCTTTGGCGAGGAAAGTCAGCATCTGCTGCTGCTTCTTCTCTGTTCTCTGCAACCTATCTTCCATTGCTGCAATCAGCTCACTCGAGTGCTGCTGCTGCTGCTTCAGTTTCGCGATTTCGGACATCAACAAGTTGCGGTCCCGTGTCAACCTCTCGAGCTCGCCTTCCAATCCAAACTGTCCCAATTCGACGCAGGCCGTGGCTCCATGCTGCTGCTGATTCTGCGGGACGTTCCTCCTCCTCTTGATGGTCTTGAGCAGATGCTTCTGCCCTCCCAAGAAACCTTCGTTCGCGAATTCCCATCTGTCTGGATCCACCTTCCTAAATCCCTGCATAAATTTTCATACGTCAGCGAAACTTCATAGGCGATTAATTTCCCCTGCTTTATTTGTGAGGAAATGTTCAAGTTTTGGCAGTTTCGTCATCTGAGCAGAACAACTCAAGCTACATTACAATTCAAACAAACAGATCATCTCAACCACACCAAAATAGGCGATGGATGCTTCATAAAGAGAGCAAAGCAAATCAAATTAATTGGAAAACTCTAGTAAAACTTTCATCCAGTGAAATTCCAGTTCTCGACCTTAATGCAGTTCGGTTGCTAAACCAACTCTAGCAGACTCCAAAACCAAAACCAGAGGCTTCATTTGTCCTAAAAGGCTAAAACAAACTCAAGAGCATGAACATGTCGAAAAAATCAGTACCAGACTCCCCGAAAACGACGAACTAAAGACACAAATCAAAGGCGGGTGCGACTGGAGAATTTGATCAAACACTTACATAAGTGTTGAGCTGCCGGATGAAGCTGGAGAAGTTGTTGTGCTTGAAGTACTTGGGGAGCAGGGTGGAGGCGAACCGGTGGGAGTCCCACACGATGAAGCTGTTCTTCGCCCCGCTCCACGACACCACCGCGTCCGTCGACGGGTCCTCCACCATCTCGAACGTCTTCATCAGGAACGGCGGCGGGCCGACCTCGTGGAGCCCCTCCATCGGCCGCGGAGCAGTAGCAGCGGCCGAGCCCGACGACGACGACGACCCAGTTGAGCACACGATCACATCTTCACGTTCTTGGTCTCCGTCTTCTTCTTTGATCACGATCACCCTCTCCATCGGCGGCGGCGGCCGCGGCGGCGTTTCTTGGGTTTCTTTCCTCTTCCGGTCGGCTATGTGATTCTTGATCTCGGTACCATTGTCGGCGTGTGTGGTGAGCACTGTTAGAGAGAGAGAGAGAGAGAGAGAGAGAGAGAGAGAGAGAAAGCGCGGTGGCGATTCTGGTGAGTGGCACTGCTGTGGAGAAGATGAAGGAGAACGAGATTGTTGGGGGTGAAGAGAGAGAAAGCGAGGTGATATATAAGATCGGGAGAGGAAAATTCTAGAGAGAGACACGGCCGCGTTGGGTGGCAGCTTTTTGTGTCGGAGAGAGTGGGAGAAACTTCCGACGGACGGCTGGCAGTGCTTCTTCTGGTCAAAGGTTTTGACTTGGGGAGTGAAAATTCTAGAAATTTCGCGAGATGTCGGGCTGTGCCGAGACGAGGCCCGAGACGAGGGGAGGATTTTTTTAGGGCTTTATCTTTAATTCGGAGAAGTTAAAATTGGATTTGTGGGGCCCGGGAAATCCCTCTCTCTTCTGTCTGGGGACGACGATACTTTGTGGATAAAATGAGTGGAAAATTCAGAGCCGTGAAAATTATATTTATGGGGTCCCACAATCTCTCTCTCTCTCCTGTCATGGGATGGCAATCTCTTTGTGGAGTGACAAGGTGAAAAATTATGGCACTAAGTAATTCCTTACATAGGTAAAAGTGGTAGCTGTGACATTCCTGGGAAATATCTTGTTGGATGGTCATAAGTCAGTTTTTGCCCTCGAAATGGTCATTTTCTTGTCTAATTACTTAGAGTACTGATTTCGGATAAAATGAGTCACGTCATTACATATGTTATTTGTAATGAGTGGAAAAATGAGTGGAAAATTCAGAGCCGTGAAAATTATATTTATGGGGTCCCACAATCTCTCTCTCTCTCTCTCTCATGGGATGGCAATCTCTTTGTGGAGTGACAAGGTGAAAAATTATGGCACTAAGTAATTCCTTACATAGGTAAAAGTGGTAGCTGTGACATTCTTCTTGGGAAAGATCTTGTTGGATGGTCATAAGTCAGTTTTTGCCTTTGAATGGTCATTTTCTTGTCTAATTACTTAGAGTGCTGGTTTCGAGACTTGCCCCACATAAAATGAGTCACGTCATTATAGATGTTATCCGAATTGAATTTCTTTTTCGATGAATGTACGGTTTGATAGATGAATTAGGCCCATACCTGATTCAATGAGGGGCGATGAATGATTGTCCAAGCAAAATGGTTTGAACAAGATGCGACTCTCGGTCGGCTTTGAAATTGACGAAGGGGGCAAGAATAAACTAGATCTCATATCGAATAGGAGGAGTATTGTAAGAATACAAGTCAACACTAACAGTCAGATAAGTTCTTTACATGGGATATTTTGTGACATCTTGACTCCCTAATTGGTTGGGGAGGTCCTGCTCCATGACTTATGAGTCAAGACCCACCCCCAAAACATCGCATCATTTTGGATGGCAATAGAGCAAGATTCCCCCTAGTAGATGTGTGGCTTTTGAATGGACTAGGCTCATACCCGATCCAATCAAGGTAGAGAGAGCAATTGTCGGGGCAAAAGGGCTCGGATAAGGTATGGTTCCCGATAGACTTTTAGGATAGTAAATGGGGATAGGAAAGGGCCATGCCACACATCAAATAAAGGGAGTATCGTCGGGTGACACGTGCCGACACTAGCAAAACTATCACTCCAAAAGGCCACGTGGGCTCTACGCTTCATGAAAAAAATTTGAGTTGGGCTTGGCAACAAAGGAGCTAACCGATCCACTCCATCGTGAACCCAATGAAAACATTGCAAGATGGACCCAAACTTTCCACACTTGTCTATCCTAATTGGTGGGCCTGGTGAACGTCTTGCAAACCCAAAGAGAAAATTGGCCCAAAAAAGGAGAATTAATGCTCATTTTTTTTGTCTATCTATGCTAACTAATCTGAGAATGAGATTTTCCAAAACTGTATTCGGCAATTGTGTCCTTTTGGACTTTTAGAGGGTTTTGGCATGGTGGATTCGGAGCGCGACTCGTCGAGGAAGATGGACCTGAACTCCTTTCTAGCGGGCTTCGTGTTAAGCAATGCCCCGATGGTGCACGACAATCTATCATTTGCTCGTGTTCTTGTAAGAACCGATCATATGCTAAGATTGTCAAATTTGATCAACTTAATGCCCTTCGACCTATGTTTGATATTATCGCTCGCTCGCTCCTCCTTTCATTTCTTCTCTACTTTATTTTAGTTGCTATTACTTCCGCGAGACGTTTTATGATATGGAAATTCGGGACATGATCATCATTTGACACACTAGCCAAAAAAAAAAATTTCAAAATTATCAACATTACATGTCAATAGATAAGTATCATAAATATTTTATTTTCAAAAGTGGAGATGTCAATGAACTATTTTCTTCCGCAAGGAATCGATAAAACAACAATAAATATTTAAAAAAAAACCGATATTGAATTATTAAATGATATGCACCTTTCTTTTTTCGGTATCCGATGAGGTCAGATAGAACATGCTCCCATAAATCCGAATATACTCCCAGAATAAAGACATGACAGCAGCATATTTCGTCACTTCTGTTCCTATGTAGCAATTATGTACGCATCCATTTGTTAATAACACGCGACAGCACTTCCAATTCCTTAAAAAAAAAGCTAGTCTTAAATATTTTTAGTGAAACTTGCTTGCTAAGATTATGTTCATTTTGCAAATAATGAGTGGTTTGGAAATTTTTTTCCCAAAAATAATCACTTGTATTGCTTACCAAAATAAATGAACAAAAAATATTCCGTCGTTTACAAAAATGTTCAGACAAGATTTTTATTGCTAATGAAAGTAATTCTCATTAACTAATTACTTTAAACGATACAAATAACTATTTTTAGGAAAAATATTTTCCAAATCATCTAGTTCCCGAGAAACAAACCGAGTCTAAGTAATATGACAAATCACATCGAACTTTTTTTTTTTTTGGGTGTAAAGCATATGACCTGTAAAGTTTAAATAATTAGGGCTGACATTCTTAACAAAATAATTACACCGAAAAGTCCGCGTCACCAGTATTCCAAACTTGTATCGATAATTAAAAAGAAAAAATCTTTCGTTTCAGTTCTGTCACGTGGACAACAACAGACGTATAGAGCTGACGTGGCTTTAGTCCAGTGCAAAGTAACGTATTTCTCTCTCTAAGATACCTAAGAAATTTCGTCATACGACCTAAATTTTATTCGCTACCTTTGGACTTTTTTTCCATGTCAATAACACCATTATGCCGGTGATCTGAACTACACGCTGTTACAGCTCATGTGACGCGAATCCCAAGTGACTTTATTTAAGGAAGATGGATTGGTACTAGCAGTTATCGAATATAAGGAATATCCACCACATAACGACCGATGCCATGTTAGCTTTGAAGCTGACATTTGAAACTTGTGGTCGAAGGAACTAATGTTATATAAAGAGTAAATTAAAAGAAATTTATTTAATCTTGTGTACACATAGTTGTCTTGTCCTAATTTCCTTTGTCATGATTGAGCTTCCCACTGCCTTTTTTTTTTTTTTTAACTGGCCGGAGGAGGTGACACTGCTTTGGTAGCTAAAAGCGTGCAAATTGACTAGTATTGCTATTATTATTATTATTATTATATTATTATTTATCTGGAAGCTTTTTACCTAATGTGTTATTTCGTCATCGCCTTTCTCGAACAGGAAAAAGCATAAAATTAAGGAGCATAAAGAGAAAATGGCCATTATTTTGTTGAACAGTGCGGGAGGCAGCTCGAGCTAAAGCCCACTTGCCCGAATGATGCCCACCCCACATTTGACCTTTTTTATTTTTATTTTTTATTTTTTATTTGTTTTGTTTCGGGCGTATATACTTGAATTATGCAAGGTTATCCCTCTAATTGCTTCCAAGAATGGAATTTTCTTTTCTTTTTTAAATTGATTTTTGGTTAATATAATATAGTCGCTTTCGTCTTCGTCTTTTCTCCAAAAAAAAAAAAAAAAAAAAAAGCGATTTTAAATTGGTTATTTTCATATAGAAGACCGATTTATTTCGAGTATCTAAATATTCTGACCAGAGATGAGCGATGTAGTGAAACTTACGGTTGTAGAGACGTCTCGCATCAATCAACTGAAAAGTCGAGGAAAAGCAATTTTTGTTTTTTTTTTTTTTTTTTTTCATCATAGACAAGTCGTCCATGTGAAGATCAAAGATGGTTTCGATACATTCCTAGTTCGAGAAATTCTTTTAAACGGCTCTAATTCTTTTTGAGATCTTGTTCTATACATGTATCTCCCAAAGATGAAGCAGAATCTAAAATGAGCCAAGTTGACCATGAAGCCTTGCAAATTTGTCTTGAATTTGGGGGTTTGACTTTGTGTAAATTGAGATGACCAAGGCCTCCACTTTTTAGTAAAAAAAAAGAATAAATGCACACACACATATACACATATACACACACATTTATTTATTTATTTATTTATTGGACACTCCTTGGTCCACCCTCCATCATATTATTTGCGATCAACATTGGTCACCGTCGGTTTTTATTTCTTTTATTGTCCTTTTCACTTTCATTCCTTAACGTGTCGACCTTGGGGACAACTTTTGTCCCAAAAGTCAACTTCATTTTGCAAAGGTTACTCAAATTGGCTCCTTCTCCAGCGCGCCTCGAGGCATTGACTAGACCAAAACCAAGATACGTAAGAACCACAAGGATGCTATTCCCAAGAACCTTAATCCGCAATCAAGGTGTGTTTATTTCGCAAAAAATAATAAACGATCCGAAAAATAATTTTTCTAAAAATAATGTTTATATTGTTTATAAAAATGAATAAACGAAAAATATTTATACACATAAATTATTTTCAATGAGCGATGCTCAATCAAATTTAATGATCATCAGTCAATTCGAGAGCATGTTTACGACACGAGCTAGATGGGCATTATGTTCTAGTGGTGCGACATTTAAATCACGGGGACCCCGAGTCATTTCGATTGAGTTTGACCGTGATGGGATTTGGCAACCATCCAAAGCTCACTAAACCACTTTCAAATGCAAAGATGACTTGAATTAATTATTATGCCTACTAGACCCTAGTGATCAGAACACTATTATCCCACGTGGCAAGACCCATTTTTTTTTTTTCCCTGGAAATTATTTCCTGAGTTAGGTGGCGAAAACCTCGAAAATAAATAAAGCAAGATTCCTTTTTCCTTTTTTTTTTTTTTTTTCTCTGTCTCTTTCCTCGGCTCCCTTTTCCTTTGCGAGCGAAATGAAATGGAGTGAGGCGGGGTGGGCCCTACGGTATATATTGCGACTTTGATGATGCAACGAAATGCCTACTACTAAGCGCCCCCCTTTCTCTTTATTGTAACATGTGGCAGACACCGATATACATATATATATCTCTTCGCGGCCACCATCAACGGCGGAGGTTGAAGGACACCAAGACCCGCCCATGATGGCCGGGGCCCACGGTCCACAAGCCACCACACACACCCCCCCTGGGGCGATCCTGTTGGAATCTCGGAGCGTGGGGGGCGACACGCGGCGCGCGGGGATTGGGTCTCGCCTCTCTGGTTCGAAAGCGTGAGCAGAGGAGACACGCCGTTGTCGAGACCCAGGATCAATGGACCATTACGTAATACTGGTGAGAGAAGCAAGGTCGGCGAGAGATATTCCCAGATTTTCGATTTTTAAAAACCCGACTGACTATTTTTCGTAAGATATTCCCAACCACACATGAATTGATCATTATATACTGACTTTGATCTGTCGTGATTATTAGAAACCGAGAAGTCGTGTCATCTAGTGATTCACAGAACTTAGCTATATAATTGTGAGGTTAAAAATGGCTACTTCAGGACATAACATAATTGATATGATTCACCATGATTGTCAGCGTAAGAAAATCACCAACAGCATTAGGAATCGAGAGCACATGTCTGATTTATTTTCGGCAAAATGCTTCATATCATAGAAATAGAAAAAGGGTAAAAGCGATTGTGCACCTTATCATGCAAAGACATGGGGTTCCAATATCATCTAAAAAGCAACACATACACGAGCACGATGTAAGATGATATGGTATCGTTGCCTCAATTCAATTCTTTATTACATTTATACATGGCTTTTGAAGACACGGCTCGTTTTCGACAAATTGAAAAGTATTATTATTTCATGACATCACGAGGAAAGAAAAACATTAATGATTCCCATGAATTAGTTCATCGAATCATGTATGTCTAGACTCTAGCTAACTATATTAAATAGAGATATACCTGTTTAACATGTGGATTGAGTCATGTAAAAAATCTAACTTAAATTTATCCATTTAACCAAATTTTGACCCATTTTCATTTGATATTACTAAAAGTTTTAAAAAAAAAAAATTAACTTAGTAGACAAGAAATTGAATTATATATATTTTTACTTTCTTCATTCTTTTTCTTCCTTTTTTTCTTCTAAGTCTGGTGAGGTCAACACCCAACACGAATACTTTCGACTATTTATGATCGGGTTAAAACTCATATGAGATTCATTAAATTATCGACTAACATCATTTTATCGTTCACATCATTGAATTCTTGTTAAAATACGGACCCGACATCTACTTCGCCCCTCCTAGTGCGAGACGGAGCACCACCTCCCACCAATCCCTCCCGTCTAATTCGATCGGATGCCCCCAATAATTCAGAAATGGATCCCGAACATCATGAACGAGATCCGGGGGGTTGCACGTTCTCCGCCGATGACGTGGCATCTACTAGAGGGGGTCCCACCCGCCTCCCGCCTCCCGCCTCCCCCACTCCATGCTTGAAGGAAAGAAGGGGAACCGCACCCGCCACGTGTAAGCCGCAGGGGCGCCCGCGATGACGAGGAAAGTGCAGCCCCTTGCGATTCCCTGGAAGGCACAAAAGGCAAAAAAATAAAAAATAAAAAGCGAAAGGGAGGGGCGCGCCCGGCCCACGTCAGCCGCCGGGGCCCGCCCCCTCTCGCTCGCAACTGCTTACGTCATCGAACTTTCGAAACTGCGTGACGAGGAGGGGGTGGTTTGTCTGGTTTGACTGCTCGGCTCGGCCCGGCTCGGCTCGGCTCGCCCTTTCCTTTTTGGGCACCGGCGAGCCAGTGAAACGGCGGGAGACAGTCAACTTTCGCCCCCTTGCTTTTTTGGCGTTTTAACATTTTTGCCCACCGTGCATTTTTTATAATTACCGCGATTGGTTTCCCCCCCTCTCCCCCGCAACAATGTTCCGTTTCCTAAATTGAGATTTTATATGTTCAGGTACGTACCAAGATTTGCACTTTTCCGGGGCTTAGGTGAGTCGGGGTAGGGCCTAGCGTCCCGACGGGTGGCGATTAGATTTAGTAACAGCTTTAGAGAGGGTAAATTTCAACGGTCGATTTACTTTATGAGAAAGGTCTAATAGGAAAGTTGCAGAATTATCCTTATCGCGATTATGATGCGTGCTAGCTCATGCGGTCCTACTTTTATGTTGTTGTTAGATCTATATTGATATGCAATAACTACTTTTCAATTCGGTGTGATTTTCGCTTAAAAAGTTTGCACCACATCTCGTCTCTTAAATAGTATGAGATCTAGAATAAAAATGTAGAAAGATGGCATTACACTTGATAGATTGTGCACCATGAATGAATAGCTACTTTTTTTTATGATCGAGGAAGCACACTTTCGGTTACCCAAGAATCATGAAACACCACATCAACCTCATGGACATAGTGGGACAAAACTTGGATGATTGACCATGACATTTATTATTAGTGACACAAGAACGTGATTTAAGCTCCATTTATTTCGTGAATAATATTTCTTAGAAAAATAATTTTCTTGATTTGATATAAGTGCTTAAACCATAAACTCTATGCTTGGGTATGGGAATCCTATGTTCATTCTCGAGCCCTTGGCAATAGGACAAGGTCTGCAGTGCCCAAGCCCATGTCCATTTAGGCCGTGCTTGAGTCCATTGAGGTTAGGCCTAAGACACTAGTGCCCATGCTTGGCTCCGATTATAAAGGTCGGGCCCAGGTCCTTGAAGCTCGTGCCTAGGTCCATTGAGGTCGGGCCTTAGACCTCGCGCCGATGCTCGGGTCCATCATGGCTAAGGTCAAGACTCCCATGCCCTTGCTTGAGTCCCCGGTGCTCACACTTTGGTCCATCGATGTCGGGCCTCACCTAGGGCGTCGAGGGACCAAGGCTTGGCCTCGATGGAGTCAAGCATGTGTGCCAAGGTCCCGGGCTCGACCTTGATGGACCCTATTTCAGGAGCAAGGGATCAAGTCTTGGGCATTGGGTTTGGGATTCGGCCTCGATAGACGCTAGGCCGTTAGGCCAAGGTGTTAGGGAGCTAAGCACGGTCACTGAGTTCTTGGGTTTGGTTTTGGTGGACCCAAGACCAGTGTCGTGCTTGTGCGTGGAAGTTGGGGATCCAAGCTTGAGACCCTAGCACCCATGCCGAGTTCCATGACTACCCATGTGCAAATTACTATCGCCGAATAGTATATATTTATTTAAAAAATCAAATAAGATTTTTCTTATCAAATTATAAAAAGTATTTTCCAATTCATTTTTAGATCTCGACCAAACATTGGAATATATTGTCATTTTCCTAATAAATAATTTTTGGAAAATATTTTTCAAAAATATCACATTTTTCTTGAAACAAGCGTAATGTATTGTGCGCCTTTTCCTGACAATTGTGTAGCTTTTAAAATGAAAATGTTAAGGTTTAAATGTTTTTTTTTGCTATAAGGCCCCGAGGTTTAAATGAGTGGCTGGAAGTTTGGTTTCAATGCGGTATATCCCCGGTAACAAGCGTAAATTCTTTCGCTAGGGGACATTTCTCGCCACTCTATGTTTCCTTATCTGATGCCCGTGGATGAGAAAGTTTGGGTGAATTCGTGGGGTCTAATCAAGCCTAAAGGAAAAGAGATCTTCCACGATGGCTTATCTAAAACGATCTTGTTCGTGTAAAACCACACAACTTTACTAGCTACGGCCATAAAATGAGTCAAGACGCAAGATGCCTGCGAGGAGCTCAAGCTGGATCTTTAGACTACTTTTCTTTTTTATTATAAAAAAAAAAAAGATTTTTTCAAAATAGTACTCAAGAATTGTAGAAGAATTTCAAGCCTAGTAAATTTCAAATAATTGCCGAACTAAACAAATGCCATAATGAATTACTGGGATTTGCTCCAGTGGCCACCCTTCCAACATGGAATGGGGAGATGGGGGGTTCAAATTTCCACATTCTCGGGGGTTGGGGTGGGGATAATTTAGTTTCAAGTGTGGGTTTTTGACTCCCACGCCCTACAAAAAGACAGGGCAAAAGTCTGAAAGTGAGAGTTAGAGTAGGAATATAATAAAATTGACCAAAAAAAAAAAAAAATGCCATAATGCAAATAACAAAGCAAAGTCTGTGGCTAGAGGGACATTCTCATCCATCAAGAACAGATCTATCACAGTAAATGTTCAACAGTTGATCACCAAATTCAGTGATGAGCACGTGCTGAGATCCCTCACTTCATTTGTAACGATTTGTGATGCACGTTTAGGTTTAACGTCCTCATCATCATTTCCATGCAAATGCACAAATATCAATGTGTTGAAAGATCACAGATCAAATACTTGTAAGAAACCCCTAGATCTAGACCTAAATCTACATAAGGAGAGGAGAGCAACCTAATCTTGAAGAGGTTGTGCAACCACGTCACGAACATCTTTTTTAGTATCTGTTGACTGAACTAGTCTCCATGTTCACCCAATTAGTTGAAGAAATATATTTACACACACAAACTCCCAAAACAGATCACGAGAGAAAAGAAAAGACAATCAAAACAAGAAAAAAAAAACTAAGTAGTCTCTCAGTTTAATTTCTGAAGCTGAGGGCCAAATTGAGAGCCTACATGAGAGCTTCAAAAGAGGGAATTAATTTTGGGAGACGAGGGACTTTGCCGACAGAGAGAGAAAAGAACCCTAAATCAAAATCACTCAATGAATATCATTAGGCTAGGCTACTTGAGGTCATCATAATTATGTTGTGGGGTTGAGTAGCTCAAGTTTTAAATCAAGTCTACATTGAGCTTACAAACACTGAGGGCTAACAACCTGATGAGTTCAGTTTGACAATTGAATCGAACCGGCTTCATCCGATTAGTTCTAAGTTGGCTTCATCTGGATTAAAAATTGAGAAATCAATATTGATCGGGAAAATTGTCTACAAAGTCTTAAACCTATTGTACTTTTATTAATTTAGTTATAAACATCTTTACATCTTGTCAATTGAGTCAATCCGACCAATTTTAGCTAGATTCACTAATGTGGATGGCCAATGCTAACATGACACTTTTTTTAATTACGTTTTAATGATATTTTTTTTTGAATTTTCATGGTTGTTTCTTTTTCTTTGTTTGTTTTTTTTTTTAAAGGTTTTTGGAGAGAGGGCTAACAAGAGTGGCTAGCCTCACGGCCCTCGCCGGCCAAAGCGAGGGCACACGACACCCTCACTTGATCTGGCCAGGGGAGGGCTTGGTGGCCCTCGTTGGCCTTAGGGGAAGGGCTAGTGAGGGCTACCAAGCCCTCGCCTATGGCTAGCGAGGTTGCCAGCTCTTATCTATGGCCAACAAGGGTCAGCCGGCCATACTTGCCGACCCTAACTCCAAAAAAAAAAAAAAAAAAAAAAGGAAGAAAAAACCATAAAAATTAAAAAAATCATTAAAACATTATTTAAAAAGTAACACATCAGCAATAGTCATCCATGTTAGCGAATTTTGGCTAAATTTGACCAAATAGACTCAATTGGTAAAATATAAAAAGATTTAGGATTCAATTGGCAAAATTGAAAGATTTAGGACTGAATTAACATAAGTATAATAGGTTTATGACTTTTTTGACAATTTTCCCATCATGAGCAATTCGATTCCCAATTTTATACCGTGATTTCAGTTCTCGGCTAGGAGTGGCATGTAGCTTTTTTGTAAGCTTGTGTGAGAAAAGATAACATAAATGAGTTTTAAACTTAGATTAGGAAATCCATCAATGCTTTCATCATTATGCCCCAAATTGTTCACATGGTATGTTTTGGTAACATGACAACTATATTACTTAAAATTTGTTCAAAATTTGAAAAAGAAAAGAAAAGAAAAGAAAACGTAAGCCAAGTTCTCCGGTCAACTTTGAATTTGCCTATAACTAGCCTCTTCGATTTTAGTCGATTCCTAAGAAAACTGATTCCAATGTGTAGACTCTATATTCTTAATTTAGAATATACCCTATTTAAAATCAATTGTCCCTAATGAATGCTCTACTTGTTCACAAAATACGTTAGATGGTGAAAAACTTGAGAATTTAAGTCGCGAAAAATTATGACCCAAAAAAACAGTCGTGAAAAATAACCCACAAAAAAAAGAAAAAAAGAAAAAAAGAGTTGAGTTTGACCGTATGACTCATCGATTAGACTTCAAATGCAAACTGTACAGTACAATATGAGGTGGAAAAGAAAAGAAAAGAAAATAAAATAAAATAAAAAAGAAGAAAATACCATCACCGGTACACAGTACTCCCAACTTCGTGACGTCATCAGCAACCTTCCACTCTCTCTCTCTCTCTCTCTCTTTTTCTCTCTTATATAAAATTCACCAGAAATCCCACTCTTCCACTCGCCCTCTCTCCGTTGACAATCCCTCTCTCTCCCTCCCTTTCTCTCTCTCTCTCTCTACTCTCCTCTCCGGCGACGCGTCGTCCGCTATCATGCAAGGACTCTGCTCCGACGACGTCGTGCGCCTCGACCTCGCCACCCCCACCGCCGCCGCCGCCGCCGCGTCGTCCGCCGCCGGCTCCGCCTCGTCCTCTCCATCGACATGGACGAGTCGGCGGAGACCCGGATCCAGCGCCTCATATCGGAGCACCCGGTCATCATCTTCAGCCGCTCCTCCTGCTGCATGTGCCACGTCATGAGGAAGCTCCTCGCCTCCATCGGCGTCAACCCCACCGTCATCGAGCTCGACGACGACGAGATCGCCGCCATCCCCACCGCCGACGCGCCCGGCGGGCGGGCCGGCCCCAACCCCCCGCCCGCCGTGTTCATCGGGGGCACCTGCGTCGGCGGCCTCGAGGCCCTCGTCGCCCTCCACCTCAGCGGCCACCTCGTGCCCAAGCTCGCCGAGGTCGGCGTCCTCTAGCCTGTAACCTCGGGAAACGTGGGACCTGGGTTCCGACCCGGTACGAGATTCCATCTATTAGATTGGAGTTGATATTCATATGTAGGATGCAAGAAAAGGATGATATGATTTCCATTATTAGGTCAAAAGCAGAATATTTGTATTGGTTGTAGCTTGCCGTAGCTTGATTCGATGGTCAAAACTGTAAGTTGCAGTAGAAATAGTAGCAGAAGAAGAAGAACAAGAAGAAGAAGAATCATCTGAGCACACGTGTACGGTGGCACGTGTAGGAGATATTGTCTTTTATCACCAATGAATTCTTATTTATTGTCTAGTGATAAATTTTGTGTATTTGATTTTTGATTGGACCGATATGCAAATCTTTCTCAATTCCCGAGCATGTGATTTCGAATTTTAATTGCGGTGCTGTTGCAAGTCAATTGGGATTGATAGTTGATAAAAGAACCATAGAATTCCCTCCTAATTATAAATTCGGTATACTGATTAGTGATTAATATATCATACTCTTTATTGAATTCATTAATTTTGAATTCAAATGTTCTTTTTTTCCACCCCGCGGGTCATGTGCTATATTAATTTATAGATTGGTCAACATTCCTAGTATCACTCTTATAAAAGTGATAAGGATAATTTTTTTTTATCCTTCCTCATGAAAAACTAGAGCATACACCACCTATATAAAGAAAAAATTACACGAGCGATCTTATTCACCATTGATTTGAGAATTTTAATCCCAGTCTCTCACCAATCATCAAAATAATGATATATGTTGTTTGTGCAAAAATTTTCACATCGCTAATGTATGTTATAATTTCTTTTTGTTCGTAACCTAAGTATATATATATATATATATATATATATATATATATATATATATATATATATATATATCGTAGACAATACCAATTATAGCTCATTTTATCAAAAGATATTTATTATTTGTGAACATTACATAGCAACTAAAATTCTGCCTCCTTTGCTTTAGCATGTATTGGACAAGATTCTGTGGGTCGTATGGCTAACGTGAGATAATCTTGGAGGCATCGAGGATTGGTTTGGAATACTCCATGACCACGACAAAGTAGAATGATACCCCATCAACATATTAAGACAAAGTTCGTCCAATAATTGCAAAAATTTCCAAACCCTAAAGGGTCACTTTGCTTTCTCTTAAATAGATCCAGTTTAGGGTTTATATAGGAATCCAAAGTGTGTAATATACAATATGGTGAAAATTATTGTGAAGCTCATTATTGTTATATTTATATAGACATACACTTTTAATTTTACAACGCGTCAATAAAATTTAAACCTAGCCAAGGACGCTTACTTATGACTTACTCTATGCGTGTTCCTACGCTACACATGTTGCGAAAACTGATGACATTTTACTTTAAAAAAGAATACAGTGACGTCAACGATGGATCTGATATAAAAATTAGAGGAAAGCAGTAATATGTCTTGCGAGACTAAGAAACGGTATCTTTCTCTTTCAAAGGTGAGGTCTTAGATTCGTCTAGTCCTAAAGGGTGGAACCCATGATTAGGGTTTCAAGATTCTCGAACTAAACAAACTAAATAAATATGAAAAAAAGAATGTGTTTTGAAGTTGGCAATCAAGTAACCACAGCATAGCTTTTTTTCTCCTTTTCTGCAGATTTTTCTTTTGGCTTCCTTCTAGCCATTAAAAGTTGCTTTGTATGTCACGCTTATGAGGTATATATATGCCCCACTGAGCTCCAAAATCTGCCATACTTTGACTAATAAGTTCTCGAATCTATTCCCCAACAGAAAAAAAAAAGGGTTTTTTCTAGACCTAGAATGCCAGATACTTTGCTGTTTTCTCATGCAAGAAAGAAAGATTTTATGTGTTTCCTGCGCGTTACGATGCCACGCTCCAACAGTCATGTGAATTTTGACGTCAACTTAAACAGAAAGAGAAAAAGAAAAAGAAAATAAAAAGAGAAATATCGTGTGATATGAGTTAAGAAAATAAATTAATTTTTCATTTGCTCCTGAGCGCTCTACGTATAATTAATTAGTATTTAAGAAAAACGTGTTATGTGAAACATGAATCCTAATAGTAGAAAAAAATAAAATGGAAAGTCGGTTTAATAAAGATTTTTTTTTGGTCAAAAGTTTAATAAAGATTTAAGGACGCTGAATACTTCTCTCGAGAACATGACAAACAAAAAACTACCTAAACCTAGGGCAAGTTTAACCCAGTTTTGTCACCAAACCACCAGACAATATTCTGCAGTGCGTCATGGACCATAGTTCTTTTGTCATTTTTTCCCCTTTTAAGGAAAATAAAGTATTACGACATAAAAAAAATGCGAATAAAACAAACTTTTGGCAATATTGTAGTGTTCTATATTGATGCTTTTAGCATGTGGTGGTACTGCCAATAGCGAATGTATCTGTGATTTTATTAGTGTTGGACAGGTGATGAAGTATATCGGAATTCTTGTTTATTTATTTGCGAAAATGATGACAAATTTTCTAAATCCTTTTTACGTGTTGCATATGCTATGATGTAGCCAACGAGTCGTCCGAATAAATATATATTAGAAATAATAGAGAAAGCTCCAATAAAAGGCTATGACTACAATCCCAAATTTCTAACAAAAGGAGGATTGAAACCCTAGTGATTAAAAGGATTTCGGAAATCAAGTTTTCACATCACTTCAGCTCCGCCGAATTCTAACTTTAGAAATTTTGTCGAAGCGCTCGAATAAAGTGCGCGATAACTTTTGGAAAGCTAGAAAGGCGTGCACCGTGCCCCGGTAAAAACTATTCTTAGTCCATATGCACACTCCTCCACATAGGGTTTTTCTTTTATATAGTTGTATATTGATACCATGAATTCTTCTTTAAGGATCTCTTTTTTCCCTTTTATGGCAAAAGGAGGGAGGGATGCGAGAGGTGTCAAATTAGGTTACGCCTTAACCTCACTCCGACATCAGTTGGGCCCCCCGGAGCTCCCCCCCTTTGGTTCGGGAAAAGACACTACGTGACAGCAACCTCTGCAAGAAACACCCTCAGGGGGAAGGAGGAGCAAAGCGAAACCCCCCCTGCGCACCCAGCAAATTTTAAAAAGAGAACTCAGTTGCAGCTGCTGGCTCCAGACGTGGAAGCCATGCATTGGCCGCGGCGCGGCACCACCCTCCTGGACACGCAAGAGGTTGGAATCTTCTTCACAACCCTAGAACTTGCAAGAATCTAGTGATGGATTCTCTCTCTCTCTAGAGAGAGAGAGAGAGGGGGAACAGTGGAGAGCACACGGACACACGCAGGCACGGGCACACACTCATCGACTGTGCGGAGAAAGTATAAAACAATTTGTATTGGTGTTGTTCTTGTCCTTTCTTATTCTTTTCAAAGGGAGGAAAAGATGATGTCCCCAACCCCACCCAAAGTTTGTTAATGGTGGGGCTTGGCCTTCCACTTAGTCTAAGAAAACGGTTCCAAAAGCCTCTTTCGAGCACTTTAGCACTCGAAGCGGTTGTATTTTTACCCCCCCAGTCCGCTTTTCGAGGGAGGTGAGGTCATGGCTTTGCTTTGGCTTCTTTTTCTTGGGGACCCAGTTTCGTTTCATTTATTGATTTTGTTTCATTTCTTGTTTTCACCATGCGCCCTCCGATTTTCTCCTTGTGGTGATGGACAGCAGAGGAATTTGGCCGAGGCCCATTTCGCCTGAGCTTTCAAATTCTAGTGCGTTCAGTTGTCACCTCCCCTAGCTGGATTCTAGAACGTCTTCAAAAAGCATGGCTTCAATCAGCCGAAATCACTGTTGTACGTGTTAGCATAGATCACTTCGTTTTAGAAAGAGAGAGAGAGAGAGAGAGAGAGAGAGTTCCAAATAAAAAGGAAACGATGTGCTGTTAACGTTAACGTTTGATGGAACAGGATGTGTACGTGGTGTCTGCAATGAGCAGTGAAGTGTGACCTCAAGAACGGTCAGATGAGAGGCAAGCAAATTTTGTACTTGGTTCTTGTCCTTATTTCGATCACAGTCTGGGTTGTGAAACAGCAGTGGAGGCGAGAGAGTGGCATTTGATTTTTTGGTTATCTGGTTTTTCGCTTTCTTCTTTTGCTGATTGGAGCAATCCGAGCATTTTTCATGCTCCAGGCACTGAGTCTTGAGATCTTGACACCGACTGTTCCATTGTTGAACACATACAGGTGAGCTTCGTTGCCGATGGCCAAGCTCGGATAAACCCTGGCAGTGATGCAAGTCTTCCCTTCGCCACCGAAGCTCTCGACAATCGAGTGATCAATCTGTGTGTCGATAATTCAAGAAATGAGTAATTGCGCTAGGGGAGTGTCAGGGAAAAAGAGACGAATGGAAATGCCCAAGAATATCGCATTGATTGAGTCCTACTTTTGTCATTGTCTAAGGCATATGAGATGTCATTAACATAGGACCACCGACTGTGCTAGAGGAAGATTCTCCTTTGACCTATGAAGTGCGTCAAAGTAGCAAGATTGATGAAAAATAAATGAATGGAAACTGGAAGTACCAAGCTTCTGAGAGATATTTTCTCATGACGAGGATCTACGTCAACAAAACCTCCGTAAGTGGTCTTATCAAGGCCTTCCATTAATGACGACCTGCTTGCAATGCCAACCTCAAGATCAGATCAGAGAATATATGCAAAAATGCGCAGAGAATTGAACCTCAACCACAAACCTACCTGCTCTGGTCGCTGCACATCAGCACAACCAATTTTCCGTTCTTCTTCAGAACATGAAAATAGATTGCTGTTTGTTCTTTCAGGTCCTCAGAAGCTAGAGCCAACAAACCAAACGGGCCAAATTTGCCTCTAACAGATGCTGTTTTGCTAGAACAGAGCAGTTGCGGATCGACCGAATCGTGATCTATGGTCTCAGCCTTGGCTAAATCGGTGGTCTCAAATGAAACTTCGATATCCGCCTTTATTATAACAAGATAAGCAGCGAGTTTAATACTTCTGATTACTATGAGCGAATGTAAATAATTACACATTATGTCAGTGTAGTGAACTAATCACCTGCGCAGCTGTAATGCCTGAAACTTCGACTGCCGATCCACCCTTAAGATCCTTACTCAAAGCAGTCACCTCCTTAGCACGGAGTTTCTCTGTTTCTTTAATAGGCCATTGCACTAATTGCTTTCCCGATTTACTAAGAAGGACGTTCCGAGGAATCGACTAGGAAACAGAAAGAAAGCGATTTGATAAGCTTCCATAAATGGAGAACTAGTTTCAACTATAAAAACACTAGATAGAATTAGTCTGTCCACAAATTCAATCTATCTACAACAAGACCACTTAATCGAACTACTTATGACAAGTACAATAAATGTACTTTCCTACTGGCTTAAGGTGAAGTTGGAAAAACTGCTTTTTTGCCAACCAATTAATCACTGATTATGACTGCAGGGAACGTAGCTTAAATAGATCCTTAGGTCAAGTTCATTTCTGAACTATGCAAAATCAGAAGTACCTGAAGTCCTGACCATCCCTTCTTGACGTCAGATGACTTGCTGTCGGACTCATTTATCCAGCCCCACAGAATACGCCTCTCTTTTGCGCTGTCATAGAACGTCTTCGAAGCATAGAATTTCCCATAGTCATACCGCAAGCCCGAACTTGAAACGGTGAAGTCATTCTCAACAGAGAATCTGTCTGTTTTCGTATCGTAGTTTCCGAGTATGTAATAGTCGTGAGAGTTGAAACTTGCCTTAAGCACATGCTTGGCCAACTCCCCTTGCTCTGAGGTTTCCACCGCATTCCTGCTATTAATGCTAACAGGATAAAAATCCGGGCATTCCCACATGTCAGTCTCGGCCAACGAATTAAACAGGCTCCCGATCATACTCCAGCTAATAAAGTCTTCGCTTTTGTAAAGAATCGCGGTCCCTCGACCTTTAATCTGGCTTCCAACTAGAAGGCGCCATGCCTTGTCCTCGCCTTGCCAGGCAGTTGTTGGGTCTCTGAAGAAATTAGGATCAGTTCCATATGGTGGAGAGATTAACGGGTTATGAGGCGATTTGACCCACTCGCGGAGCAATGGATCGGATGTGTTTTTGGGCATTGCCAAGTTTTGGACCTGACGTTTCTTCGTGTCGCTCCCTGTGTAAAATATGGCAGGTTTGCCCCCAGGAAGAAGGGTCGCCGAACCAGACCAGCATCCATTAACATCGAAAGGCCCCGTCGGATAAATTGCATCCTCCAGGTTCACCCAGTTGATCAGATCGTAAGATACTGAATGAGCCCACACTATGTTACCCCACAGAGCACCGTATGGATTATACTGATAGAACAGATGGTAGACTCCATTGTAATACAATGGTCCTGTGATATAACAAGAAATTTCATGAAGCCAACACAGCAGTTAACTTCTATCTTTATACATTGAATGTCAACCTTTGTTGTTGAAAGACATGATTTTACTCGTAAAAAAAAAAATTACGCTTTACAAAGTTACTGATTTATTTGTAAAGGCCTCTGTCTTGTCTTTCTTAACACATTCAATGCCACTTTTAACACCAATGAGATGCTAAAAGATTGGAAGAACTCACCATTTGGATCTGCAGTGTCATGTCATTGTTCATCAAAATATGGAGTTGCGCTGGATAGCACAAAGCCAGGAACAGAGTCAAATCAAGAATCAACAATTCATTGGCCTTAAAACAGAAAAGAAGTTCCAAGAGAAGGGTATATATTGAAGCACCGTTCATCCAGTTTCTCGGAGGTTGGAAGTGGTATCCAGTTCTGTAAGGCTGATCTGTAGAATCGGATTGAAGATTTCTTTGAACATGATCAAAGTCTCCAACTTCAGCTCCATATCCAGCTCCTGCACAGAATAATCCTACAACACATATCAGGAACAATTTCATTTCTGGAACAACTGCCAACAATCTCCAGGTTAGCAAGTTTTTCTCGGTCTACATTTAAGCATTTTTCTGTTTACATCAAGGGGTGCTAGGAGAAATAGATCTGACAACAACTTGCATATAAAAAACCACATTTCTTGGACCAGTTATGCAACATGTATTTCTTAATTCTTAGAATACTATCAGGACAATTTTTTAATACTTAGGGCAGTGTGACTTCAATGCCAACTTCGGAATAATGCACATGGAGATCCGCTTGTATTTTCTGGGAGAGACCAAAGACTGTCGATCAAGCAAGCAATTAAAAAACAGTCTACGAATAGATTACTGAAGCCAGACTCTACCTGACAAAGTCCAAGTTTAAGGGATGCTTTTCGGATAGCAAAGTTTAAGTTTATCTCGTTTGTTGTTTTGCTAAGCATGTTTTAAACTCTTACATTATGAATCATAATGAGGCTCGTGATTGATTGGACAAAGTAAAGATATGTGTTGAGATTGGAGACTCACAAGAGCATTGTGACCCACTTAGTAGCTCGACGGTCGACAGTGATTCAGAGAAATTATTTTTATACTGCTTCTCCTGGTGCTCACGGGGGCATCACCCATCCAACTAGTAAGGTTCTTTTCCCAGGCAAAAATAAAGGAGCAGAGAAGGACTATTTTGCAGAAGCATACCATCCATATTGATTCTGTATTACAAAAAACTTTAAATAGCACAACTTTTTATTGATTCTGATTTCTGCGTGGCCAGGAAATAATGCAGCGAATCTGCAGATACATCTCATGGCACTTCATAACGCATGGTGGGAAAACATGGATTAAAACACTAGAATCAGTCTCGCTTTGGGCATTTCAAATTTTGGAAGCGGATTCCTCATGATGTAACGGCTACGCTGCACAGGATTGACCCTCCTCAGATCTGCCAGATGAGATATTCTCGCACCGAAATGCCGATGGTTCTCCATAGCTCAGACTTTCTCCATGACCAATACGGGCTTTCCTCATGCTCCACGCATCCAGTTGCTCGACTCGTACACTAAGAGTTCCATAATTGAAAGTATACAAGCGAGCCGCTTCATCAATAGCCAGCACTGGATACACCCTGCTGGTGATGCAGACTTTTCCAGCCCCACCAAAGCTCTCAATAATAGAGTGATCTATCTGCAATGTTGTTCAGAAGCAATCATGAGACGACGAAGCGATGGCCAGAGGCCATAAAATTGCGGACAAACGTACCAAGGTTCTCAAGGAAATCTTCTCGACTTGGGGATCTATGTCGAGGAAAGCTCCATATGTGGTCTTATCAACCTCGTTCCTCAACGAAGACCTGTTATAGCCAATCTTTTACAATGAACACGCAGTACAAGGAAATCTTTCAGAAGACAAAGGCAAGAGCTTGCAAAAAGCCATTCCGCATTTTACCTGCTTTGATCACTACACATCAGGACTACGTATCTGTTTTGGCCTCTGAATACTCTGAAGAATATCGCCGTTTGTTCTCCCAAATCCTCCGTCGCCAAAGCTAACAAACCAAACGGTCCATACTTGCCACTAACTGATGCATTCTTTTCGCTGCACAGAATTTGGGGGTCGATCCAGTTTGGATCCATGAGCTCAGCTTCTTCCAAGTTGGGCAATTCAAAGGCAACTTCAACGTCCACCTTTTGATTTACGTTGAAAAACAGAGAGAAGTAAATTTAGAGCGAGGGCGTCATATATATATGAAATAAACAAGTCGAGATGACTATAAGATGCAATAGGTCCATTCAGGCACCTGTGAAGCAGTGATATCTGAAACTTCATAAGTTGAACCGCCATCGAGTCCCAGAGACTTAACACCAACATTTTTGGCACGCAGAGTTTTGATTTCCTCCACAGGCCGCTGTATCAGTTGCTTTCCACTTCTGTCTAGCCAAATTTCTCTTGGAAATGCCTGCAAAACAAATGAAATTTGGTTCGTAAGCTGACTTTTCTACACATGAGCCTGCCAAATAAAATTTCAAACATGTCTAGTTGCGGGCTACGCATGAATATGGATATATTCATTCGTATTAGCATTCGACCGGATTAAATCGCAATTTCCGTTATGCAACTCAACTCACCTGTAGTCCAGACCAACCCTTTGCTATGTCATCCTCTGTACTATCCGACTCGTTAACCCATCCAAACAGTAGTCTCCGGTTCTTTGCACTGTCAAAGAACGATTTGGAAGCATAATACTTCCCGTAGTCCAATCGTAAATCCATACTAGTTCCCGCAAGGTCATCATCTGGTAAAAACCTTTCCAGCTCAAGTTTGTAAGTGCCTAGCACATAATAATCGTGACTATTGAAACTTGCCTTCATCACGTGCTTAGTGCTTGGGTTCAGGATCGATGTGTCCACGCCATTCGTGCTTTCTGTGGATACTGGAAAAAAGTCCGGGCACTCCCACATGCTGGTTTTGCTCGATGTGAAAAGAGGGTGCTCGGATTTAGACCAGTGTAAGAAGTCATGACTTTGATAAAGAATTGCCATTCCTTTATCGTCCTTCCAGCTTCCAACTATGATCCTCCATTTACCATCTGGACCCTGCCACGCGGTCGTTGGGTCTCGGAAATTGTCCGGTTCAATTCCTTCGGGGGGAACAATAATCGGGTTCAGATAGAACTTGACCCATTCTTGTAGGAAGGGATCAGACTCATTCTTTGGAATTGCCAAGTTTTGCACTTGACTATAATTCGCGTCTATGCCAGTATACAAAATGACTGGTCTGTTCCCTGGAATGATAGTAGCGGAACCTGAACAGCAACTGATGATGTCGAAAGGTTCGCTTGGCTCAAGGGCGTGATTAAGGTGAACCCAGTTAACTAGATCATATGAAACCGAGTGCGCCCATACCATGCCGTCACCAAAGAGCGCGCTGTGAGGATTGTACTGGTAGAACAAGTGGTAAACCCCTTTGTAATACATAATACCTGATTAAATCAATCAAAGTCAGGATATGATTGGAACATTCAAGAATTCTTCAAACTCTATTTTGCCACTAATTCTTTTTATTCTTTGGTAATTTGTTTCTGATGGGGCAGTCAACACGTCGTTTGAACATGCTGTGGCTAAGCTCCAATGATCAGTAGGCACTAGAAGAAGGAACAGAACAATGATATTGCTCAAAATCAGCAAGACTTACCGTTAGGATCTGCAGGACAAAAAAGCACCCGTTTGCACTCTCCACGATCAGATTCAGAACGTGTCTCGAAATAGCATCAGCACAAAAATAGAAAACAGAGGGATAGAGAGAGAAGTTTCGATTAAACATCAACGAAAGAATGAACAGATTAGAGGCGATATCGATAAACTTCATACCGTTTAACCAATTCCGAGGAGATTGGAAATGATAGGAGGTTCTGTAAGGTTGCTCTCTTGAAGTTGTAAAAGATCTGCTCTGTGATGCTTCGAGTTCAGCTCCGATTCCATTGCTCAACAGAGCACAACACAAGCAACCAATGGCCAGAAAAAGTGTGGTGGCCATGTTCTCCAAAGCAGGACAAGAGTAGTGTCCTCCCTCGAACTATTATATGCAAAAAGACGTCAAGCACTTAGACTTTTCTTTTTTACTTTCTTGTTTATTAGTTTAATGATACAACGTTAAAGAATTCGTCTTCTCTTAGGATTGGAGACAAGAGAGATGATCACGCGTGCCATCCAATGATCCTTTTTAAATATTGGACGTCTCTCAATAAAAATCAATCCACGATCTTGCGGGGTCAGCATTATGGAATTATTGGCATAAATTGTGTCATAGACTATTAAATATCACACTCGCGTTCGGTAGGTGTTTACCAACTGAATTATTCTATGAAAGCTGAGCAATCAACGGACCTTAAACAGACAATCTATCTTTTCTATAAACAGGTCGAATACTATGTGACGGAGGCCCATGCTTTCATGAGCATCTACACCGAGGGGGCCAACCAGATTCAGAGGCGGCCGTGATTTGGCGAGACATTGCTCTCAGCATGGTCACGCTGTTGAATCTTGCGGAAACGTGGTACAAATATAATTTACACAATATAACTTTCACTATTACAATATTTTCTCACACCACATATAATACTCAGACAACTCTACACAATTTCTCTCACTCACGTGCATACATAGCACACTCTCAAGACCCCTACACACCCACACACTCCCTTGGACTTCTTACTCACACACTCTTAGTTGGACACTCAAATGAGGAGCAAGTTGCTCCTACTTATAGGATGGAAAGTTGGTGACTTTCCTAGCTTTCTACATTATTCTAGAAGTATTATTATTATTTTATTATAGCCTCACAACTAGATTTCTTTGGAGAAGTCTAGAAGTGGTGCAGCTTTTCTTGATAGATTTTGCTAGAACATTCTAGAGAAGGGAGAGATCTAGAGAAATCTAGAGAGAGAGAAAAATCTGGAGGAGAGAGATATGGAGAACTCTAGAGAGATCTAGAGAACTCTAGGAGAGAGAGAGGCGGTGATCTTCAACACTCCCCCTCATCGACTACTCTCTCTCGATATAGTAGCCGTGCTAATATTGCTTTTGGACTCTTCAACTGTCTTCCTCCATTCAGCATATTGCGAAGCTTCCTCAGATGTGGATGGCTCTATGGCTCCATTTTCAGTTGCTTCTCTTGCTACAACTTTCCATTGAGTTTTGTGATTCTTGAATTTTTGTAATGCCAATTCATTATGCTCTTTAGTCTCCTTTTCCTTCTTCTTACTCAATTCGGTCTTCGTATTCAGCATATCTCCTCTAAGAATTTTGAGATTGGAACTCACCTGGTCAACCCTCTCATTCGTCACTTTCATTTCGTGCTTCAATCGATTCAGTCCCATCCAAAGCACTTCAATGTAGAACTCTTGATCCTTTTCCTCATAAAATTTCTTTCCCTTGATCTTATTCCACCGATCCTTACACCACAGGATGTAGGGTGTAGATGACCTCCTTTTCTCAAAGAACACTTTATTTTTCTCCTTCATTTGTTCGTTGTCTCTTCTGATATGATTAATTCGGAACGTCATAGTAGGCTTCTGCAACTTCTTGAACTCACATCGGAACTTCTCTAGCTCCCTTTCTTTTGCCTTGAGCTCTCGATCCTTCTGCCTTATCATCTCATCCCTTTTCTTCAACATATTCTCCATCTTTGCCTTCTCAACTTTTAGCTTCTTTATCATCTCTTGCATCTCTTGCAGTTTCTTTTCACAACTGCTTGTTGGCGTTGTTAGTTGCTTCTTTGAGTTCTCCCTTGGCTTGCTCTTATTTGGGGACGTGATAGAACCCGTCGAATTATCCAACTCAATTATATAAGCGGTTGCAAGCTCTTCTCGTTCCTTAATTGCAACAGGCGCTTGAAAGTCCCATTCTTCTTCGCTTTCAATCTCCTTCTTGCAAGAAGTGACGACATTTCCTTCTTCCCGCCTATACCAACAGAATCTGGCAATATGTTCTACCTTGCCACAAACGTAGCACCGTTTGCTACGCCTTTTGTTGCTCTTGTCTTCATCTTCATCGTCGTCGCGATCTTGACGAGCTCCCCCTGGCTGATAACCCTTCTCGTCTGGTTGCCTCTGCTAATCTCCATGATTTTTCCATGGTTTGCCATCTCTTGCACCTGCTCTATTTCCATTTTGGCCCTTGAACCCTCTTTTATTACTGAAGAGGGCACTTTCATCCTCTTTAATTGTGACCTTAGAAATTTGTTTATCTAAGGCTTCTTGGTTGGCCAATATATTCTCCAACTCTGTTAGAGTTGGCTCATTTGCCCATCCACGGGAGGTCGTAAGAATACCATTATACTCCGGCCTTAACCCGTGAATTATTATTCTTCTCATTCTTGTCTCAAAGATAGCATTCTGAGGATCTAATTTTGAAATTTCTTCACAAATAGATTTAACTTTAGAAAAGTATTGACTCATCGTCATACTGTGTTGCGAGATTAAGAGGTGCTCGTTCTCCAGGCATTGTAACTTGGCATCGTTTGTCCTCGCAAACAGCGTCGCCAAGTTATCCCAGGCCTTTTTCGGGGTCTTCGCACTCTTTATGTGCTGCAATAATTCATCTTCAACAGTCATGGCAAGAACGTAAAGAGCCTTACCTGATTTTATGTTCCATTTTCTTAATTCACTATCATTCATGGGTGGTGTGGTGTTGCTCCCGCCAACGATATCCCATAAATCTTGACCTAGTAAGTAATATTGCATGCGGGTACTCCAATTATTATAATTGAAGTTGTTGAGCTTCTCCATGCCATTCACCGAACTTGAGAAATCCGCCATCGTAACTTGAGTATAATGCCCGCACTATACCAAGTAAGCCTGGTCTCGGACCAACCGACTTCACAATCCAAGATTGTGCACTGGCAGAACTCCGACATCCTTTGCTTCTTTGCTCCTTGGCTCGACGATCCTTGACCGCCTACTCACTTACAATGGTCCCCGACCATTGTCTTTGCACGGCCTCCGACAACCTCGCTCTAATACCACTTGTTGAATCTTGCGGAAACGTGGTACAAATATAATTTACAAAATATAACTTTCACTATTACAATATTTTCTCACACCACATACAATACTCGACAACTCTACACAATTTCTCTCACTCACGTGCATACATAGCACACTCTACTCAACACACTCTCAAGACCCCTACACACACCCACACACCCCCTTGGACTTCTTACTCACACACTCTAAGTTGGACACTCAAATGAGGAGCAAGTTGCTCCTATTTATAGGATGAAAAGTTGATGACTTTCCTAGCTTTCTACGTTATTCTAGAAGTATTATTATTATTTTATGGGAAAATTCCAAATAAGAACCCAAAGTGGATCAATTTTGTCAAATAAGGATCCTAAATGAACTTTATGTCGGATAAAGACCTAAAGTAGACTCATTGTCTCAAGTAAGGACCCGAAGTGGTCAAATCATTTCCAAATAAGGACCTGAGCTTGCTGGTCAGCCAAATATTCGCTAGCTATCAAGCATGCAATATTTCCGACGACCAGAGTTTAGGCAATTTTTTCCCAAAAAAATCTAGGGAAAATTAACAAATCTTAAAATAGAAAAAAAAAAACCCTAAGTTTTTTACGGTCTCTCCATTCCTTGTACCCATCCTCTACAAAGTCAAAGATCGAAGTTCTCCCCATATGTTGTACCCGTCCTCCGCAAAGTCGAAGACCCAAATTCTCTGCCGGTTGAGGCACGAACTCAAAAACAAGAAGAAAACCATATGCTTCTTTCTTTCTTTCTTTGTGGAGACCCAAATTCTCAGCCAGTCGAGCAAGGCGAGGAGCGACGAGAATCGAGTCACGATGATGACCAGGCAATGATTTGGTTGAGGAGCAGTAGAGGAGAAGAAAGAAGAAAACGTAAACATCTAAATGAATAACCTAAACTTAATTAATTTAGAATTTTCCTTTTTTTTCCAATCACATAATTCTGACAAAATTGCCCCTACTTTAATCACCGGAAAATGTCTGCCGGTGAGCTAAGGTCCTAAATAGAGATTAACTTGATCACTTCGGTCCTCATTTGACACAAAATTCACTTCTAGTCCTTATTTGAAACAATGGGTCCACTTTAGGTCCTTATTTGACATAAAATTCACTTTTAGGCTTTATTTGAGAAAATAGATCAACTTCATAAGTCCTTATTTGGAATTTTCCCTTATTTTATTATAGCCTCACAACTAGATTTCTTTGGAGAAGTCTAGAAGTGGTGCAGCTTTTCTTGATGGATTTTGCTAGAACATTCTAGAGAAGGGAGAGATCTAGAGAAATCTAGAGAGAGAGAAATCTGGAGGAGAGAGATATGGAGAACTCTAGAGAGAGATCTAGAGAACTCCAGGA
Organism: Eucalyptus marginata; assembly: GCA_014182565.1. NCBI lineage: Eukaryota > Viridiplantae > Streptophyta > Magnoliopsida > Myrtales > Myrtaceae > Eucalyptus > Eucalyptus marginata. The sequence continues at coordinate 39,617,844 of CM024587.1, read as the reverse complement.
GAGAGAGAGGCGGTGATCTTCAACACACGCCACCGCCGCAAGAGGACTGAGTCTAGCTTTTCCCGGAAGGTGCTGCTTGCGAAGTTCAACCTTTACAATTTACATGGACCTGGCGTGTTACGGAAGAGCCCGTTTTTGGAGAAGACAAGGTGACTTCTGGAGCTAGCGTGGATCTCGGTGGGCCACTTATTTCTCTAGGTCGATGGTTACGAAGCTCAGCATGAGCGATGACGTCGGGGCTTGTAAGCCACAATTACGACGACGATGGGAAGAGCATCAGCACCGAGACCTGGCTCCCCATCAAGAAGTGAAGCGGCCCCTGGAAAGGGCTTACGATGATGCAAAGAACGTCCTGACGACTCACAGCGAAGAACACGAGAGGCCCTAGTGCTCAAGTGAAGTCTCAAGGAGATGAAAAGCAGCTGCAGATGGTGGCCTAGCCGATCGATGTGCGGTCGGATCAAGGCCTTTCCCAATGCCGAATCCGGCTGCATTGGCCGCCAATGCAAATTGCATTGCTCCTGTGGAATCTTAACACGAACCCTTAAAGAAAATATGGGCGAGGCATTACGATCTGATGTGCACAAAGTTTTTCTTCCTTCTCAGATTGAATATCCCAAGTCTCTAAACCATTCCTGCATGAGATTGATAATATGACATCAAGGTTAAGTTGTTCTTGTGCCTCTTGAGGTATGAGAATCTTTGAGGTGCGGACACTTTAAGTACCAAAATTTAGTATGAATGGACATATAAGTGCCGAAACTTCTAAAATGTATATTTAAGTGGCAAAATCAGAGAAGAAATAAACACTTAAGTGCCAATAGCGAGCCTTGTCGAATTTTTGACAAGCCACATTAGATTTTCGGCGAGCCACGTCAGATTTTCGGCAGCCACGTAAATTGATTTTATCAATAAAATAATATCATGTCAAATTTCCGGCAAGCCTCACTAAAATTGGCACTTAAAAGCACGTTTGGTAATGCTCCAATTTCTCTTTATTTTTTTTTGTTCTCCAAAATAGAAATAGAATAGAAATCCATTTGCTAATTTTTATTTATTTATTTTGGAAAACAAATTGTTTTTGAGAATAGATTTGGAATAGAAAAAAAATGATTATGTATCCTAAGAACAACTCAAAAAATAAGCATTTTTCTGTTTTTCTTTCTTTTCTTTTTCTCCTAGCCAGTCACCGGTCTCGCCGATGGCCGGTGATCGGCTGGCAAGGCTGGCGAAGCACCGGCCATCGGTGAGGTCCCCTCAAGCCTCGCCGTGGCCGGGGAGGCTCAACCTCACCCAAATCTGGCAAGGCCAACCTCGTGGTGGTCGGACAAGGTCCAACCTCGGAAGATTTAGGTGAGGTCGCCTTGCGGCTCTTGTTTGGCTGGTTCTTGCCGGCAACCAGCTAGAGGAAAAAGAAGTAAAAGAAAAATATAATAAAATTATCAATAAATAACAAGAAATTTTAAGTTACGAAAAAAATTTGGAGTCATACCAAATGCATTTCTATTCTGAGAATAAAAATTTCGTTCGGTTATCAAACGCATTCAAATACTCAAAAACTCCTCTAATTGTTTCTAAATAGAAATTGTTCCCGAAAATAGAAATGTTACCATAAAGCACCTAAAATATCTAATTTTTTTTTTCAAAAAATGGCAATTAAGTATATTTTGTTTTGGCATTATGTGTCCATCGTGTTAAGTTTTGGTACCTAAGGTATTCTTTTCTAAGAATCTCTGGAGCAGATTTTGCTCGCAACAGTGTGCATTTTCGCGGTAGTTCATTCTCAGGGATACAAATCGTATCAAAGGCACAAATCCTCGAACTTTATAAAGTGATACGACTCAGAAACCAGACACCCCTTTCTTATATGAATTAAACTAAGACAACCTTTCACTTCTGACTATACAGCCTCTCGCCATTGCAATACGAGACACTGTTTCACGTTTAAATTCAGTTAAATCAGACAACTTGCGGTCATCGTTTCATCACAAACGTTCTCGATTTTCTTTTCTATTTTTTCAGCAGAATTCAATTTTTTTTTTTTTTTTTTAATAATACATGACTGCTTGTTCAAAAGCTGATTAAACGACAAACCACGAATAGTCATATATTCTGAGAAGTTGCAATTCTCATATGGACTTGGTATTTTCATGACAATGCATCTCTTCACAAAAGTAACGAAGGAGATGGGAAGGAAAGAAGAAAAAAAATGTAATTTGCTATTTTTATGAATTTTAGGGTTTATTATTTCTATCGTATTTTTTTGGACAAAGTTGCCCATGTTCAGATCGCTTGAAAAATCACTTGCTTGTTGGCCAATGAACATTTGGCCAGCTGGCGAGATTAGGCCTTTATTTGAGACAAATTTGACCACTTGAGACTATTTGAAATAAAATACACCTTCAGCCCTCTTTTTAAAAAAAAAAATGGCCTCACTGCAATCCTTATTTGGAATTTTCTCCGTAACATAATGACACAAATTTAACAAACAAATGATGTGAACATGATGTAAATAAGATGACAATATATATTTTACATACAAATTAGCAAATTAATAAAAAAATACTCATCAAACAAATTATATCGGAGAAAACAACTAATTCAAAAGGACTCTACAGTAATTTGTCATAAGGGTTGTCCATACCACCTTTAAATTATAACAATAATCACTTATTATACATTTCGTTATGCATACACGCAATTAGCAGCCGGGTCCTGCTGTTGTTGCTCTAGGTCTGACCCACCATTTTCGACTTCAGGGACAACGGCTAATATTATTCTATTTATGATGGATAATTTTATTTTTTTATTGATCTTTTGCTATTATAAACATCCGCTCGAAAATCAAACTAAGCCGAATCCCTCGAGTCTTGACCGATTTATGCTCGGAACTCATCCTTCATATCTTAGCCGAAATCCAATTCAAAAATTGAGTCCTAAGCCCCGCACCATGTGAAATCGGCTTGCGATGCATAGAATTCGACATAAGAAGTGCTCTCGGCTTTCTTTCGTCTGTGCTTTCTGTGACGGCCCAGGCGGCGGTGTGAGGGGAGGAGGGATGACAGTGCGTCCGCGTTTCTGTCCCAGACGTGCGCAGGGAGGGAGCGCATCTCCTGTTCCACATAGCTTAGGAGAGAGTCCTGAGCTAGTTTATAAAGCTTGAGTTCTCTAACCTGTGTAACGCGTTTTAAAGTCGTGAGAGCCGAAGGCCCAAAGCGGATAATATTACATAGTGGGAGGCCCGAGTCCTTACACTTCCTCTCAACTCTTGTCTCTCTTCATCTCTCGCCCTCTGCTCTATTTGCCTTCGATCCGGACTCCACTCTTGGCCTCTGCCAGCTCTTTTCCTCTCCTTTTTAATAACCATCGACAAGCGCGCATGGCCTCGCCCAACCACCAATTGGCCAACCCCATCTACCATGCTCTGCCCTATACCTTCGCTTCGTGCTCCTATAGCCATCGTCAAGGACGGGAGGAGGAGGGAAAGAAAAGAGGAGGCGTTGGGCCGGCAAAGAAGGTTGGGTCGGGAAAAAGAAAAAAGAAACGAATTAGTTGGGCTTAGGCGCGCGGAAGGAAAAGAAAAAAAGAAGAAGGGGCAGGGCACGCCCAACCTTGGTTCAGCCCCGCTCTTTTTTGAAAAAATAATTAATTCGTTGTTAATAATAATAATAAATTAAATTAAATTAAATAAAAAGTTAGTAAACCCTGGTAATATTAGGGCCCGTTTGGTTTGGCTTTGGAGAAATCCCATGCAAATACCTTTGAGGTAAATGGGTTTTCCGAAATCTTGAGATTGTTTGGTAAATTATAACGAGAAGTCTTTAGGGAAATGCAAATTTGGTAAACATATATTTGAAAAGCCCTTTAGTATGACCAAATTAAGTTTTTTAGTTTTAGTATTTTTAAAATTGCAAAAAAGAAACAATGACTATATAACCTTTTACATTTTCATGTTGAGAGTAATATAAAAGATATTTATTAGTAAATTTATTTAATAATTATATAAAAAGAATTTGATTATAGATTAGATGCAAAACTCAACTTTTGGTTTAGGGTTCTTTTAGGTTTGTTTTCAACTTTGAATAATTTTTTTAAATTATTGTAGTATTAAGCATCTTCGTTAATTAATGATCATTCTAATATATTGATAAAAAGTTGGGCTATTGATTGTCAAAAGATAAAAATGATATAAAAAAAAAATGTGAACCCAACATCTCGCAAAAGGGTTATTTTTATTTTTCTAAAAATAAAAATAAAATTTGAAGAAACTCATCGATTAACGACGGTTGGGGTGTGGGAAAGATAATCGGTTTAAAAAAAAAAGAATTCAACGGATGAATAGTAAATGTGGATTTGCATTTCCAAAATGCTTTGGCCCAAAGGTGGCAAAATGCTGAAAACCCAGCAGGTCCCCACCTTTGGGTTTTCAACATTTTCAAAGACCAAGATTTGGCTAAGGACACTTCCAAATCTTGAACCAAACATTTAAATTTTTTTCCCAAAGCGCCCCTGGAATCTTTGAACCAAACGGGGCCTTAGTGCGTTCGGTTGACACCTCCCCTAGCTAGATTCTAGAAAGTCTTCAAAAAGCATGGCTTCAATCAGCCGAAATCACTGTTGTACGTGTTAGCATAGATCACTTCGTTTTAGAGAGAGAGAGAGTTCCAAATAAAAAGGAAACGATGTGCTGTTAACGTTTGATGGAACAGGATGTGTACGTGGTGTCTGCAATGAGCAGTGAAGTGACCTCAAGAACGGTTAGATGAGAGGCAAGCAAAATATGTGCTCGGTTCTTGTCCTTATTTCGATCGCAGTCTGGGTTGTGAAACAGCAGTGGAGGCGAGAGAGTGGCATTTGATCTTTTGGTTAACTGGTTTTTCGCTTTCTTCTTTTGCTGATTGGAGCAATCCGAGCATTTTTCATGCTCCAGGCACTGAGTCTTGAGATCTTGACACCGACCGTTCCATTGTTGAACACATATAGGTGAGCTTCATTGCCGATGGCCAAGCTCGGATAAACCCTGGCAGTGATGCAAGTCTTCCCTTTGCCACCGAAGCTCTCGACAATCGAGTGATCAATCTGTGTGTCGATGATTCAAGAAATGAGTAATTGCATTAGGGGAGTGTCAGGGAAAAAGAGACGAATGGAAATGCCCAAGAATATCGCATTGATTGAGTCCTACTTTTGTCATTGTCTAAGGCATATGAGATGTCATTAACATAGGACCACCGACTGTGCTAGAGGAAGATTCTCCTTTGACCTATGAAGTGCGTCAAAGTAGCAAGATTGATGAAAAATAAATGAATGGAAACTGGAAGTACCAAGCTTCTGAGAGATATTTTCTCATGACGAGGATCTACGTCAACAAAACCTCCGTAAGTGGTCTTATCAAGGCCTTCCATTAATGACGACCTGCTTGCAATGCCAACCTCAAGATCAGATCAGAGAATATATTCAAAATTGCGCAGAGAATTGAACCTCAACCATAAACCTACCTGCTCTGGTCGCTGCACATCAGCACAACCAATTTTCCATTCTTCTTCAGAACATGAAAATAGATTGCTGTTCGTTCTTTCAGGTCCTCAGAAGCTAGAGCCAACAAACCAAACGGGCCGAGTTTGCCTCTAACAGATGCTGTTTTGCTAGAACAGAGCAGTTGCGGATCGACCGAATTGTGATCTATGGTCTCAGCCTTGGCTAAATCGGTGGTCTCGAATGAAACTTCGATATCCGCCTTTATTATAACAAGATAAGCAGCAAGTTTAATACTTCTGATTACTATGAGCGAATGTAAATAATTACACATTATGTCAGTGTATTGAACTAATCACCTGCGCAGCTGTAATGCCTGAAACTTCGAATGCCGATCCACCCTTGAGATCCTTACTCAAAGCAGTCACCTCCTTAGCACGGAGTTTCTCTGTTTCTTTAATAGGCCATTGCACTAATTTCTTTCCCGATTTACTAAGAAGGACGTTCCGAGGAATCGACTAGGAAACAGAAAGAAAGCGATTTGATAAGCTTCCATAAATGGAGAACTAGTTTCAACTATAAAAACACTAGATAGAATTAGTCTGTCCACAAATTCAATCTATCTACAACAAGACCACTTAATCGAACTACTTATGATAAGTACAATAAATGTACTTTCCTACTGGCTTAAGGTGAAGCGGGAAAAACTGCTTTTTTGCCAACCAATTAGTCACTGATTATGACTGCAGGGAACATAGCTTAAATAGATCCTTAGGTCCTGAACTATGGAAAATCAGAAGTACCTGAAGTCCTGACCATCCCTTCTTGATGTCAGATGACTTGCTATCAGACTCATTTATCCAGCCCCACAGAATACGCCTCTCTTTTGCGCTGTCATAGAACGTCTTCGAAGCATAGAATTTCCCATAGTCATACCGCAAGCCTGAACTTGACACGGTGAAGTCATTCTCAACAGAGAATCTGTCTGTTTTCGTATCGTAGTTTCCGAGTATGTAATAGTCGTGAGAGTTGAAACTTGCCTTAAGCACATGCTTGGCCAACTCCCCTTGCTCTGAGGTTTCCACCGCATTCCTGCTATTAATACTAACAGGATAAAAATCCGGGCATTCCCACATGTCAGTCTCGGCCAACGAATTAAACAGGCTCCCGATCATACTCCAGCTAATAAAGTCTTCGCTTTTGTAAAGAATCGCGGTCCCTTGACCTTTAATCTGGCTTCCAACTAGAAGGCGCCATGCCTTGTCCTCGCCTTGCCAGGCAGTTGTTGGGTCTCTGAAGAAATTAGGATCAGTTCCATATGGTGGAGAGATTAACGGGTTATGAGGCGATTTGACCCACTCGCGGAGCAATGGATCGGATGTGTTTTTGGGCATTGCCAAGTTTTGGACCTGACGTTTCTTCGAGTCGCTCCCTGTGTAAAATATGGCAGGTTTGCCCCCAGGAAGAAGGGTCGCCGAACCAGACCAGCATCCATTAACATCGAAAGGCCCCGTCGGATAAATTGCATCCTCCAGGTTCACCCAGTTGATCAGATCGTAAGATACTGAATGAGCCCACACTATGTTACCCCACACAGCACCATATGGATTATACTGGTAGAACAGATGGTAGACTCCATTGTAATACATTGGTCCTGTGATATAAAAAGAAATTTCATGAAGCCAACACAGCAGTTAACTTCTCTCTTTATACATTGAATGTCAACCTTTCTTGTTGAAAGACATGATTTTACTTGTAAAAAATAAAAATTACGCTTTACAAAGTTACTGATTTATTTGTAAAGGCCTGTCTTGTCTTTCTTAACACATTCAATGCCACTTTTAACACCAATGAGATGCTAAAAGATTGGAAGAACTCACCATTTGGATCTGCAGTGTCATGTCATTGTTCATCAAAATATGGAGTTGCGCCGGATAGCACAAAGCCAGGAACAGAGTCAAATCAAGAATCAACAATTCATTGGCCTTAAAACAGAAAAGAAGTTCCAAGAGAAGGGTATATATTGAAGCACCGTTCATCCAGTTTCTCGGAGGTTGGAAGTGGTATCCAGTTCTGTAAGGCTGATCTGTAGAATCGGATTGAAGATTTCTTTGAACATGATCAAAGTCTCCAACTTCAGCTCCATATCCAGCTCCTGCACAGAATAATCCTACAACATATATCAGGAACAATTTCATTTCTGGAACAACTGCCAATAATCTCCAGGTTAGCAAGTTTTTCTCAGTCTACATTTAAGCATTTTTCTGTTTACATCAAAGGGCGTTCGGAGAAATAGATCTGACAACAACTTGCATATAAAAAACCACATTTCTTGGACCAGTTATGCAACATGTATTTCTTAATTCTTAGAATACTATCAGGACAATTTTTTAATTCTTAGGGCAGTGTGACTTCAATGCCAACTTCGGAATAATGCACATGGAGATCCGCTTGTATTTTCTGGGAGAGACCAAAGACTGTCGATCAAGCAAGCAATTAAAAAACAGTCTACGAATAGATTACTGAAGCCAGACTCTACCTGACAAAGTCCAAGTTTAAGGGATGCTTTTCGGATAGCAAAGTTTAAGTTTATCTCGTTTGTTGTTTTGCTAAGCATGTTTTAAACTCTTACATTATGAATCATAATGAGGCTCGTGATTGATTGGACAAAGTAAAGATATGTGTTGAGATTGGAGACTCACAAGAGCATTGTGACCCACTTAGGGCCCGTTTGTTTTCATTTCTTTTTTTTGTTTTTGAACAACTTTTCTGTTTTTTTGTTCCTGGGAACAAAAAAGAATGTAAACGCGTTTGGGTGTGTTTTGTTCCAAAATTGTTTTGTTCCCAAAACATCTCAATGAAAAACAAAACAAACAAAAAAATCGTTTCTTGTTTAACAAAAATCGAAACACTTCTCTCTTTTTTTCTCTTTCTTCTTCTTTTTCTTTGGCCGGTCGCCGGCCTCGGCCATGGCCGGCGGCCGGCCGTCGAGGGTCGGCGACGCCGTCGAGGGCCGGCGACCTCGCCGGGAGCGTCGCCGGCCCCGGCGAGGCCGAGCGTCGCCGGCCCGGCGAGGCTCGGCCTCGCCTTGGGCTGGCGCTCGAGCTCGCCAGTCCAGGCAGCCGGAGCTCGCCCGGCCACCGGCGATGCTCGGCCTCGCCGGCCACCTCCAGGCCGGCGTCGCTGGCGGTGACCGGCGAGGCCGAGCCTCGCCGGTGGTCGGGCGAGCTCGGGTTCGCCGGATCTGGCGAGCTCGAGCTCGCCGCCCAAGGCGAGGCCGAGCCTCGCCAACCACGGCGAGGCTCGGCCTCGCCGGGCCGGGGCGAGCCTCGCCGTGGGCTGGGCGAGGCCGCCGGCCCTCGTCGGCCGGTCGCCGGCCATGGCCGAGGCCGGACCGGCCAAAAGAAGAAAAATAAAAAAATAAAAAATAAAAAATAAAGAAAATAAAAATAAAAATATTAAAAAATTAAAAGAAATAAAAAAAAATACAAATTTACCAAACTTGTTTTTGTTCATTTTTATTCTGGAACAAGTTTACCAAACCCATTTTTTTGTTCAAAAATTGTTCCCCTAACAAACACTTTTTTCTATTTCTCGTTCCTGGACAATTTTTAAACGAAATGTTACCAAACGCACCCTTAGTGGCTCGACGGTCGACAGTGATTCAGAGAAATTATTTTTATACTGCTTCTCCTGGTGCTCACGGGGGCATCACCCATCCAACTAGTAAGGTTCTTTTCCCAGGCAAAAATAAAGAAGGAGCACAGAAGGACTATTTTGCAGAAGCATACCATCCATATTGATTCTGTATTACAAAAAACTTTAAATAGCACAACTTTTTATTGATTCTGATTTCTGCGTGGCCAGGAAATAATGCAGCGAATCTGCAGATACATCTCATGGCACTTCATAACGCATGGCGGGAAAACATGGATTAAAACACTAAAATCAGTCTTGCTTTGGGCATTTCAAATTTTGGAAGCGGATTCCTCATCTGCCAGATGAGATATTCTCGCACCGAAATGCCGATGGTTCTCCATAGCTCAAACTTTCTCCATGACCAATTCGGGCTTTCCTCATGCTCCACGCATCCAGTTGCTCGACTCGTACACTAAGAGTTCCATAATTGAAAGTATACAAGCGAGCCGCTTCATCAATAGCCAGCACCGGATACACCCTGCTGGTGATGCAGACTTTTCCAGCCCCACCAAAGCTCTCAATAATAGAGTGATCTATCTGCAATGTTGTTCAGAAGTAATCATCAGACGACAAAGCGATGGCCAGAGGCCATAAAATTGAGGACAAACGTACCAAGGTTCTTAAGGAAATCTTCTCGACTTGGGGATCTATGTCGAGGAAAGCTCCATATGTGGTCTTATCAACCTCATTCCTCAACGAAGACCTGTTATAGCCAATCTTTTACAATGAACACGCAGTACAAGGAAATTTTTCAGAAGACAAAAGCAAGAGCTCGCAAAAAGCTAGCCCGTATTTTACCTGCTTTGATCACTACACATCAGGACTACGTATCTGTTTTGGCCTCTGAATACTCTGAAGAATATCGCCGTTTGTTCTCCCAAATCCTCCGTCGCCAAAGCTAACAAACCAAACGGTCCATACTTGCCACTAACTGATGCATTCTTTTCGCTGCACAGAATTTGGGGGTCGATCCAGTTTGGATCCATGACCTCAGCTTCTTCCAAGTTGGGCAATTCAAAGGCAACTTCAACGTCCACCTTTTGATTTACGTTGAAAAACAGAGAGAAGTAAATTTAGAGCAAGGGCGTCATATATATATGAAATAAACAAGTCGAGATGACTATAAGATGCAATAGGTCCATTCAGGCACCTGTGAAGCAGTGATATCTGAAACTTCATAAGTCGAACCCCCGTCGAGTCCCAGAGACTTAACACCAACATTTTTTTCACGCAGAGTTTCGATTTCCTCCACAGGCCACTGTATCAGTTGCTTTCCACTTCTGTCTAGCCAAATTTCTCTTGGAAATGCCTGCAAAACAAATGAAATTTGGTTCGTAAGCTGACTTTTCTACACCTGAGCCTGCCAAATAAAATTTCAAACATGTCTAGTTGCGGGCTACGCATGAATATGGATATATTCATTCGTATTAGCATTCGACCGGATTAAATCGCAATTTCTGTTATGCAACTCAACTCACCTGTAGTCCAGACCAACCCTTTGCTATGTCATCCTCTGTACTATCCGACTCGTTAACCCATCCAAACAGTAGTCTCCGGTTCTTTGCACTGTCAAAGAACGATTTGGAAGCATAATACTTCCCGTAGTCCAATCTTAAGTCCATACTAGCTCCCGCAAGGTCATCATCTGGTAAAAACCTTTCCAGCTCAAGTTTGTAAGTGCCTAGCACATAGTAATCGTGACTATTGAAACTTGCCTTCATCACGTGCTTAGTGCTTGGGTTCAGGATCGATGTGTCCACGCCACTCGTGCTTTCTGTGGATACTGGAAAAAAGTCCGGGCACTCCCACATGCCGGTTTTGCTCGATGTGAAAAGAGGTTGCTCGGATTTAGACCAGTGGAAGAAGTCATCACTTTGATAAAGAATTGCCATTCCTTTATCGTTCTTCCAGCTTCCAACTATGATCCTCCATTTACCATCTGGACCCTGCCACGCGGTCGTCGGGTCTCGGAAATTGTCCAGTTCAATTCCTTCGGGAGGAACAATAATTGGGTTCAGAGAGAACTTGACCCATTCTTGTAGGAAGGGATCAGACTCATTCTTTGGAATCGCCAAGTTTTGCACTTGACTATAATTCGCGTCTATGCCAGTATACAAAATGACTGGTCTGTTCCCTGGAAGAATAGTAGCAGAACCTGACCAGCAACTGATGATGTCGAAAGGTTCGCTTGGCTCGAGGGCGTGATTAAGGTGAACCCAGTTAACTAGATCATACGAAACTGAATGCGCCCATACTATACCGTCACCAAAGAGCGCACTGTGAGGATTGTACTGGTAGAACAAGTGGTAAACCCCTTTGTAATACATAAGACCTGATTAGATCAATCAAAGTCAGGATATGATTGGAACATTCAAGAATTCTTCAAACTCTATTTTGCCACTAATTCTTTTCATTCTTTTGTAATTTGTTTCTGGTGGGCAGTGAACACGTCGTTTGAACATGCCGTGGTTAAGTTCTGATGATCAGTAGGCACTAAAAGAAGGAACAGAACAAATATATTGCTCAAAATCAGCAAGACTTACCATTAGGATCTGCAGGACAAAAAAGCACCCGTTTGCGCTCTCCACGGTCAGATTCAGAACGTGTCTCGTAATAGCATCAGCACAAAAAAGGAAAACAGAGGGGGAGAGAGAGAAGGTTCGATTAAACATCAATGAAAGAATGAACAGATTAGAGGCGATATGATAAACTTCATACCGTTTAACCAATTCCGAGGAGATTGGAAATGATAGGAGGTTCTGTAAGGTTGCGCTCTTGAAGTTGTAAAAGATCTGCTCTGTGATGCTTCGAGTTCAGCTCCGATTCCATTGCTCAACAGAGCACAACACAAGCAGCGAATGGCCAGAAAAAGTGTGGAGGCCATGTTCTCCAAAGCAGGACAAGGGTAGGGTCCTCCCTCGAACCATTATATGCAAAAAGACGTCAAGCATTTAGACTTTTCTTTTAGCCTTGTTGTCCATTAGTTTAATGATACAACGTTAAAGAATTCGTCTTCTCTTAGGATTGGAGACGAGAGATGGTCACGCGTGCCATCTTTTTAAATATTGGACGTCTCTCAATGAAAATCAATCCACGTCCTTGCGAGGTCAGCATTATGGAATTATTGGCATAAATTGTATCATAGAATATTAAATATCGCACTCGCGCACGGTAGGTGTTTTACTAACTGAATTATTCTATGAAAGCTGGGCAATCAACGGACCTTAAACAGACGATCTATCTTTTCTATAAACAGGTACGAATGCTATGTGACGGAGGCCCATGCTTTCGTGAACACCTACACCGAGGGGGCCAATCAGATTCAGAGGCGACCGTGATCTGCCGAGACATCGCTCTCAGCATGGTCACGCCACCGCCGCAAGAAAACTGAGTCTGGCATTTCCCGGAAGTTGCTGCTCGCGAAGTTCAACCTTTACATGGACCTGGCGTGTCACGGAAGAGCCCGTTTCTTGAGAAGACAAGGCCACTTATTTCTCTAGGTCGGTGGTTACGAAGCTCGGCATGAGCGATGACGTCAGGGCTTGTAAGCCGCAATTACGACGGCGATGGGAAGAGCATCAGCACCGGGACCCGGCTTCCCATCAAGAAGTGAAGCGGCCCCTGGAAAGGGCTTACGATGATGCGAAGGACATCCTGACGACTCACAGCGAAGAGCACGAGCGGCCCTAGTGCCCAGGTGAAGTCTCGAGGAGATGAAAAGCAGCTGCAGATGGTGGCCTAGCCGATCGATGTGCGGGCGGATCAAGGCCTTCCCCAATGCCGAATCCGGCTGCATTGGCCGCCAATGTAAATTGCATTGCTCTTGTGGAATCTTAACACGAACTCGTAAAGAAAATATGGGCGAGGCATTACGATCTGATGTGCACAAAGTTTTTCTTCCTTCTCAGATTGAATATCCCAAGTCTCTAAACCGTTCCTGCATGAGATTGATAATATGACATCAAGTTTAAGTTGTTCTTGTACCTCTTGAGGTATGAGAATCTCTGAGGTGCAGACACCTTAAGTGTCAAAATTTAGTATGAGTGGACACATAAACGTCAAAACTTCTAAAATGTATACTTAAGTGCCAAAATCGGAAAAGAAATAAACACTTAAGTGCCAATAGCGAGCCTTGTTGAATTTTCGACAAGACGCGTTAGATTTTCAGTGCCACGTTAGATTTCCGGCAGCCACGTAAATCAATTTTATCAATAAAATAATATCACATCAAATTTCCAGCAAGCCTCGCTGAAATTGGCACTTAAAAGCACGTTTGGTAATGCTCCAATTTCTCTTTATTTTGTTTTTTTGTTCTCCAAAACAGAAATAGAACAGAACTCCATTTGCTAATTTTTATTTATTTATTTTGGGGAACAAATTGTTTCCGAGAATAGATTTGGAATGGAAACAAAAAAAAATAAAAATTGATTATGTATTCCTATGAACAACTCAAAAAATAAGCATTTTCTATTTTTTCTTTTCTTTTCCTTTTCTCCTAGCCAGTCATCGGCCTCAATGATGGCCAGTGATTGGCTAGATGAGGCCTAGCGAAGCACCGGCCACCGGCGAGGTCCCCTCAAGCCTCGCCGTGGCCAGGGGAGGCTCAACCTCACCCAAATCTGGCAAGGCCAACCTCGTGGTGGCTGGGCAAAGTCCAACCTTGCAAGATCTAGGTGAGGTCGCCTTGCCGGCTCTCGTCTGGCTATTTGTTGCTGACAAGCGGCTAGAGGAAGAAGAAGTAAAAGAAAAATATAATAAAATTATCAATAAATTAAAAGAAATTCTAAGTCACAAAAAAAATTGGGTTGATTTCTATTCCCATGCATTTCTATTCTGGAATAGAAATTTTGTTCAGATCATCAAATGCATTCAAATATTCAAAAACTCGTCTAATTATTTCTAAACAGAAATTGTTCCTGGAAACAAAAACGTTATCATACGCATCCAAAGTGTCTAATTTTTTTTTTTTTAAAAGTGGCACTTAAGTATATCTTGTTTTGGCACTTATATGTCCATCGTATTAAGTTTTGATACTTAAGGTACACTTTTTCTAAGAATCTCTAGAACAGATTTTGCTCGCAACAGTGTGTATTTTTGCGGTAGTTCATTCTCAAGGATACAAATCGTATCAAAGGCACAAGTCCTCGAACTTTATAAAGTGATACGACTGAGAAACCAGACACCCCTTTCTTATATGAATAAAAGTAAGACAACCTTTCACTTCTGATCATACAGCCTTTTACTTTTGACCATACAGCCTCTCACCGTTGCAATATGAGACACCGTTTCACATTTAAATTCAGTTAAATCAGATAACTTGCGGTCATCATTTCATCACAAACGTTCTCGATTTTCTATTCTATTTTTCAGCAGAATTCTATATATATATATATATATATATATTTTTTTTTTTAATAATACGTGACTGCTTGTTCAAAAGTTGATTAAACAACCTACCACGAATAGCCATATATTCTGAAAAGTTGCAATTCTCATATGGACTTGGTATTTTCACTAACAATGCATCTCTTCACAAAAGTAACGAAGAAGATGGGAACAAAAGAAGAAAAATATGTAATTTGGTGTTTTTCTGAATTTTAGGGTTTATTATTTCTATCGTTGTTTATTTTTTGACAAAATTGCCCATGTTCTGATCGCTAGAAAAATCACTTGCTCATTGGCCAATGAACATTTGGCCAGCCGGTGAGATCAAGCCTTTATTTGAGACAAATTTGACCACTTCAGACTATTTGAAATAAAGTACACCTTGAGCCCTTTTTTTTTAAAAATGGCCTCACTTTAGTCCTTATTTGGAATTTTCTCCATAACATAATAACACAAATTTAACAAACAAATGATGTGAACATGAGGGAGAGAGCTTCCCTATTTATACAAGAGTTCTTCTCATTACAGCCGTAGATTTTCTCTTGATCTGACGATGACGATTGCATCTTCCCATCTATCAATCACCAACATTTATGATAAAAATTCTCTAGAACATTATATATTTACCAAATCGTCCATCCTTAGAAATATTATGAGTTTCTAGAGCCATCTAGAATATTTCTAAGGATGGACGATGTGGTAAATATATAATGTTTTAGAGAATTTTTGTCATAAATGTTGGTGATTGATAGATGGCTCCCTCACTATTTATACAAGAGTTCTTCTCATTACAGCCGTAGATTTTCTCTTGATCTGACGATGAAGATTGCATCTTCCCATCTATCAATCACCAACATTTATGAAAAAAATTCTCTAGAACATTATATATTTGCCAAATCATCCATCCTTAGAAATCTAGATGGCTCTAGAAACCCTAAGATACATATAATCTCTAAAGATATAATATCTTATCCTTTATATGATGGCTAATTTAATTTTATTCATTTATTGGGGAAAGCATGTCATATGACTTTATTTTTTTGTAATGATGGGTTTTTTTTTATTATTGATCTTATGGTATTATAATTTTTTGTCAAATATGAGTTAGTTTTCATTTATTTGTCAAATATGAAGCCGCTAAATTGATCTTCTAATGTTATTAACTGTCATATGAGATAGGTATCTTTATGTGTTGTATACTCTTTCAAAACCGCTGTAAGCAATTATATGTAAAAACATATTATATGGAAATTTCGAAATAGAATCTACGTATAAAAAAAAAAATTAGACATTTATTACCAAAATAAGCATAACTCAATATAAGATTTGTTACCAAAAAATGGATAAGACTTAGAAATGCAGAGTTAAAGATTTGTTAGGAATAGTTATTAAGATATGCAAAAGAAAGTCTGTCTAATAACACAATTAAGTATTGAAAATTAAAAAGAATTTAGCATAAGCTAGGTTGATCAATAAATTAACATCGACTTAGAAAGATTCAATTAATAAAAAAATCACTTAAGATAAAAATATGTAACGAAAGAGTTACTTAATTCTTTAAGTGGAAAAGTAATTGATAATATTTAGAATCTTGCCAATCATATTTGTTAAAACCTATCCTCGCAATTTCTTGTTTGGAAAGGAAGCAATAATAATCAATCTAAATAATTTTTTTTTTTTCAATTCCAAGACTTGAATTCCTTAGTGCTCATATTCAAAACACTTAATTTATCAGTTTTATTGAACAAGCCCTTAGGATACAAAATTAGAGATTTTCTCAGATTAAACATTTGCTAAAACGACGTTACTAGGTAAAGCTCAACCAATAGAAGCATTAACCAGTTCGGGCGAGATTGAGATTGATTTTGAAAACGAAGTGTATATTAAATTGCAATATTTATTTATTTATTTATTTATTTATATTCAGAATCCAAAATTTGACATCCCTTCCTACTCTCCTACTCATCTGTAACAGAGAGAGGTGATCAACATATTTTTGGAAATATGATTGAAGTGTAAGAAAAAGCAAGAAAGAAAAGAAAAGTCTTAACCCTTATTTTGCTTGGATGGGAAGATACAAGAGATGCACCAAATATCAATAACAGACACCCCCCCACGTACCGCCTCTCCCTGTCTCTCTCTCCATATCCACCACTTCACACAACACCTTTCAGTTACTTAATTTGAAATCTCTCTCTTCACTTGCTCCACTTCCCACGCAGAGATATTCTCCATCTCTCTCCCCCCGCAAATCACTCCCTATTATAATTAAAAGCAAACGAACAGGCAGAAGGGCCATGCCGACCACCGCCAGCGCCAACAAGCCCGACTCGCGGGCATGCGCGGCGTGCCGGCACCAGCGCCGGAAGTGCCGTCCCGACTGCCAATGGGCCGAGTTCTTCCCCGCCTCCCTCCCCAGACCTTCGCCAATGCCCGCTCCCTCTACGGCCTCAGGAACATGAACGAGCTGACCAGGCTCCTCCCGCCCGAGCTCCGCAGGACCGCCATGGAGACCATCATCTTCGAGTCCAATGTGAGGGCCTTCGACCGCGTCGGTGGGTGCTACCGCATGATCCGTGATCTGGCCGCCAGGGTCCGGCTGGTGGAGTGCGAGCTCAGGCATACACATCAGCTGCTCGCCTTGCTTCGCGGCTCGGAGCTTAGTACTACTAACAATATCGAGGATAACAATCTAGGGTTGGTGCAAAAATCGAGGGAAGATCAAGAGGTTTTGATGCGTGACTATTTCGTGACGGACGATCTCGGAGCGTCGACTTCATCATGTCGAGTCGATGAACCCTCAGGTGCGAATCGTGTTTGCCAAGGCGATCGGCTACTGAATTTTCTTGATGAACAGATAATCAGGTTCGATCCTCAACTTGGCATACATATATTTCTCTAGATTCGGCAGTGTTAAGTTTTATATATATATATATATATAAATGGAAATGTGGAACAATATTTTCACTTGATTTTGAAATTCGAAATTTGCCTTTATAAAAATGTCTGCCATCTTTCAAAATTTTACAAACCGCTTCTGATCAAAATGAACAAAATGTTCAAAATAAAATGGATTTCCTGTCACTATATTGTACGTCTGAAAAATCAAAGTTCATTGGCACTGATTTTATTTCATAAGTTCGTTCGTTCTGATCCCTTCTACAATGATTTTAGCAGCACGGTCCCGGTAATGGAAGGGACGAGCTCGATGTACAACAATCCGCTAGAGCTCGATCCAATTTCGATGGCTTCGCAGTTGTGTCTCCCCAATAATAAGTCTCTCAACAAAGACGAAGGTGTGAACTCACGGCTTCTCCCCGGATCTTACGAGAGGAATCAGCCATCGAACTTTCTTGAACTCAAATCGCTCGACAAAATTGACAAGCAAAGTAGGTAAGAAATGAAATGATCAGTTTTGCTCCGATGATTCTCTTCTTCGTGTATAGAACTTTGATGCAAAATGATATGTCGTAGAGTTAGACCACATTACATAATTCGCGATGCCTGTAAAACAATTTAGGCTTTTGGATTTAATGGACTTCAGTGAAGAGATGGAACCCAATTAGCCTAATGACAATGCAAGTTGTAATTTGCCAATATATCATATATTTGGAAATTTTCTAGTTAGTTAATCAGTGCAATATTCCTAACTAAATCAGACTTAAATATCTTTCCATAATATTGTATAGTTCATATTGTCTCTTATGTTATATGCAACCTTGGATTTGAATGTGTAAAATCTAATTATGCCTTCATAACTCTGGCCTTTCTAAAGATTTATGTTATGATATTTCCATATATGGATGATGATCATGATCTGCTTAAGTTTATAAATCGTGTGGCACAGGCCTGTCATTGCAAGGGACGAGCTCGACAGACGATCAATTAAAGATTAATAAGGATTCGGTTGCTTTTCCAGTCCTCCTCTCAAGAAGGCATTTTCTTCACTGTGAAAGATTCAACCAATGCAAGTAATTATTTCCACGTATGAAATTATCATTCTTTTTCTTGGCTACTTGTATGTACGGTTTTATCTCATTTCCAATGAATTAATACAGCTGAGGAGAAATTTTTGAAATGATTATTTACTCTTGTGGGAAGGACTAGCCTTGGGACGATTGTTCAAAAAAAAAAAATTCTAATTTCGTCGTTCCCCATTATAAAGTTGATAAGAGTGTCATGGCATCTTACCGTCAAATAGATGAATTAGGTTGATAGTTAGCTTTCTTATGAGAATAATAGCCGTGAAGTAACATAGGTCATAAGTTTTTGTCTGAATTATTCTCAACTTTAGGAAAATTATCTAATTAGTCCTTAACTGTTTTTTTTTTTTTTTGGTCAGAATCAGTGCTAACTAACTGTACGAATGTCAAATCAATTTTAAAATTTTTTATTTTGCCAATTAAGTCAGCTAATTTTTGTTAGAAATCGCAATGTATTAGGTAGGACCGCAGACTATGGCTAGACTTAACAATTTCTAGCAAAAATTGGCTGAAATTACTATATTGGAATTCTACATATAGATTTAGGATTAAATTGATATTTGCATAATAGGTTTATGACTAATTAGATAATTTTTCCTTTAAAATTTAAAGATAATGATTCATGAAATCTATGTCAGAAAAAAATCATTCAATATATTCCACTATTATTTGCGTATTATTCATTTATGCCTCATAATCGCTTCAGTCTGGATTCACTCCATTCTTTCCTTCATTCTTCTCTATGCACTTATTTACTAGATGCATGCGATAGTAGATTCTTGACAAATCTCTTGTGGGCGTAAATTAAAATATATTGCTTCATCTGGATTTTTTTCCCTTTTAGTTATTGTTGACGCCTAAATTTCATTTTTTAATTAATTAATTAAGTTTTATTAATTTTGTCTTTTTCAGATAATAAATAATAAAAACAAAAAAATAACAAAAACAAAAATAAGAAAAGCAAAAGCCCAGCCCAGCTCTTCCTCCTTTCGCGTAGGCCCTAGGCCCACTCTCCGCCTTCTTCACCCCCTGGCCCGGCCCCTTTCTCTCTTCTTCTTCCTCCTTCCCTCTCCTTCGCCGCTGCAACTCATGCTCGCGAGGGAGACCGATGCGCGAAGGATGGCCTACGGCCGAGGAGAGTAGGCCAACGTCGGCCGGAGAGGATAAGATCTCAGGCACCATTAATGCCGAGCAAGCTTGTTTGAAAGCTCGATGGGACACCGGTTCGACCAAGGGGAACCGATGGGCAAGCTGGAAGCCGGCAGCCGAGGCCCTCCGTCGACCGGATTTCCTTCACCTATAAATAGGCGGCCACAAGCACCGTCGGACGGGGTGGGCGAACTCGGAGATCTTTCACTGAGAGACATCGGGAAAGATCAAAGGGCGAGCACAGGAGAGAACTCGAGTCGCGAGCTTAGCCCACCCTCCACCGAGAGACTTCGGGGAAGGCCGGCGGCGAGCGAGTTCGAGAGGGTCAGATCTGGCCGGTGGAGGCTTGGATCTGGCCGGAGTGAGAGAAAATCAAGGCTGAGGAAGGTCCAGCCGAGATCTACGCCTCAGATCTGGGGTGACCGAGCCCCTCCGCGGCCCTGACACCGTGCCACCGTCCTGCCATCCCCAACGCTGACCAGCATCGCCCCCACGCTGTGCTCCCTCTGCAGACAGCTAACGTACCGCCGCCGTCGCCCCCCCGTCCAGCCCTCATCGCCGTCGTTGCCGCCACGACGTCTCGGTCCTCCCCTCCTCGGCGCCGCGAATCAGGAACCCTAGGGTTCCTGATTTTCCGGGTCGAGTAAGGTTCCTCACGGGAACTGGGTCGTTGGGTCAGACCCGGGTCGAAGAACCGGGTAGGGTTTCGTCGGTTCTTCCCAAAACGATAGGCCGTTTTGAATATAAAAAAAAAAAAAAAAGGAAAAAAAAAAAGAGTCGGGCCCGCAGCGGGCCCGTCTGCCTTCGGTCGGTTTTTTTTTTTTTAAAAATTATGTTTTAATAAATAAATAAAAATAAATAATTTATTTCAAAAAAATCAAAAATGGTTTATTTTCGAAAAATATTAAAAATAGTAAAAAATATTTTATTTTCCAGAAAAATCAAAAATACTTTATTTTCCAAAAAAATATCTAAAAAATAAAAAAAATTTTATTTTCCAAAAAAATAAAAAATAAAAAAAAAAAAAATATTTCATTTTTTCCAAAAAATGCCAAAAAATCATAAAAAGCCAAAAAGACTTGTATTTTCTAAAAAATACCAAAAAATCCAAAAGTCCCTTTTATGTCCAAAAAATAGTAAAAGACCCAAAAAAATGTTTTTCCTCCCTAAAAATGCATGGAAAATCCCTAAAATATCCAAAAAGCCTTAGGGTTTAAACAAGATTAGGTACCGAAAGGGCATTAATGATTAACTAGTGTAATCAAATCCCCGATTCTAATTTCTCTAGTTGCGTAGGAGCGAGTATTTCTCCTGATATTTCGCATGGGTTTCTAATCAACCCACCCCAAATTGATTAGTGGCGACTCCGTTTTAAAAATTAACTTACAGGTTAAATACTTAAACTATTAAAGTCATGAATTGGTGGACTTGGGAAAGTCCGGGCTTAATAAATTTAGCCGAGCCATTAGCCTCCGTCAACGCCCGCACCTAATCGCGGGCGCGAAAAAAAGAGGTCACGACAATTATATTCCACTTCAACTTTTGCCAAAATAGTAAGATTGGTCGTGTTTGGTTTGACTTTTGAGAAATGCAAAGATGTTTTAGGTTGAAGGGTTTTTTTTTTTTTTCAAAATGCAAATAGTGTTTATAAATGTGTTTTGTGAAAGTGCATTAAGAAGCAACTTTGGTTAAATGTTGTTTGGGAAAAAAATCACACTTATAAATAACTTTTGCTATTAAAAAAATTGAACTTCAAACTCTTTGCCAAATGCCGACAGTGAATGGCTCAGGCTGTCGGCAACCATCACCTAAGGTCGTGCAACCAAAGTCAAGCCCCAAGTGAGTGCTACTTGGCTTGCCGTTGGTCAAATCTAGCATCGCCAATCATATTGCATGGGGTAGAAAATGGCGAGGGCACTTTTAGAATTTTAAAAATTCAGCTAGGGTAAAATTGAAAGAAAAAAAAGTATTACCATTTTGGGAATGCTAAAACCCAAAGCTTCTACTTATCTGCCTTGGGTTGAGGGACTTTAGAGGACTTTGTAAACCATTTTTCTAAAGTTCTCCGAAAATTTTGTCAAACGCCTTAATATTTGGCTAAGCCCTTTAGAGGCTTAAAAGCCTTGGCAAAATGATTGCCAAATGCAGCATAAGGGTGCATTTATTTGAAGGAGAACTTCATAATAAAAGGAAAATAGTTTTTGAGGAATCGTTTTTTAGGAAAATGGTTAGTTTTCCTTGTTTGGTGATATGTGACTGAAAACGTTTTCAAGTTTTGGATCTTATTTGGAAAATGATTTCAACCTCATGCATTTATCTCAAGCTATAAAAAATTTGGAATTTTAAATAATTTTTTATTTATAATTTATATTTCCTTTTTTTTTCTTTTTTCTTTTAACTTTTTTTCTCCAGTGAGGTTGAGCCTTGCCAGCCTTATGCAAGGCTCAAGCTCACCAAAAATGGCAAGGCTTGAGCTTGCCACCCACGGACGAGCTCGAGCTCGAGCTCACTTGAATCGATGAGCCTCAAGGCTAAGGAGGTTGAGCCTCACCTGCCTATGCTTGCGGTCGACCGCCGGCTGTCGAGGCTTTGCAACCGACGATGAGCAAAGGAAAAAAATTTTAAAAAAAAATGATTTATTAAAAATTCAAAAGGAGTAATTTTTAAAAAGTGTTTTCACCTCTTTAGATTTAATAATTTACTTTACTAATTTTATGCATGAAAGTTTTCATTGATTGGAAAGCACTTTTGGTTGACTAGTCATTTTTAGCGAATTAAATGGGTGAAAATTTAGAAAACTAATTCCCAGAAAACACTTTCACTAAAACAAATGCATCCTAAGTTATTTTCGTGAAAGTGTTTTCCTTATATTATATAATTTAATGTTATATTGTATTTCTTATCATGTTCATTAATAGTATATTGTTGCCAAATCTCAGTGGCATGGCCAGGTTAATTCAAGGCATGGACTAGACTAGCAGGCCGCAAGGTGGTGCTTACAAACTATCTATTGTTAAGGGCACGGGGATAAAACAAGAAGAGTTAAAGACATCTTCATATTTTTTATTCCTTTCTATAAAATTCTCTAGAAGACAATTTTTTATTTTTTATTTTTTTCGATAAATGAAGTGATCAGATGGGCGACTGACACACCAATGTTCCAGTTGAGCGAGCTTCGTAAGACCGCCATGGAGACAATCCTCTTTGAGTCCAAAACGAGGGCTATCGCATGATCTTCGACTTGGCCGTAAGTGTTTGGCGGATGAAGTCCGAGCTCCGGCGTGTTCATCAGCTGCTCGCTTTGCTTCACAGCTCAGAGCTTACTGTTATAACAATGCCGAGATTAGTAATCTAAAGTTCAGGCATGTCGGGCTGGATTAGACTTTATTAGGTGAGTATTTCATGAGTGATGATATCATGTTAGAATGTATATGAAAGTTCAATATCGTTCACATAGATTTATTGTTTCATATACGAACTATATTGATATGCCACCTCTTTTGTTTTCTAACTTCCGTTAAATATTTCTCTTCATGCGTATTGCTTTGTGGGTTGTTATTCCCTTTACATGGACTCCCATCATCTATGCTTATAGACAATTGGGTGGGGAGATGGTTCAGCAAGCTTTTTCTTTGAAAAAGAAAAGATGGTTTCACGGATCAAATAGTGGCCACCAATAATAATAATAATAATAATAATAATAATAGTAACAAAAGAAAAGAAAAATAAAAACATATAAAAATTTTAGAACTGAATTGGCATACCTATAATGGGTGGACTTTTTTGGTAATTATTCCTTCTTCTTTTTTTCATATAAGTAAAAAAGGCATAGATCTAAGAATCATGATTGTATTGAATTTTTAACCTAATTTAAAATAGTGATATTGCCTGTTTAATATTGTACCATTGAAATATACGAGATCTTCGTTGAATTATTAGTTGAGATTGAAATCTCTTGATTTTGCTTCCTTATATGGAGACAATAGTATTTCATGATATCACTTTTTAAGTTCCATAATGGTGTATAATCAATTTTTCTTTCATGGATGGACATATTACAACGTCAGATCTTAGATCACATAATCATCTCAGCTACAAGAATTTTAGAAAATTTTAAATTTTAAACATTAATATTTTCAAATTTTTTGGGCCAAAATTAATTGTTATTATCAATGTTATTGTTATTATGTCACACTTAATCCCTTTTGCCTTCTTTTATTAATTGTAATTGTCTTGTGTTAAGTGGCTCTATTATGATTGTCAAAATTAGCACCCGGCATCTAAGGGGGTGTTTGTTAACACTTCTCTTTTTTGTTTATAAACAGATTTTGTGTTTTTTTGTTCCAGGGAACAAAAAAAACAGCAAACGTTTGTTTGCGTTTTTGTTCCAAATATATTTTTTGTTCCCTAACACTTTTGGAACAGAACAAGAAACAAAAAAACTTGTTTATTGTTTCTGAACAAAAATTAAAAACAGATTTTCTCTCTCCTATCTTTTTCTTCTCTTTTTTTTTCTTTCTCTTTTTCTTTGGCCGGTCACCGACCTCGGCCATGGGCGCGACCGGCCAAGAGGGCCGGCGACACTGTCGAGGGTCGGCGACCTCGGCCGGGCGTCGCCGGCCCCCGGTGAGGCTCGGCCTCGCCTTGGCCAGGCGAGCTCGGGCTCGCCGGATGCGGCGGGCTCGAGCTCGCCCGGCTCGGCAAGGTTGGGCGAGCTCGGGCTTGCGGATCTGGGCAAGGCCGTCGGCCCTCGTCGGCCGGTCGCCGGCCATGGCCGAGGCCAACCGGCCAAAAGAAGAAAGAAAGAAAAAAAAAAAAAAGAAAATAAAAATATTAAAAAATTAAAAAATTAAAAGAAATAAAATAAAAAAAAGAATACAAATTTACCAAACGTGTTTCGTTCATTTTTATTCCGAAACAAGTTTACCAAACACGTTTTTTGTTCAAAAATTGTTCCCGAACAGAAACACTTTTTTCATTTACGTTCCCTGAACGATTTTTAAACGAAAATGTTCTGCAAACGCACCCAAATAGCTTGCCAATTTTTGTTACATGATGCCAAATGGATCCCGCTAGCATGACGGTACTGTCATGCTGAATATCTAACGGTTGGATATTGACCACAATTTTCAATTTGTGAAAGGTGGGCAACCGGATTGGAGAATCGTGGGAGGGAGGGTTTTGGTGTTTTTATTTTATTTAAGGAATAATGTCACAATTTATTCCTCTATCTTTCTAGCTTTATCCAACCAAATGTTTTAAAGTTCTATTTGATGGCATTATAAATGTTTTCCCTTGTAATACTCTTCCAATCAAATCCCGCCCCCTAGAAAAGTATGCATGAATTACGTACACAACAAAATATTCTCACTTTTAAATGATCCAAAAATTCACGAATTACTTAAGAGATAAAATAACCTGCTAGGCTGCTAGTAAGTTTTCCATCCCTACAAATTGATAAATTTGTTGAAAATCAACAATTTGGAACGCTAACTTTTGGTTTAGGTGAGAAAGAATTTGATCCACTAGCCTAGGTCTTTCAATTTGGGCTGCAAACTTTTTTTAGCTATTTTCTTGTTAAAACAAGCAAGTTATTGACTAAAAAACCTACAAGTGTGTGAAATGTTTCGTATAGGTGTTGTTGCTAATAATATTTTTGCATTTATTTTCTCTTGAAATAAAAATGTATAATTTTTTTTTTTGCACTTAATTTAAAAAAAAAAAAAAAATCTAACATTAATGATGTTAATAAGTTTTATTTTTATTCCCTTATTTTTATTTCGGCTGATTTATTTTTTAATGTGAAAATTCCCACTTGGTGGGCTAACGAACCCACCAAGTGGAATTTAAAGAAATTCCTCACAATGTGACTTTCCAATTTTTATTTTCCAAAAAAAAAAAAAAAAACATTAAACAAGTCAATAGGTTTCTTTGAGAAAATCTGTGGTGGAAAAGCCACCGTCTCTTATTGAAGACTAACAGTACTATTAGCTTATCATTTTCCAATGTCAAATACCTAGGACTTTCAAATACTCATGGTTATAGCTTCTCAAACTAAGGAAAAATTGTCCAAAACGTCCTAAATTTATTGCACTTTTACCAATTCTGTCATAAATCTTTTAATCTTGGCAATTGAGTCTTAAACATTTCACATGTTTTAACTAATTAGAAAAAAAAAAACGCGAGTAAAATTTTTTCCTAATACATGATGGAAAGAAGTATTTTTAGAATCAACCCTTATCGGTAGCTTTGTATTGTCTAAATTATAAATCTGTTAGCCTGTATTTGACTCAAATTTTGTATTTCCTTTACTAATTTCATGTAATTTGTCAAAAAATTAATTGAATCATTGATATCATTTATTTTCTCTTGTATATTTCCATGTGGATTTTTTTTTATAGGGGTTATAAGTTTATTAGGCAATATTGTACTAGAAACTTGTATTTCATTGTTCTTTTTTAGTAATTTACAAAATAGTTTTAAGTTACGAGATTTCTTGTGTGTTTGTTTTGGTAGTTCTAGCTTACTCCTTGACAAATGCATCACGATGTCAAGTAAATAGGATAGTCACCCTAATCATTCACTTTTACTTTATTTAGATGATGGAAGATACTTCGATTTAAAGCTGTTTTTAGCTTTATATTCTCTACGTGTAAATGGGTGCATGTGAGGCTTGTACAAAAAAAATGAAAATATATATAGATTTTATCTTTAATTTTTTTTAAGGAAAATTTAGATGGGAGGTTTTGAATATGAAATATTCAATTGAGTGGTGCGTGAGATAACTACTTGTGACAGTATTAAATGATGACAATTACCTTCTTCTTCTTTTTGTCCATTTAGGGTTCAAGTATTACTAAAAGCAACCTTTGGCTTAAAGTTAAAACTCAACTAATTTGGAACTAAAGTATGGCAAAAAACCCTAAATTGGCCTCGCTCATCTTCTTTGGTTTTTTTTGTTCAGAACCTATAGTTCATCATCTAGATCGTTGCGAACTTGTTTAATAATGATACAGACGAAGATATTTATATATTTTGAAACCACTTAGAATGAATAATAACATGTGATGCATTGGATGCCAATTCAAACAAATACATATCTATTATGGAATGGAGAATTAAGTATAATCTTCTTTTGGATTAAAAATTCAACAAAATGAGTTACACTTTTTTAAGTAGGTATATAAACAAATAGTTCAACTCTCATTTTCTATACTAAATGTCGAAGTGGGATGAATCAATGTAATCAATTTCTTCTATTAATATAATTTGTTTAGTGGCATCATATTTCTTTATCTAGATAATGAATGTTGTAGATAATTAAAAATTTAAGGGGAAAATACCACAAAAAATCACAAACTATGTCTACTGTGATATAAATATCTAAAACTTTTTTTTTATTACCAAAAACTCTAAAACTTGTTCATTTTGACACAAATACCCCAAGCTTTTTTTTTTTTTTTTTTTGTGTCATTACCCATGTATGACAAATGTACCCTAGATTTTGACATAAAAATAAAAAAACAAATTTACCTTGGATGGCACTAAAACAAAGTATACATAAACATTAAAAAATCTTGAGATATTTGTATCATAGTGGACAAGTTTAAGATTTTTGTGATATAAAAAAAGTTCGAGGTATTTAAGTGACAATGATATAATTTGAGGATTTTTTTATGGTATTAACCTAATTTTAAATGGGTTAATACCACTAAAAACTCTATATTGATAAGTTTATAACAAATTTACCTTAAATGATAAACTTGTGATAAATCACCCCTTTGTCATTTTTTGTTAAATTGTATTAAAAATTACTAAATTGAATGATACACTACAATTGATGAATGTATCAATTTGGGATTTTACCATTATTCGTCATAGATATGTTAATTTATGATTTTTTGTGACATTAATCTAATTTAACGAAAACTAATAAATATGGCAAATTTACTGGTTTTGCGTTTCTAGATGTTGATTATAAGTATGTTAATTTAAGATTTTTATAAATAACAAATTAATTTAAGATAAATTTATTATAAATATATTATTTTGAAATTTGTTGTAAGTATTAATTCATTTTAAATTGCATGAAACACGTGAAAAGAACATGAATAAAGCACAAAGCTGCATGGATTTCCATCATCTGTCCAATCGTAAGCCTAGGTGGACCTTTGGCTAGATTGTACTTTATTTTTAGAGACCCACGAGCGACGATGGCTTTTAAGTGTGACCTCCCTCGTTCGATCCAAAAAAAAAAAAGAAGTATGACCTCCCTCTCTTGTTCATTGAATAGTTTACATATCGATATGTAAATAATAATAATAATAATAATAATAGACTAAAGAGAGAGAGACAATTTCTGACAAAATTCCAACTACCCCCTTCAATTTCGACCGACTTTTACACGCATCCTCAGAGACCACGTGCACGCCCAACTTAAAAACCAAAAAAACAAAAGCGGAATTTTTGGGCCAATCTCAGCTACAAAAATGTCACGACACGCTGATTTGACACTACCCACTCGACAAAATTACTGGTCGAAAAGTAAAAATAAAAAGAAGACATTATGAATTGGATAAAATCATTTTACTGTCGATGGCTCATTAAAGAACGCCAACAACCTAAGGAAAATCTAATTAGACGTACGATGTACATACACATTCGATCGAATAATTACTCTTCGGAAAAAAAAAAATAGATACTACTCCAACACTTGAACATATAACTCTACTCTCGCAGCTCATTAAAAATGGGTTTGAATTAATTCGCGTGATTTTTATTTGAGGTAATATCAATCTTAATTGTACTTTTCCTTCTCTATAAGGTCACAATGTACATCGAAATGTTTGATTTGAACTTAAGTTTACTATTTAGAGACTCATGCATTTAATTGGATAACACCCATCGTAGCCTATCTCATTTCACAAATCTTCTTAAATTCGAAAAAAAAAAAAAACGATAAAAGAAAGAAACTTAAAATGAACAAATTGTGGTCATTTTTGTGCTTTTCAATTGAAAGGTGGAGATTTGGATGAAAGACATGGGAGGAGAACGACAATGAAAAGTATAATTCTCGTGGTAGATTTATAAACTCCTGATTTCGAATTATATTCAGAACAAAAACCGTGAAAAAGACACAAATTATGTGAAATTAAAATAACACACCCGAACTAGTGTACAAAAGACCTAAAAATAATTTCCTTTCGCGAAAAAAAAAAAAGAAACCTTATAACTAAAATACTTCGAAGAGCGTTTTTGAACGAAACGTGCCCTTAAATCACGCAAACAAGAGGATGTACAAAAGCTTGGGAATCCCCATCCCTCGAGCATATCCGGGGTTAGATGTCTATTAAAATACCCAAGAATTGACTTTTGACTTTTGATTTATTGAGTGATAGCCTAGATTTCAGCGTTTTGCTTTCGCTGCGGGCGTATCCCATAAATAAATCTGGCATCCCTAACTGATCCTTTTTATAATTAAACCACGACCCGGTTAGCCGCACGCCGGGCCACGATCAATTCGAGTCGTAATAGCTCCGGCCTCCCTTAGCCTCGCCGGAAAGCAGTAATAAGTTTGACGGCGAGCTCGGTGTGGTGTGATCAAATTTGTGCTGAGGAAAATGCCAATACATCCGACCGACCAAACCAGAACGTCGACATCTAAAAAGGCCAGAAAGGACCAATCTTGGATGAGCCTCTAACCAAGAATGAGATGGCGGCGGTGCAAGGGGCGACGCACTACGACTTTATAGTGGGAAAGAACAGCTCATTCGATAAAAGGATAGCCATTCACATGTACACGAATGGAGTTGAAAGCGAAAGACATTATCGACATAGACAAAACCCTAGCAATTACCATGATGCGTGATAACGACTCTAGGCCACCTCAGACGAGCACTTAACTTCCTCTTCACTTCTTCTCGGCCGACCATGAATTCTTGAAACATGATATTATTGATAATAACGATAACAATAACAATTACAATCCTCGGAGAATTGATCGAAAAATACTTCACAACTGTAACACCCGACGATAGGGTTAGCAAAATACACGAGTTCTTCTATTTTTTTGCCCCTTCCTTTGTGGGTCAAGGGTTAAAACAAGGCTCCTAAAGCAATTTCCAATTTCCATAAAGGTGAGAAGTGCGGAAAACTATACCCTATCACACCGACATAATTAAATAAAATTCGGAAAAGCAAAGAAGATAATTTACCCTTTCTTTTCTTGATCCACTAATCTTTTTTTTTTTTTTTTTTTTTTCTCCTCCTTGAACGCCATGATTGATCCGTTAGTAATCCTCAGAAAATTCTAAAAAAAAAAAAGGAATTTGCTAGAAACAACAAAAGAAAAAGAAGGGGACAGAAGAGGAGAAAAAAATATTTCGATTCTCGAGATCAGAAAGTGAACCTCCAGATCTTGATCAGGAGATCGACCTTGCACCTGGAGTCGGCGACGTCGGCGACGACGGTCGCGTTCTTGTCCTTCGGGGCCGACACCCCTTGATCCCGCTGCAGACGACTCTGATCCCGACCTTCTTGCTCTTCCGCCCGCCCGCCTTCACCCGCACCTTCGTGTCCATCCGAATTTCCAGGGCCAGCCCGTTCTTCCTCCTCAGATCCGACCTCAGAGCAGCCACCGATTCGGCGTCGACGTCCTCCGTGCTCGCCGACGCGACCGCCCTCAGGGTCGTCTGGTTCTTGGGGTAGCTCGCGAACGCCGGGATCGAGCCGTTGCCCAGGAAGACGGACCCCGAGGCCGAGGAGAGGGAGACGAGGAATGGGTCGTAGAAGAAGGTGAAGGTGTGGGAGTTGGGGTTCTTGGAGATGAGGGTGAGGTTGAAGAGGGTGGTGAGGCTGGAGGCGGAGCCGTCGGAGGCGGTGCTGAGGTTGAGGGCGTTGGTGCGGAGGGAGGAGAGGGAGAAGGCGGGGCGGTGGGGGTGGTAGAGGACGTAGAGGGCGGCGCCGGCTATGGCGGCGAGGAGGGCGACGAAGAGGAGGAGCAGGATCGTCCAGAAGCAGCAGCAGCAGAGGCTGCAGCGGCGGCGGCGGCGGCGGCGTTTGGGGGGTTGCGGGCGGTACGGGCGGTAGAGCTGGGGCTTGGTGGGAGTACCGTTGGCGGCGGGGAACGCGGTTGTGGGAGCACCGTTGGCGGTGGTGGCGGCGGTGGCGGTGGCGGTGGCGCCGTTGGTGGTGGTGGTGGCCGCTTTGGCCGATGGGTGGACTCTGTCCGTCATTTTGGGCGGTGGCTTAGAGAGAGAGAGAGAGAGAGAGAGAGGAGTGAGGGAGTGAGAAGTGAGAAAGAAGGAAGAGGAAGAGATGCTTCTTACTTCTTATGCCAAGGCAAGTGTGGAATCACTCTTCATTATCATCCCTTCTTAAATCTTTTTGACAAGAACTATATGCTTTTTTCTTTTCTTTTCTTTTTTTAGTGAGCACCAAGAATATGTTATACTAGGGGTCTTGTCTTTTGGACAGGGCCAACGTAATTGCCATATGCTTTTTTCAAATTAAGTAAAAAACATGTCAATTCAAGTAAGTTTTGGATTAAGGCTAAATATTATCAAATTAAATTCGAGTTTCTCTGTGAATTTATGTTGAACTTTGAGTCGTGTTGCCATGTTGTATTGAGAATTACCCCCTCTACTTCGGATATGAGAAATCAAATTATGAACTCATTATTAGATATAGGTCATTCATGTGCTTAAGAAAATATGTTTGAGTCCGACAAATTACTTATACTAAATTCTTTCATACTTTGGATCTAACAAATTGGACACCTAAATTTTGAAATACCAAATAATTAGTCTGAATTTTGAACATGGTAACCATTCCTCTAATCTACCTTAGACCTTTTAGTCTCCATCGAGCCATTTTCCTCGCACGTTATGATATAAGACTTCCTATATCTGATCGAGCCATCTTCTACACAATATCCTCTTTAATAATAGGAATCAAAGAGATGAGGTAATATCTTTCATAATTTCTTTCCATCAAATATTGTCACCAGAGGACAAGATTAGTTGACAAAAGGTCAAGAGGTAATATCTTTCATAATTTCTTTCCATCAAATATTGTCACCAGAGGACAAGATTAGTTGACAAAAGGTCAAACCCTAGAATGGGTGAAGGACAAAACGGTCTTTATGGTAAATACACCTGGTAAGAAACTTCCTACGCGTAATCCAACAGCTGCACGTAAAAGCAAAGGAACCACCCCACCGACAGCCTCTTGGGTTTCTGCCACGTGGCACTTCTTAAGTGGGATTAAACCATGATCAGCAGGACTAATCTCTAAGTCATTTGCCCGCATTCACCCTCACGCCAAAGTCAATGGATCAAATCCCACTTGAGTAAAGTCGCTTTGGAGGATTGGGGGAAGCTTCTCTGGAAACGGTGTTGCTAATCAGCGTCCTTCGAGTAGTAATAGTAATTAGCAATAATGATGACACTAATCTCGTGGGATTTGCTTGTTTAGGACAAATAAAGAGATTTTCCTCCAAATCTGCAAAATGGGGGATGTTAGCCCTCTCGAGGAAGATTTCTGGACATGACCGATCCGCAAGGATTACATATGAAAAACACGTAGTCCATTTATTATTCATAAGAGAAATTAGGTTTTAGAATGGAATATGAACTAAGATTGAGCGGCTGAAAAAGATAGCACGAGTTTAGAACAAACTCACGAGATCGAGAATCTAGTAAATTAAAAGGAAATGATTCCAGACTTGAATAAATTAAGTAAGATCTTGCCATTTGATTGAGTATAAGTGCATCCTTTGAATCTCCAGCTTGCTTTCATACTATTCTTGAGGTTCGCATTACAACGATTGTCTACAAACCTACTCCGAAATTCTATGGATTTTATTAAATTCCTCCTATTTTTGATTGTCAAACTCTTATTTTCCATCAATGGATGCCAGATTTTTCTTTCTCATGCCAATAGTAATTAGCAATAATGATGACACTAATCTAGTGGGATTTGCTTGTTTAGGACAAATAGAGAGATTTTCCCTCCAAATCTGCAAAATGGGGGATGTTAGCCCTCTCGAGGAAGATTTTTGGACACGACCGATCCGCAAAAGTTACTTATGAAAAATGTGTAGTCCATTTATTATTCATAAGAGAAATTAGGGTTTTAGAATGGAATATGAACTACGATTGAGCAGCTAAAATAGATAGCACGAGTTTAGAACAAACTCGCGAGATCGAGAATCTAGTAAATTAAAAGGAAATGATTCCAGACTTGAATAAATTAAGTAAGATCTTGCCATTTGATTGAGTATAAGTGCATCCTTTGAATCTCCAGCTTGCTTTCATACTATTCTTGAGGTTCACATTACAGCAATTGTCTACAAACCTACTCTGAAATTTTATGGATTTTCTAAAATTACTCCTATTTTTGATTGTCAAACTCTTATTTTCCATCAATGGATGCCAGATTTTTCTTTCTCATGCCAATAGTAATTAGCAATAATGATGACACTAATCTCGTGGGATTTGCTTGTTTAGGACAAACAAAGAGATTTTCCCTCCAAATCTGCAAAATGGGGGATGTTAGCCCTCTCGAGGAAGATTTCTAGACATGACCGATCCGTAAGGATTACATATGAAAAACGCATAATTCATTTATTATTCATAAGAGAAATTAGGGTTTTAGAATGGAATATGAACTAAGATTGAGCAGCTTAAATAGATAGCACGAGTTTAGAACAAACTCGCGAGATCGAGAATCTCGTAAATTAAAATGAAATGATTCCAAACTTGAATAAATTAAGTAAGATCTTGTCATTTGATTGAGTATAAGTGCATCCTTTGAATCTCCAGCTTGCTTTCATACTATCTCAAGGTTCGCATTACAGCGATTGTCTACAAACCTACTCCGAAATTCTATGGATTTTATTAAATTCCTCCTATTTTTGATTGTCAAACTCTTATCTTCCATCAATGGATGCCAGATTTTTCTTTCTCATGCCAATAGTGCCAACAAGAGACTTATTGGCGGAATTAGACACACGAAATCTATGCCGTCGTTAACATCTTTGAGTACAAAAAAAAAAAAAAAAAAACTTAACGCTCTAGTTATCTTTTGGTTTTTCGGCTTATGTTTTATCTGACTCTCAAGATTAATTAAGAATTTCATGGGCGAAGACTTTTGCACCTAAAATAGGCCTACTCGTTACCAAAACATAATAAATAATAAGAAAATTTATCTCGTATATCATTGACTTTGAAAATATCGAAATCATTTTAAATCAAACGGGTATGTTCATGTCTCCAAAATGATTTTATGAAACTTGGTAAAGTGTTATAATTGCATTCTTTTTAAATTTTACAATTGATCGTTGTCAAGATAACAATAGTTTTATTAAATTAAAGATCATAATAAGAGAGGGGATTCATATTCGCGAATCTATGCTTGGCACTATAGCAACTAAGGTGAAAACAGGCTAACAAATGACAACATACAAGGTAGCTAAAATTTCATTAACTAGTCCTCTTAAAGAAACTCATAATTAGGAAAATACACCTTTAAATGATATGATTAAATCCGGTCTGTGCTGAAAGTATATAAAAAAAAAAAAAAAAATCACAAGTTACCGCTACACTTGCTTTGATGACTATCAGTTCCTTCTTTTGGGTCAAATGACTGTAGTAATTTTTTTTTTTTTTTGTCGGAAAATGACTTTAGTAGATTAATCTTATCATATCTGTAATATTATTCTTGACTTTTGTGTATTTTGGTTAACAGAAAAAAATGTTGATTAGAAAAATGAGAGCTTTCGGTTCCCTTTGTTTCATAGAAAATGAATGATTTCAAAATATCAAAAATATTTTACTAAAAATAATAGCTTTTGTCACTTAAAATAATTAATCCATATTTTCACTCTTAACAACAATTTGTAAATGAAAATATTTTCAATTTATTCATTTTTTGTAAACGATACGAGTAATCATATTTAGGAAAATATTTTCGAAATTAATTTTTCTTTTTTTTTCGTAAAATGAACGAAGCCTCGATCGAGAAATCCAACAATATTGATCGCTTCTTATAAACGCCGCGCCGATTGGTAAGTCTTTGGTTGGAATGTGACTGCTTAAAGTCACGACCGACTCACTCTCGATACTAAGATTGCAGATGGACGCATTAATATGTAATAAATACAGA